>OX578150.1:79969937-81169937 GCA_951213105.1 Amaurobius ferox
TTGACTGTAAAACTGTTTACCGTGCGAGCCTTGTGTGATAGTAGTGAAGCTCAGTTGATGAAATATTTTGGGTATTTAGTAGCACAGTTTTTCCTTTTCTCTTTTGAAGTGAATGTTTCAAATCACGTTTGGCATGTAGAAAGTTTTACATTACACTGGAGAAGCTACTAAGGGGAAATTTCGGCGAATTCAATCTTTCTTTTCTAATTAATTTTACATTATTTTTTTTATTAATTTTATAAATTAGAAATGAAATAATTTTAATTCCTAATTAATTTTACTGTCTGTAAAATCAATCTTAAGTTAATTTTATGTTTAATTAAAAAAATATATATATTTTTGATTTGCTCAGCTTATTTAAAAGTACAACTCATTAATTTGTATATTTTTGGATTTTATTGATAATTCTGGTATTTAAATTATTATTATATATTTCTTAAATAATTGTGCTGTTCGTAAGTATTGCAAGCATTATTTTATAGTTCAAAAGCTAGTATAACAGAGAAAATTTAAAAAATTTCAAATTTTTAAGAGTATTGTTTTTTTAATTTTCTCTACGGCCTAATGTATTCGGGGTATTGCATATTCGAATTCTGATCATACGTGTTCAAAAATTTGATGAAAGTTTAATCATAACAGAGTGCAATTTTTGGAATAATTACTTTCCCTGCAATACATGGTAATGTATAGGGAAAGTATTGGAATCATGAAGAAAATCGCAACTCGAGTTTTCGACGAATCTACACGTTTCGAGACCTCTAGAATACGAAAAAACTATTTTTAGCGTGACGTCTGTGTGTGTGTTTGTCTGTCTGTCTGTCTCTGTGTGTGTCTGTCTGTGTGTCTGTGCAATGTATGTATCCACTCTAATTCAAAAGCTAATGAACCGAATTTTATAAAATTTGGTAGGTAAGTCACCTGTATGTGATCCAGGTGCTGATTAGTTTTTGGTATGATTCGTAAAAACAGAACCTGCCTTTTTTGCGAAATGGCTCATAAAAATTTCATTTATCCGCTCTAGCTAAAATACTACTTTACCAAATTTCACAAAATTTGTTAGATAAGTTATTTGTTGGATACTTTGGTGATGATTAGAATTTGGTACAATTCGGAAAAGAAGAACCCGCCTCTTTTTACGAAATGGCCCGCAAAAATTTTATTTATTAACCCTAGCTAAAACACTAATCGACCAAATTTCACAATATTTGGTAGATAAGTTACTTGTCTGACATTTTGGTGCTGATTAGATTTTGGTACGATTCGGAAAATAACAACCTGCCTTTTTTTACGAAATGGCCCGCAAAAATCGCCAAAATCTAAAAAGAAAAAAAAAAGACTACGTATGCTGAAATGTATCAATTAAATTCTTGTTTTATACACAGTTTTTGACGAGGAAAAGAATATAACACACTCCATTATACTTTAGGACCAACCGTTCTCAGATATTTGAGATTTTTTGCATTTTTACTACGCCACTATCAGAAAAATGTCCAATTACCAAATAAAAACAAAACTTGAATTGAAAATGCAAATTTAGTGTTATTTGTGCAATAGAACTGAATCTAATGAATTATTAAAGAAATAAAAGAAATATGAATTTAAGTCTCCAGGGAAAGTCATGTGCTGTCTACATCAGATTTTTTTTATTGCAGTCTAAATAAAAGAAATGCTGTTAAATATAAACGTAAAAATCTGATGTGGGCAACACATGACTTTCCTTATATAATGAAATGAATTTACTACTTTTAGAGTAAAATAAATAGGTTTTCTTCTAGTAGATACTAATATCCTTTCCAAGATATTGAATTTTCGACAATTAGTCGTCATTTTCATTGATTTAGCGTCATTTTTATCCATTTGGCGAGATTTTGGTTAATTTGGCAACATTTCAAAAAGTCGCCAAGTTGGCGACATTCCGCCAATTTCGTCGCCAAAATCTCGCCAAGCGTTATGGACGAAGAAATAAGTTGTTCTTACAGCAGATAAATTGGCGTTCAAATGCAAAAGTATTACTCGAAGTATCTTTTTTCATGAATGGAACGAGCTAGATCCGCGAGAATGATGTCACCCAATTTATCGCATGATATTATATATGAAAAGTGAACATGTTTCTCAATAGGAAATATTTTTTTTTCTATTTTATATGACTTTTTGATAATTTTTTTGAAAACTGTGCAATATCTCGAGAACGGTTCATGTTAGCGTTCTAAAATTTATGTCAATCGTTTTCTAATGAAAAATTACATAAGAAATGTCTATTTGCGTAACTTTAATATTGGTTTTGATTTTTTGACGATTTTTTCAAAATTTCATTCGAAAATATAGGGGGGTTCTGAACGTTCGATTGCGTATAAAAACAATAGACTTCCAGTGTTTATAGATTGTGATTTTTGTACCAAATTTGGTTCGAATCGGTTCATTCGTTCGTCAGTTATCGTCTCCACAGACCCACTGACACACACACACACACACACACGCACACGCACGCAGACACAGACATCACTTCAAAAATGTTTGATTCGTTATCAGGGATGCTTGAAACGTGCTCTCCCGTCGAAAACTCGAATTCGAAATTTCGACCCCGTCACAATACTTTCCTTATACATTATGTATATAAGGAAAGTAAAAATGTAATTTTAATTAACATTCTGAATGTACACAATATTATTTTTAAGTAATTATTAATTTATTAATTATTAATTATTTATTAATGTCGTTTATTAATTATTTGCTATTGTAATTTATTATTTATTTATTAATATGATTTATTAATTATTTATTAATTTAATATATTAATTATTTAATGTATCGAATATTTATTAATTTTAAATGTACATCTAAATGTTGAAATATTTAAAATAACAGGAAAATATTTAGATTATTCAAAAATAAAAATACTCATTTGAAATTTAAATCACGAGTACATTTAAAGAAAACTAACAATTAAAAACAAAAATGGTCATATGTATGAAAACAATTAAAAATGTCCAAAAATATTTTAAAATAAAAAAAAAATGTAAAACATAAATATTTAACACACTGGCGTACGTTATTTAAATCGAGGTCATGAAAACTATTTCATTTTTCAATATATTTATATGAAAGACACTTGACGGCTATGGCCGTTTTTTGTTCATAGCAGCAGCTTTTTATTCCCGAGCAGGAAATTACATCTATACCGGTCATGTTGCTATATCTGGAATATATATCGCCAAAAAATGGAACAGCTATAGCAGTCATTTGTGTCAGCGTGTTAAAAAAAAAAAAAAAAAACACATTTTTACAACTTAAATATTTGAAAATAAACCAAATAATCCAAAATTTAGTAAAAGGGAGATTTTTGTCCCAAAATCCAATAAATTGTATTCTTGATAATTTTGCTAGAATTATTCCAATCTAGCAATCGTATGGTATCGGTACAACGTGCATTTTCGCTATGTGCTAAGCATCTTCACACGTAGTTTCCTTGCAGGTAGAAGTTTTTACATGGCAATAAGACTTTCACTGTGGTGTAGCCAACTTGAGAGGAATGTAGCACTAAAATTATGAAAAATTTTAGAAAAAAAATCCGTTTTATTTTGTGCATTTAATTCTTTACCTGCTGGAGATAAGTGGGCAATATAAACTGCAAAAATGTTGAAAGTAAGGCAGGAAAAAAGGCTACGCTAATGAAACAGTCCTTCCATTCATTTTCAAAAAGTTACACTTTTTAAATTTTATATGACCCCCTTAGGCAAATTTGGTCAATCGGAAAATTTTTATTTTTAATGCAATAAGATCATTAATAAAACCCCGCGTATCCGTGTCTTTATAATTGAGCGAGTTATATTTAATTGAAATTTGAACATTGTGAATGGGGAACATATATCAAATTAGAAATGTAAATGTGTTACATATCACAAAAAAGATAGAACTGGATGATAATACATAGGATACCCAACCGCGTAGTGAGTACCACTGCTTTATATGATCTCTGTCTGTGTAGTGCTTTATTTAGATGTATTTGTAATAAACATTTTTGACACATATTAACATATTTTTGATCGAAACAATTTCCATCGTCAAAAGTGGTAGGATTAAATTTGGCGGACTCTATAGCAGTGTTTCTTTCAAGACACTTTGGTCAGGGGGGCGAATGAAAGTTTAGGGGGGGGGAGCAAGTTTCCTATTTTCCCTATATAAATATATCTAAATGCTGTCATATAAATAGAAACTAGGTGAACCTAAAATGTTTTAAGTGGGGGGGGGGGGGATAATCGTCTCCGGAATGGAGATGCTCCCTGGATGTATGCCTGAAAGAAACACTACCTATAGAGGTGAGCAATATTGTGGCACATAACAAGTTTTCTTGCGGTCATTTCTGTTATTGATTATTCCACACTGATTAGTGTATAATAAGTGCAAAATCAACCCATGGATGCTGTTATGAAATATAAGAGCGATCTTAAAATTTATTTCCTATAAATAATTATCGATCAATCAATCAATAATCGATCTTAAAATTTATTGCATCTTTAATAATATGACCCCGCGACTTTAAAAAATCCATCAACAACGAATGTCATTGTTGTTCCAAGCGGGATACAAAGCATAGATCTTTATACTGGCCAGCAGACGCTTTCACAATATTGGAAGTAAATTGCAAGCTATGTTCTAGAACTGAATTGCAAGCTCTTATCGTCTAAGTAGACGTTGCATTTTATCTATTTTAATGTGAGATAAACGTGCAACTTCACGATCTGACTGACCACTTCTTGCATTTTTACTTTCCTTATATACACAATGTATAAGGAAAGTATTGTGACGGGGTCGAAAATTCGAATTCGAGTTTTAGACGGGAGAGCACGTTTCAAGCATCCCTGATCACGAATCAAACATTCTCGAGGTGATGTCTGTGTGTGTGTGTGTGTCAGTGAGTCTGTGGAGACGATATCTCACGAACGAATGGAGCGATTTGAATGAAATTTGGTACAAAAATTACAATCCGTGAATACTGGAAGCCTATTGTTTTAAAACACAATCGAATGTTCAGAACTCCCCTAAATTTTCGAGTGAAATTTTGAAAAAATCATCAAAAAATCAAAACCTTTAATAAAGTTACGCAAATAGACATTTCTTATGTAATTTTTCTTTAGAAAACGATTGACATAAATTTTAGAACGTTAGCATGAACCGTTCTTGAGTTATTGCACATTTTTCAAATAAATTTATCAAAAAATCTAAATTAAAAAAAATATTAACTGTTATGAAACATGTTCATTTTTTATATGTAATATCACGCTATGAATTTGGTGACATCATTCTCGTGGATCTAACTCGTTCCATTTATGAGAAAAGATACTTTGAGTAATACTTTTGTATTTGAATACCAATAGTCGTTTATCCGCTGTAAGAATAACTTATTTCTCCGTCCATAACGCTTGGCGAGATTTTGGCGAGGAATTTAGCAGAATGTCGCTAACGTGGCGACATTTTTAAATGTTGACAAATTTACGAAAATCTCGCCAAATGGATAAAAATGACTCTAAATCAATGAAAATGACGACTTATTGAAGAAAATTCAATATCTTGGAAAGAATATAAGTATCTACTATACGAATAACATTTTTTTAACTGTAAAAGTAGTAAATTCCTTGCATTATATAAAGAAAGTCATGTGCTGCCCACATTAGATTTTTTACCCTAGGTTAGCCCCCTGATACTATTTTTATCCACGTGATCATGTATGATTGTTGGCCTCTTGATAGTAAATTGACATTCAATGTCACAGAGTCTACTGAATTCGTGCAAGTCCTACTATCGTTTCAGGGGCCCTACATCATTGTACTAACCTGCAGGGTGGTTTTGCCCGGACGCTATTGTAAAGAACCTTGATGGCCCAGCTTTCGCTCCCACAAACAGAGCATCTTCGTATTGGCCTACCGGTGCATCTTCGTACTGGCCTTCCGGCGCATCTTCGTATTGGCCTACCGGCGTTTTCCCAATAGAACTTTTGGGACGTAATTGCAAAACCTCGTATTCGAAATAGACTTTGAAACGAAATTTCGGAAAAGCTGGAAGGGACATTTCCAGAACCGGAATTGGGAATCATTTGTAACCCTCCTACTCCCTCTGGAATTCAATGCTGCACCCACATCAGTCTTCATCTAATAGTCAATCTTGAGAAATATATGTTTCAAGTAAAATGAAAAAATTTGAATCCGAAATAGAAAAAGAACCGGAAGTGGAAATTCTTAGTTATCCCCCAACCCCTCTGGAATTCGATGCTTGATCCATGCCAGTCACCGTCTAAGCTCTATTTATAGCAGATCATGAGAAACAGAAGCTTAAATAAAAAACTCTTGGTGTATACAATAGTATCGCAATATTTTTGTCATCAATAAGTTGCTGCAAAATGAGGTGACGCCCGCTAATAACTCCACATTGAAGCAGTAGCAGGAGAAGACCGATACGAGTCACCGGATTTTGTGACGCACCTGCTTTGAGTGAGGAAGTTTACTCCGTTTCGAAAATTAGAACCTGCGCATAAAGACGCTTCACATAATAAAGCTCATATGCATACAAACAGGGTATTGCACCCCAAGAAGTGTCTTTGTGGCATCTGGACCATTGTGTCACCCGATGACGATACCGCAGACGGCCTGCAATCGATTTTTAAGGGGGGCGCTACAGCAGCGCCAAGATGGCGTCAGCCCTTTGACGTCACACGCGGTCGGTGGATGCGGGTTTCCATGGCAACTGCGCGCGCGCGCGCAGACTACACACCGACGGCTCTCCCCTCATTATCATAAGCGCCCGGGAGAGAAGAGAGAGTAAGTACAGGTAGAGAAAGGAGAGACCTCCCAAACAAATATCCAATCGACAAAAAAAGTCTTCGAATAAGTCTCCCTCATCCAATATCTGAAACCACACTGCCACTGAGGAGGACTCGGATGTATCCTATATTGGATTAAGGTTCGAATTTTCGAACGAAAACTGTGTGCGCCAAACCTCTCCCCTTAGATGACGGGCCTCTGGTAGAGATTGAGCCTGCTGCACAGATCTTCAACCATCATGGTCGGACCGGCCTCGACCGCCCCTGAAATCACACCCATCAGCTGTTGTTAAAAGAGTGAGAGGATTAATTATCGGTGTGTATCTGCAGTTTATTGTGTGTGTGTGTGCGCGAGTGTTGCTAGCCCCCTGGTCGAGCCATGGGCTGTGCTATGAGCGCCGAGGAGAGGGCTGCCCTGGCTAGGAGCAAGCAGATCGAGAAGAACCTGAAAGAAGATGGGATTCAGGCGGCCAAGGATATTAAATTGTTACTACTCGGTAAGATGATCTTTACTCTTTTAACAGATTTATTTGCATTTTGACTCCCTTATGCTCCAATATTTACACTTTTAACACAAATTAGCCATCTTTAGCATAATGTCTGTATGTGTGTGTGTGTGTGTTAGATTTTAGTATAAACTAAAAAAAAAACCACAAGTAGTTCTTTTTCTAATTTACAAACAGAAATGAAAAAAAAGAAAATCAAATAATAACATAAATATACTGTATTATATTGATTAAATGCTTATGTTCTATGTACATTTTGATAAGAAAACAGTAATGTATTATTAAAAAATTACCCTATTTGGTATATTGGCGAGTTTGGCGTCATTTTAAAAAACGCCAAGGTTCAAAATCATAAATAAAATGATAAAATAAATGTAAAATTCCATGTTTTTCTGAAGTTATTTTATGAAGTAAAACGAATGTATATGAAATTTAAATTGATATAAATAGCAAAAAAAAATTAAATAAATAAATAAAGAAAAATGAATTTGTAGGAAAAGTTACACGCGTCCCACATCATAATTTTATTACAGTTTTTGCTTTTTAAAGTATAGTATGACATATTTCCATGCAAATACTTAAATTTGAAGTTTTTGTGATAACATATAATGCACCTTGTACGAATTTTTACCCCTTTTAAACATTTACCTTTGTGCATGCATATATAGTTAAAATGCGTCTGTTTTGTTGATATAGTGAATTAAGAAAAAGTTGGGTGGCAATATCGTACCTGTGTAGGGACCAGAGGGGGGGGGGGGGTTAAGTCCCTAAACTCAGATTTATCTTCCCATACAAGAAAAATATGCAATTGCAAGTATGATAATTAATTTTTTATCGTTTAAAATTTACCACACAAAGTAAGTGACTAAGTAACATTGTATGAAGTTTTCGTTTTATATGATGCAGTAATAATCAATAATGCAACTGAATTTGGAGGGTTTCTAATTATCAGTATAGACATTCGATTAGTGATAGACAAATAATTGTTTGAATGGAATATATTTAAGGCATACGTTTATTATGCAGTAGAACATTATAAACAAACAAATATGGAAGAATAAGAAAAATGAATAGACAAAATAATAGGAAGTGTGTGTGTGGGGGGGGGGGGAAGTGTTTGTGCATCAAAGATCATATAGATGCAAACTTTCTCTTATATTAAATAAAATCTTTTATATTAAATAAACTAGATTAGGTGTAATAAATTTATAAAGGAGCTTTCATATGATGCGAATGATGACATTTCATTTTTGACGGAATTATTAAGCATTTTTGTTATCTTTTGTGTACTTATTTCGTACAGTCATATGAATTGTCGTAAACACCGAAAATGGCATCTCCAGAACCGGAAATGGAAATCCTTAGTAAACTCTCCCAACCCTTTCTGAAATTCAATGCTGTATCTATATCCGACATTATTTGAATTCTATCTATAGCCAATCCTAGGAAATAGATGTTTGAAGGAAATTTTTTGAACCGGAAGTGAAACAAAATCAGAAGCGGAAACCTTTAGATGCTGAATTCATATCAATTATCATCTAAGCTCTATCTATAGCTAATCTTGAGAAATAGATGTTTCAAGGAAAGTACTTTTTTTATACCGTGAATGGAAAATACAAACAAACCGGAAGTGAAAATACTTAGTGAACTAAGGATGATTCAATGTTTAAGTGAAAAATGTTTACAATGAGCCTGCTTCTCCTTAATTTCTAATTTTCTCCGTTAGAATTGATTAAGAACTTTACTATTTTGTCTCTAGCTGGTGTGATCAAACAATGTTCTTTACGTTCTATATTTTTATAAATTAAATATTCAAATTATTTAAGGGTACCGTTTAAAATTTCATTTCAAATTGAATATAGTATTATTTACAACTGATATTTGATACCTGTCTATCATTTTGTGTATGGCTGGTTTGATCAGATAATGTTTTCTAAGTTTAGCTGCCTCAATTTCATAATGTATATATTATTCTATTGGAATTTGTTTATTTTATCTATCTAGATTTAAAAATTACAATCTGTCAATCTTCTGATAATGTATCATCACCATTATAACAATGGAGCGAGTTTTGTACGAATAATTATATAAATGGAACAAACTTTACTCAGTTTTTAAAATTAATTATTGCAGACGAAAACGTATTTGTATTGTTAAATTGCTAAAGATGTTAATTATTAGTGTACATCATATGGTGTGCTTTTTAGGTCACACCATAATGTATTTAAAATTATGTATTGTTAAATTGCTAAAGATGTTACTTATTAAAGTGCATATAGTGTTTTTTTGGACACTCCATAGTATTTAAAATTATACATTGTTAAATTGCTAAAAATGTTAATTATTAGAGTGCATATATTACTATACAAATATGTTACTATGCAACTATCAAATGGAACAAACTTGACTCAATTTTTAAAATTAATTATGAAGCAGACGAAAACGTATTTGTATTGCTAAATTGATAAATATGTTAATTATTAGTGTGCATCATGTGGTGTGCTTTTTATGTCACACCATAATGCATTTAAAATCATTGTTAAATTGTTAAAGATGTTAATTATTTGTATATGGTGTTTGTTTGAGGACACGCTATAATGTATTTAAAATCATGGTGCATTTAAAACCATGAAATAGCTGCAGAGCGACCCAATTTCAACTTAATTGGTAAAAACAAAAAAATGTTATACAAATCGAATGAGAATATACTACATTGGTTGCATTCATTTAAAAGTAAAGGAATCCTGGGGATCAATTTAAATATACTTACGCCATCTTGTTTCTAAACATTTTGTGTTTAAAAATGGATAGCTAAGTGATAAAAAGATTGTGATATACATCATAAATGTCTAAATATTTTAAATTATTTTAACTCTAAACCAAAAAATGAAATTATTTAATAAAAAAAAGAATGCATTTAAAACTTTAAACATAACTTATTGGATAGAAAACAAAGCTATTGCTCATTTCAGTCATTTCAAACTTAAGATGTTTTATATTCACATTAATTAAAATTAAACAAAAATTTCAAGTTGTAATTACATAAAGTGTACAGCAGATTATTATATGTTTTGGGAATAAAAGATAAATATAAGAGGTCATGTCTACAAAATGTCACAATCCAATTAAAATTTAAAACGTAAACCGGGGTGCATTTAGACACAAGATGGTGGATATGTCTTTAGGTTGGCATAACATTTTGTGAGTTGAAACATAAACATAATCTGCCGGCCAATTTCAAAACACTCCAGTTAAATACGTTTATTAATTTTAAAATCTTGATATCTACACATTGGAAACGGGGGATGGTGAGTGTAGCGAACAAAGTCAAACTCCCTTAGTAGTCTAAATAAAATAACATTAAATTACCAATCCATAAATCACCTCTTATAAAATCACTTTTGTCTCCGCCTACTTTGTTTCATATAAGCAGCTGCTCTTTTACAACTAAAAAAATTCCGTAGACGCTAATATAAACAGAAGTATATCACTATGAATATGCTAATATGTATTGAGTTTAAGATAATCTCGATAAATGTTCCGAAAAAAGGTTTTAAAACAGGAGGTCTTAAAACATATTGACATCAAAATCTTGAATTCGAAAATTTTCGTGAATGAGAAAGTAAAAATTGAAAAAAATTTCACTAGAATAGCTTTACTTTTAATAACTATTGCTAAAAATTATATTAGATAAACTTTTATTTTATTAACTAGATTTGTATTATTCCATTTCCATTAAATGTTTGGTATAACTATAGAAGGAAAATTGTCAGACAAACATTTATTGTACATAGAAAGTTTAATTTTTTGTGCACTCGAATCATCACACATTAGTAGTTCAGAATTGCACCTAAGTATTATATGTTTTTCAAACATTTTGAAGTACTTTTTCTCAAACTTGACAGCACAAAATAATAGAGTATTAAGCAGAGTTGTTAGAATGAATAACTTTTTGTAAATTGGTGGTCTAGTTTTTGTCGCATCGTGTGGTTGTAGCACTGTTTTCGAATATCAAAATATCTGGGACTTTCTCACGCATTCATGTTCCGGAGTGTTTTGTTCTACCCGGCATCACAATTATTATCAGAATGAAGAAAGCAATAATAAGTAATTTTTTTTCAGATTTCGTCCCTAAATTATTCTTTTAAATTTTTTTTTTTTAATTTTAGAATTACATAATTTTTTTTTTAAATGCTCCTTTTCAAGTAAGTACCAGATTAGTAACCCCGATAAGTTGAGACATTTCCCTTAGATGCGTTAATATAAACTATTTTGATATCATTGACAGTCATTGCGAAGATCAAATTATCAATTTGCCACATATACTATATACTGTCAGAATTTTTCTGGGAATTATTATTGTTCTCCATGGATGATAGTGCTATGAAAGTTTTGAAATTCGAATAATTTGAGTTTTAAGCATAAGAATTAGTAAAAATTCTAACAAGTTTTAGTTTTTTACATAATATATATATATACGCATAAATTTTGATAGTAGTAGGTCATTTTAGTCTTTAGTTATCGCGCGCGTGCACACACATACATACACATACAGGTGGGCATATTTCTAAAAATGTTTGAAATGTGCTCAGGAGGTTACGCACACTTTACCGTCTAAATCTCGAATCCGAAAATGTTCAGAAATACAAAACTTATGTGAAAATGAAAATGTATTTTCAAAAGGTTGCAATTAATTTTTGAAAGTATGGTCCATCTACAAATTTAGTTGTTTTAAAAAAGGGAAAAATTGAGAAAAGATAAAAGAAAAAAAATGCAAAAACATTATAAAGAAAGCATAAAGGCTACAAGAATACTAAGATATGCAAATAAAACAACAAGAAACCCCTGAAAATGCCTTCAAATGCAAAAATTGTAAAAAGTCATCAAAATTCAGGAACTAATGACTTGTGTTAAACACATGCCACCACAACATGCAAACATGTCTTGTGTATTGAAGATTGTCTTTAACTACGGCATACCCATCATGTAGTTTTTTTGTATCAACCTATTCTATAGATAAAATATTGTTTTACCAAAAACTTTTGAAATGGAGATTTTTACCGATAAGCACGTTTTAAGATCTTTTGAACCTGTTTTGAATAGTTTTGTAAAGACTCTAGATTGTGTGTTGCGTGTGTATTTGTGAAATTTGGGCACGATAACTTAAGACTGGATTGACCTACCGATGTTAAATTATATGCATTATATTGAAAACTGGAACTAAGTAAAATATTTAGGAATTCTCATCATTAGGGCATGAATGATTCAAATTTTAATATTTTCATTACATTTAAGCATTTATAACATTATTGCATTTAATCCTATTTAGCATTATTGCATTTAAGCATTTATAGCATTATTGCATTTAAGCATTTATAACATTATTGCATTATTGCATGTATTGCATTTATAGCATTGTTGCATTTAAACATTTATAGCATTATTGCATTTAAGCATTTATAGCATTATTTCATTTAAGCATTTGTAACATTATTCTATTTTAGCACTTATAGTACTCTTGCATTTAAGCAATAAGCATCTGTAGCAATTTCATATTATTACACATTAAGTAGAATTTCATAACATTATTGCATTTAATCCTATTTAGCATTATTGCATTTAAGCATTTATAGCATTATTGCATTTAAGCATTATTGCATTTATTGCATTATTGCATTTATAGCATTGTTGCATTTAAACATTTATAGCATTATTGCATTTAAGCATTTATAGCATTATTTCATTTAAGCATTTGTAACATTATTCTATTTTAGCACTTATAGTATTCTTGCATTTAAGCAATAAGCATCTGTAGCAATTTCATATTATTACACATTAAGTAGAATTTTAAACATTCGCAACCTTAATTGAACAGAGGATACAGTATCCCCCACTTCTCAAAATTTATAAAACTAATATATAATCGTAACTTGCAATTTCGTCCCAGTTCGGAGATACAGGGTTAGATTCCCGGTTGGGACAACAAGGCTCTTTACAACTTACACCATAAACATAAAATAATATAGAATAGTTGAAGGAAAAAACTATGAGTACGCTTATATTAACAAAATATAAAATTGCTGATTTAAATAATTCATAGTACAATAAAAACAACCTTTGTTATAAGCTAAATAATATAAACACCACCAGACTAAAATAACACCACTCCGCTTGTTCCACTGTTTGTGAATCATCACTGTCTATATATCCATATCAAGCATACATGATGATAAAAACAAAGGGACGGAACTCAGGCTTCCAACCGTATAAATGCCTACTGGTCTCTGCATTTATAGATCTCGCACAAACATCACTTGATGGTAAAAACAACTGTCCGCCAAGTACAAAAACAAAACCTTCTATCAAAAAAAAAAACGGAAAAAAATTTCGTCAAAACCGGAACTGTACTTTCAAGTCTTATCCTTTCTTCAAATCCTACGTGGCCCATTTTAGTCGTAGTCGATTAAAAATTAACTGCTGTGTGGCGAAACTCAACTTTCATATACAAAACTTTTTATTAATTTTTTTTTTCAAATTTTACATGAAAAAATGTTAAAAAATAAGTATTGTGGGTCAAATGATTACAATTATAACATGTTACCTTCACTTTAAAGGGTTTGAAAACATTTTTTGATTGATACCATACTTGACAATATACCCCCCCCTCCCCCAGAGGGTAACTTCCCCCTAAGGGGGGCCAATGACGCCACGGAAAAAAATTGCATTGTGGCTAATTTTCACAACAACGATTTAAACTGTGAAGTTTCGTGATCACCAAATCATAAATAAACCACTTTTATGCATGAATATATCAAATTTAGTCCTATGCTGCCATGTTAAAAAAATATAAAATTTCGAATAAATTTCGTTCTCTCGAATTTAAAAGAATTCTATCCAGATCCAGATTTTTCAATAACAAAGCCGGATATAAAGTTTTGTGAAAATTCATTAATATTTGTGGCCGCTATCGTGTGAACAAGAAATCGACCATAGATATCATACAGATATACAGACAGACGGACATCACTCCAAAAATAGCCGAAGCGTGTTCAGGAGGTCTTGAAACAGATATTGCATCGAAATCTCGAATTCGAAAATTTTCGTGAAAGTAATACTTTCTCTATACTGTGTTACATAGTATGAGAAAGTATAAATGAAACTGAGAGTTTAAAATTTTTTAAGCATGTAAAAGTATTAAAATAATGTAAAGATTGAAAAACAAATTAAAAAAAGCAGCAACATAAAAGGTTGAAAAATATATCAACCGGCTTCAAAAACAAAGAACCTTCTTTGTCAGAAGCAATGAGATTATCAAGATCAATGTTAACCAGAACCAACAAAGGCAAAATCGGATCAGTATATTTTCAATTTTTTACTTTTCTTACAGTATAATATACAGCATAATGTACAGGAAAAGTATTGTGACGGAGTCGAAAATTCGAAATCGAGTTTTCGGCGGGAGGGCACTTATTATGAATACCTGAACTCAAATCGAATGTTTTTAGGTGCTCTTTGTCTGTCTGTCTGTGTGTGTGTTAGGGAGTAAGTATGCTAGCGTGTGTGTATGTTAGTGTGTGTGTATGTTAGTGTGTGTGTATGTTAGTGTGTGTGTATGTTAGTGTGTGTGTATGCTAGTGTGTGTATATGCTGGTAAATCTGTATGCTGGTGTGTGTTGTTGTTGAAACCCAGACCGTCCGACCTACCAGAAAGGTGTAAGGTAACTTCTAGGACGGTCGGGAAGTGCCACCCAATTTAGACCGGAACCCAGTGGGGGAGGCATCCACAGGGACCGTGCCCTCCTACCCCTACCACCAACCTCTCGGAAGGACTTTCGGACCCACATGTTTAGCGTGATCGTACTCCGCATGAACACGGCGGTAGTTTTGGCAGTGGCTGGAATCGAACCCGGGCCTACCGAGTGCAACTCCAGCGCGCTAACCAATGGGCTACCGCGCCCATGCTGGTGTGTGTGTATACTAGTGTGTGTGCATGTTAGTATGTGTGTATGCTAGTGTGTGTATGCTGGTGTGTGTGTATACTAGAGTGTGTGTATACTACTGTGTGTATACTACTGTATATCCGTGAGGGTTTGGGCGCGATATCGTAGGAACGAATAAAACGTTTTGAAAATAATTGGATACGATTATTATAGTCAGTCAATACTGGAACGAATTGATTTTAAACGCAATCGAAAATTCAGAAGACTCTCCAATGTTCGAAGAATTTTTTGAAAGAAATCATTAAAAAATCAGAATCTGCAATACTATTAAATAAATAACCATTTCATGTGCAATTTTTCAGTTGAAAATGGATGACATAAACTTTTTAACTCTGACATAAGCCATTCTCGACATATTGCCCGTTTCTTCAATAAATGTATCAGAAAAATTACGTAAAACAAAAAAAAAAAAGCAAGTATCATCAAATATGTTTATTTTCAATTTGAAATATTATGCAATAAATTTGTTAACACCATTCTCGTGACAGTTTGTTCATTGCTCAGAAGAAATTGATTTTTGTACTAGTTTTGTATTGTAATGCTCAAGAATTCACCAAGAGCCAGTTTTTTTTTCAAGTGATATAAATTGTTAATGGTATTTTGAAGACGATTTTGCATGTGAATAAGTCATTCTGCTTCTTCTTCGACCTAGACCGTCCGACCCACTCGAAGGTAAAGGTGTAAGGTACCTGTCTGGACGACCATTAAGTACCACCCAATTTAGACTGAAATCCAATGAGGGCAGCATCCATAGGGACCGTACCCTCCTTCCCCTACCATCAACCTCTCGTAATGGTTTACAAACCCACATATTTAACATGCCCGTATTCCTCGTGAACACGGGAACAGTCTGGGCAGTGGCGGAAGTCGAACTCCGAGTGCAATCCCCGTGCGCTAAACACTAGGCTGTCCCATCCCAAGTTATTCTGCTTGGACTTATAGATTGCCAAATGCTGCCAATTTCAACCTACCTGTTGTTAATTTAATGCCAAAAATATTGTGCTGTGGATTTATGTAGTCAATATTTCACTATGAAAGAAGTAAAATCATTGTATTATGTAGAAAAGTCATGTGCTGCCCATATCAGATTTTTTTATTTTGAAATTTTACCTTTTAACTTAATTCTGACATATTAAGATGTCAATGGAGTGATGAATTTTTGTACAGAATTCTGTTACATGAAAAAAAAAAAAAAAAAAAAAAAAAACTGTTTTGTTTTAAATAGTTTCAGTCTAGCTTATTTAGCTGCAACCGTTATTTTTTCAAAAATATATCTTACTCTTTCCAGAAATAAAAGTTACTGTGTCGCGTAAAATCAGGAAGCATAAAATATTGTAAATAAACATAGTACGTCAGCATCTCTTTCTCTGTGATTTTGACCCCTATCTGGTATAGGTGGTGAGTAACATCTGCCCGCGCATCTGGGTTGTGTTGTTCGCCAGGATTTTTTTTTTCTTTCCCTCGCAGACGATCTTGAAGATACAAGCAATAAAAGAGATTAAATTTACGGCTACATATTGTAGATATGTTTTATTAGTGAGGTACGTAATTTTTTTTTTATAGAAACAGGATGGCAATTCAGGATGTAGTTCTGTATTTTAGGGATTTGGGGTAAAATGTTTTCGATTATAATGTCTTCATGTTCGCTATACAAAAAGTTTTCGCTACACAAAATTAATGCAGGAGAGAATCTGAAGAATTAAACATCCTGGTCTCATTTGTAAGCCAATTTGCAAAAATAAAAAGTTTGGCCAACATACATTCAAAAATCTGATCAGGTTTTTTCATAGCTTTTTTTAATCCTTTTGCAAGAAACATTATACACATTTGGAATCATATAAATTAAAAAAAATATTTAGCTAAAATATAATAGATAACTTAAAAATTTAAATTATCAGTAATTATCAAAATTTTACATCCCGTATAGCCGTAACTGTTACAACATAATGAAAATATACTACATATATCAATTACAAAAAATACCTTTCTATCCATTTTTTTAACACTTTCCAACATAGTTGAAAAGTGCTTATGACTTTGTTCATTCTATTTCTCTGTCTGTCTGTCCGTTCGCACGATAACTACCGTAAAAATTACTTTATCAAAATAAAATTTTAGTATGTTATTGAGACGGTCTGTGGGACATATGAAAATGGAAATGAATAAGATCACCCAATTAGTTTTGGATTGAACACGGGTTGAAAAAGTTAAATGCACTAAACCTTATGGAACCTAATTTTTCAAACATTTTTTAAGAGAATTTAAAACTCATAAATTGTTTCGAAAATGTTAGAAAATATTTAAATTATCCCATAAAATATATAAGGAAAATTTCAGCAAAATATGTGCGGTAGTTTTTAAAATAAAAATTAACATAATAATTACACCCATATTATTTGAAGAAAACACATGATCGCTTTATTTTTGCTTATTTTCTGTGCATCTATATTCTGTGCTAACACAATTACAATATGTTTGAGTTTAAATGATTATCATACTTTGATTATTTCTACAACGAAGCCTAATTTTAATGAATATAGTATGTAAACAAGTGATTGTAAGATTAATTGTATAAGAATTGTTGACTTTTTAAAGCAAAATTAATTAGCTCTGGAGTCTGGAATGAAAGTGATTATGAATGAAACATTTACTTCTTTTACATAGAGAGCCAAACGATTTATATTTCGATGACATCATTTAAACAAAGTTCATTTTTTTCGATGAAGTTTTTAGTCTTCAAATATAATAAATTATTGTAGTACTGTGATAATTTGAAATACATCAGCACTGAATGTATCGAATTTTAGATATGTTTAAATAAAATTGCATTTCAGTTGGAAAGTGTTTTTTATAAAAATGCTTTATGCATGATTTATTATTCTTGTTATTATTTAAATCGGATAATTTAAACGAAAATCGTCTGCAGCATAAACACGTTTATACTACAAACCTAACTCGACGGCAAATCAATTTAAATCTGTAGGGAATGTCATATGCTGCCCACGGCAGATTTTCTTTTAAAAGTTATTTATCTCGATAACCTTGGGGTTAGAAACACAAAACATGGACGGGGTTACACGCCGTGAAATAGAGAATAATAATATTGAAGTTGGGAAAAAAATTATGGATTGTATACGGAACATATACATAGACTGAATTCTATATAGAAAGATATAATTTCATCCACGTCTTGTTCATTTTCATTGAAATTTTTAGAACATTACCGTAAATATAAATTAGATATTGTTCGTAATTAGTTGTAAATTGAAAATATCAAAAAAAAATATCAATGCTGCGTTTTTCTTTAACTTAAAAGAATAAAATATTTAGTAAAATCTGTCAGCAAAATATGTTCGGTAGTTTTTTAAATAAAAATTAAAATAATAATTACACCTTTTATATGAAGCGATCACGTGACCATTACATGAAGAGATCACGTGGCCTACTTCAAAATAAAATATGGAATCCATCTTGTGTCAAAATCGTGATTTTTAAAGTTCTTTTTAATTTATATTTAGTGTTACATCCGTCCTAAAAGCTCTTTATTTTTGCGTTTTTTCTCTGCATCTGTATACTGCGCCAACGCAGTTACGATATTTTTGAGTTTAAATGATCATCAAACTTTGATTATTTCTACAACGAAGCTTAACTTTAATGTATGTAAAATGTAAACAAGTGATTGTAAAATGAGTTGTATAAGAATTGCTGAATTTTTTTCACGAGAAATTATTTAATTCTAGGGTCTGGAATTAAAGTGTATGAATGGAATACTCTCTGCATTTACATAGAGAGCCAGACGATTTATATTTCGATGATCTCATTTGAATAAAGCTTGAATGAAGTTTTTTTTAAGCATGGAGTTAGAACGTACTTTTACATCCATGATTTTAATTTGCCAAGTAAAATAAATCATTGTAGCTCTGTGATAATCAAAAAAATATCGCTTCTGAATGTATCGTATTTTAGAAATATTTAAACAAAATTACAGTTGGATGGTGTTTTATAATCAATACTTTATGCTTGATTGATTTTTCTTGTATTTATATTTAGTGTTGCATCCCTTCTGACGCTTTATTTTTGCATATTATCTGTGTTTCTAAATTCTGTGCTTACGCAATTACAATATTTTTTTATTTTAAATGATTAATAAACTTTTATTATTTCTACAGCGAAGCCTAATTTTAACGTATGCGAAATGTAAACAAAACAAGCAATTGTAAGATGAGTTGTATAAGAATTGCTGAATTTTTTAACTCAAAATTATTTAGCTCTGGAGTCTAGAATATAAGCGATATATATGAATGGAATATTCATTTATTTTGCTCAGATAGAGAAGCGAGCGATTTTATAGCATTGCCTTTTTTGGTGAAGTTTAAAGTTTCCAATTATTGTACTATGATAATTTCAAAAGTATCACCGCTAAATGTATCGCATGTTAGAGATATTTATATAAAATTGCATTTCCGTTGGAAAGGGTTTCATAATCAATGCTTTATGAATGATTAATCGTTCTTGTTAAATTATCACAGTACTACAATAATTTATTTTACTTGGAAACGAAACTTAAAACTTCCTCAAAAAGGCGATGCTATAAAATCGTCTGCTTCTCTATATAAAATAAATGTCTCTGATCTTACAATCGCTTGTTTTGTTTACATTTTTCATACGTTAAAATTAGGCTCCGTTGAAGAAATAATCAAAGTTTAGTGCTCATTTAAAATCAAAAATATTGTAATTGCGTAGGCACAGAATATAGATACATAGATAATATGCAAAAATAAAGTGGCTTTAGGACGTATTTAACACTAAATATAAATATAAGCGTTCCTTAAAAATCACGATTTTTACTAAGCGAAAAAAAAAATGATGCCATATTTTATTTTGCAATGAGTCACGTGATTTATTTATGAAATGTGGATGTAATTATTATTTCAATTTTTATTTAAAAAACAACTTATTTTGACTTACATATTTTGATGAAATTTCTTTTGCATATTTTAGTTGATAATTTAAATATTTCCTAAAATTTTCAAAGAAATTTGTGAATTTTAACTCATTAAAAAATGTTTGAAGAGTAGGTGCCATAGGGTTTAATGTATTTCATTTTTTCAACCCGGGTTCAATTCGAAACTAATTGGGTAATATTATTAATTTATATTCCCGTAGGTCCCACAGACCGTCTGAGAAACATACTAAAATTTCATTTTGATAAAGTCATTTTTACGGCAGTTATCGTGCTAACGGTAGACAGACAGAATGGGCAAAGTCCAAAACATTTTACAACTATGTTGAAAAGTGTTAATGAAATGGAACATACAAAACAAGAAAGATCAATCATGCATAAAGCATTGATTATGAAACACTTTCCAACTTCAAAGCAATTTCATTTAAACATCTTTAAAATGCGATACATTCCTCGGTAATATTTTAAAAATGATCACAAGACTACATTAATTTAATATATTTGAAAACTTAAAAGTTCATCGAAAAAAATGAACTTCATTCAAATGATGTCAATTAAATATAAATCGCCTGGCTCCTCGGTAATGTTTTTACCATTATCATAATACTACAATAATTTATTATGTTTGAAAACTTCATCAAAAACAACTGAAATTTATTCAAATGACGCCATCGAAATATAATACGCCTGGCTCACTATAAAAGCAGCATTACATTCTGTGACATTTTCCCATTCATTTCATTTTTCACAATACTATAATAATATATTTTATTTAAAAACTTAAAACCATGGAGTTACAAGTAATTAAACTCAATGCTTAAAACTTCATCGAAAAAAAATCGTCCTTCTCTCTGTAAAATCAATGAATATTTCATTCATATCAGCTATGCAGACTCCATGAGCTAAATAATTTTGCGTTAAAGAAATGCAGCAATTCTTATACAACTCAACCTACATCTTTCGGTGTTTACATTCTCCATAAGTGAAAATTAAACTTCGTTGTAGAAATAATCAAAATTTGATGATCATTTAAACTCAAATATATTGTAACTGCGTTGTTTCAGAATATAGATGCACAGAATTTAAGCAAAAATAAAGCGGTTTTAGGACGGATACAACACTCAATATGAATTAAAAAGAACTTTAAAAATCACGATTTTGATACAAGATGGATGCCATATTTCATTTTGAAGTGGGTCACGTGATCCTTTCATATAATGGTCACGTGATCGCTTCATATAAGAGGTGTAATTATTATTTTAATTTTTATTTAAAAAACTACTGAATATATTTTGCTGAATTTTTTTTATATATTTTATGGGATAATTTGAATATTACCTAAAATTTTCAAAGCAATTTAAATTTTAAATCCGCTTAAAAAATGTTTGAAAAATTAGGTCCCATAGGGTTCAATGTATTACATTTTTTCAACCCGGGTTCAATCCAAAACTAATTGGGTGATATTATTCATTTATATTCCCATAGGTCCCACAGACCATCTGAACAACATACTAAAATTTCATTTTGATTAAATCATTTTATGGCAGTTATCATGCTAACGGGCAGACAGACAGACAGACAGAATGAACAAAGTCATAAACACTCTTCAACTTTGTAGTAAAGTGTTAATAATAAAAAGTACTAACCGGTTTTGGAAGGAAAAACATCTTCTTTACTTTAACCAGGAAAACAAGTCAGTGGGATTTACACTCACATAATGTAAGATTGGGTCTAGACTAAGTCGATCTTTCTTTCGCGAGAGTAGATCACACTGTTTTGCTTTTCTGATAAAGTAGGCTGATTTTGTGTCCGAAAACGGCTGAACTGGCTTACGACTGGAACCGGCCGATTTTTGTGTTACATGCTGTTTTATACCAAGTTGTATAATCATTATACAGCAAGATAATTGAGGTGTCTATATTACTTCCCGGAATTTATAGGGGAGTTCTCGAGCACCTCAATAACTTTGTAAGGAAAGGTCCGTGAGTGTACACATTAGTTCAATCTATAGTAAAGTGATCATGCCCGATCGAATAAAAATTATTGCAGATCCCCTAGAGGAGACTGTATAAAGTTAGGACAATGAATTCGACAATAGTGAGAGACAAACGAAAAAATCTGATGTGGGCAGCACATGACTTTCCTTATATAATGCAATGTATTTACTACTTTTACAGTAAAAACCAAATAGGTTATTCTTATAGTAGTTATATTCTTTCCAAGATATTGAATTTTCTTCAATTAGTCGTCATTTTCATTGATTTAGCGTCATTTTTATCCATTTAGCGAGATTTTTGTTAAATTGGCAACATTTAAAATGTCGCCAAGTTGGCGATATTCCGCTAAATTCGTCGCCAAAATCTCGCCAAGAGTTATGGAAGAAGAAATAAGCTATTCTTACAGCAGATAACTGACTATTGGCGTTCAAATACAAAAGCATTACTCAAAGTATCTTTTTTCATGAATGGAACGAGCTAGATCCACGACAATGATGTCACCAAATTTATCGCATGGTATTACATATGAAAAGTGAACATGTTTCTCAATAGGATTTTATTTTTATTTTATATGACTTTTTGATAATATTTTGAAAAATGTGCAATATCTCGAGAACGGTTTATGTTAGCGTTCTAAAATTTATGCCAATCGTTTTCTAATGAAACATTACATAAAAAATGTCTATTTGCGTAACTTTATTAGCGGTTTTGAATTTTTGAAGACTTTTTCAAAATTTCAGAAAATTTAGGGGGGTTCTGAACATTCGATTGCGTATAAAAACAATAGGCTTCCAATGTTTATGGATTGTGATTTTTGTACCAAATTTCGCTCGAATCGGTCTATTCGTTCGTCAGTTATCATCACCACAGTCTCACTGACACACACACACACACACACACACACACACACACACACACACACACACGCACGCACGCACGCACACACGCACAGACATCACTTCAAAAATGTTTGATTCGTGATCAGGGATGCTTGAAACGTGCTGTCCCGTCGAAAACTCGAATTCGAATTTTCGACCCGTCACAATACTTTCCTTATGCATTATGTATATAAGGAAAGTAATAAAATAGGTTATTCTTATAGAAGATACTTATATTTTTTCCACGATATTGAACTTTCGTCAAATAGTCGTTATTTTCATTGATTTAGTGTCATTTTTATCCATTTGGCTAGATTTTCTTTGATTTGATAACATTTAAAAAAATCGCCAAGTTGGCGACATTCCGCCAAATTTTCCGCCAAAATCTCGCCAAGGGTTATGGACAGAGAAATAATTTATACTTATAGTATATAAATGACTATTGACGTTCAAATACAAAAGTATTACTCAAAGTATCTTTTTTCATGAATGGAACGAGCTAGGATCCATGAGAAGGGTGTCAGCCAATTTATCGCATGATATTACATATGAAAAGTGAACATATTTCTAAATAGGAAATATTTTTTTTTATTTTATGTAATTTTTTGATAATTTTTTTGAAAAATGTACAATATCTCAAGAACGGTTCATGCTAGCGTTCTAAAATTTATGTCAATCGTTTTCTAATGAAAAATTACATAAGAAATGTCTATTTGCGTAAATTTATTAGCGGTTTTGATTTTTTGACGATTTTTTCAAAATTTCACTCGAAAATTTAGGGGGTTCTGAACATTCGATTGCGTTTTAAAACAATAGTCTTCCAGTATTTGCGGATTGTGATTTTTGTACCAAATTTCGTTCGAATCTGTCCATTCTTTCGTCAGTTATCGTCTCTACAGGCTCACTGACACACACACATACACACACATAGACAGAGTTTCACACACACACATACTTTCACACACACACACACACACAGACATCACCTCAAAAATGTTCGATTCGTGATCAGGGATGCTTGAAACGTGCTCTGCCGTCGAAAACTCGAATTCGAATTTTCTACCCCGTCACAATACTTTTCTAATACATTATGTATATAAGGAAAGTAAAAAGCTAACAAAGAAGCTGTAGATTCTTATCTGATTAGCAGAAATCGATACCAGGAACAAATGAAACGCGTCTACTGAAGGCAATTAATACATGCCGAAAAGTTGTATCATCAGGGCCTTTAACCCGGTGACACCTGTAATATATGTCAAAGAACGCGGTAGTATCCTTTCTGGAATTCAAATATGTATTATCTCTGACGGATAGCATTTTAAACAATTTCTACAGTAGATGTATGCTCATGTAAATGCTTTTTATCATATCATTCTTGAATATGATAACCATTCGCCTGTAATCATATCGTGTAGAATAAATACCGTCTGCAACAGTGGTGTTATCTATTAAAAGCACGTGACTTTGTGCACAATCAATAGTAAACTGGATTATAACGTAAAATGCAGCGCAAATTATAATAAACAAGCAAACATACGTTTTAGAAATCAACTGAATGTCCTTCATCAGTGCAAAAAAGTCTTCACCTAAGCGCCCAAATAAACGCAAGGCAATGCCAGCCGAAACCGAAATGGCGTTTATTTCCTAATGTTTTGCATTGATGAAAGAAATACCTCTAATTTCCGAAATGTACGTTTGCTTAATTTTTTTTTTAACTGCATTATACGTTGTATACCAGTTTATTATAATTTTATTATCTGTTCCTACTAATTGGACAATGTTTTACCACTTTGTAATTGGGTTTTTTCCGTTATCTCTCTCTGCTGCCAAGTTTGCTACACTAACTTTTTAAATTCTCTACTGAGGGCGTTGTAATCCATTTTATTCGATCGGGCAGTAATTTTAAATCTTCATAGTTTTTAAATACAATTTTTTATTTCTGCAATTCCAAATTACGTGATTTTATTTTTAGCACATTTTCAAGTTAATCTGCATTGTAAATAATAGTATCTTTGATTATATTATAAAAAATCTGATGTGGGCAACACATGACTTTCCTTATATAATGTAATGAATTTACTATTTTTACAGTAAAAAAAATAGGTTTTTTTTATAGTAGATACTAATATTCTTTCCAAGATATTGAATTTTCGACAATGAGTCTATTGATTTAGCGTCATTTTTATCCATTTGGCGAGATTTTCGTTAATTTGGCAACGTTTGAAAAAGTCGCCAAGTTGGCGACATTCCGCCAAATTCGTTGCCAAAATTTCGCCAAGCGCTAAGCACTAAGAAATAAGTTATTCTTACAGTAGGTAAATGAATATTGGTGTTCAAATACAAAAGTATTACTCAAAGTATCTTTTCTCATGAATGGAACGAGCTAGATCCACGAGAATGATGTCACCCAATTTATCGCATGGTATTACATATGAAAAGTGAACATGTTTCTCAGGAAATATTTTTTCTTTTATTTTATGACTTTTTAATAACTTTTTTCAAAAATGTAAAATATCTCGAGAACGGTTCATGTTAGCGTTCTAAAATTTATGTCAATCGTTGTCTAATGAAAAATTACATAAGAAATGTCTATTTGCATAACTTTATTAGTGGTTTTAATTTTTTGACGATTTTTTCAAAATTTCATTCGAAAATTTAGGGGGGGTTCTGAGCATTCGATTGCATATAAAAACAATAGGCTTCCAGTGTTTACGGATTGTGATTTTTGTACCAAATTTGGTTTGAATCGGTCCATTCGTTCGTCAGTTATCGTGTCCACAGTCTCACTGACACACACCACAGACATTACTTCAAAAATGTTTGATTCGTGATCAGGGATGCTTGAAACGTGCTCTCCCGTCGAAAACTCGAATTCGAATTTTCGACCCCGTCACAATACTTTCCTTATACATTATGTATATAAGGAAAGTAAAAATCCCTCTCTATATATAATTCCAAATCTTCATAGTTTTTAAATACATCTTTTTATTTCTGTTATTTCAAATTTCATGATTTTATCTTTAGCACATTTTCCAGTTAATCTGCTTTAATCGTCAATCAATTTAGAGAGAATGAAGTTAAAACGTAGTTCATTTATTACGGCAGGTAATAAAAAATCCAATCTAATACAGTAATTAAGCTGAGTTCGGCAATTTAACCGCTGTAGCATTTCCATTCTATATCGTTTCTACTTCTTAGGCTCCCCCTGGAGTTTGGTTTTTATGTACTGATACTTGGCGAACAGTAAAAATCGTTTTACAGGCAAAACAATATATGTAATTCGTTGACTAATAACTTGGACAGTATCTTCCTCCCTCCCTACAGAAGGAAATTTAATGTTCGAAGATTCATGTTATAAACGTGTATTCTATGTTTCTGTAACGCATATTCTGAGTTTGGGAATGTTCTGGATCTACGCACTCTGTTAATACTGAGATGTTCTCATATATAATTAACGTATAATTGGTATATTCTATGGAGGAGTTTTGGAATATTCTGGATCTACGTACTCTGTTAATACTGAGATGTTCTCATATATAATTGACGTATAATTAGTATATTCTATGGAGGAGGTTTGGAATATTCTGGATCTACGTACTCTGTTAATACTGAGATGTTCTCATATATAATTAACGTATAATTAGTATATTCTATGGAGGAGTTTTGGAATATTCTGGATCTACGCACTCTGTTAATATTGAGATGCTCTCATATATTATTAACGTATAATTAGTATATTCTATGGAGGAGTTTTGGAATAGTCTGGATCTACGCACTCTGTTAATACTGAGATGTTCTCATATATAATTAACGTATAATTAGTATATTCTGTGGAGGAGGTTTGGAATATTCTGGATCTACGTACTCTGTTAATACTGAGATGTTCTCATATATAATTAACGTATAATTAGTATATTCTATGGAGGAGTTTTGGAATATTCTGGATCTACGCACTCTGTTAATACTGAGATGTTCTCATATATTATTAACGTATAATTAGTATATTCTATGGAGGAGGTTTGGAATATTCTGGATCTACGCACTCTGTTAATACTGAGATGTTAACGTCCATGATAACGTCTATCATCAGTGTCAATGTTAATGAAATGACAGATATGAGCCTTTATATGCAGTCCGAAATCGCGAATACAAAATTTGCATACGGAAAGTTGGATAAATCGAAATTAAAATTATGGTAAATTACTAATACGTATACAAATAATTCAAGCAATTATAATAATCCAAATTTACAAAATATGTACATAAATAAACAGGCCAGCCAATAATCGCTACATTTAAAGCAAAGCATTAGATTTCCAGAAAATCATATAAGGGTTTAATAAGCATATAATCGAGAACGAGGCGCCAGGCAAAACTAATATGGGTGTACGTCATTAATGATTTTAAATAAAGACGGTTTACAAATGTATTTAGGCTTTTTGCTAGAAAATATTTTAAAATATTGGTAGGACGTGTTTTCCATACTTATTAATTTGAAACTTTGTATACCTGTGGGATTTTAAGTCGGACTCATAAACCAAAATATAAAGTCCTGAGGTTTGTTGGAAAAATTTATAAATCTCCAAAGTTTTGTTCCAATATTCTTTCAGTCTAGCTGTAATTCGAGAAATGCTACACACATAAAATTCGATTTTATTACTACCATGCAAAAAAGTAAAAAATTATCATAATTAAAGTTACTGGTGTCCAACCAAATGTTCTTGAGATATTACAATATATAGTTATAGCAGACGATTTTACAGTTATAGCAGATGATTTTATAGTTACATCAGTCGATTTTACAGTTTTACAGTTATAGTAAACGACTATAGTAAATAGAGTTACGCTTCAAATACCGAAATCATCTCCTGTCTAATCTTCGAATCAAACTATTGAAAAATAAGGTTATAATTAATCGATTTTACATTAAAATGTTAGAAAACGCTGCTGAAAATAAGTGAAAATAATACACAGTGATCGCAGATAAAATAGTATTTTGCATAGTACCTCAATGTCCATGTTAACATAACCATAACACGTGCGCCATTTATATGCTTTAATTTGAAGCGATTTCTGATATTCAGAATTAAAAAAAGTGTGTAGGTAACATATTTAGTGACAACTACCCGTTTCGAGGATAAAAATAGCAAGGATTTTTTTTTATAAATTTTCATTTATCTATATATTGCTTTCAAAACGGGAACAGGATGTTTTAATCTTCAGATTTGCTTGTGCAGGTAATTTTGTAGAGCGAGATACAGATTCTTGTGCCGCTTTTTTAATTTAATTAATTTAAATATTTTAATACAATTGATTGAAGAATAATGATAATTTAGAATACTTCTAGAATTATCACATTTTATATTACGAGTGATGGCGGGTTTAACTGCTAGTTCTATATACTTTAGGGTTAATAGGCGAACTTTTGTATGTCTGTAGTAATATCAGCAATTTTTATTTCATTTCGTATTGCCCCCTCTAGACTATACAAAGACTGGACGCAGCGAATTGGTAACAGCCGGTTCCGAGAATTGATATATATTTAAGGTGGCCCATCTTTTTAGTTGATTTTTCGTGTCGAGTTACGCCTATTCCTCTCTTTCAGTAACACTTTGGAGCGGACAGATTGTATTGTTAAGCATTGTGATCACTGTTTCGTTCTATGTATATATGAGTGATAAAGTTGATATGACTCTTGCGGATAAATCAATGAACTACATGTTGGGTGAACGGTAAATAGGTGAACGAAATGTTGCTTTTAGTGGTAAACATCGTAGTGAGGGGACTTATTTAAAATGCTTGCGCGTCTGAAAGAATTTACCATAAATGTCTTTCTCAAAAAGTTTTTTTATTTTTAACGTGGCGCCTCTTTTTATTAGCACTTTACAACATAGTTGAAAAGAGTTTATGAATTTGTTCATTCTATCTGTCTGTCTGTCTATCCGTTAGCACGATAACTGCCGTAAAAATGACTTTATCAAAATGAAATTTTAGTATGTTGTTCAGACGGCCTGTGGGACCTATGGGAATATGAATGAATAATATCACCCAATTAGTTTTAGACTGAACCCGGGTTGACAAAAATGAAATACATTGAACTCTACGGGACCTAATTTTTTAAACATTTTTTAAGCGAATTTAAAATTCCCAAATTGCTTCGAAAGTTTTAGAAAATACTCAAATTTTCCCATAAAAAATATAAAAAAATTTCTGCAAAATATATTCGGTAGTTTTTTAATAAAAATTTAAATAATAATTACCCCTATGTCATATGAAGAGATCACGTGACCCACTTCAAAATAAAATATGGCATCCATCTCGAGTCAAAATCGTGATTTTTAAAGTTCTATTTAATTCATATTTAGTGTTGTATCCGTCCTAAAACTGCTTTAGTTTTGCATAATTTCTGTGCATCTATATTCTGTGCATCTATATAGGGATTCAATTTCACATTTTTTAAAATTTGCCTACAAAAGGGGCCAGGATGTTTTATTCTTCAGATCTGCCTGTGAAGATAACTTTGTATAGCGAGAACAGAGATTCTTAAACTTCTTTTTAAGAGCATTAAATTAAATATTTTAACAGAATATTTTGATTAACAATGTCATTTAGTATACTACAGGAATTTGCATATGATTGTGAATTTTAAGTTTCTTTATATTATATACTCCGTACGAAGAACGAGTATGCTGCTAGTAACTCAATAAAATGATAACTAACACACATACAGACACACACACACACACACACACACACATATATATATATATGTAAGTTTGTGCTTGCTTGTCATATCATTATGGGAGAACGGCTAAATATCATGAAGCTTTGTAATAACCACACCTAAAATTTAGTCCATGCATGGAGTCTCTAGTACCAGGGACTATCGAGATATTAATAAACAAGAAAGATCAATAATGCATGAAACATTGATTGTGAAACACTTTCTAACAGAAATGCAATTTTATTTAAACATCTCTAAAATGCAATACATTCAGCACTGATATATTTTAAATTATCACAGTACTACAGTAATTTATTATATTTGAAAACTTTAAACTTCATCGAAAAAATGAACTTTATTCAAATGACGTCATCGAAATATATATCGTCTGGCTCTCTCTATGTAAAAGCAATGAATATTTCATTCATATAACTTTTATTCTAGACTCCAGAGTTAAATAATTTTGCATAAATAAAATTCAGCAATTTTTATACAATTCATCTCACAATCCCTTGTTTACATTCTGCATCCAGTAAAATTAGTCTTTGTTGTAGAAATAATCAACGTTTGATGATCTTTTAAATTCAAAAACTTTTTAATTGCGTTGATACAGGATATAGATGCACTGAAAATACGCAAAAATAAAGCTGTTTTTCGAAGGATGCAACACTAAATATAAATTTAAAAAACTCTAAAAATCACGATTTTTACACTGGGAAAAAAAGATGGATGCCATATTTTATTTTGAAGTGGGTCACGTTATCTCTTCATATAATATAGATGTAATTACTATTTTAATTTTTCTTTAAAACTGGAATTTCTTTTATATATTTAAGATAATTTGAATATTTCATAAAAATTTCGAAGCATTTTATAAATTTTGATTTACCTTAAAAAATGTTTGAAAAATTAGGTCTCATAGGATTCAGTGTATTTCACATTTTCATATCGGTTTCAATTAAAATCTATTTATGTGATATTATTCACTTACATTCCCATATGTCCCACAGACCGTCTCAAAACAACATACTGAAATTTCGTTTTCATAAACTCATTTTTAAGGCAGCTATTGTACGAACAGACAGACAGACAGAATGAACAAAGTCATAAACACTTTTCAATTATGTTGGAAATTGTTAAAAACCAATATTCCATAGAGATAGCATTATGCAGGCGATATTTTCCCCAAAAAATTATTTGAAGAAAAATATATCATATTGCATAGCAACGACAAATTAAAACCAATGCGTTAATATATCAGACGATTTTTATTAAATCTTTTCCAATTTAAGTAAAAATCTGATGTGGGCAACACATGACTTTCCTTATATAATGTAATGAATGTACTTTTACAGTAAAAAAAATAGGTTTTTTTTATCCATTTGACGAGATTTTCGTTAATTCGGCAACATTTCAAAAAGTCGCCAAGTTGTCCAATTTCGTCGCCAAAATCTCGCCAAGCGTTATGGACGAAGAAAAAAGTTATTCTTACAGCAGATAAATGACTATTGGCGTTCAAATACAAAAGTATTACTCAAAGTATCTTTTTTCGGGAATGAAACGAGCTAGATCCACGAGAATGATGTCACCCAATTTATCGCATGATATTACATATGGAAAGTGAACATTTTTCTCAATAGGAAATTTTTTTTTTCTATTTTATATGACTTTTTGATATTTTTTTTAAAAAATGTGCAATATCTCGTGAACCGTTCATGTTAGCGTTCTAAAATTTATGTCAATCGTTTTCTAATGAAAAATTACATAAGAAATGTCTATTTGCGTAACTTTATTAGTGGTTTTGATTTTTTGACGATTTTTTCAAAATTTCATTCGAAAATTTAGGGGGGTTCTGAACATTCGATTGCGTATAAAACAATAGGCTTCCAGTGTTTATAGATTGTGATTTTTGTACCAAATTTGGTTCGAATCGGTCCATTCGTTCGTCAGTTATCGTCTCCACAGACTCACTGACACACACACACACACACACACATCACTTCAAAAATGTTTGATTCTTGATCAGGGATGCTTGAAACGTGCTCTCCCGTCGAAAACTCGAATTCGAATTTTCGACCCTGTCACAATACTTTCCTTATACATTATGTATATAAGGAAAGTAATAAATAAATGAATGTAAAAATAAATATTCTAAATGAACGGTTGTTCATTTTTAACTGGTTTATATACTATATCAATTATGGTTTTCTGATTTAAAGAATACTAGAATTATTGATATTTTCAACTTCTTACGTCATTTGTTTTATTGTGGCAAAGACATTTCAAACTCATATATTGTTTATAGCCAATAATTGAAACATAATTTATAGTAAGGTATATCTTCTAATACCATTTTAGCTCTTTCATTTTGGCATATTTGATATAATTTCATTTTTTTGTTAATTGGTTTACAAACAGAACCAGTAGGTTTTATTCTTTAGATCTGCCTGTGTAGATAATTTTGCATAGCGAGAACAGAGATTCTTATAATTTTTAGGAGGATTAAATTAAATATTTTAACAGAATGATTTGAATAGCAATGCCATTTAGAATACTATAAAAATTTGCACAAAACTCTGAATTAAAAGTTTTTTATATTATATACTAGCAGTATCTCCATTCTTCGCACTGAATATACCAATAGAAAAACAACTTGAAATTTACAATTATGTGTAAATTTCTGTAGTATTCTAAATGAATTTGTTATTAAAAACATTCTATTAAATTATTTAAATTAATTCTACTAAAAAGAAGTATAAGCATCTCTGTTCGCACTATACAAAATTATTTTCTCAGGCAGATCTGAAGAATAAACATCCTGGTTAGTTTTGTAAACATTAACAATAGGACATTTGCTCAATATATGCCAAATTGAAAGCGCTATGAAATTGGATCATATATAGATATATTATCCAATTTCATATATATCTCTTTGGATCATTATATATATATATATGATTATATATATATATATAGCGTGTCCCAAAAACATTGACCTCGGCTTTTATTCTTTAAATATTGATCTTACATATATAATAAATTACAAAGTTGCGTAAAAAAGGTACAGAATTTTATGAAATCGACTAAAATTTTCAAGGGAATTAAATTTTAAGAAATACAAAATTTAAATTTTTATACATCCCCTGTACAAAAACATTTCCAATGAGTATAATGTGTTTCATACACTAATAAGGTGATTTACAAAATTTCAGCATTTTATCATAAAATGTCCCAGAGATATGAAAGACAAAAATGTTGACTTTTCGATGCATCGACATGGGTTCTTAGAGGGGTAATATCATGTCGGCAGATAGCGTTTCAGGGATCATACACAAATTACGAAGGAAAACAATGATTACATAAATAAATAATAATTTTGTCATTTATTGGTATAAAAATATATACACTGTGTAGAAATAATAACATTACACAAAGATTACAAAGCTTGTTCAAAATGTTTTCCATCCATGCCAAAGAACCATTAAAGAGAAGAGACAGATATTATTTGCCTATGATGCATTTCTGCGTTGCGTCATTTGCACTCTTGCTGTAAACATTTATATTTTAATTTGTGATTAATCCCTCACCAACTTTGCTTAAACATATCTCTGGAACTTTTTATGATAAAATGCTGAAATCTTGTACATTACCTTATTAGTGTATGGGGCACATTTTACTCATTGTACGGGGGCTATATAAAAATTTAAATTTTGTATTTCTTCAAATTTAATCCCCTGAAAATTTGTACCGATTTCATAAAATTCTGTATCTTTTTTACGCAACTTTGTAATTTAATTTTTTATATATGTCTAAGATCAATATTTAAGGAATAGAAGTCGAGGTCAATGTTTTTGGGACACTATATATATATATATATATATGTATGTATGTATATATAGCCGATGTGGTGGCCGAGCGGTCAAAGAGGCAGGCGTTTCTTCGTGATGGCTCGGTTGCTAGATTGCGGGTTCGAGCCCGCCTGCGGGCATGGATGTTGTGATGTCTTATTGGGGCAGATGTCAGATTTTTACCTTCTGGTGTCCCGGGTCTTTGACTAAACAGAAGCAGTGCACACATTCTTCCTTAATAAATATGTTAGGAACACGACACCAACCAACCATATATATATATATATATATATATATATATATTATTTTATTTTATTTTACAAAATTAGACTCTTATGATAAAAAGGGAACAATCTTTCAGTATCAAAATCAAATCGATAATTTCGCACAAAATAGAAGATGACTCGGAAGGAAAAAGAAGACACACAAGTATATCAGAGAAGGACATTCAATTCATCCTTCGAGATGAAACTTCTTTCCTCGGTCACGGAATACTTATTATTCACACAGTTTGTGTTGGCGTCTAGTCGTCTGCACGCGATGACTATTAATGATTAAACGTGGAATGGCAACACTCATTTTCAACCACCATCAACGAATGAAAAGCTTCTTTATCGATTTCGATTGTGGTATTTTCTTACGCAAGATGCTTAACAGACGAAAAATTTCTCAAAGAATATTCGAAAACTGATCTCATATACTTCTGCTTGATCAAACTATTGTTTTCTCATGAAAGTTTTCAAATTCGAGATTTTCAGAGAGAAGTATTTTATAAGATCCTTTGAACCAATTTCGAACGTTTGCGGCAAAATGCGCCGTGTGTGTATCTGGACTGGACATAAGAATGAATGCATGTGTGATTATGGCATTTTTATATGCGAATACATTTTGTGAAACATTAAAATTAGATAGGACTTTTAGTGATTTGAAATTTAATATTTTCATTGTTACATTATTTATTGTAAAATAATAGGATAATTCTCGTAACTATGGTGATAGTATGGACAATACGGAAAAATAATAGCTTGAGAAAAGCGATCGTTATAAAGAGTATTAAAATAACATATATTAGGACAGATTATTTTAATGTATCCTGATTATTTGCGTGACATATTTTTTAACCGTTTTACAACCAATTTAAAATATATTATAATTAAAGTAAAATGACACGAATTAAGAGTAATAAAGGATGCATTTTGACTTATTTTGTATATATTTTTATGTATTTATTTTTATGTATATAATACTGGTTATTATGCAAATCTTGGATCGAAATCATCAGGATATTTTGATATCTTGATACTTTAAATATAAAGCATCAATATATCAAAACTGCAGCACATTTGGTTTTTCTCAGCTGGTGTGGCTTATAATTAAAATCAAAAATGGTATATGTGATCACGATATGTTTGTATTATGTTTCTAAATATTTCTTGGTTCCCGTTTTAAATTTGAATTGCAATCTATTTATTTAGCACTTTCGGAAACCTTGGTGTCAAAATTTTAGTTTATTCCTTTCAGTAGTAATATAGAAATATAGACCTATATTCAAAATTTCATCAATTTGATGTTTTGGGGGGGGATCCATCCATCAATTGCCATTGGGAAATACTCAGAAGAAAATTTCAAAATTAGTGCGACGTAAAGTTTGGATCAGGATCGTAGGCTGACAGGGACCAGAGGAGGCCCTCCAAGAGGTATACCCAGCCCTCCCCGCCCCTGATTAAAATATTAAATTTTAGTAGTTGTATGAAATTTCATATACACTGTCATTCAAATTTTGCATAACAATTTCTTAGAAATTTTTTTTTTTATAAATTACTTCGTTTTAAAGATTTTTTAATTTAGCTGAATTTGTGATTATGCTAATAATAAACTTATTTACATATTTAATTTAAAAATATTTGAAAACTATGGCAATAGTATTTGGGATACTTTTGTATTATTGTGGGGGTTCACTGTTATGCATTATAGAGTCAAAATCTACTGATAAGTACGCAAGAGTTAATATTAGGCGTTAACTTTTATTAACTTTCAGAACGTTTCCACAAATTATTAACAACTTTAATACTAGTTAATGCTTACATTAGAATCAATTGTAATTATTATATATTAATATTGATGTATAGTAGCTATACGAATATTAATAATCAGCTCTTAGCTGGCAAATATAAATATGCAATTATTTGTTAATAATTTATATGAACTGAAATATATAATAGTAATTATTATGGTTTATACATGCTAATGGTTAATTGTGTTTTCGGTGAGTTCCTCCTTTAAGACTGTTAACCCCCCCCCCCCCCTTGAATTTCCTTCCAGCCAATCCTTCCAATTCCGTCTCTGGATACGTCTCTGGTTTGGACTCTGGCATTTGTGAAACAATTGATTACACATTGTTATATCATTGTTAGAGAAAAATCCATAGTTTAAAGTGCAATGACAAATTTGGAAGTCGGTTTAGTTAAAATTTTCGCGTGCTATATCTTTATAAAACTTTACGTTCAATATTACACAAGCTTTTGATGTAAAATAATTTTTATTTAAAATTCCATTCAAAGTCGAAATCAACAGCAATAAATTGTGAAATTGCAAAATAAACTAAACGGCATATGCTTCTTCAATGGGAAGAATGCCCTTGAAGAATATATAGGCATTAAATTTGCATAGTTGGGACTTATGTGGTTAATTGTGCAATACATTTGAACAATCGTTTTGAAAATAGAATTAATAATATAAATTTTGCTAATTACTTTCGGCTTGTTAAATTGCATTTACAAGGTCAAATGATGACTGTGAAGAACATTATTTATGCAAATTTTAAGTTCTGTAGCTAAGTTTGAAGAAATTAACTATTCTATAAATTGTTAGCGTTGGAGATTTCTTATGTAGCGTGGGAATTTTTTTGCAGAATACGGAATAATATAAATTTTGTTAATTACTTTTGGCTTGTTTATTGTATTTACAAGGTCAAACGATGACTGCGAAGAACATTATTTATGCAAATTTTAAGTACTGTAGCTATGTTTGAAAAAAATCTATTCTATAAAATGTTAGTGTTGGAGATTCTCTTATGTAGCGTGGGAATTTTTCGCAGAATACGGAATAATATAAATTTTGTTAATTACTTTCGGCTTGATAATTCTATTTACAAGGTCAAATGATGACTGCGAAGAACATTATATATGCAAATTTTAAGTTCTGTAGCTATGTTTGAAAAAAAGCTATTTTATACAATGTTAGTGTTGGAGATTCCCTTATGTAGCGTGGGAATTTTTTGAAGAATACGGAATAATATAAATGTTGTTAATTACTTTCGGCTTGTAAATTGCATTTATAAGGTCAAACGATGACTGCGAAGAACATTATATATGCAAATTTTAGGTTCTATAGCTATGTTTGAAAAAAGCTATTCTATAAAATGTTAGTGTTTGAGATTCTCTTAGGTAGCGTGGGAATTTTTTGCAGAATACGGAATAATATAAATGTTGTTAATTACTTTCGGCTTGTAAATTGTATTTACAAGGTCAAACGATGACTGCGAAGAACATTATATATGCAAATTTTAGGTTCTGTAGCTCTGTTTGAAAAAAGCTATTCTATAAAATGTTAGTGTTTGAGATTCTCTTAGGTAGCGTGGGAATTTTTTGCAGAATACGGAATAATATAAATGTTGTTAATTACTTTCGGCTTGTAAATTGTATTTACAAGGTCAAACGATGACTGCGAAGAACATTATATATGCAAATTTTAGGTTCTGTAGCTATGTTTGAAAAAAGCTATTCTATGAAATGTTAGTGTTTGAGATTCTCTTAGGTAGCGTGGGAATTTTTTGCAGAATACGGAATAATATAAATTTTGCTAATTACTTTTGGCTTGTTAATTGTATTTACAAGGTCAAACGATGACTGCGAAGAACATTGTATATGCAAATTTTAAGTTCTGTAGCTATGTTTGAAAAAAAGCTATTTTATTCAATGTTAGTGTTGGAGATTCCCTTATGTAGCGTGGGAATTTTTTGCAGAATACGGAATAATATAAATGTTGTTAATTACTTTCGGCTTGTAAATTGTATTTACAAGGTCAAACGATGACTGCGAAGAACATTATATATGCAAATTTTAAGTTCTGTAGCTATGTTTGAAAATAAAAGCTATTCTATAAAATGTTAGTGTTGGAGATTCTCTTATGTAGTGGGGAAATTTTTTGCAGAATACGGAATAATATAAATTTTGTTAATTACTTTCGGCTTGTAAATTGTATTTACAAGCCTCGTTTGACCTTGTAAATTGTATTTACAAGGTCAAACGAGGACTGCGAAGAACATTATTTATGCAAATTTTAAGTTCTGTAGCTATGTTTGAAAATAAAAGCTATTCTATAAAATGTTAGTGTTGGCGATTCTCTTATGTAGTGTGGGAATTTTTTGCTGAATACAGAATAATATGAATTTTGTTAATTACTTTCGACTTATTAATTGCATTTACAAGGTCAAACGATGACTGCGAAGAACATTATTTATGCAAATTTTAAGTTGTGTAGCTATGTTTGATAAAAAGCTATTCTATAAAATGTTAGTTTTGGAGATTCGATTATGTAGCGTGGAAAGTTTTTCGCAGAATACGAACCCAGTCCTCAGAGCATCCAAGAAAATATTGACAGGAACTGCCACAGTACGCCTTATTGAGTTGTAATGTTTGAAGTAAATATTAACTATTATAGTAAACCGTATCAAATAATATGTAAATTCTCTGTTTATATTTTAAAGTGTTTTAAGTTTTGTCTTTTAGTTAATAAGTTTAAAACAAATCGTGTTAAACACGGAAAAAAAATCTGATGTGCTCAGCACATGACTTTCCCTGCAGATTCAAATTCATTTTTCATTTCTTTCTTTAATAATTCATTAAATTGAGTTTAATTGCACAAAATAACACTGAATTAATTTAATTCAATTTTTGTTTTTATTTAGTAACTGGAATTTTTTTCAAAAGTGGCGTAACAAAAATGCAAAAAGACTAAAATGTTTCGAGAACGGTTAGTTTTAGAGTAATGGGGTTGGCCTTATTCTTTTCCTCGTCAAAAATTACGCATAGAACGTGCATTTAATTGATTCATTTGAGCACACGTAATTTTTTATTTTAGAGTTTTGTGGGCCATTTCGTAAATAAAGGCAGGTTTTACTCTTCCGAATCGTACCAAAATCTAATCAGCACCAGTGCATCCCACAAATTACTATCTACCAAATTTTATGAAATTTGGCTAATTAGTTAGAGTGGATATATCTATTTTTGCGGACCATTTCGCAAAAAAAGGCAGGTTTTTTCATACCGAGCCGTACCAAAATTTAATCAGCACCAGGGTCACTCACAGGGGACTTACCAAATTTTATGAAATTCGGTCAATTAGTTTTTCAGTTAGACTGGATACATGCATTGCACAGACAGACACACAGACGCACATACACAGACGTCGCCTAAAAATGGTTATCTTGTGACCTAGAGGTGTCAAAACGTGCAGATTCGTCGAAAACTCGAGTTGCGATTTTCGACATGATTCCAATACTTTCCCTATACATGACCATATATATTGCAGGGAAAGTAAGAAGTGTTAATATCATTTAATGTTTTAATGTGATACGCATTTGTGTGCTAGAAAAATAAAAGCCAATAGTCAAAGAAATATTACAGAATTTCTAATTGTATCAGTCTAATTACAAATTGAAAATACATTTTAGTATGATTCGAATAAAATGCAAATAATTAGGTCACATCCCAGCGCTGCCAAGTTGGTAATTTTGCCTTCTTGCTATCTATTACTTTTTCTGCAATATATGGTAATGTATAGGGAAAGTATTGGAATGATGTCGAAAATCGCAACTCGCGTTTTCGACGGATCTACACGTTTAGGGACCTCTAGAACACGAAAACACTATTTTTGCGTGACGTCTGTGTGTGAGTCTGTCTGTCTGTTTGCGTGTCTGTCTGTGCAATGCATGTATCCACTCTAACTCAAAAACTAATGGACCGAATTTCACAAAATTTGGAAGGTAAACCACTTGTGTGAGATCCTGGTGCTGATTAGTTTTGGGCACGTTACGGAAAAAAACAACCCGACTTTTTTTGCGAAATGACTCTCAAAAATTGCCTGTATTTACCCTAACTCAAAAACTAATGAATACAATTTCATAATATTTGGCAGGTAAGTCACTTGTGGGTTACCCTGGTGCTGATTAGATTTTGGTACGATTCGAAAAAAAGTAACCTGCCTTTTTTTACTAAATGGAACGCAAAAATCGTCAAAATCTAAAATAAAAAACTACGTATACTCAAATATATCAATTAAATGCTTGATTTATACGTAATTATTGACGAAGAAAAGAATAAGAACATCCCCATACTAGGACTAACCGTTCTCGAGATATTTGAGATATTTTAGTTTTTCGTATTTTCTCTACGCCACCTTTGATGAAGAGATTAAGACCGACCCCATTACACTAGGTCCAGCCGTTCTCGAGATATTTTACTTTTTTCGAATTTTCGCTATTCCACCTTTGAAAAAAAGTCCAGTTACCAACTGAGAACGAAATTTGAATCAAAAGAGCAAATTAAGTGTCATTTTAAATAATTATGGGAGTTATTTTGTGCAATTAAATTCAATATAATTAATAAAGAGAACCTGAATATAAGTCTGCAGGGAAAGTCATGTGCTTCCCACATTAGATTTTTTTTCACTTTCCCTACAATACATGGGGAAAGTATTGGAATCATGTCGAAAATCGAAACTCGAGTTTTCGACGGATCTACACGTTTTGACATGTCTAGATTACGAAAGGAATATTTTAGCGTGACGTTTGTGTGTGTGTTTGTGTGTCTATGTGTTTGTGTGTCTGTCTGTGCAATGTATGTATCCACTCTAACTCAAAAACTAATTTATGAAGGACAATTTCAATTAAAAGATGTCAATCAACGGAGGGTTAGAAATAAAATTATGTCTGTAGAAAAATCCTCTACTGTCCTCACCCTACTTTTAATACTGCGATAGCTCCTGTTGCGTGGACTGAAATCCTTCATCATTCTAACATCTGCATATTGACTTCCATGCAAGAAATATAGATCACATTTATGAATGTTTTTGAGCAAGTTGCGTGAAAAAGTAGAAATTGGCTATTAGCAGGTCCTACTTATTTGGCTATATGCCAGCGAAAAAGCGGCAAATTGTGATGGATAGAATTTCGCTTCAAATACTGAAGCAGTAAGAGAGCTAATAAAGTGTGTGAACATTTTATAAATATACTAGAAAATGTACCCAGCGTTGTTCAAGATGTATGGTACAGGCTTTTGATAAAAATTACACCGAAATATAAAGCGAATTCCCGAAAACCCAACAACGCTTTTACGATACGCCCGCTTACAAAGAAAACCTATATAACTTGCTGTGAGGGCGTAATACGCCCTACATAAGAATACGGAATACATGTAACCTGTGTACATGGCCTTTTATATCTCAAGCTAAAATCAGTATTTAAATAATTCAATATATTTATAATAACTTTAATAAATTATAGATAATAACTTAACCATATTTATATTACTATCTCAGTACAATTAATTCCAAAAAATTCAGCAAATTTAAGAACATTTATTTAACAAGAAAGATCAATCATGCATAAGCATTGATTATGAAATACTTTCCAACTGAAATGCAATTTCATTTAAAAATTTTTAAAGTGTGATACATTCAGTGGTGATATCTTTTACATTATCACAGTACTACAGTAATTTATTATACTTAAATATTTAAAACTGTATCGAAATATAAATCATCTGATTCTGTATGCAAAATCAATGAATATTTCATTCATATAACTTGTATTCCAGACACCAGAGCTAAATAATTTTGTGTGAAAAAAATTCAGCAATTCTTATGTAACTCACCTTACAATCGCTTCAGATATTTGCATTCTACATAAGTTAAAATTAGGCTTCGTTGAAGAAATAATAAAAGTTTAGGGATCATTTAAAATCACAACTATCGTAATTGCATAGGCACGGAATTTAGATACACAGATAATGCACAGATACGCAGATAATATATGTGTGTGTGTGTATTTATTCAAAGTATTGGAATCGTGCCAAAGATCGGAACTCGAATTTTCGAAGGATCTACACGTTTTGGGACTTCTAGAACACGAAAAAACTATTTTTAGGAAGACGTCTGTGTGTGTAAGAATGTATCTGTGTATGTTTCTGTGTGTCTGTGAGGATATTACATCCACTCTAATTGAAAAACTAATGGACCGAATTCCATAAAACTTGGTAGGTATAATTTTTGTGGGAAATCCTGATGTTCATTAGATTATAGTACGATTCGTAATAAAAGAATCTGCCTTCTTTGCGAAATGGCCGGCAAAAATTGCCTTTATCCACTCTAGCTAAAAACTAATGGAACAAATTTAACAAAATTTGGTGTATAATATTTCAATGACCTACAAGTGATTTATATACCAGATTTAACAAAATTTGGTACATAAATCATTTGTAGGTTATTCTAGTACGATTTGGGAAAAAGGAACGGGCTATTTTTGAGAAATGGCCTGCAAAAATCGTTAAATATAAAAATAAAGGCTACGTGTGCTCAATTATATCAATTAAATTCATATTTTATACGTGATTTTTGACAACAAAAAGAATAAGACTAACCGTTCTTGAGATATTCTAGTTTTTTCGCGTTTTCGCTACGCCACCTTTGACAATAAGTCCAGCTATCAAATGAGAACCAAATTTAAGTTTAACGTGCAAATTCAATGTCATTTAAAATACTTATGGTTGTTATTTTGTGCAGATAAACTCAAATTATTGTTAAAGAAATAAAGAGAACGTGAATATGAGTCCGCAGGGAAAGACATGTGCTGCCCACATCAGAATTTTTAACAATATCACAACAATGATTTATAGAAGTGAACGGGGATTATTTGCAGGGCATTTCGAAAAAAGTGTATGATCTATATTTAAAGATCCATCAAATTTTTGTAGAATAAAATGTTCAACAAATTTAAGCTGTGTACCAAATTTTAACTCTCTAGGACGTAGGAAAGTGCATTAAAAATGCCATCAAATAAGTATATCATGAAGAGTTATATCAAATTAAAAAAAAATTAGAAAAATTGTTATCTACCAAATGTGTTTTAAAATGTGAAGCTTCTCTCATATACAAAATAATTAAACTCTTGAAAAGATATTTATTATATAATATATCTCTTTTTTCTTTATGGAGGATGTAACAAAAGTAAGAATTTAATTGAATTTGTTTTTTTTTTCCCATATTAAATAATTTTTAATTAAAAAACTACGTAACATATTTTACTGAAATTTTTTATAAATATTTTATGGGATAATGTAAATATTTCCTAAAAATTTCGAAGCAATTTGTGAATTTTAAATTTGCTTGAAAAATGTTTGAAAAATTAGGTCCCATAGGGTTCAATGTATTTCATTTTTTTTACCCGGGTTCACTAAAAAACTAATTGGGTGATATTATTTATTTATATTCCCATAGGTCCCACAGACCGTCTGAAAAACATACTAACATTTCATTTTGATAAAGTCATTTTTACGGCAGTTATCGTGCTAACGGACAGACAGACAGAATGATCAAAGTCATAAACACTTTTCAACTATGTTGTAAAATGTTAAAAATATTAACATTCACTTATTATACTATAATGTTACTAATATAACATGGAAAATTGTACGAGCCGAAATTAAATTAGAAACTGCGCTCGAAAAATATCATTAACTCTCATTACTCACTCAATAAATACGTCTCTGTACGCTCAACGTATAGCAACAGGCGAACCGGAGAATGAAGCGTTTCTCCAGCGAAATCTAAAATCTCAATTTTTATGCTTTTGTTTCAAAATATAAAGTTTCCGGATATAAAATTTCTTAAAAATACATTAATATTTGTGACAGCTATTGTGTCTACAAGAAATCGACCAAAAATAGACGACAGGCAGTCGAACACCACTCCAAATATAGTCAACCCGTGTTCAGAAGGTCCTAAAACACATTGGCATCAAAGTTTCAACATTGAAATGTTTCATGAAAAACTCTTCTCTCCGTCTATGCGGTAAAATTGGCGAACTTGGCGACGAATTCAGTGAAATATCGCCAACTTGGCTATATGTCGCCCTTGATTAGCGAAAATATAGGGGGGGGGGGCAGTGAGAGGGCTCGAGAAGTTTTACACCCCTATTTTGTTCACTCCCAGCGGAGAAATACGGTTCAGTTATATTTGGTCTAGAGGATGATACTATAAGTGTTGAAAACTCAGACCGCCCGACTCACCCGAAGGTATGAGCAACTGTTTACACGGCCGGGATACTATAAGTGTTGTTGTTGATGTTGTTGAGACTCAGACCGTCCGACCTACCTGAAAGGTGTAAGGTAGCAGTTTGGACGGCCGGGAAGATCCACCCAATTTAGACCGGAACTAAGTGGGGGAGGCATCCACAGGGACCGTACCCTCCTCCCCCTACCACCAACCTCTGGGAAGGACTTACGTTCCGCGTGAAAACGGCGGCAGTTTTGGCAGCGAAGGGAACCGAACCCGGGCCTACCGAGTGCAATTCCCGCGAGCTAACCACTGGGCTACAGCGCCCTGGGATATTTTAAGTGTTGAAGATCCGGACTGTCCGACTCATCCGAAGACATAGAGCATCCATTTGGATGGCGTGTGTAAATATTCAGCTTTCTGAATCACTTTGGGGTGGGGGGAGGGGGGTTGGCGACATTCCACCAAATTCGTCGCCCAAATCTCGTCAAGCGTTATAGACGGATAAATAAGTTATTCTTATAGCAGATAATTGACTATTGGTGTTCAAATATAAAAATATTACTCAAAGTATCTTTTTTCATGAATGGTACGAGCTAATAGATCCACGAGAATGATGTCATCCAATTTATCGCATGGTATTACATATGAAAGTGAACATGTTTCTCAAAAGGAAATATTTTTTTTTTATTTTATATAATTTTTTGATAACTTCTTGAAAAATGTGCAATATCTCGCGAACGGTTCATGTTAGCGTTCTAAAATTTATGTCAATCGCTTTCTAATGAAAAATTACATAAGAAATGACTTTCCATAACTTTTTTAGAGGTTTTTGATTTTTTGACGATTTTTTCAAAATTTCACTCGAAAATTTAGGAGGTTCTGAACATTCGATTGCGTATAAAAACAATAGGCTTCCAGTGTTTACGGATTGTAATTTTTGTACCAAATTTCGTTCGAATCGGTCCATTCGTTCGTCAGTTATCGTCTCCACAGACTCACTGACACACACACACACACAGTGACATCACTTCAAAAATCTTCGATTCGTGATCAGGGATGCTTGAAACGTACTCTCCTGTCGAAAACTCGAATTCGAATTTTCGATTCTGCCACAATACTTTCCTTCCTTACACCTTTCTGGTAGGTCGGACGATCTGGGTCTCAACAACAACAACAATAACAACAACAACAACAATACTTTCCTTATACGTTATTGTATATAAGGAAAGTAAAAATGGAAATTATAATTACAAAAAAATAAAACAAATTATATAATTTTAGTAAAAATATATTTTTAAATATAGTGATTTTAATTAAAATTGATTGCCAATAAAAATAATAAGTATTGAAAGTGTATAATTCTAATAATTCTCAGACGAATGCATTTTTTTAACAGAACATGATCAGATTTCAGAAAATCATAAAATTGTAGATAATACATCTTACAGTTGCTTTTCGTGTAAATGTAAACTTCCAGAGAGTTGCAACTTTAAGTTGCTTTTTTCTTTTAAGTTGCATCCAAAACTTATTTATGATTGAAAATATTTTATCATTTAAAGAATTTGATCAATCCTTCAAGTAAGTAACGGACAAATTTAAGTTTTGATACAATAAATAAATCTATAGGACAACAACAGTGTTTTTCAAACTATTTTGGCCCTGGAACACTTTTTGAAATTCAATTCTATGGTGAAACACTATAAAGAGAAAAAGTCCAGGGTAGTATATATTTTTATTGAAGCAAAACGAGTTTCAAGCGTAGCTTCCTAACACCAACTCAAATATGATTGTGGGCGAATAATTAAATACAACTCAACCGATTCAAATAAAATTTCGGACAAAGTTTGAATTCATCATGTTTTAGGTCACGACGAAGCCCGAATTTTAAATTTCGATAAACGTATTAAGGTATGTGAGGTCAAAATTCTGATAATGTTCATTTTATTGAGAAAAATTAATTAAAAAAAATTCTCGTGCGAAACAGAATTTTATATTTGTACAATTTACTAGACAGTCTTGTATGTTAATTATTTAATATGTAGGATTCAATTTTTTGCGTTTCTCAGTTATTAAACATGTAGATATATAGATGATATCTTTCTTCACTTTAATTTAGGTTCACGAGAGACAGAATAGTTCTTTTCGTAAGTACTCCAAAAATGTTTAACATTCCTGTTGCGAAATGTACTAATTAACGTTATTTTAATATAAAAAGTGGTATTCGTTAGGATCGAATTATGCATTCGAAACTTTTAAGTATTTTCTTTTTCTGTTTTTTTAAGAACATTTTTACGAAACTATCATGTCACGGAACCACTGAAATACTGTCGCTGAGCCCCGGGAATACGCGGCACATACTTTGAAAAACGATGGTGTTAAAGATCCAAGGCACATTGGTTTTGGCGTTGAATTGGGAATGATTTTGCATTGAATTGGCAATGATTTTGGAGTTGAATTGGCGATGATTTTGGCGGTGAACAACAAGTAGATTTAAATTGGTCACTTTTGACAACTTATTAGCCCAAACAGAATAGCTACTCCCGTGCAAAATCCTCATCAAAATGCAATTGACATTCAACTAAAAATCCGTGAAGTAAATGGCTGTTGTCGAATTCTTTGGGTTCAAAATACGAAACTGTTATAAAATGTATCTTTCCTCGTAAATGGAACGAGCTGGATACACGAGAATATAATAGATTTGTTGCATAATATTGCATATGAAAAGTGAGCATTTGATGACACTTAGAATGCTTTTTTTTAAATGTATGTACATTTTTTGTAAGTTTATTTAAAAAAGTGTGAAATATCTCGAGAACGGTTCACGCTAGCTTTCTAAAGTTTATGTCATTCGTTTTAAAATGATAGATTACATAAAAATGTTTATTTGTTTATTAGTATGGAAGTTCCTGGTTTTTTAATGATTTATTTTAAAAATTATTCGAAAATTGGGGATTTTCCGAACATTTGAATGCGTTTAAAATCAACATTGTTTCAATATTTACTAAATCTAATAACTGCATCAAATTATTTTCGTAATACTTTATTTGTTCGTGAGATTTTGCATGCACAGATTCACAGACATACACTAACATACATACACGCACACTAATATACATACATACACATACACAATCATACATACACACAAAAAACATACACACACACACTAACAGACATATACACAATTTAACACACATATACACACGCACACACTAACATACATACACACACACTAACATACACTCAGTAACATATATTGCGCATTATATATACACTATATATACATATGTATATACATACACAAACACACACAGTAACATAAATGCACACAAACAGATACCACCTCAAAAACGTTCGTTTTAAGTTCAGTTATGTTTGAAACGTGATCTACGTCAAAATCTCGAAGTCCGATTTTCGACCCCATTACAAAACACATGACTTTCCTTATATAATGCAATTAATTTACTACTTTTACAGTTAAAAAAATGTTATTCCTATAGTAGATACTTATATTCTTTCCAAGATATTGAATTTTCTTCAATTAGTAGTCATTTTCATTGATTTAGCGTCGTTTTTATCCATTTGGCGAGATTTCGTTAATTTGGCAACATTTAAAAAAGTCGGCAAGTTGGCGACATTTCGCCAAATTCGTAGCCAAAATCTCGCCAAGCTTTACTGACAGAGAAATAAATTATTCTTATAGCAGATAAATGACTATTGGCCTTCAAATACAAAAGTATTACTCAAAGTATCTTTTCTCATGAATGGAACGAGCTAGATCCACCAGAATGGTGTCACCCAATTTATCGCATGGTATTACATATGAAAAGTGAACATGTTTCTCAATAGGAAATATTTTCTTTTTATTTTATATGACTGTATGATGATTTTTTTGAAAAATGTGAGATATCTCGAGAACGGTTCATGTTAGCGTTCTAAAATTTATGTCAATCGTTTTCTAATGAAAAATTACATAAGAAATGTCTATTTGTGTAACTTTATTAGTGGTTTTGATGGTTTGACAATTTTTTCAAAATTTCACTCGAAAATTTAGGGGGGTTCTGACATTCGATTGCGTATAAAAACAATAGACTTCCAGTGTTTACGGATTGTGATTTTTGTACCAAATTTCGTTCGAATCGGTCTATTCGTTCGTTAGTTATCGTCTCCACAGATTCACTGACACACACACACAGACATCACTTCAAAAATGTTCGATTCGTGATCAGGGATGCTTGAAACGTGCTCTCCCGTCGAAAACTGGAATTCGAATTTTCGACACCGTCACAATACTTTCCTTACACATTATGTATATAAGGAAAGTAATTATTATACTATGTAAGTAGGGAAAGTAAAATCTATCCTCAAAATAATTAGGTTACCTATATATCAGATAAAAATAAGTATTTAGATCACCAGATCAAACTTTTATAGCCCCTTTTAGAATTGGTTCTTTTCTGACCTATTTCTTCGAACACATGTTAAATCAATTACCTGCACTCTGATGACTTTAGACGGAGAAGTAAAATGAAATTAGCTACAGGGAGTTATTTTCCGACTTGGCAGAATTCCATACGAGAAACGATAAATTCTGATATTTCAATACCATAAAAAAGAATCTGTCATTACAGCACTTAATGTTCTATTATTGAACATGGGAAACTTTGAAGGATATAAGTTTTCATTTTCTGTTATGTTAAGAATTTATTTTTTGCTGATTTGGATATTTTTATAGGGCAAGGGTCTGAGCTTTTAATAGTTGATTGGTAAATTATAAAATAATACTAACTACACAAAATGATTTTGATATAACGTGATAGAGTTAAGTATAAGATTTTATAAAATATGAGTATATATATATATATATATATATATATATATATATATATATATATATATATATATATATATATATATATATATATATATATATATATATATATATTTATATATGTATATATATATTTATATATATATGTATATATATAGTTATATATATATATTTATATATATATGTATTTATATATATATGTATATATATAGATATTTATATATATATATATATATTGATATATATTTATATATATATGTATATATATATATATTTATATATATATATATATATATATATATATATATATATCAACGCAACGACTTCCACTTCAAAATCAATTATATCATAAACTGGAACTCGTGTATGCATAAAAATATTTTTAGAAATATTATACTGGGACAATTAATACGTAGTCAAAGAATAAACAGTAAAAAGGAAGATCGATATTTATGCGATTATCGTTTCCTACAACACACCATCTCACAGGGTTTTCCCAGGAATTTTTTAAGTGACATTATCTACAAATTTTATAAAATAACTGTAACCGATAGTTACCGTTTATATTTAAATAAAACTGATGGCAATATACATACTGGATTGTCACAGGTAAAGCGTCTGATAGCTGATATGGGACCTCTTGAATAGGGTATAATGTATAATACGTTATGGAAAATTTGCATCGTCTTGTATGACACAATATTGGATGTACATATGCATGTAATATGCTATTGTTTGTCATTAAGGTATATGGTTTTAGAAATAGACTTTGTTATTATTGTTATATTATGTGTCAATATTTAAAGTCTTCTTTAAGTAGAAGCTATGTAATTTTGATAATTTATACTTGTGAACATGTTTCACACATTATTCATACACTTTTTAAACATATTTCAAACATTTACTGTGGATGAATTTCGATAGGGCTGGATCTTGACATTTATATCTTATATTTGTTTGTGTATGATGTATATTTACATCTTACAATTTGATACATTCGTATACCTTTTTGCAATATACCGGCTCTCCGGGAGTGTTGTCGCGACGCAAAGCATGCTTAACCGGGTTGAGGGGGTCACAACTCCCCCCGGCCATCTTTTGGTATATTGTTTCCATTCATACCTCTTTTCTTTTTGAAAAAATATATATATATATATATATATATATTTATATATATATATATATATATATATATATATATATATATATATATATATATATATATATATATATATATATATATATATATATATATATATATATATATATATATATATATTTATGTATATATACATACATACATATATATATATATATTTATGCATATATATATATATGTATATATATATATATATATATATATATATATATATATATATATATATATATATATATATATATATATATATATATTATGAGTTACTACATACATTCTAACTTTGGATTTAATAATTTATTTTTATATATATATATATATATATATATATATATATATATATATATATATATATATATATATATATAAGTCTCAGGAGTTCCACAGGGTGACTGCTGTAGCAGTATGTTAACTAATTTATATCTTTATCATTTTGAACAGTCTTTTACATCAATAGATTATACAATATACAGATATGTTGATGATCTGATTTGCTTAGTACATACTGAAAATTGTGTCATTAATATAGATTTCTATCCTGATAATTTGGAATTAATTCCTAATGAAGCTGCTATTAGTAAAAATATTAATTTTTTGGATTTAAATCTTTTTGTTGAACCATCTAATAGAATTGTTACTAATTTATATGATAAAAAAGACTCTTTTAATTTTAAAATTAATAAAATCTTACCATTTAATTCCTGCAACTCGTTTTTGTTGTTTAGAAATATAATTCTTAATCAGCTTTTAAGAATATATAGATTATCTGATAAAAAATTGCATGCTTTACATATTGATAATCTAAAAATTACCAGCAATTTATATAAATATCCCTCTTATTTTATAAATGGTATAGTTAAAAAATTTAGAATAGCTGGATTTTCTTGCATTTTATTTATTTAATATTGCTTTAAATTTTACCCTGACATCTCCCTTCTCTTGTTTTAATTATATTTTATTTATACATCTACTTAGACATTAGCCTTTCTATTATTGCCCCTCTTGATGGTATATTATCTGTTGTACATGTCTTTTCGTATTACTGTTATTTATTTCTTACGAATGGCAACTGTATACCTCATTCTTTTGTGAATGGCAACACTTGTCACTTCTTTCTGTGTTCCCGTGCTTACTTGGTTAGTGTGTTTTTTCAGTCAGTTTTTTGGTATCCATTTTTCCTTTTATTTTTCTTATTTATGCAAGTCGTCCAAGTCGAAATAGTTTATAGATATAATCTATCTATTTCTTCAGAAACATACATTTTTGCGTTTGCTTCTACAAAAAACTTGGACATGATTACGATTTTTGTAGAAGAGAACAATTCATGATTTAGGCATAGAGCCTTGTCCACGTGTATAGCGGTTGTGCTTGATTGCGTTTGTTATTCTTTTTTTCGATTCCATACCTTTGTATTTAGATACTTTTCATTGAATCGTTGATTCGATATTTATTTTATTTATTTATTTTTTTATTTTTTTTCATTTGCTTGAAGATTTGTTGATTTATACATTTATTTCGTAAGCCTGTTAGATAGTTGAATTTTCGTGTTACAACTTCTCACTTTTCTTTCATTGGATCTTCAAACCTTTTTATCTTATATATATATATATATATATAGATGATCTGATTTGTCTTGCATTTACTGATAACTATGTCATAGATATAGATTTCTATCCGGATAATTTGGAATTAATACCTAATGAAACTTCTATTAGTAATAATATTTATTATTTGGATTTAAATCTAATTATAGAACCTGCTCATGGGATAGTTACTAAATTATATGATAAAAAAGATTTTTTTAAATTTAATATTAATAAATTATTACCTTTTAATTCCTGCAACTCGATTCAATTGTTTAGAAATATTATACTTAATCAACTTTTTAGAATTTATAGATTATTAGATAAAAAATTTCATGCTTTGCACATTAATAACCTCAAAATTACCAGTAAAATGTATCAATATGCTGCATATTTAGTAAATAGTATAGTTAATAAGTTTCGATTAGCCTAAAATTCTCATATTCTCCCCTTATTATCTTATTTTAGCCGTACTTCTTCATTCTCTTGAAATTATATTTTCATCTTTTTATCTTGAAGCTTTAACTGTTAAATAACTCATTTTATTTCATTTTATTGCTTTTGCGCAGTACAGTTTTTATTACTCTCTTTGGCAACAGCAAATCACATCTTTTCATTTTGGCATATGGCAACATTGGTCCAGTCATATTTTGCTCGTCATGGTTGCGCTGAAGAGGTGTGTTTTGAGGTATTTATGTTTCCTTTATTGTTCCAATCTATATGCTTGTCGTCCATATAACACAAGTTTATAGATAAAATCTATCTTGTGTTTCAGAAACAAGCATTTTTGTGTTCATTTCGAAGGGATATATGGACCCGAAGAGAATTTTTTCGAAATGAACTTATCGTAAGCCTAAATCTCCTCCATGTGCAAGCTTTTTTGCTTGATTTTTTTGTTTTCTTATTTGCATGCCTCATTTTTGAAATTTGTTGATTGTCTTTGTCTTTATGACTTGCATTATGCTTTATTATTTCCTCTTTTTGTCTTAATTTCTTTTATTTCTTTGAATTTTGTAGAAAATTTTGGAATAGTGTATTATGAGTTACTACATACATTCTAACTTTGGATTTAATAATTTATATATATATATATATATATATATATATATATATATATATATATATATATATATATATATATATATATATATATATATATATATATTTATATATTTTATATATATATATATATATATATATATATATATATATATATATATATATATATATATATATATATATATATATATATATATATTTATATATATATATATATTTATATATATATATATATATATATTTATATATATATATATATATTTATATATATATATATTTATATATATATATATATATATTTATATATATATTTATATATATATATATGTCATTGGTAGATGTCATTGTTATTAAGTGGAGAAGTATAAGGCAATTTCCCATACATCAAATAAGCAGGAATATAGAGTGTGAGGGGTATTATTGTATTCAGAAGTTACTTGTTTCAATAATTTTGTCCATGTAATTTTTCCAGGAAAAGCATTGATTTTGTAAATTAGTCTTGTAATAATTGTTTGATTTACTCTTTCATTTTTACTTTTCTGCAATACATGGTAATGTATAGGGAAAGTATTGACTCATATCGAAAATCGCAACTCGAATTTTCGACGGATCTACACGATTCAAGACCTCTAGATTACGAAAAAACTATTTTTAGCGTGACGTCTGTGTGTGTGTGTCTGTCTGTCTGCGTGTCTGTCTGTGTGTCTATCTGTCTGTCTGTCTGTCTGTGTATCTGTGCAATGTATGTATCCACTCTAACTCAAAAACTAATGGACCGAATTTTATAAAATTTGGTAGGTAGGACTCTTGGGTGTGACCCTGGTGCTGATTAGTTTTTGGTACAGTTTGGAAAAAAAGAACCCGCCTTTATTGCGAAATGGCGCGCAAAAATCTCATTTATTCACACTAGCTGAAATACAAATTGACCAAATTTCACAAAATTCGGTAGATAAGTCACATGTGGGATACTCTGATGCTGATTAGATTTTATTAGGTACTATTCGAAGAAGATTAGATACTATTCGAAAAAGAACAACCTGCCTTTCTTTACGAAATGGCCAAAATATACATACAAAATCCGCCAATATCTAAAAAAAGACTACGTCTGTTCAAATGTATCAATTAAATGCTTGTTTTATACGTAATTTTTGACGAGGAAAATAATAAGAACAACTCTATTACTCTAGGACTAACCGTTCTCGAGATATTTGAGATTTTTCGCATTTTTTTTTATAATTGAATATTAAAAATTGAATATTAAAAATGCAAATTTAGTGGCATTTTGTGCAATTAAACTCAATATATTGAGTTCTTAAAGAAATAAAGAAAAAATGAATTTGAGTCTGCAGAGAAAGCCATGCGCTGCCCACATCAGATTTTTACTTTCCTTGTAATACATGGTAATGTATAGGGATGATAATACATGGTAATGTATTGGAATCATGTCGAAAATCGCAACTCGAGTTTTCGACGGATCTACACGTTTTGAGACCTCTAGAATACGAAAATATTATTTTCAGCGTGACGTCTGTGTGTGTGTCTGCCTGTGTGTCTGTGCAATGTATGTATCCACTCTAACTAAAAAACTAATGGACCGAATTTCATAAAAATTGGTAGGGAAATCACTTGTGTGAGACTCTGGTGCTGATTAGTTTTTTGTAGGATTCGTGGAAACAGAACCCGCCTTTATTTGCGAAATGGCCAGTAAACAATTTCATGTATTAACCCTAGCTAAAATACTAATTGACCAAATTTCACAAAATTTGGTAGATAATTTACTTGTAAGATACTCTGGTGCTGATTAGATTTTGGTATGATTCGGAAAAGAACAACCTGCCTTTTTTTACGAAATGCCCCCCAAAAATCTAAAAAAAATGAAGACTCCGTTTGCTCAAATGTATCAATTATATTATTGTTTTATACGCATTTTTGAAGAGGAAAAGAATATAACACACTCCATTATACTTTAGGACCAACCGTTTTCAAGATATTTGAGATTTCTTGCATTTTTGTTACGCCGATTTCGGGAAGAATCCAATTACCAAATAAAAACAAAAATTGAATTAAAAATGCAAATTTAGTGTTATTTGGTGCAATTGAACTCAATCTAATGAATTATTAAAGAAATAAAGAAAATATAAACTGGAATCTGTAGGGGAAGTCATATGCTGCACACATCAGAATTTTCCATTTGTTTGTGATCTGTGTGAAGATGTTAATAACTGAGTAACATTATAGCTTTTTAAAAAATGTTTAAATTTAGAAGCAGTAGCAGCAGCATTTCTGTTAGTTAAAATTGTTTTTTGGGCCAGGATTTGGAATATTTGTCTTAAACAATTTTTATAAGTATCAATGGTGACACTTTTTGAAGGCAAAAGTCCAAACATATCTGGTGGCATGATCTGTAACATTCTGTAAATACTTTTTAGGAGAATTATAACTTAATCCACCCGCAGTATCAATAGAAAAAATCTGATGTGGGCAACACATGACTTTCCTTATATAATGCAATGAATTTACTACTTTTACAGTTAAAAAAACTGTTATTCTTATAGTATATACTTATATTCTTTGCAAGATATTGAATTTTCTTCAATTAGTCGTCATTTTCATTGATTTAGCGCCATTTTTTTCCATTTGGCGAGATTTTTGTTAATTTGGCAACAATTTAAAATGTCGCCAAGTTGGCGACATTCCGCCAAATTCGCAGCCGAAATCTCGCCAAGCGTTATAGATGGAGAAATAAGTTATTCTTACAGCAGATAAATGACTATTGGCGTTCAAATACAAAAGTATTACTCAAAGTATGTATCTTTTTTCATGAATGGAACGAGCTAGATCCACGAGAATGATGTCACCCAATTTATCGCGTGGTATTACATATAAAAAGTGAACATGTTTCTCAATAGGAAATATTTTTTTATTATTTTATATGACTTTTTGATAATTTTTTAAAAAAATGTGCAATATCTCGAGAAGGGCTCATGTTAGCGTTCTAAAATTTATGTCAATCGTTTTCTAATGAAAAATTACATAAGAAATGTCTATTTTCGCAACTTTATTAGCGGTTTTTGATTTTTTGACGATTTTTAACAAATTTCACTCAAAAATTTAGCGAGGTTCTGATCATTCGATTGCGCATAAAAACAATAGGCTTCCAGTGTTTACGGATTGTGATTTTTGTTCCAAACTTTGTTCGAATCGGTCCATTCATTCGTCAGTCATCGTCTCCACAGACTCACTGACACGCGCACACACACACACACACACACACAGACATCACTTCAAAAATGTTTGATTCGTGATCAGGGATGCTAGAAACGTCCCCTCCCGTCGAAAACTCGAATTCGAATTTTCGACCCCGTCACAATACTTTCCTTATACATTATGTATATAAGGAAAGTAATTATACCAAATGGTTCTAGAGCAGGAGGTAAGCATCCGTGTAGTCCAAATTTTTTCTGTCTGGATTTTTTGTTTAATTGGCATACTTCACAATGTTTTACATAATTTCTAAAATCATCGATGATTTCTGGACAATAGCATTGAGGAGAAATGAAATTTAACATAGAATTTACTCCAGGCTGACCAAAATCTGAATGTGCTTATTCTAATAACTTATTTCTTAGAGAATATGGAACAATAATCTTAGAGAAACCTTTCTTTTTGATAGTGAGTACATTACTAACTTTCTTAAATTTTGCATTTGTGGTATTATCCAATTGTTGATGTTCTTCAATTTCATCTAGTGTAAGTAAATGGGTACGTAAATTAAGATGGTGAGATATGGGATTTCTAGTTAACATATCTGCCTCATAATTTGTAGAACCTTTTTACTTTCCTTATATACATAATGTATAAGGAAAGTATTGTGACGGGGTCGAAAATTCGAATTCGAGTTTTCGACGGGAGAGCACGTTTCAAGCATCCCTGATCACGAATCAAATATTTTTGAGGTGATGTCTGTGTGTGTGTGAAAGTATGTGTGTATGTGTGTGTGTGTGTGTGTGTGTGTGTGTGTGTGTGTGTCAGTGAATCTGTGGAGACGATAACTGATGAACGAATGGACTGATTCGACCAAAATTTGGTACAGAAATCATAATCCGTAGTACTAGAAGCCTATTGTTTTTAAACGTAATCGAATGTTCAGAACCCCCCTAAATTTTCAAGTGAAATTTTGAAAAAATCGTCAAAAAATCAAAACCGCTAATAAAGTTACGAAAATAGACATTTCTTGTGTAATTTTTCATTAGAAAACGATTGACATAAATTTTAAAACGCTATTTGAACCGTTCTCGAGATATTGCACATTTTTTAAAAGAATTATCAAAAAGTCATATAAAATAAAAAAATATATTTCCTATTGAGAAACATGTTCACTTTTCATATGTAATACCATGCGATAAATTGGGTGACATCATTCTCGTGGATCTAGCTCGTTCCATTCATGAGAAAAGGTACTTCGAGTAATACTTTTGTATTTGAAGACCAATAGTCATTTATCTGCTATAAGAATAACTTATTTCTCCGTCAGTAAAGCTTGGCGAGATTTTGGCTACGAATTTGGCGAAATGTCGCCAACTTGGCAACTTTCTGAAATGTTGTCAAATTAACGAAAATCTCGCCAAATGGATTAAAATGACGCTAAATCAATGAAAATGACGACTAATTGTCGAAAATTCAATATCTTGGAAAGAATATAAGTATCTACTATAAGAAAAACCTATTTTTTTTACTGTAAAAGTAGTAAATTCATTGCATTATATAAGGAAAGTCATGTGTTGCCCACATCAGATTTTTTTCATATGGTCTCAATTTCTGGAATGGTAAACAATAGGATGTAAAGAACAATCTGGGTGTTTTTGTTTAATAATACTGGCAATACTATCTTGAGGATGCATCACAGAAAATATGGTAGGGATAATTGGAATTAAATAAGGTTAGAACAGGTTTTGAAATTAAAATATCCTTAAGATGTTGGAAGGCCTTTTGGCACTCTGGTGTCCAATTCCATGCTTCAATTTTTCTAAGTAATTTACTCAGAGGGGTTCTAATTTTATCATAGTTATTAATGAATTTATTATATACATTAACACTTCCTAAGAATCTTTGTAGGTCTTTTACATTTCTGGGAGGATGCAATTTTTTGATTACTTCAAAATTTACATTATTGGATTGATATTTTCCATTCTCAATCTCATATCCAAGAAAATTAATTTTTTGTTGTGCAAATTGGCATTTAGAATGTTTTAATTTAATGTTTTCCTTTTCACAAATTGAGAAAATAGTTTTTAGATGTTCTAGATGCTCATTAAAATTTTGAGAGAATACAATTATATCATCAAAATAATTTAGTGCAAATCTAATTTCGTATTTGTCTGAAATTTGTCTCAAAGTTCTTTGAGAAACAGCAGGAGAATTTTTGGCATCCAAAGGGAAAACGAGTCCATTTATACTAACCAAAATTTGTGGTGAAGGCTTATTTTTCTGAGTGATTTTCATTAGGAGATATGTGACAATATCCTGAGGTTAAGTCAATTGTTGAAAATAATTTTGTATTAGTTAATTGGTCTAATACGGCATAAATTCTAGGTATGGGTTCTTTATCGGTCTTACTAATATCGTTGATTTTACTTTCCCTGCAATACATGGTAATGTATAGGGAAGTATTGGAATCATGTCGAAAATCGCAACTCGAGTTTTCGACGGATTTACACGTTTCAAGGTCTCTAGAATACGAAAGAACCATTTTTACCGTGACGTCTGTGTGTGTGTCTGTGTGTCTGTCTGTGCAAATTTAGTATCCACTCTAACTAAAAAACTAATTGACCGAATTTCATAAAATTTGGTAGGTAAGTCACTTGTGGGCGAGTCTGGTGCTGATTAGTTTTGCATACGATTCGGGATAAAAGAACCCGCCTTTTTTTGTGAAATGGCCCGCAAAAGTTTGTATCCACTCTAGCTGAAAAACTAATGGACCGAATTTCACAAAATTTGGTATATAAGTCGCTTGTGAGTCACCTTGCTGCTGATTAGATTTTGGTATGATTCGAGAAAAAGTAACCTGCCTTTTTTTGCAAAATGGCCCACAAAAATCGACAAAATCTGAAATAAAAAACTACCTATGCTGAAATACATCCATTAAATGCTTGTTTCATACGTAATTTTTAGCAAAGAAAGGAATAAAATCTACCCCATTACACTAGGACTAGCCGTTCTCGAGATATTTTAGTTTATTCGTTTTTCTCTACGCCACCTTTGAAATTGAGTCCAGTTCCAAATGAGAACGAAAATTGAATTAATAGTGAATTAAATTTAATTAAAATGAAGAGAATGTGTATATAAGTCTGCAGGGAAAGTCATGTGCTGCCCACATCAGATTTTTTTCATAGTCACAGAATTTCGTTCTGGAATTTTCATCTCGTTTATATGCCAAAGTTACTGGTGATGAATAAGCATTATGGGAAGGTTCTATAAATCCAGCTTTAAGCAATTCATCTAGTTGTTTTTTTATTTCTGCATTATCTTTGAGAGATGCACGATATGGTCGTATTGATACGAGAAGTTCAGAAGTCGAATTTTAAACTTCTGAGGTTCCTATATGAAGCATCCCACATCATACTTATCTTTTGAAAAAATATCATTTACACTGGCTAATAATTTCTGCAATTTTTAATTTTCTTCATTATTTAACCCTATGAAATTATTTACTTTATTTTCTACAATTTTTTCACTACTGGTATTCAATATTAACACGATAGGAAGAGTTATTTTCTGGGAACGAGTCCCTGTACGAGATGTCCCGATAGAATTGATAAACTTTAAAATTGTGGAAATTCAAATACAATTTAAAGAGCTTACAATGGGCTCCTGATAATAAAATATATTTAATATTAGTGTCAATTACAAAAAAAGTTGAATCATGTGTTATTTTTCCTATAGTGGTAGGAATTTCTACAATTTCTTCAACACTCAACTCGCCTCCTGTTTGTTGCACTTCAATTTTGGGTTCTTCCCAATGGTTTTGAATTTTGCTTTTTTTAGTTGAGTTGCGGGAATAATGGACACCTTACTCTCGGTATCCGCAATTCCTAGGTACCGTTTTCGGTTCCCCAGATTCATGGTGATCTTGAACATGGTTCATTGACTAGTTGTGTGGGGGTCCATACTGTCGATGAGATTGCGGCAACTGTTCCCGAGACGTCGGCCACCGTGGTCGGAACGTCGATTATCGGAAAGGTTGTTGATGCTATCGGAATACTAGGAGGTCTCCATGGTCGATACATTTGTGTGGGTGGTTCATTTCTTTCTAGATTCCATGCTCTTCGTTGTGGATAGGCTGAGACCGGGAATTTCTATGGTTGGTGACGAATTTCTTTGTCCTTCATTATTCTTTGTAGTTTACTGGCGAGATGTTTCCATTCGTGTGGCGACTTCAAATCATTTATTAAAAATAATTGTTGATATTCTGTGGGTAATCAAGTTGTTAATGCTTCTGTAATAATTTTTTCTCTAAGTCCAAGTTTGCGTCTTGTATCCACTTTTGTTTTATAATATTGTTCTAAGTTTTCTGCTTTTTGTAGTTTAATGTCAAAGTCCTCGAAAGATTCATTATTTTCCTTCTGAAAGAGTTCTATTGGCATTCTTTCCACTTGCGCCCAGTCAGTTATGTCCGTACATTGATTTATAAAAATAATTGTTGAAATTCTGTGGGTAATTCAGTTGTTAATACTTCTGTAATAATTTTTTCTGTAAGTCCAAGTTTGCGTCCTGTATCCACTTTTGTTTTATAATATTGTTCTAAACTTTCTGCTTTTTGTAGTTTAATGTCAATAAAGTCCTCGAAAGATTCATTACTTTCCTTCTGAAAGAGTTCTATTAGCATTCTTTTCACTTGCGTCCAGTCAGTTAAGTTCGTACATTGATTTATAAAAAAAAATTGATGTATCTTCATCTAGGTATTCTGGCAATATTTCCAGTTTTTCTCCGACTGTTATCTTCTGTTTCCTACATTGTAAGTTAAAAAATGTAAGCCATGTTTTTATTTCCATTTTCCCTTTGAATTTAGGGCAAGAATTCTTGTCTTTCCTTCGAAATGTCGTTCTTCCATATTCTCAAACTTTTGCAATACGGGCATATCTGCATTCTCCGTCATTGTCGCTTATTCTGTCATTTTCAGTTCTTAATTCCCAGTCTACCACTTTAAAAATCCACAGTTCATTTTTTCGATTTTGCTGCTTCTAATTATTATGAGAACATCTTCACTTTCTTATCAACCGCGCTCGATTCAACACTTACAAACGCCGAAGTAGGTCACTGGTCTTTTGCTGAGTAGACTAAAATCTGCAGACGGAGTTTCTACTCTTCGTTTCAATATTTTCCGACGGTCGCAAACCGCAACATATTTCGAGATAAAAGTTTATTTTTCATTCATTCTAACAGATTCATTAATGGTTCAAATTAGTTTTTAGTATTTTTTCCACAGCACGGTACACATCCTGTCGACTTGTAATATTGGTGGAAATACCGGGTGGTCAGAATTAAAACACCCTTACTCTGAGCTCTCTATACATCGAACTACTCAGTGTAAAGGCTCCAAAATTGTTGAACCTACTATTGAAGACATGGGGAAAAGGATTACGCGAAAAAAAAATTAGTTCCAGGAAACACCGATAGGTGGCGCTGTACAACAGAAAATATGCTGAAAGACACAAAATAATCACAAAAAAAAAAACCAAACACATGCGATATGGAATTTTTCCTTTTTAATTTCTTTTGCTGATATGAAAAAAAAAAAAGAAGATAAAAAGTGAAGAAACTTAGTCATTGTAACTGCAATTTCGCACTGTAAGCACAAAAATTTGCATAAACCCTTGGTTTGCAGCTACTATGTTCTGGGCATAAAAGGGGATAAAACTGGGAAATTTTCATTCTTATCAGCGATGGCTGTCACACTGCCAGAACGCGCTTTGCTTGTGAAGCTATTTTATGAAAACAAAGGACATGCTGCAGCTGCACTTCGAGAGTTTCGTCTACTTAAGAATTTGCGCAAAGGACCATTACTTCCACAAGCTCTCAGGAGAATGATCGCTCGATTCGAGAAAACTGGACATCTTGGAGTTCAGCCGGGTCGAAGACGCAACTCGACTCGTTCAGATGTCGTTGACGATGTTGCCACCGCTATTTTTGAACAATCAATGGATAACGTTATACGCAGCATTCCCTGCATCGATAAGGTCCTTGTGATATGAATGTTTGGTACGTTCGAATAAAATGTGTTACAAATGTGTATTTTGTGTCTTTTCAGCATATTTTCTGTTGTACAGCGCCGCCTATCGGTGTTTCTGGAACTAATATTTTTTTGGCGTAATCCCTTTCCCCATGTCTTGAATAGTATGTTCAACAATTTTGGAGCCTTTACACTGAGTAGTTCGATCTATAGAGAGCTCAGAGTAGGGGTGTTTTAATTCTGACCACCCGGTAGTTCAGGGGAGCGACGCATTACGTTATCAAAAATCAAATTTATTAGATGACACTAAAAATAGATGTAGTTACCTATCCTAGACGACTCCTGATCGTCGGCCAGCTCTCACCAAATCTCAGTGCAGTCTGCGTTGGTTCCACACACAAGTACAAATTACATTTAAATCGGAGGGGGAGGGATATGAGGCCTGGGGCACATCCTGTCTTCGCGTTTTACGCTTTAAAAATGTGATTGGGAATGCAGTTTCATAAAGTTTAGAGATTAAGATTAGTGACCATATATGGTATGATGTAGGAAAAGAGGAAGTGCTGGAATACTTTGTTAATATTAGTGGCGGGGGATAGAATTTAATATAGTTGCAATACGTGCTGGACATGAAATAAGAATTTGAAATAATAATTATGAAAGAAAAGGGCGCGTTATTGAGAAAGGCTTAAAAGGTCTGTATCATATATATATATGTGTATATATATATATATATATATATGTTATATATATATATATGTTGTGTATATATATATATATATATATATATATATATATATATATATATATATATATATATATATATATATATATATATATATATATATATATATATATATATATATATATATATATATATATATATATATATATATATATATATATATATATATATATATATATATATATATATATATATATATATATATATATAATGTATGGTGAAAAAATTGCAATAATTTTTGAAAAGGGTTCATATTGGGAAATGAAATTCAGCACTCGACCATTCCTCTTTTCGAGTTCTTGGCTACGCCTGTGATACAACTCCAGCTTGTCATTTAAAAATAGTTTAAAATATTATATGTTAACAAGAAATATCTATCATGCATAAAACATTGATTATGAAACACTTTCCAACTGAAATGCAATTTTATTTAAGCATCTCTAAAATGCGATACATTCAGCGCTGATATATTTTAAATTATCATAGTACTGCAATAATTATTACATTCGAAAACTTAAAGCTTCATCGAAAAAAATAAACTTTATTCAAATGACTTCATCGAAATATGAATCGTCTTGGTCTCTATATAAAAGCAATGAATATTTCATTCATATATGTCACTTTTATTCCAGACTCCAGAGCTAAATAACTTTGCGTGAAAAAAATTCAGCAATTCTTTATACAACTCATCTTACAATCACTTGTTTGCATTCTGCATCCATTAAAATTAGGCTTCTTTGTAGAAATAATCAAAGTTTGATGATCATTTAAACTCAAAAATATTATAATTGCGTTAGCACAGAATATAGATACACAAAAAATACGCAAAAATAAAGCGGTTATAGGACAAATGCACCACTAAATATAAATTTATAAGAAATTTAAAAAGCCGCATTTTAGATTTACCCCATGTGGTGAAAAAAGGAGTAAGGCAGCTAAAATGTACTTTCAGATTATCCAGAAGTCTCCACCCCCTTTGACTTAAAAGGCTGAATTTTAGCACACTAATAGTATCAACTACGGTACAGAAACTAACGGATCCGGATTTTCGATATACTTCACAAGGTATTGCAAATGCTGTATTACTTTCCCTGCAAATACATGGTAATGTATTTGCAAATACATGGTAATGTATAGGGAAAGTATTGAAATCATGCCGAAAATCGTAACTGGAGTTTTCGACGGATCTAGACGTTTTGGGACCTTTAGATTACGAAGAAACTATTTTTAGCGTCTGTGTGTCTGTGTGTCTGTCTATCTGTGTGTCTGTGTATCTGTCTGTGTGTGTGTCTGTCTGTGCAATGTATGTATCCACTCTTAACTCAAAAACTTCTTCTTCTTCACTGGCGCGACAGCCCCAGTTGGGCCATAGCGCTCCTTAGAATTCCATTTCATGCCGTCCTGTTCTTGGCCAAGGTTTTCCAATTAATCACCTTTAATGCTTCAAATTTTTTTCCAGGCAGACACACCACCTAAGATTTATCTCCCTCTTTTTCGGGTACCAATTGGTCTAGCCAAGAAAATCTTATTTGTGGCTCGACTGTCATCCAATCTCATTAAGTGTCCTGCCCATTTAATCCTCTGTATTGCTATAAATCTAATAATATCTGGCTCTTTAGATAATTTGTAGACATCCAAGTTGGTTCTTCTTCTCCAATAATTATCACACTTTATTCCTCCAAATATGCTTCTCAAGATTTTTCTTTCAAATATAGCAAGGATTTCCTTGTCTTTCTCGGTCATTGCCCATGTCTCAGCAGCGTAAGTGAGAACGGGTCTAATCAAACTTTTATAAATGAGTATTTTGGTTTCTCTGCTGATAAAATTAGATTTCAAATATTTTTGTAGTCCAAAAAAACATATGTTAGCAGTTGTAATTCTGTTACGGACCTCTGAAGTTATATTATTTAATGTGTTCATTTCAGAGCCTAAATATTTGAAACTGTTAACAGTTTCAAACCTGTACTCTCCTATTTCAAGATATGGATTATTAACATTGGTGCATGGCATATATTTGGTTTTATTCTGATTAATGGCAAGATGCATCTTACATGCCTCAGCTTCCAAAGAAAGGAAGGCTTGTCTAAGCGCTTCCGGGGTTCGTGCGACAATAACAATGTCATCAGCAAATGCAAAGATCTGCACAGATGTATTGAAAATTTTTCGTCTAGTTTTACTGTTAGAATCTCTTACAATCCTTTGAAGGGCAATATTAAAGAGAAGGCAAGCCAGTGCATCTCCCTGTCTGAGGTCATTTAAAAAAACAATAGGTTCTAACAGGTTGTTCTGGATTTTAACACTTAGCTTAGTTTCTGTCAAAGTAATAGTGACCAGCTTGATCAGCTTTTCAGGTATGTTAAATTCTCTCATTGATTCCAGAAGTAATTTCCTGTTTATTGAGTCATAAGCCGTTCTCAAATCTATAAACAAGTAATGGGCTTTAATATCGAATTCACTTGTTTTTTTCATGATTTGTCTCAAGTTAAAGATCTGTTCTGTTGTTGATCTTCCCCTGCGAAAACCACATTGGTAATCACCAATAATGCTGTCAGTAAAGACAACTAATTTGCTGAAAAGTATGTTGAAAAATAATTTATAGAAGGTGCAGAACAGACTGATACCTCTATAATTTGAGCACTCCAAGATGTCTCCTTTTTTATGTATGAGACATATGGTGCACAATTTCCATACTCAGGTAGAACTTCATGGTCGCAAATGAAATCGATAAGATGGTGAATTTCCTCAACATTTTGATCTGCTGCATTTTTTATGAGTTTTGAGGGAAATGGAGTCAGGGTCTGGTGATTTGTTGTTTTTAAGTTTGTCAATCCCTTCTTTAACTTCCATTAAGGATGGTTGTGGGACAATCTCGTTATTTAAAACAGGAATTTGGTTGACCAAGTCTTCATCCTGTGTGTTACCATTCAACAAATCATCGAAATACTCATTCCATCGGTGAGGAACTTCCCTCCTGTCATTCAAAATTACATTATCTTTGTTTTTACATGCAGTTACTCTAGGTCTAAAATCTTTTCGAGCGAGATTTATTTCACGAAAGAAAAACTAATGGCTCGAAACTCAAAAACTAATGGCTCGAATTTCATAAAATTTGGTAGGTAAGTCATTTGTGTATGATCTTGGTGCTGATTAGATTTTAGTTTGATTCGGAATGAAAGAACCTGCCTTTTTTTGCAAAATGGCCCTCAAAAATAGCCTGTATCCACTATAGAACTAATAGATCAAATTTTACAAAATTTGTTGAATGAGTCACTTGTGGGATACCCTGGTGCTGATTACATTTTAATACGATTCGAAAAAGAAGAATCTCTATTTTTTTACGAAATGGTCTCCAAAAATTGTATGTATCCACTCTAGCTCAAGTAATGGAGCAAATTTCATAAAATTTGGTATGTAAATCACTTGTGGGCGACCCTGGTTCTGATTAGATTTTAGTACGATTAGGGATAAAACAACCCACCTTTTCTTTGAGAAATAGCCCGCAAAAATTGCTGTATGCACTCCACTTGAAAAACAAATTGACCAAATTTCCCAAAATTTGATAGATACTTGTGGGATACCCTGGTGCTGAATAAATTTTGATACAATTCGAAAGAGAAAAACTAGCATTTTTTTTTTACGAAATGGCCCTTCAAAAAATGTATGAACCTACTCTAACTCTTCTAATGGACCAAATTTCATAAAATTTAGTAGAGAAATCGCTTGTGGGAGATCCTGGTTCTGATTAGATTTTAGTACGATTAGGGATAAAACAACCCACCTTTTCTTTGAGAAAAAACCCGCAAAAATTGCTGTATGCACTGCACTTGAAAAACAAATTGACCAAATTTCCCAAAATTTGGTAGATACTTGTGGGATACCCTGGTGTTGATTAAATGTTGATACAATTCGAAAGAGAAAAACCAGCATTTTTTTTTACGAAATGGCCCTTCAAAAATTGTATGTACCTACACTAACTCTACTAATGGACCAAATTTCATAAAATTTGGTAGATAAATCGCTTGTGGGAGATCCTGGTGCTGATGAGAATTTGGTACGATTCGAGAAAAATGAACCTGCGTTTTTTGCGAAATGGTCCGGAAATCTAAAATATTCGACCTAAATTAGAACATATGCTCAAATATATCCTACATATGCTCATATATGTATACTATCATATATGTATACTACATAATGAAACTGAAATAAGTGACTAAAATTGTTGAAATATATTAATGAAGTACTTGTTCTATAGGTAAAGTTTGACAACTAAGCGAATAAGTCTGACCCCATGACTGTAGGATAAACCGTTCTCGAGATAAGGTAGTTTTTTTGTAATGTTAAAGACCTGAAGAATTTAAAGTGAATTAAGTTGCCAAACGAAATGGAGATGCAATAAAAAGACGAGTTGGATATAATATTAGAAAATTATCCATATTATTCTCTGCAATTAAACTCAATTCAAAACATAATGAAATAAAAATTACAAAATGAATTTGAATCTGCAGGGAAAGTCATGTGCTGTCCACATGAGACTTTTTTATTCGAAAAGTCTTTTAAGACCCGCTAGAAACTCCCTGGTGACCTAAAATGCTGAATCTTTGCACACTTATAGTACTGAAAAGATTAAATATATTCCATCTTCTTATCTATAGTATCGATGATTGGGCAGAATTTTCAGCAGTTATGAGTACAATGATAGCAGAATTGAAATTACTGTAAGTTGGATGAAATTGAAAGTTTATTGTTTGCTATGCTGCTGAATTATTATACAGTAAAAGAAATCGTGCAATGTATTAATATAAGTGAAACAAATAGCACTGCCTTAGATAAGATTTTATTTGAATCTAGTGCAAGAAGATTAAGCTTGAAATGATAGTATTTTAACAAATTTGCTGTGCCAAAATTGAAAGAAAAAAAATCTGATGTCCACACGACTTTCCCTGAAGATTTAAGTTCATTTTCTCTTTATTTAATTTATAATTCATTAAATTGAGTTTAATTGCATTAAATAGCACACATAATAAATCGAAATTACCCTAAATTTGCACCTTTAATTCAGTTTTCGTTTTCATTTGCTAACTGGACTTATTCTCCAAACAGGCGTAGCAAAAATGTGAAAAAACTAAAATATCTCGAGAACGGCTAGTCCTAGAGTAATTGGGTTCATCTGGGTCTTGTTCATTTAATGTTAATAACATTGTGATATGACTTTATATATAGATTGTTTCAAAATTAATGGAACAAACTTTAAGGGATGATAGAACAAACCGAAACACAAACAGTTTTCGTCAAAGAAAGCACGGTCGCAAGTTAAGCTGTTAGGCGCTGGAGGGGGCTTTCCATTTCCCCAGACACATTGCCAGTCGCAACGTAAAAACGTTTTATATAGGCATATAAAAGCGGTGGTTTTTGCATGTACCGTCATTAGTGACTTGAAAACGTTTACGTGGTGTAAAACACGCACACCACAGTATGGGGTTCACCTGTGCTACAGCCTACAGCTTTTTAATGCTATCAGGATGATCTTCTACGTGACGTAAAAACTCTTCTGATATGTCCGGCGTTCTGACACTTCTTCCACGACCTATATCATGCATGGCGATAATGAATGCTCCCTTTTCAGCCAGTTGGCGGTATAAGCGATAGAACATCCTGTGATCCGGCACTTGTCTGTTGGGGAAGCACGCTAGGTAAAGCTTTTGAACTTCCCTTAAATTACCGTTGGCGAAACTGTAGGCGAAATGCATATCCACTTTCTCTTCATTCGTATACTGGTCCATTCCAAGTCGCTAATGACAGTGCGTGCATTAACAACTACTTTTGCATGTCTTTGCGTTGTGAAAGACAGCGTGTTTGCGGAAATAGAAAGCGCCCTCTAACACCTAACTACTTGCGATAATGCATTCTTTGACGAAAAGTGCTTGTTTCGATGTGTTCTATCACCCCTTAAAGTTTATTCCATTAGTTTTGAAACATTAGTATTTATACGCACATTTGTCGTCTTTACGTACGATGATTAAATGGATGCCACAGTAACAGATTCGTCTTACTAACTTAAAAAAGTATGGTGCGGATAACATGTGACTTCCCTACACAAGTACTGCTTTTAATGCGAAATAATGATGGACAGATCCACGCTACAATGCTTTTAACATCAAAAAGTACACTGAGATTTATTGTTGCTTTTTTGAATGACAATATATGTAAAATTATTTTGAAGCACCAAATTAACTTATTTTTCGCGCAAATCTAGCAATTGGAACGTCATTGTTGCCAATTCGGTGACATTTACGTCATTTTGGCCCCACATAATTAAAATTGTCAAGTTGCTATATATATTTCGCCAAATTAGTCATTCGCTAATGTCACCAATTTTTTGGCCAGGTATTGCATATTTGATGATACTACTGTTCATTTTTATATATTTTTTGGATGCATTTATTTGAAAAACGTGCAATACGAGGGTCACACTGAAATTTTTGAGATATGGTACAAGTTAAACTTACCAACTCTTAGGAGTGTTCAAAGTACTCCCCCCCAACATCAATGCGCTTTTGTAGGCGAATTTTCCAAATATTAAATTCTTCAAGCTATCCATTTCTTGGAATCGATAGAAAATATGCTTTTATAGCCTCATCAATCTCATCATTGGAATGAAAACGACGCCCACGTAGATTTTTTTTAGATAAAAAAATAGTCAAAAGTCACACATAGCAAGATTAGGAGAATAGGGTGGATGTTCTATCACTTTGATGTTTTTTTGTTCAAGAAATTCGACTGTCATTCTTGCTGAATGAGAAGATACATTGTCATGGTGAAGAATGAGTCCCCTAGCATTCACTTCCTGAAGAATTTCTGGAAGATACTTAGTGGTGTACCAGTTAGATGTAACTGTCTTCTGTCCGTCTAGCTTTATGACTTTGACCAGACCTGTATTTCTGAAGAACACGGGATATATTACTTTTTTCATTGTTCTTTGTCTTTTCATCATTGTTGGTTTAGGGTCATCTTCAAAGACCCATACTTTACTTCCTTGACGTGTTGGAACGTCGAAAACGGTATGTACGTTCCACCACCAGTTATGATTTTAGAAATAATGCGGTGTCCACCATCATTAAGTAATTTTAGGGTTTCTTTACTGATTCTGACACACTCCACTTTTTGGTGTTCTGTTAAGTTACGGGGGACACACAACGACAAACTAATTTTTACTTTCCCTGCAATACATGGTAATGTATAAGGAAAGTATTGGAATCATGTCGAAAATCGAAACTCGAGTTTTCGACGGATCTACACGTTTCGAGACCTCTAGAATACGAAAAAACTATTTTTAGCGTGACGTCCGTGTGCAATGTGTCTGCGCAATGTATGTATCCACACAAACTCAAAAACTAATGGACCGAATTTCATAAAATTTGGTAGGTCAGCAACAGGGTCACTTGGATGTGACCCTAGTGCTGATTAGTTTTTGGTACGATTCGTAAAAACAGAACCCGCCTTTTTTTGCGAAATGGCCCGTAAAAATTTCATTTATCCGCTCTAGCTAAAATACTAATTGACCAAATTTCACAAAATTTGGTAGATAAGTTACTTGAAGGATACTCTAATGCTGATTAGAATTTGGCACGATTCGGAAAAAAAGAATAACCCGCCTTCCTTTACGAAATGGCCCGCAAAAATTTCATGTGTCCACCCTAGCTAAAATACGAATAGACAAAATTTCACAATATTTGGTAGATAAGTTACTTGTGGGACACTCTGGTGCTGATTCCTGCCTTTTTTTTACGAAATGGCCCAAAAAATCGTCAAAATCTAAAAAAAAAAAAAAAAAGACTACGTATGCTGAAATTTATCAATTAAATTCTTGTTTTATATGCAATTTTTGACGAGGAAAAGAATATAAGACACTCCATTATACTTAAAGACTAACTGTTCTCAAGATATTTGAGATTTCTTGCATTTTTGTTATTCCGCTATCGGAAAAATTTCCAATTACCAAATAAAAACAAAAATTGAATTAAAAATGCAAATTTAGTGTTATTTGTTGCAATTAAATTCAATCTAATGAATTATTAAAGAACTAAAGAAAATATGAATTTAAGTCTGCAGGGAAAGTCATGTGCTGCCCACATCAGATTTTTTCATACGCAGTCCTTCATGAATAATTTTATGTATAGCTGCTGATCCAATCTTAAGTTCCTCCTGTATCATTTGGTAGGTACAGAGATTATCATCAATTAACATTTTTCGAATGGCCGACACATTTTCTGGAACTATAACTGACAAAAGTCTTCCTGTGTGTTCTTCATCCAGGAGAGAATTTCGACCTCTTCTAAACTCTGTAAACCATCTGTTTACAGTAGAACGAGATAAAGCATCATTTCCATATGCTAATTGTAGATGTTGAAGACATTCTTCTTGATTTAGTCCCACTTTAAAGTCATAGAAAATCATAGCTTTCATAGAAAATCATTCTCTCGCGTCAACTCCATTTTCTTTTCTTTCAAAATTTATTCTACGATAACTAAATTGTAATTGTTGCCACAAATTATCGTCTGCGGCCATAAAAGAGTTCAAATTTAAATATCCGGCCAATAATTTTTTTCTGTCTAGCGCACATCGTCTGCCTCTGCCTCAAAAATTTTAGTGTGATCCTCGTATTTAGAGAACGGTTAAAGCTAGGGTTATAAAGTTTATGTTTTAGAATAAATCAAAATACGCACAGAATGGCTATTTATTTAACACTATTGAATGCCTTGATTTTTATGATTTTTGTTTCAACGATTCATTCGTTTGGGAGTTTTCTGAACGTTCGATCTCGTTTGAAATTAACAGGGGTCTAGTATTCACAGAGTGTAATAATCGTACCAAATTACATTCGAAACACCCCACTCGTTCGTCAGATATTGGAATTCTACAGGGCCGTAACCAGAAATAAAATTCAAGAGGGATTGGATTGAATTTCAAGAGGGACTGGATTGAAATTCAAGAGGGACCCAACAGTCTTTAGGGAGGAGCTTATTAAAAACACTGATAACCATTAGCATTCATAAACTATAATAGTCCTTTTATATTTTAATTCATATAAATTATTAACAAATAAATAATTGCATATTTATATTTGTAAACTAAGAGTTGATTAGGAAAATCCATATAGCTACTATACATCGGTATTAATATATAATAATTACAATTGATTTTAATATAAGCATTAACTAGTAGCAAAGCTGTTAATTGAGAAAAAATTAATTCTGACAGTAAATACAAGTTAACACACAATATTAACTCTTAACTACGTTTCAGCTGAATTTGATTCTTTATTTTACAACAGTGAACTAACTCTCGCAATAATACAAAAAAATCTGATGTGGGCAACGCATGACTTTCCTTATATAATGAAATGAATTCACTACTTTTACAATAAAAAATGGCTTTTTCTTATAGTAGATATTTATATTCTTTCCAAGATATTGAATTTTCGTCAATGAGTCGTCATTTTCATTGATTTAGTGTCACTTTTATCCATATGGCGAGATTTTTTGTTAATTTGGTAACTTTAAAAAAGTCGCCAAGTTGGCGATATTCCACCAAATTCGACGCCAAAATCTCGCCAAGCGGTATGGACGGAGAAATAAGTTATTCTTATAGCAGATAAATAAGTATTGGCGTTCAAATACAAAAGTATTACACAAAGTATCTTTTCTCATGAATGGAATAAGCTAGATCCACGAGGATAATGTCACCAAATTTATCGCATGATATTAGATATGAAAAGTGAATATGTTTCTCAACAGTTAATATATTTTTTTTATTTATGGGATTTTTTGATAAATTTATTTGAAAAATGTGCAATATCTCGAGAACGTTTCATGCTAGCGTTTTAAAGTTTATATCAATCGTTTTCTCAAGAAAAATTATACAAAAGAAAGGACTATTTACGTAATTTTATTAAAGGTTTTGATTTTTTGATGATTTTTTCAAAATTTCACTCGAAAATTTAGGGGGGTTCTGAACATTCGATTACGTTTAAAAACAATTGGCTTCCAGTATTCATGGATTGTGATTTTTGTACCAAATTTCATTCGAGTCGCTCTATTTGTTCGTGAGATATCGTCTCCACAGCCTCAATGACACACACACACACACACATACACAGACATCATCTCAAAAATGTTTGATTCGTGATCAGGGATGCTTGAAACGTGCTCTCCCGTCGAAAACTCGAATTCGAATTTTCGACCCCGTCACAATACTTTCCTTATACATTATGTATATAAGGAAAGTAATTATCTTAAATACTATTGTCTATAAATTATACAATAATTTTTTAAAAGTTTAAATATTTTTAAACTGAATATGTAAATAAATTTACCGTCTGTATAACAACAAATATAGTTAAATTAAAAAATATTTGAAACGAAGTAATTAATATTCTCATAAAGCAATTTTTTTATGAAAAATTTGAATGATATGTTGAATGATATTTCATATCACTACAAAAAATTTAATATTTTTTATCAAGGGGAGGGGGCTGAGTACACCTCTTGGAGGGGGGGGCTTATCCCCCTCTAACCCCTACCTGGCTACGGCCCTGGAATTGGCAGACTAATTGACCTTTGACAGACTAATTATTTTGAATAACTTCAACACCCATTTAACATTAGGAGCTCGAAAATTTAAGCAGCTACATAACTCCCTAACAGCTTGCTTTGTTCTGAAGAATCAGGATCTGCTATCAAAAGTCGGCGTTGCCTTTTGAAACAATCGAGTTGGATCAGCACACCAAATAATGATCAAAGTTTGACATGAAGTTGGATCAAAGTTTGACATGAAGTTGGATCAAAGTTTGACATGAAGTTGGATCAAAATTTGATATGAAGTTTAATATGAAGTTTGACATGAAGTTTGATCAAAGTTTGATATGAAGTTTGATATGAAGTTGGATCATTTAACTTTCTGAAGTTGGATTAAAGTTTCATATGAAAACGGTCCCTTATGCAAATTATTTGTGCATTAAACATATAAACAGCATGGTAAACAAGTCAACCAATAAACTTAAAATCAAAGACAACCAAATAAGTGCTTAAAAAGTAATTTATTAAAATACTCAGTATGTTATTAACGATAATTTTCAGCCTATGTTTGATAAAACTTTTCTCTTAATTATCTGCAATAACTCCCTTAATATTTTACTTTATGAATCCCTTTCCATTTATATTTACCGCATTCTATTTGTAATTTTGACCCCGTTTTGATCCTTAGTTATGCTCGGCGACTCGTTCTTGACTCACTGCGGGTCAAGCTTTTACATGATTTTCTGAAAATTCAACAGTGGTTGCTTTTCAATTCTTGTTGAGATTCATGTTGGTTATTAAACTCATATTTCTTATTGTAATATGCATTTTTATGATTATTTATTTTACCTCGTTGTTTTGTAAAAGATTAAAAATATATAAATTGATGTATGTAATGTTGTATGTTGTTGATGTATGTAAATTTTGTCTGACGCGTATGGCTTATATTTAGGCACTTGTTCGCACTTTATTTTACTTCGCCACTGATGATGGGCATGATCATGTCCGAAAGTGCTTTAGCTATGTGATTTTGTACGTCATAATAAGCAGATTTAAATAACTGGCTTTTTAACCACTTATTTGATTGACTTTGATTTTAAAGTATTTGTTCATTTATTAACAGTTTCCAACATAGTTGTAAAGTGTTTATGACTTTGTTCATTCTGTCTGTCCGTTCGCACGATATGTGCCGTAAAAATGACTTTATCAAAATGAAATTTTAGTATGTTGTTATGGCGGTCTGTGGGACATGCGGGAATGAGAATTAATAATATCACCCAATTAGTTGCGAAACATTCTGTTCACGGATGAATCACGATTCTGGTTTGGCATGCCAGATGGCCGTACTTACGTATGGCAGCGCTTTCAACAACGCCACGAGGAAGGTTTTCCTATCAGTCGTCACACAGCCCCCCCCCCCCTAATGGTACCAGGATTTGGGGTGGTATAACATTTGGTGGACGAACACCTTTGGTCCACGTTTTTGGCAGTATCACGGCACAACGATACGTCTCTGACATTGTGAGACCTGTGGTACAGCCGTATGTATGAACCTGGCCTGGACTGATTTTTCAGCAGGATAATGCCAGACTACATACTGCACGGGTAACTATGAGTAGTCTACAAGGTTTTGGTATCCTGCCTTGGCCAGCATATTCTACGGATTTGTCGCTAATTGAGCATATCTGGGACATGATGGGTCTTCGATTAAGAGAACTCCCAATTCCAGCAAACCATGTTGCGTTACAAGCCCAATTACATGCTGTGTGGAATGCCATGCCTCCCTCAGCACACCATTGACCATCTCATTGACGGGATGCCTCGTCGTATTCAATCCTGCATAGCCGCTCGCGGTTAGCCTATTCCGTATTAATCTAATGTCAATAAAGTTCCATGCTTTCGTTTTCCAGGTATGATTGTTTGATCATTTGCACATCTCCATGTTACAATTATATCCTGCAAATTTCATAAGGATGCATCAATTTCTTCATGGCGTTGGGATTTCAGTTGGGAGCAGTGTATATATATATATTGGGTTGGAGGGAAAAATCTGTCGTATTTTATATTAATCAATTATATATGCTCCGTTATTTGTTACAACCTGTTGCCATCTTTCAGGTAACCTGTGAATTCCTGTTTTGTAGAAGTTCTCATCCTTGGAGTTAAAATAGTCAGCAACTGCCTTAGAAACACTTTCAAAAGACGTGAATTTTTTTCCCGTTAGATAATTTTGCAGAGATCTGAACAGGTAATAATCAGATGGTGCAATGTCAGGTGAATACGGTTGGTGACTAAGGACTTCCCATCCTAACGCATTCAGTTTTTGTTGTGTCACCATTACAGTATGCTTGCGAGCATTATCGTGGTGGAGCACTATTCCTTTTCTGGCCATTTTTCTTTGATAGCTGCATTCAATTTATCCAGCTGATTGCAGTACAGATCCGCGTTGATGGTTTTCCCCTGTTTCAGCAACTCGTAGTACACTGTCCCACCACAAACAAAGCAGTACTTTTCGTTGATGGATACTTGGTTTTGGAACTGTTGCTGATGATGTTCCTGGTTTGCAGTAAGATTTTTTTTCTCATAATATTCTCGTAAAGAATCCACTTTTCATCTCCAGTAACCAGCCTGTCCAAAAACGGCTCCACATTGTGTCTAATCAGATGTGATGAACTCATTCTTACACGATCAGACAAATTCTTTTCCGTTAATTCATGTGGAACCCAAAAACTTTGCTTTTACACAAACCCAAGAGATTTAATGTGATCTCCAACAGTTGTATGATGAATGCCAAACTCTTCTGCAATTTCTCGACTTGTTACAGATGTTCTTTTTATTTACAAGAAAAATCACCTGCCTATTTAATATACGACATAACTTTCCCTCCAACCCAATATATATATATATATATATATATATATATATATATATATATATATATATATATATATATATATATATACAGGGTGAGTCAGAACTCTTGGGCCAAACTTTAAGGTGTGATAAATCACATCTAAACAAGCAATTTTTGTCATACAAAGCAAGGTCGTAACGCAAGAGGTGAACCGCTAGGTGGTAGCTCATGAAGTGAGAAAATGATGACTCTCTCTTGAAAGGAGAAAACACAAAAATGACAGAGTAAGCACGAAGTACGTTTTGCTGACAGAAATTGTAGAATGTATGGACAGAGTTACAGAAACTGCTCAAAAGTGCGACCACCAGCAGTAATGCAGGCTTCACACCTGCGACTATATATATATATATATATATATATATATATATATATATATATATATATATATATATATATATATATATATATATCTGGAATTTATAATACAAGTAAATTAAAATTCTTAATATATATATACATATATATATATATATATATATATATATGTATTTTATATATTTGTTTTCTAATACTGATTATGATAGCAGCGGAAATAAACACTATGGAATAAAATATGAGAAATACAAGTGAGATATATTGTTACTTTCCCTATATATATAGTATAATCTAATGTATGGGGAAAGTATTGTGACGGAGTCGAAAATTCAAATTCGAATTTTTGGTGAAAGAGCACATTTCAAGTATCTCTGAACGTTCTTAGTATTAAACGTTTCTTGGTTGATGTCTGTGGTACATGTGTGTGCGTATGTGTGTGTAAGTGTGTGAGTGTATTAGTTTGTGTATGGTGTTTGAGTATTAGTATTTGATTGTGTGATAGTGTGTCGAAAGCCCAGACCATCCGACTCGTTCGTAGACTTAGAGCAGCTATTTGGATGGCCGGGTGTGATAGTGTGTGTGATATTGTGTGTGTTTTCGCGAGTCTGTGGAAGCAATATATCAGGAACGAATGGAGCATTTCGAATAAAATGTGGTACACGAATTGCAATCAGTGAATACTGCAAGCTTGTTGATTTTAAACGCAATCGAATGCTCGGAAGAACCCCTCAAATTTTCGAATGAAATTTTAAAAAAATCATTAACAAATCACAATCTTTAATAGTGTACCGTAAAGAATGATAATTTATAATGCAATTTTTCTATAGAAAAAGAAGGAAATATATTTAAGACCGCTAGTATGAATCGTTTTCCAGATATTGCACGTTTTTATAATAAATTTATCAAAAATATTACATAAAATAAAAATAAAAAGTATTAACTATTGTAAAATATGTATACTTTGCATGCAATATTGTGCGGCAAATTTCTTAACATCACTGTCGTGGATCCAGTTCGTTACATTCATGGGAGAAGATTCTTGTTGTTGTTGTTGAGACCCAGACCGTCCGACCTACCAGAAAGGTGTAAGGTAACTGTTTGGACGGCCGGGAAGTGCCACCCAATTTAGACCGGAACCCAGTGGGGGAGGCATCCACAATGACCGTACCCTCCTTTCCCTACCACCAACCTCTCGGAAGGACTTACGGACCCACATGATCGTACTCCGTATGAACACGGCGGCAGTTGTGACAGCGTGCAAATCCAGCGCGCAAACCACGGGGCTACCGCGCCCGAAAAGTGCCAACAGCACACGGTGTTTCCAGGTGGTCACCCACCCAAGTACTAACCGCGCCCGATGCTGCCTGACTTCGGTGATCTAAGGAGAACCGGTGTTTTCAGCACGGTAGGGCCGTTAACCCTGAGAAGATACTTTTGTATAAGTTTTGTATTTTTAAGATCAACAATATTCATTTATATATAAAATGAACTGGCGTGTGGCTCAACTCGACTCCCTCATATTAGAATCCATTAAGAGGCATTATTTATTTATTTATTTATTTTTGTAGATTTTATAAGAAAAAAATATGAAAAAAAATCTGTATCGCTATTCCAAATCATCACAATTATAGCATTTTGCCTTTCATTTTAAAGGGCTTGAAAAAATCTTTCGATTGATATCAAGCTTGATAATGGGGGGGGGATTTCTCCCGCTAGAGGGGGAGCTAATGAAGTTACGAACACAAAGATTGCAGTTTTTTGTCACTACAATGGTTGAAACTGTCAAGTTTCGTAATCATTCAGCCATAAATAACTCCTTTTATGCATAATTATGTCAAATTTTGCTCTATGCCCCATGTTAAGAAATTATAAAATTTCGAATAAATTTCGCTCGAATTAAAAAAAAAAGATAATTTTTTTTTTAATTTGAGCAAAAGTTTCCGCTCGAATTTAAACAACTTCTATCCAGTGCTATATTTTTCTTTAACAAAACCGGATATAAAGTTTTGTGAAAATATATGAATATTTGTGAGCTATAGTGTACACAAGAAATCGACCACAAACAAACGACAGACAGACATACACAATTACAAAAGTAGTCAAACCGTATTTAGGAGGTCCTAAAACATATTGGCATCAAAGTCTTGAAATCGAAAATTTTCGTGAAAACAATATTTCCTCAATGCTACGAATAAGAAGTTCTTATTTCCGTCTATGTGTGCGATAAATATGGGGAACTTGGCCACTAATTTAGCGTAATATCGCCAACTTGGCGATATGTCGCCCCTGATTGATGAATATAGTCAAAATTGCAAAAAATGGCGTTAAATAACGGAAAGGACGCCAATTTGATGAATTATTTAAAAAATATTTTAATATATGGATTATACTGCTTATTACGGATACTATCAACATTGATAATTGTTAATTTAGAGTTGCGCAAAATATGAGTTAATTGGGTATTTCGAAATAGTTTTACATCTTATCAGGAAAAGCGCTAAATGTACAATTCAACGTTAAAAACCTTGTCCTGTAGATATTTTACATATTTTTTTTTACTGTGAAAGAAGTAAATTAATTACATTACATTTATATAAGAAAGTCATATGTTGCCCACAACAGATTGTTCTTTTTTTTTTGCTGTTATTTATAAGACGGTTTAAAACAAACTGTTCTCAATTCTAAAAATGCCGTGGATGTGCATGAAAATGTTCTCCATCTTTAACAGCAGAGATGTTGCTTTGACTTATCTGAGCTGAGGTCTGGTTGTCATGACAACGTTGCAGAGCTCAGTGTTGCAGCTTTTTGATCCCACGAAATGATTGATTGAAATATAAAGTGGACCTTAAATATATCATAGAAAAAGGAGAACAAAAGACATACACTGAAGTTTTCGAATATGTATTTTTACTTTCCTTGCAATACATGGTAATGTATAGGGAAAGTATTGGAATCATGTCGAAAATTGCAACTCGAATTTTCGACGGATCTACACGTTTCGAGACCTCTAGAATACGAAAAAACTAGTTTTAGCGTAACGCCTGTGTGTGTGTCTGTCTGTCTGTGTGTCTGTTTGTCTGTCTGTGTGTCTGTACAATATATATATCCACTCTAACTCAAAAACTTACGGACCGAATTGCATAAAATGTGGTAGGTAAGTCACTTGGGTATGACCCTGGTGCTGATTAGATTTTGGTACGATTCGTAAAAACAGAACCCGCCTTTTTTGCTAGATGGCCCGTAAAAATTTCATGTATCTACTCTAGCTAAAATACTAATTGACCAAATTTAACAAAATTTGGTAGATAAGTTACTTGTACGATACTCTGGTGCTGATTAGATTTTGGTATTATTCGAAAAAGAACAACCTGCCTTTTTTTACGAAATGTCCCTCAAAAATCGCCAAAATCTAAAAAAACGTTTCGTATGTTCAAATATATCAATGAAATGCTTGTTTCATACGTAATTTTTGATGAGGAAAAGAATATGAACAACTCTATTACTCTAGGACTAGCCGTTCTCGAGATATTTGAGATTTTCCGAATTTAGTTATGACACTTTTGGGAAAATGTCCAATTACCAAATAAAAACAAAAACTGAAGTAAAAATGCAAATTTAGTGTTATTTGGTTCAATTAAACTCAATCTAATGAATTATTAAAGAAATAAAAAACATATGAATTTGAGTCTGCAGGGAAAGTCATGTGTTGTCCAGATCAGATTTTTTAATTTAATTTAATATACAGATTTTATGCTTATTCAGTAATGCCCTAACAGACTATATTATATACTGAGCTATTAAATTTTTATTTTTTATTTTCTCATACTATTGTATAAAGCATTTTATCCCCCAAATTTTTTTTAAATTCATGATTTTGATGGATAAGCCAACAGTTATTTTTACTTGGTACAAATTAGCATCTTGCGTGGCTTTCGGGCTTGAAATTTACTTTCAGCAACAGTGTCCACTGAATCTATGCTAGTCGTACTGGGTCGCTTTCAGATCTCCGACATCATTGCACTAATCTCTAGCGTTGATTTGAATGGGGGTCATTATAAAGAATCTTGCAATCCCGGCCGGAGCTCGAACCATGGATCTTCGTACCGGCCAATTGAGATACTGGAACGAAATTACAAGTTCTCATTGTCGAAGTAGGCTTGCATTGTGTGTGTATGTGGATGCCATAACTCAAATGAGCTACTTTGACCGAATTTCTAGCTCTTATCTTTAAAGTGGATTCTGTATCATATGTCTGTGTGAGCCGTGGATACGATAACCCAATTGAGTTAATGGTATGGTATTGCAAGCTCTTTTTGTCAAAGTGTAAACTGTATTCGCCTCCCTCTAATTCATTATTTATTTCTGTCAGTGATACATGACGGAACAAGTCCAATTACAGTACGGCTTTTGCCATTGGTGTTTCTAGATCTAATGACCCACTTGTCTCCGATGTACCACACTTCCCTTGATAATACTGCCTTTATAAATGTTGTTGGTGTCGAAAATGATCGACACCAGCAACAAAAAATTAGCTCAATTAGCTAATGTCACATTGACGTACAATTTAACAATCTGATTGACCACCTTCTGTTATTTTTACTCCGGGTAACCTCCTAGTGCTATTTTTATCCACCAGGTTAGTTTCTTGATGGTCGATAGTCGATGGCCCCCCCATTTGCAATCGGTGTTCAACATCAAAGTTCACTGCATTCATGTTAGTCGTACTAAGGTCGCTTTCAGACTACCGACATCATCACTAATCTAACGGGGTTGATTCGATTGGATCCTATTGCAAAGAATTTTACAGTCTGAGACGGGGCTCGAATCGCGGGTGTTTATACTAATACATTGAGATACTGGGATGAAATTGCAAGCTCTTATCGCCGAAGTGGACTCTGCATTGTGTGCGTGAAAGAGAGAGAAAGAGAGAGAAAGAGAGAAAGAGAGAGAGAAGGAGAAAGAGAGGGAGAGAAAGAAAGAAAGAGAACAGAGAGAGAAAAGAGAAAGAGAGAAAGAGAGAGGGAGAAAGAGAGGGAGAAAGAGAGGGGGAAAGAGAGGGAGAAAGAGGGGGAGAAAGAGAGAGAGAGAGAAAAAGAGAGAGAAAAAGAGAGAGAGAGAAAAGAGAGAGAGAAAAGAGAGAGAGAAAGAGAGAGAAAGAGAGAGAGAAAGAGAGAGAGAACGAGAGAGAACGAGAGAGAGAACGAGAGAGAACGAGAGAGAAAGAGATGTATAGAGAAAGAGAGAGAAAGAGAGAAAGAAAGAAAAAAAGAGAAAAGGAGAAAAAGAGAGAGAAGGAGAGAAAGAGTGAGAGAGAAGGAGAGAGGGAAAGAGAGTGAGGGAAAGAGAGAGTGTGAGAGAGAGATAAAGAGAGAAAGAGAAATAGTGAGAGAGAGAACGAGAGAGAGAGAAAGAGAAAAAAGAGAGAGAAAGAGAAAAGAGAGAGAACGAGAGAACGAGAAAGAGTGAGAGAGAGAAAGAGAGAACGAAAAAGAGTGAGAGAGAGAAAGAGAGAGAGAACTAGATATATAGAGAGCCAGAGAAATGTGGACACGGCAACCCAATTGAACTACTGGGATAGAATTGCAAGCTTTCACAGTTAAAGTGGACTTTGCATTGTATGTATGTGGTGATTTCGGGGCCTCCAGTCTCTTCGCGAAGGAGAGGGTGCAGAGAACAAGAGGCGGAGCACCAATGGTCGTATTGAGAAAAGAACTTGCGAAGCGACCTCGGCGAGCGGCATCGAATAGGAAGTTCTCCAAGCTAGCTCAGAGAGTTAACAAGTATTAGCAAACAGAGAGAAGATCTCCCTAATTTAAATGACAGGACTAACTGCAGCAATGATAAATTTAACAACTTATGTTTTTATTTCTCTAAATCTGAATAAGAATGAAAATGATAAATACGTTGTTTTAATATACATTAACTAAAACAACATTTATGAAGCAGTTTTGCGCGTTTTGTGAGATCACCATTATGAAATAACCAATGCTTGCAATGGTGGCAAAAATCTTCCAATGCGCCATATAAAACTCTACTATATAGTGAGAGATCCTAATATTAGGAATGATTCCTAGAAACTGGTTATTTGAACATGAGACTGAGTTTAATTTCTGGTTTTGACCAAGTTTGATCTAAAATTCTCTGGTTTTGGTTAAGTTTGATTTATAAACTGCGAGCTTTGTCCCCTAGCGATCACTAAATATAGCAATCGATTATTATAGCAATCAGTTTTTTAGCAAGTTTTTCGCCCGCTGCGGGGGCGCAGAAAACCACCCAACCGAGGTTTTTTAATATAAGGTTGGGCACTCAGCCCACGAACTAATGAAAATGCTGTCAGTTTGACGTAATGAGAAGTAAGATTCGTCATTCGCGATGTCACGGTCCAGAGTACATTTTGAGAGGAGTTGCCGAAATACACTCATTATTACAGTTAAAAATAGTTTATTTATCTTGAAGTGGCAACATCCAGGCGTAAACAATTTGCGCAAAGATTTTAAATTGTGCCACACAGGATCCAGTGACGTCTAAGGATATTCAGTGATGGAGTAAGTTATGACAGTCGTAGTTAACAAATTCGGTTCCTCTTGCAAGCCCGAGAATAAAATGTGCGCGTTCTTAATTCCCATGTAGTCATATACGCAGAGCCAGATAGAAATTATTAAATCAGTCATGCCCCGAAACGAGCACACCCTGCAACCAACCCCTTTTCCCTCCAAAAAAAGTGAATATTGTCGAAACCCGAATAGTAAAAATCTGATGTGTGCAGCACATGACTTTCCCTGCAGCCTTATATTCACGTTCTATTTATTTAAATTAAATTTAATTCACTTTAATTCATTTTTCGTTCTCATTTGAAAACTGGACTTATTTTCAAAAATGGTGTAGGAAAAATACGAAAAACTAAAATGTCTCGAGAACGGCTAGTCCTAGTGTAGTCGGGTTGGTCTTATTCTTTTCTTCGCTAAAAATTACGCAATTAAACAAGCATTTAATGGCTATATTTGAGCATATGTTGTTCTTAAGTTTAGATTTTGATGATTTTTGCGGGCCATTTTGCAAAAAAAGGCAGGTTATTTTTTTCCGAATTACACCAAAATCTAATCAGCACCAGGGTGGCCTACAAGCGACCTATCTACCAAATTTTGTGAAATTCGGTCCATTAGTTTTTCAGTTAGAGTGGATACAAGCTTTTGCGGGCCATTTCGCAAAAATAGGCGGGTTCTTTTAACCCGAGTCATACCCAAAACTAGTCAGAACCAAATACGTGCACAAGTGAGTTACCTACCAAATTTTATGAAATTCGATCAATTAGTTTTTTAGTTGATAGTTAGAGTTAGTTTTTTAGTTAGAGTGGATACAAAATCTGCACAGACAGACAGACAGACAGACAGAGAGACACACAGACACACAGACAGACACACAGACACACACACAGACGTCACGCTAAAAATAGCTTTTTCGTTTTCTAGAGGTCTCGAAACGTGTAGATCCGTCGAAAACTTGAGTTGCGATTTTCGACACAATTCCAATACTTTCCCTATACATTACCATGTATTGCAGGGAAAGTAAAAACGTTCCATTGAGAAACAAAAATTCTCGTAATTGAGCATGGTCAAACCGAAAATTTTGCTCTCACGTTCTCTAAACAAAATACTTGTATTCTTAGCAATTTGGTAATTTTAGTTATTTTTGCATTAAACATGACTATTTCAGAAATTTATAATCTTTTAGACCCCAAGTTTAGTAGAAAATATTTAAAGTTATCGTCTTTCATGGAAACTTTTAATTTTCAGGTAAATAAATTATTCATTTTAAATAAAATACATACATAGGATTTTTAAGGAAATTAATTATGTACCTTTTCTTTCTCACCTGCATATACACTGCAAAATATGTAAGTAAATGTATATAGCTTCAGAACACTACCTAGTGACTACGGTAAAAATGTCTATTGATGTACATTCACATAAAATCTTTAAAAATGCATTTTAGCAAATGAAATGCTTAAAACTATGTTATTACTTAAGTATTCCAAACAACTTATTTAAGCACACAGATAAATTTCGATGTTTAAAGGGTCTAATTTTAATTTCTATTTGCCATCATCGCCAGTTTACCATTACTTGCTATGGTACAAATAATGCCCTTACGTTTCTGCGCATTCTATTACGCAGGCTGTTTATTTACATTCACGCCCATGCTCTATATAGAACCATGGAGTTAGAGAGGAGGAGATAAAACTCCTATGGATGAAACGCTTGAAAATGCCATAATGCTTTGAGAATTATATCTAGGTGTCGCTAGTGTTAGTAAAGTAGTTGCTATTGTTAGTTGACACTATAGAAAGGCGTAGGATTTAGTATATGTATTTTTTATTATTTTTAAATTAAAGGCTGCCTTATTATGAGTATAATTAACCAGTATTTTTGCATAGTTGTAGGAAAGAGTACAGAATATAGGGAGATAAACATTAATTGAAAGTTAAAATTATTTTGAATACTTAGAAATGTTCTTTATTGCTTCAGTTCTACTTTTCATTGCGCTAATAATTTATTTTTGCAAAATTGACAGTTTAAATAAATATTTCAGGTCTTTCGCCATAGAAATGCATACAATACAGGACTACTTAACTTATCCCAGCGCCACCTGAATTATTGTCTCAAACGATATTGGCGTTTTCTTAATATGAAGATTTAACTCCTTACTTTTACCTCCATGTATAGAACTAAATAGATTCTTATTGCCCCAGCTCGTGCTTTGAAACATGTATGTATACTCCTTCCTCTTCGTAAGGGAATAAGGAAAGTTATGTGCTGCCCACATCAGATTTTTTTTTTAGATTTGTTGAGCTTTATCGTGCTTTACTTTTATTGCCTTTCTGTATTGCCAAAACTGTATGATATATTTTAATAGTATTATATATTTATACTCATGATGTTTTATTTTATAGGAGCTGGGGAATCTGGTAAAAGCACCATTGTCAAACAGATGAAGTAAGTAAATTTTATACTTTTACAAGCAGCAATACCCGGCATAGCCGGTGATTTAAATCACGCACCTAAATCATATTGCCATTCAAAAATTGCCATTTTCTATTATGAAAATTGAAAAGGAAAGATTTAAGCTTAAGAATATTTGATATTTCTATAAAGTTAGCTTCTTAGTCAAATTTGAAGAATAAAAAATTCTGATCCTCTTGTTTACTAATTTACAAAAATTATTATTATAGTCATTTTATACTCATTATTTTTACAATATATAATCAAAAGGGGTATTAATAATACAAATCTGTGAACCTGTATACCCCACTTAATCACATACAATAGAGTGGAACCGAAATGTAGGCAGTCAAACGGGGCCTGCTGTACTAGAAAATATACCACATTTGACCATCCACAGTTTTCAAAATCGGAGTTTTTTATGAAATTGAAATCGTGTTTATTTCACAAAATAAACACTATTTCAATTCATCACAAGTGTTATTTGCAATACATAAATTTGCAATAAATTATTTATTTGCAATAATACCCCCATCATTAAGACGGTTAGTGGTGTGTGTGTGTTCCCCCCGGGGGGGAGTAAATATTTAGGCAGATGATTTTATTCCAAATTACTATTTCTGCAGGTTTTAAAGTTACCAAGAAAAAATACATAAATTGAAATAACTTTTCGTTGAGGATTTCATAATGGCACTAATTTTGCCACCTCAAGTCAAAATTTTTATTTTATTTCATTTATAACCAAGTTGGTTATATGTGAATCTATTTCAGCGGCACTTCTCAGTTATGCCCAAAATAAATAGCATTATTCTATCACACCACAGAGTATAATATTACGAAAAATAAAAAGTGATATATTTTTGATATTGTATTTTATATATCGATAATATTTTAAAAGTGTGTATTTCATATAAAAATAACTTCGTTAAATGACTTATAAATGTCAAATCCTGAATTTAATGCCGAATACAAGTAATTGGATTCGGTAGAACAACAACAACAACAACAAAATAATGCCGAATACAAGTAATTGGATTCGGTAGAACAACAACAACAAAAAAAAACCCCTTAGCTTACGTTTTATCAAATAGTTTAGGCTGGTTACGGGAAAAGTGTTGCATGCCTTGAACTGAAAATTCACTACTGTAAAATTTCGTTGATCTATATCCAGTTTTTTTTATACTTTCTCTATAATACATAGGTAATGCATAGGGAAAGTATTGAATCGTGTCGAAAATCGCAACTCGAGTTTTCGACGGATCTACACGTTTTAAGCACTCTAGAACCCGAAAAAGTATTTTTAGTGTGACGTCTGTGTTTGTGGGTCAGTCTGTCTGTGCAATGCATGTTTCCTCTCTATATGAAAAACTAATGGATCAAATTTCACAAAATTTGGTACATAAGTAACTTATGGGAAGACTCTGGAGCTCATTAGGTTTTCGTACGATTCAGTTTATCCTGGTGTTGATGTGATTTTGGTACGATTCCCAAAACAACCTGGCCTTTTTTACGAAATGGCCTGAAAAAAATCTTCAAAATCTAAAATAAAAGACCACATATGCTCAAATCTATCCATTAAATGCTTGTTAAATGCTTGCGTAATTTTTAACGACGAAAAGAATACAATTAATCCTATTATTCTAAGAAAGACCATTCTCGAGATATTAAAGTTTTCTTCTTAATTTTGGGGAATTGAAGACGTTTTTCAATGCAGTAAAAGATTAAGTATGTTCAATACTTTTAACTAAATAATCACTTCTTAGATAATTTTTCTTAGATATTATATATGAAAAATATTGGATAAATTCGACACCATCATTTTCGTGGATCTAGATAAAATGCTTTGTGTAATAGTTTTGTATTTTGACAATTCATATATAAGAAAAGGTCTTCTCTCCGTATGTGTGTAACGATTGAAGTTATATTTGGCAAACCTGGCGACTCATTTAACGAAATATCGCCAACTTAGCAATATTTCAACCCCAGATTGACCAAGATATCGTTAAAATTGCAAAATTAACGGATGTGACGCCACATTGATGAATTAATTATTAAAATATTTTAATATATGGACTCTTGCTTATTGCGGATGCTGTCAATAATGACAATATCCAATTTAGAGTTACGCGGAATATTTGGATTCTTCAAAATAGTTTTACATGTTGTTATCCAGAGAAGTGCCAAACGTACAATTCAACGTTATTAAAACACGGTGCCGTGGATTTTATGCCTCATTTTTTCACTGCGAAAGAAGTAAATTCATTGTATTATATAGAAAATGTCAAGTGCTGGCCATATCAGAATTGCTTAATTGCCAGAAGGGAAAAATCACTTGATCGTGATTGCCCTATAGAATTTCTTTTGTAGACTTTTATGAGCTTTAATTTGTTGAATGGTGATCTTTCTCAGTAGAAGCTACGGTGACCGGCAGAAAGAAAGACAGCAATAATACAGAATACGCATATAAAAAATCGATTTTTCACTGTGAAAGAAGTAAATTCACTGCATTACACAGGGAAAGTCATGTACTGCCTACATGACATTTTTGGTATTTTACGTTCCATATTAAAGGCGTATTTTTCACATATGTGATTTATTGTTACTTTTTCCAACAATCCATCTTCATAATCACATCCCTCCTATCGTCTGCACAGGTGATGTCGCCGAAGTTTCTCTTTCGAGCTGGATCGCTCTCCTGTCAGTAGCCGCAGTTAAAAGGGTGTGGCAGAACTGCGCATGCGTGTCAGACATTTTTTTTTCTTTTGCGTTTCCGACGTCTGTTGCAGCCCCGGCTTCTGTTTAATACGGTGGTGCCCTTGCACCAGTTTCTATACGGTCGTTTTTGAAAAAAAATCGCCTGTTCGATTGAGGACTGCTTTGGTCATCTGTTTGTAGTGGGTGTTCAGGGAGAAGAAGAAAATATTCAGTAACCTCTTAGATTGGTGAATCCCATATATCGCCAAATCTTGAGATGCCATTGACCGTGGGCATAAAAAAAAAATGAAAATATTTGTGAAACCTCTCATCTTAGATATTTGTATATTAAAATATTTCGAAATGCCCTTTCAAGTTGAACAAAATTTTTTGATTTCTATTTTGATATTTTCGGAATGAAATCGGATTTTAAAATTTTGTTTACTTTTAGCCTGTATGATACAGTTTTAACTTAAGACTATTTTTCTCAAAATTAAATTTTGGTGCTGCTACTGTTTATGCAAAATTTTCCACGTGCTTTAATATTATTATTATTATTATTATTATTATTATTATTATTTTACAGATTAGCATGAAATTTACAACACATCTTTGCTTCTTATATGTTGTCAATCATCTATGTAACATATAAATATAAAAATAGGCTATATAACCGTTGCATGAGTTAATCTTTAAAAATAAATACGGCGTTAATAAACAGCGTGCAAGGTCGATTGAACTTCTCAACCCGTTTCGAAGACAAATAACAGTCTTCTTCCTCAAAATTAAAATATAGAGAACATCGCCACCAACAACGGCCGGACTGCGTCTATTCTAGTATTGATGCATGATATTTATTTCCCTGTTTTAAATACATCCATGCTGAAAAGCTGTCTTACTTGTGACTACCCTTGTGGATTTGTAGTTGTATATGAAACTAAGTCTATAGGAGCGCTATAAAGTAATTTAGAGTAAAAGCTAGTAGTCTATGGCTACGTCCTTTGAATGCATTCAAAATAAAGAAAATGTGAATTAAAAATCTGATATGGGCAGATCACGAGACTTTCCCTGCAGACTCAAATTCAGAAATTCATTATTTCTTTAATTATTCCTTAGAGTGAGTTTAATTGCACCAAATAACACTAAATTTGCATTTTTAATTCAAATTTGTTTTTATTTGGTAATTGGACATTTTTTGCGATAGCTGCGTAACAAAAATGCAAGAAATCTCAAATATCCTGAGAACGGTTAGTCCTAAAGTATAATGGAGTGTGTTATAATCTTTTCCTCGTCAAAAATTGCGTATAAAACAAGAATTTAATTGATACATTTCAGCATACGTAGTCTTTTCTTTTTTAGATTTTGGAGATTTTTGAGGGCCATTTCGTAAAAAAAGGCTGGTTGTTCGTTTCTCAAAAGTAACTTATCTACCAAATTTTGTGAAATTCCGTCGATTAGTATTTTAGATAGAGTGGATACATGAAATTTTTTACTGATCATTTCGCAAAAAAAGGCGGGTTCTGTTTCTACAATTTCTACCAAAAACTAATCAGCACCAGGGTCTCACTCAAGTGACTTACATACCTAATTTTATGAAATTCGGTCCATTAATCTTTTAGTTAGAGTGGATACATACATTGCACAGACACACAGACATGCACACAGACAAACGTTACGCTAAAAATAGTTTTTTCGTATTCTAGAGGTCTTGAAACGTGTAGATCGGTCGGAAACTCGAGTTGCAATTTTTGACATGATTCCAATACTTTCCCTATACATTACCATGTGTTTCAGGGAAAGTAAAAATTAAAACTTAAAATAAAATAAAATGTGCATTTAAAATTGGATTTAAATTTTTAAAAGTAATTGAATTATTTAGAGTTAGACAAAATGGCATATTCACTATGACAGTAATAACCCTCAGGTAGATTCAATTTGTTTTGCTATTCGTGGCATCATTCTATTATCTTCAACAAATTAGTCACGGAACTCAAGACATATGGCAACCGATACCAATCTTCAGTATCCAATGGTTACGTAGCATCCAAAATGTCTCGCAATCCCATGTGATCAGATCCAAAAATCCCTATAGTTTAACTCAAATGTCCCTACTTATCCCTACGTCACATTAAAACATATCTATAAAAATCCATACGGTTCAATAACCTGTTAATATATAACGTTAAAGATATGAGTGTAGGTACCAATGTCCGATTAGGTATATATTTTTACTTTATCATGCTAAAGTATTTTGATGTGAATAACATCTATGGTTTTGGGATTTACTTTTTTAGAAGAAACGGAGCATTGCGAAAAATGCACTTTGGACGCTTATACCCTAGAAACTAATAGATAAAAATATAAATAATTTTCTTTCAGATTACGAATACATAAAAATAATTTCAATAATTTAATATATTGAACTGTTTTTTTCCTTTTTTTTGGAACAGGTTGCTCTCTTTTTTCATTTTTCTAACTTTTACTCAATATTTAGTAAACTATAAACATAGATATAAATAGTAAACGACAAAAATGTGTACTAGAAAATTTAGTATTAAAATGTATATTAAAAGGAACTCTTATAGATTTCAAGTAATCGTCTTATTGATTGACTATTTTCCATTTTCCAAGTTTGTAATGCTTATATCTGAAAAAAAAAAGATAGATAGCTTTGCAAGAATTTGTACCTATTTGAAAGCCCTACAAGAGTATATAATTGGGTTTTGGATCGAGCTCTATTTTTTCGAAAAACTTAAAGCATCTATTCAAATGCTTTTTTTCTCTTACTTTCACACGAAATTTATTTGTAACAATAAAAGATAGATATAAATAGTAAGTAACAAAGGAGTAGTTTCCAAATCCATACCTATTTATTTAAAAAAAAAAGCTGCTATAGTTTTCGAAAAATCGTCTTGTCAAGTTGAAGAAGTATGAAAATTTTCCGTTTTTCAAGTTTGTAATGCTCATATCTTAAAAACTCGAAGTGATAACTACAAACAAAAAGCAAGAATTTGTAGCTTATTGAAAGCCCTACAAATGCATGTAATCAGATTTAGGATCGAGTTAAGTGTATAGTAATCAGATTTAGGATCGAGTTAAGTGTATAGTAATCAGATTTAGGATCGAGTTAAGTGTATAGTAATCAGATTTTGGATCGAGTTCATTAATTTTTTTCGATATTATAAAAGTTAAATTTTATTTTACAAAATGTTATTAATGCAAAACCATTTCGTCTGGAGCCACCGCCAATTATTTTTCCTAAAAGTTTTCGAAATCGAGATTTTCCCTTTTGAAGAAAAACAACGTTTTCGAAATCGAGATCGTGAATTTTGACGAAAAACAAAATTTTCGAAGTAGAGATTATCAATTTTAACGGAAAACAAAGTTTTCGAAATAGATATTATTAATTTTGACGGAAAATAACGTTATCGAAATAGAGATTATGAATTTTTGGCGGAAAACAACGTTTCCGAAATAGAGATTATGAATTTTAACGAAAAACAACGTTTTCGAAATAGAGATTATGAATTTTGAAGTTGACAAAGTGCTATGCAGATTTCAAACACACCTGAAAGGATATTCTCAGCCTCAGCATTTGTGTGTGTGTACGTATGTGTTTTTCTGAGATGTGGACAAGATAACTAAAAACGAATTTAGGTATCGTTTTGAAAATTTATTTCTAAATTTATTTATTACTAGAAAATGTGCCCGATGTTGCTCGGGAGTTAAAGCAGGGTACTTATATAAAATAACAAAATAAATTTTTATTCCTATAAATAAAAATGAAAATCGCATGCAATCCATATACATCACCCAGTGGTTAGCCGCAGGAATTGCACTAGGACGACCCGAATTCGATTCCCGCCTCTACCAAAACTGCCGCCGTGTGTTCACGCGGAGTACAATCACGTTAAACACGTGGGTTCGCAAGTCATATAAGAGAGGTTGGTGGTAGGGAAAGAAGGGTACTGTCCCTGTGGACGCTTCCTCCACTGGGTTCCGGTCTAAATAGGGTGGTACTCCCCTGCCGTCCAAACAGATACTTCTGGTAGGTCGGAGGTCTAGGTCGAAGAAGAAAAATCCATTCGCATTGCAAAATGAACCTTCTCCCTAATCACAAAAGCGAAATTTGTTATTTGGAGGCTTTACCTTCTGCGCTAAAATATCTCGGCACAATTTTTATAGTGGCCATATCGTCCATAAACAACGGGATTTTTATATTCCCAATAAATAAGTGTCTGCTACTTATGTAATATAGATACAGATAACACCATACTCAATTTCCAAATTTCTTGTTTTAAATATCCCGCTGCCACAACGACGCAGAAGTGATCACCTCATTCTAAATTATCCACGTTCCTTAACTATTAAAATGGCCTCGATCCCGAGCGGAAGACAGTTCCCGAGAAGGTTTAAACTTCAATGTGGAAATAAATGCTCGGAGGATTAAAATATTTCCACGGTTTAGGCAAGCTGTCAACTTCTTTATTGGTTGCCAGACTGAATGCCCAACCTTATATTAAAGAACCTTGGTTGCTAGCAATGCTCACTTTGAATACTGTGTACGGCAGACGGATTGTTCAGAGTGTTAAATGCGCCGAGCTTTGCGTTACCCCTATGTTGTTATAAGCACTTACTATTTTCACAAGCTTGGTCACAAGTGTTTATCTACCGTTTTACATTAATTATATACCGCTCTTTTATTTCGTATTTATACTGTTTTGCCCATCTCGGTTGATTCCTGGGTTAGTTTTCCTTGGTTCGGTATTTCACCACTAGTGGCGCTACAAGCGCGTTCAGTCGATGATCATGCATTGATGTTCAGGCATGATCACTTTCACATAGGTATCGATTACTTTCGTGGCACTGCGACACACGATTTATAAATGGGCGCGGTAGCCCATTGGTTAGCGCGCTGGAGTTGCACTCGGTAGGCCCGGGTTCGATTCCAGCCACTGCCAAAACTGCCGCCGTGTTCATGCGGAGTACGATCACGTTAAACATGTGGGTCCGAAAGTCCTTCCGAGAGGTTGGTGGTAGGGGAAGGAGGGTACGGTCCCTGTGGATGCCTCCCCCACTGGGTTCCGGTCTAAATTGGGTGGCACTTCCCGACCGTCCAAATAGTTACCTTACACCTTTCTGGTAGGTCGGACGGTCTGGGTTTCAACAACACGATTTATAATCTCCCGGCCGTCCAAATTGCTGCTCACGTCCAAGGACGAGTCGGGCGGTCTGGGCGTTCGACGTTCGACACGATTTATAATGATATACTGACTTTCTTAAAAATCTTGAATATGAAGCAAATTGTATTCATCTCATGAATGTATACATTATTTTTTATTTTAAGATTGATTGTGGTTAAACGATTGATTGTGATCGTACTATTGATTGTGAATATACAAATATACCAGAAATAATGCATATATGATAATTTCCAGTGAGGCCTCACACGCTAGATAATATTAAATATATGGCGAGTTCATAGGACATGAAATATTTCCGTGGGTAGTCACATAGTTTAGTTAAGACAAGAAAGATCAATCATGCATTGATTATGAAACACTTTCCAACTGCAACGCAATTTTATTTAAACATCTCTAAATTGCAATACATTCCTCGGTAATATTTTTAAAATTATCACAATACTACATTAGTTTATTATATTTGAAAACTTAAAACCTCATCGAAAAAAAAATGAACTTTATTCAAATGACGTCATCTAAATATAAATCGCCTAGTTCTCTATATAAAAGCAGTGAATATTTCATTCATAAACTTTTATTCCATTCCTTTCATTTAGAGGTGATATTTTTAAAATTATCATAATACTACAATAATTTATTTTACTTAAAAACTTAAAACCATGAAGGTAAAATCCATGCTTAAAACTTCATCAAAAAAGCAATACTATAAAATCGCCTGCTTCTCTATGTAATATCAATTAATGTTTCATTCGTATCAGCTATATTCCAGACTCCAGAGCTAAATAATTTTGCGTTAAAGAAATTTAGCAATTCTTATACAACTCATCTTACAACTTGATGCTTTTACATCCAGCATACGTTAAAATTAACCTTTGTTGTATAAATAATCAAAGTCTGATGATAAATTAAACTCAAAAATATTGTAATTGCGTTGGCTCAGTATATATATGCACAGAAATTACGCAAAAATAAAGCGGTTTTAGGACGGATGAACGGATGATTTAAACTTTATTCAAATGACGTCATTGGAATATAAATTTCCTGGTTTAAACATCTCTAAAATACGATACATTCAGGAGTAATATTTTTAAAATTATCACAATACTACAATAATTTATTATATTTGAAAACTTCATCAAAAACAAATGAACTTTATTCAAATGACGTCACCGAAATATAAATCGCCTCGCTCTCTTTATAAAAGCAGCATTTCATTCATAAACATTTTTCCATTCCTTTCATTCACCACAATACCACAATAATTTATTTTATTTAAAAATTTAAAACCATGGAGGTACAAGTAATTTAACTCTATGCTTAAAACTTCATCGAAAAAATCGTCTGCTTCTCTATGCAAAATCAATTAATGTTTCATTCATATCAGCTACATTGCAGACTCTAGAGCTAAATAATTCTGCATGAAAAAAATGCAGCAATAATTATAAACTCATCCTAGATCTTTCGGTGTTTACATTCTCCATAAGTGAAAATTAGGCTTCGTTGTAGAAATAACTTTAAAAAAAGTTTGATGATCATTTAAACTCAAATATACTATAATTGCGTTGTTTCAGAATGTAGATGCACAGAATTTAAGCATAAATAAAGCGATTTTAGGACGGATACAACACTAAATATAAATTAAAAAGCACTTTAAAAATCACGATTTTGACACAAGATGGATGCCATATTTTATTTTGAAATTGGTCACGTGATCTCTTCACATAATAGGTGTAATTATTATTTTAATTTTTATTTAAAAAACTACTGAACATACTTTTTTGAAATTTTTTTTATATATTTTATGTGATAATTTGAATATTACCTAAAACTTTCGGAACAATTTGTGAATTTTAAATTCGCTTAAAAAATGTTTGAAAAAGTAGGTCCCATAGGGTTCAATGTATTTCATTTTTTCAACCCGGGTTCAATCCAAAACTAATTGGGTGATATTATTCATTTATATTACCATAGGTCCCACAGATCGTCTGAACAACATACTAAAATTTCATTTTCATAAAGTCATTTTTACGGCAGTTATCGTGCTAACGGACAGACAGACAGACAGACAGAATGAGCAAAGTCATAAACACTTTTCAACTTTGTTGTAAAGTGTTAAAAAAGAATTAAATCTTACTAGCACTCCAAAGGATTAATATTAAGATAAATACAATGTAAAATACGTTTGTTATATATATCGGAAATATTTTAATAAGAAAGATTTTATAAAATACGAGTTCGATAATGTTTAAATAGATAGGTGTTCGATATAGCCACAGAAAATCTGTGGATATAGCATTCTAAAATGTTGCCCTTAAATGCGGGAGCAACAAGTTGAAATAAATAGAACGAAATTGGAAACGGTATTATCGCGGACGGGTATAGCTTGATGACTTGAGAATCTTGGTGGGAGTTCGTTTAATCAGGATATATCGGGACATCTCCGTAGTATTCTAGAATATTACTTTAAATACGAGAGCAACAATTTGAAATGAATAGAACGAAATTAAAAATTCGATTTTCGCGGGCGATTATCGTCTGATGGTGTGATGATCTTGTTTGGGCGATAACGGTTAAAGTGTTTCAACCGGCCATATCTTAAATATTATCTGACGTTCTTCTCTTCTGAAGTCCCCTTATCCAACATTTCGCTCGTTTTCGCTGCTATAGGGCTATTTCAAATATTTATTTACAATAAAACGCGCAAATTCTACCTTAAATTATTTTCAATTTTTTTTTTACTTGAGAAAATGTAAACTGTGTTGAGAATTCGTAAACAAATATAAAATTATGTTTAGCGCGCGAATTTTTTGAAATTAATTTTAATTGGAAATTAGTAATGCCACTTTATTATAATAATGAATCTTCCATACTTGTTACATTTGTCTACTATTCTATTATTTCATTTATTTAAATGTTTATTGAAACATTTTCATACTAATAGTCACAGAAATCGACTGTAGGGGGGTGGTTTAAAGTGTTAGGATTTCGCTCGCATTGGATATTCCAGAATTCATGACCGGTTTTTTCCTTAGATACTCGTCAACATAGAAGAGCGTCTACAATGACAGCTAAATTATATAATTTATCTAGCTGAAAAATATTTGAAAATTATTGAAAATAATTTGATTTTGAAATTTTAAGATAAAATATTTTTATATCTGCAACCTGCAACAGCATATTTAGTCTCTAAAGTCTCTACGCTTAAGGAGATATCTTTACACCTGGCCACACGAGAGGACTTACGTGCCAGATTATATTATTAAAAATGTCGCATGTTCGCAAGCTGTAAAATTTTTTTTACGCGGTTCGCAATTGTGACATCACTGAGTTAAGCCAGAAATGAAATTGACATCATACAGAGGGTAAATAGTAAGATACATTAAAAGTAAAATACGTTTGTCGTACATACCGGAAATAGTATAAAATAAAATTAATTTTAAAATAAGAGTTCGTTTATTCAATAATTCCCAATCACAATGGATTTGCATTTCTAGAATTCTGATTTAATTAGGAATGCAGTCAATTTACAAAAAGTAACAGATTGGGCAACTTTTCAATGTTGCGTGCGATTTTTTTTTTGGTTACTGAGCAATTTTTGGGGCTACTTTTCTTTAGGCCGATGCGATTTTCTACTGCAACTAGCTCCATAATATTCATTGCAGATTTGAATCTGAAACATAAATTTTGCTTTTTTGTACTGATATAAATTTTTTAACTCGTTTAATATTTTAGCTTCAAAACTAAAATTAATTTACGATTCAATACAGATGAGATGAAAGAATCTGCTCATTGTTTTACTGAAATCCTCTCTGATTTTGTAGGTATCGTTGACAGGCATTTTAGTTGTTCCACAGACACGCTACCGAAGCGAAACTCAAGCTGAAAATTTATAATCGGTTCCATGAGTAGGCGAGTTTCTCATGACAGGTTTAAAACGGAATGCAAGTTGATAATGACGCGTAATCTCTTACCCAAAGTATGAAAGCAGAATTTATGGTCCATAAAACAAACTTGGCAAAACGTGAATAGCTTTCAATTCGAATGAGTTATAAAAAAAAATTGTCCACTGATACTATATGTTGCACTTGAGGAATGCCTCAGGGACTTTGGTGGATATATCGCAAAGCTACACAGGGTGTACAAGTACAAGATCAACCTCGACAATAAACCTGCGATTCTTCGTAGAAAACCTACCTTAAACCGTGTTGTATTAGACGTTACATTCCGGAGACACACACTTCCCAAATTTTAGAACGTTTTTATAATAAAAAAAATTGCATCCAAAATGCAAAATAATAATTTTTCATTACAAATGCCACTCAAGCTTTCATTTTAGGACGATGACTGTTTTATTCTCTAGAAACTGCAAGTTTATGAATAATATTAAATTTATTAAAAACGGTACATAAAATTAATAAAATTATTAAATATTGTTATGTAATAATTCTATCTACATAATTCCCATGGATCTAACACGTTTTGTTTATGAAAAAAGACACGTTTTTCATTTCGATACCAATATATTAGGCGTTTGTCGACGCGTGTATCTCTGGAATGTTACATACAATCGATAAACGGATAACGCGTTTTCGGGTTGGTTTTTTACTATTAGGAATCAATCATTTGGAAGGTTTATTGTGCGAATGATTATGTCCACTCTATATAGTTTGAAGAATTTTGATATGTTTGAAATCCAGGCATTTTAATTAAAATTTGATTAATTATATTCAGTCCATGAGAAAGAATGTTATCAGGATGTAAAGGCCGTATCTATCCTGATACAATTTTAAGAAGCATATAGACCACGTACAACTGTACTTTAATTACTAAGGATTGCATACTTCATTAATATATAATTAATATTGGTATATTACTTAAATTTAAATTATTTGATCACCAGTGGTTAGCATTTTAAATTCAGACTTGCCCTTCAAGCTACCTGAAACACACCATATTATTATTAATTAATTTCAAAAACTTAAGAGTCAAAATAAGAGGCAGGTGTGGATCCAAAATAACATTTATTAATATACATATATATATATATATATATATATATATATATATATATATATATATTTATAAGCAAGAGAAGTGACTAATATGTTCATCATTCTTATAAAGATGAGCCAAAATATGGTTATTGTTATCCATATTTTTTTGATGTCTCAATTTTAACAAAGATATTCATTTATGTTCTCATTTAAATTATTGTATAATAAATCATAACAGTTATAGATATATTCTTTCCATATTTATCCGGGGTGGCCTTAAGGCTTACTTTAATATCATACGTAACTCTTAACAAAGTGTTATCATTAATTGTAATTTTTGTTTCTCAGGAGCATCATCAAGGGTATGTTTAAAGACATTTATACATTTTGAAATTTACATATACTTAGATAAAACCAGGTAATATTGTATCCATAAATTAAATAAATGTGCATAAAACTTACATACATGATGTAGTTGAGTTCAAGATCTGAGCTTGTTTGGGTCGAGCTCAAATTATTCATCAGCAACTAAAATTTCTTTTTTTTGTGTGTATGGAGAGATTATATAGGCCACCAAAGGCGGCATCCTAATAGGGGTGCATTCGTATACTTTCACTTCCTAGTAAGGCATAAGTCCCAGCATGGTGCAATAAGTAGTTCATTAGTGAGTTGATGCATCCACTTTAGCCTTCTGCCAATTATTAGCGAATTCAAAAACATGAGTCTCTGTGGACCAGGCACTATATCTTGCTTCAATGCGTCTACGGCTCTAAGCCTAAAGATCGACTCTGTGCCTTCAATCACGTATCAGACATTCTACAGGCAAATATTCTGCGAGACATACCATAACCTAGTCGCTCTCAAGGTTTAGAAGCTGATAATAATACATGCCACCATCAATTGGTGAGTTGAGAAACCCATATCTGCACTCAATAAAATCTGCGGACATATGTCCATAAAAATTGGGCTCTATGTTATAGCCATGAGAAAGAGGTCTGTGAGACCACTATTTAGTAACATCTTATTCAAAAAAGCATAGCGAGCGAGGTGGGCCTCTAAGCCTAACGTATGGCTCGGATCATCCGGACTCCTGTCCGTCGATTCGTACACACAATTCTTAATCAGCATAGTGCGGCCAAATTTTTGCAGTCATCATTTCTGTAGAAAAGAGCCCAGAGTGGCCGGCGCAAGCCGGACCACACTTTTCGACGACCCTCTCCTCTCTTTTTTTATTATTACTGCGCTAGTAATGGCGTTTTTAAGAACATTTGTAATTGGCCACTCCTGTACATATAAGGTCTCTTATTGGATGTGGCCTACTATAATGCAAAATCAAAGGGGAATATAGTGTTGATTTCCCCCTTGAAGCGTCATGCCCATCTGCGACTTTTGTCCAGCTGTACTGTAAGGTGGGAGTAACTTTTCCCTATTATTTTTTGGAAGTTGACAGTGAAAATGGCCATCTTCAAATGACTGCCCATGCGAACTTGAAGGGCGCAGAATTCCAGTATTAGGTTTCTGTGGGAAACAAAGTTTGTGGCTGCGAAGGAATTTTGACCGTTACGGGTTAAGCAATGCAAAATTTTCCTTGCACGTGCTAAAGGGGGGGTGGGGCTGTAGACTGTTCTCTTTTTGCAGCTGTGAGCTCATCCTGCAGATGTTACATCCCGTGTGAAAATGATTTTGAAAATGGCTATTTTGCCAGGCGAATGCCTATAGAATACTTTATAAAAGAAAACTTTTAAAAATCCAATTTTGCAAAATATTAACTTCATCATTAAAATTTAAATTCAAAAAAGATTTAAAAGGTTCTCAAAATACTGTGCATTAATTAGAATTGCACAAAATGTTATATCTTTTATGACAAATGTGTATTAGAATATTTTTAATATCAAAAAGCAAACAGTAAAGAGAAAATTGTTAATGAAACAGATTTATGATATAAAGGAAAAAATAAATATATGATTCATATGCAAAATAACTACAAATATGGCAATACTTTATATCGTAAAGAACATCATAGCGGGATGATGTTATTGGATAATATCAGCAATCAAAAATTGGGCTAATTTTTAAGAGATTTGACAACTTTTGATCATAGTATCTGCTTTTCTTTCAAACCACTTGATTTTGAAAAATCTTTGAAATGTGTTTGATTATGAAATTTTAGGATAAAAACTGTTTATACCTGCAACAATAGTCCAAAAGCTAAATATTCTCTAAATTCCCTAAAGATATATTTTTAAATTTAGCCGCACTAGAGGACTCACACGTCAGATTATAAAGTTGTGGCGGGTTGGCAATCTATAAAATTGTTTTCGCGGTTCGCCATTTCAGCATCATTGAGTTAGGCATAAAATAAAATTGAAACCATACAGTGGACGAATGTTATGAAAGATAAAATTTAAAATGCTTTTGTTGTAAGTACCAGAAAAATTTCTGCAATAAATTATTTATAAAAAAAAATTGTTTGAATGAATGAGTTAAATTGCTTTATCCCAATTCTAGAACGCTGCTTTAAGTCCGAATGCAGTTAATTACAAAAATAGAACAAATCATACTTGCCACGTTTGAGCAAAACGTGGTAAATTGGGCTACTTTTCAATGCTGTTAGCGTGTTCTTGTTTTTTTTGTCTGTCGGTTACTGGGCGACTTCTCTTTTGGCCGATGCGATTTTCTCCTACAACTAGCTCCATAATATTCATCGTAGTTTGTATTTGAAATATAAATTTTGCTTTTTTGCACCGATGAAAATTTTTTAAATCATTCAATATTATTGCTTCAAAACTAAAATTAATTTACGGTTCGATACAGATAAGATAAAAAGAATGTGCTCATTCTTTTACTGAAATCATCTCTGATTTTGTTGTTATCGTTGACAGGCATTTTAGGAAATCGATGGACATGCTCCCTAAGCGAAACTAGAGCTGAAAATTAATAATTATTTCCATAAGTAGGCGAGTTTCACGTGACAGTTTTAAAACGGAATGCAAGTTGATGATGACGCGGATTCTCTTTCCAAAGTATGCACTACAGAATTTAAGGTTCAAGCAAACTTGGGAGAGCGTAAAAGCTTTCATTGACAATTTTCAATTCGAAACAGTCATAAAAAAAATGGTTCACTGATGCTATATGTTGCACTTGAGGAATGTCTTAGAGACTTTATAGTGGATATATAGTAAAGCTGTATAGGGTGCTCCTCAAAATATACCTACGATTTCTCGTAGAAATCCTACCCCAAACAGTATTGTATTTGACGTCACATTCTGAAGACACATGCGCCCCCAGATTTTTGAACATCTTTATAATAGAAAATTACCACCAAAATATAAAATTATCATTTTAAATGTAATTTTTCACTACAAATGCGAATGATACTCATTTTAGGACGATTCATGATTCGTATTCGAGACATTGCAACATTGCATGTTTTTGAATAAATTTATCAAAAACGTTAGATAAAACTAACAAAAATTATATAGTATTATTATGGGATAAATGTATCTACAAAATTTTGATGCATCTAGCACATTTTGTTCATGAAAAAAAAAGGCATGTCTTTCGTTTCGATACCAACAAATTTGGTTTTTGTCGGCGCGTGCATCTCTAGAATATGACGTACAATCGATAATTGGATAACACGTTTTTGGATTGGTTTTTAACTATAAAGAATCAATAGCTAGGACGATTTATTGTGCGAATGATTATGTTCACTCTATATATTTTGAAGGATATTTAAGTGTTTCATCTTTAGGCATTTTAATCAAAATTAGGCTTATTATTTTCAACCCATGACAAAGGAAGTATTAGAATATTTCTAAAATAGAAAATCAAATTGCAAAAGTGAAATGTTTAATGAAACATATTAATAATATAAAGATAAAAGTAAAAAATATGTTTCATATACAAATAACTACAAATATGGAACGAAGGTTATGTCATACATACCGCCATAGTGTGATTATGTCATTGGATAATGTCAGTAATAAAAAATTGGGCTACTTTTAGAAGATTTGTCTATTTTGTCATATTATCTGATTTTTTTCATTCAAACCCACTGATTTAAAAAAAAAATTGATTGTGAAATTTTAGAATAACAGTAAATTTGTCTCCGAAGCCAATAAGCACAAAGAGAAATCTTTACACTTGGCCACAATAGAAGACTCACAGGTCAGAATATATTAAAGATGTGGTGGGTTCGAAAGCTATAAAAATATTTTCTCGGTTGGTCATCTAGTCATTCCTGAGTTAAGCCGAAAATTAAATTATAATCAGACAGAGGGCGGTTAGAAAATATTAAAAGTAAAATGCGTCTGTCGTATATTACGGAAATATTTTAGAAACTAATCATTTATAAAATACGAATATGCTGAAAGAGCGAGATGAGCTCTCTGCACTATTGTCGTTCTGGAACACAGATTAAAATACGAATGCAGTCTATTGAAGAAGAATTGAACGAATGTAGCAATTTGTGCTAGTTTTCTGTGTTTATGACTTTTTATTCTCTCATTATCTCGACAACTCTTGGAAGTACTTTTCTTTTGTCCAATGCGATTTCCTGCTACAACCGGCTCCATGACATTCATCGCAATTTTGTGTGGGAAACGTAATTTTGCTTTTCTACATCTGTATAAATTTTTAAATTCGTTCAAAAATATTGATCCAAAACAAAAATTAATTTACCGTTCGATGCAAATGAAATGAAAGGAATCTGCTCATTATTTTATTGATATTATCTCTGATTTTGTAACTATCGTTGACAGGCGTTTTAGTGATTCTACAGACACGCTCTCAAAGCGAAGGCTGAGCTGATAATTATTAATCGATTCCATGAATAGGTGAGTTTCACATACAGGTTTAAAACGGATTGCAAGTTGATAATGACGCAGAAGCTTTCACCAAAGCATTAAAATATATTTAAGGCCAATAAAGCAAACTTGTAAAAACGTAACAGCTTTCAATGGGAATGAGTTCTACCAAGAAGGAATTGGTACACTGATGCTGTTTGTTGCACTTAAGGAATGCCTCAGAAACTTTATAGTGGATATATCATTAAGCTATATAAGTTGTTCAAAATCACCCTCCACTATAAACTTACGATTCCTCGTAGGAAACCTACCCTAAACCGTGTTATATGGGACGTTACATTCCGAAAACACACACGACCCAAATTTTAGAACGTCTTTATAATAAAACCTTACATCCAAAATGCAAAATAATTATTTTATATGTAATTTTTCATTTCAAATGCCACTCAAACTTTTATTTTAGGACGATGACTGTTTTGTTCTCTAGACATTGCAAGTTTATGAATAATATTTAAATTTATCAATTACGGTACATAAAATTAATAAAAGTATTAAATATTGTTATGTTATAAATCTATCTACATAATTCTCATAGATCTAACACGTTTTGTTCCTGAAAAAAGACAGATTTTTCATTTCGATACCAATATATTAGGCGTTTGTCGACGGGTGTATCTCTAGAATGTGACATACAATCGATAAACATATAACTCGTTTTCAGGTTGGTTTTTTACTATTAGAAATCAATCATTTGGAAAGTTTATTGTGTGAATGATTACGTACACTCTATATAGTGTGAAGAATTTTGATGTGTTTGAAATCCAGGTATTTTTTTATCAAAACTCGGTTAATTATTTTTAGTCCATGAGAAAGAATGTGTAATAGAATATTTTTAAAATCAAAAAGCAAACTGTAAAGGGAAAATTGTTAATGAAACAGATTTATGATATAAAGGAAAAAGTAAATACATGATTCATAAGCTAAATAACTACACATATGGCAATATACATGTGAGTCCGTAAGTCCTTCCGATAGGTTGGTGGTAGGGGAAGGAGGGTACGGTCCCTGTGGATGCCTCCCCCACTGGGTTCCGGTCTAAATTGGGTGGCACTTCCCGGCCGTCCAAACAGTTATCTTACACCTTTCTGGTAGGTCGGACGGTCTGGGTCTCAACAACAACAACATATGGCAATACGTTATATCGTAAAGAACATCATAGCGGGATAATGTTATTGGATAGTGTTAGTAATCAAAAATTGCTCTACTTCTTAAGATATTTAACTACTTTTTATCATAATATCTGCTACTTTTCTTTCAAACCACTTGATTTTGAAAAATCTTTGAAATATGTTTGATTATTAAAATTTAGGAGAAAAACTGTTTATACCTCTAACAATAGTTCAAAATCCCAATAGTTTCCGAAATCCCTAAATATATATCTTTAAACTTTGCCGCATTAGAGGACTCACACGCCAGATTATAAAATTGTGGGGGGTTGGCAATATATAAAATTGCTTTTGTGGTTCTCCATTTAGACATCCTTGAGTTAAGCTAAAAATAAAATTGAAACCACACATAGGTCGAATGTTATGATAGATAAAAGTTAAAATGCTTTTGTTGTAAGTATCGGAAAAATTTTAGTAATAAATTATTTATGAAATACGAATTATTTGCATGAGTAGTGTAGTGTAGTGTAGTGATTCTAGAACACTGCTTTAAGTACGAAAGCAGTTAATTGCAAAAATAGAACAAATCATACTTGCCACATTTGAGCAAGATGTGGTAAATTGGGCTACTTTTCAATGATATTTGCGTGTTTTTTTTTGTCTCTCTGTTACTGGGCGACTTTTTTTAGCCGATGCGATTTTCTCCTACAACTAGCTCCTTACTATTCATCGCAGTTTGTATCTGAAATATAAATTTTGCTTTTCTGCACCGATGAAAATTTTTGAAATCATTCAATATAAAAAAACTAAAATTCAAAACTAAAATTAATTACAGTTCGATACAGATAAGATGAAAAGAATCTGCTCATTCTTTTACGGAAATCATGTATGATGTTGTAGCTATCGTTGATAGGCATTTTAGTAAATCGATAGACACGCTTCCTAAGCGAAACTAGAGCTGAAAATTAATAATCATTTTCATAAGTAGGCGAGTTTCACGTGACAGTTTTATAACGGAATGCAAGTTCATGATGACGCGGATTCTCTTTCCAAAGTATGCAAAACAGAATTTAAGGTCCATAATAAAGCAAACTTGGGAGAGCGTAACTGCTTTCATTGACAATTTTCAATTCGAAAAAGTTATAAAAAAAATGGTCCACTGAATGCTGTATGTTGCAGTTGAGGGATGCCAGAGACTTTATAGTGGATATATAGTAAAACTATATAGGGTGTTCAAAATCACCCCCTCAATATACCTACGATTCCTCGTAGGAATCCTGCCCAATTGTATTTGACGTTACATTCTGAAGATATACGTGCCCCCAAATTTTTGAATATCTTTATAATAGAAATTTACCACCAAAATATAAAATTACCATTTCATATGTAATTTTTCACTACAAATGCGAATGACAATCATATTAGGACGATGCATGATTCGAATTCGAGGCATTGCATGTTTTTGAATAAATTTATCAAAATCGTTACATAAAACTAACAAAAATTACATATTGTTATGTGATAAATTTATCTACAAAATTTTGATGCATCTAGCACATTTTGTTCATGAAAAAAAAAGACATGTCTTTCATTTCAATACCAACAAATTCGGTTTTTGTCGGCGCCTGCATCTCTAGAATATGACGTACAATCGATAATTGGGTAACATATTTTTGGGTTGGTTTTTCACTATTAAAAATCAATAGTTCGGAAGATTTATTGTACGAATGATTATGTCCACACTATATAGTTTGAAGAATATTTATGTGTTTCATCTTTAGGCATTTTAATCAAAATTAGGCTAATTATTTTCAACCCATGAGAAAGGAAGTGTATTAGAATATTTCTAAAATAGGACATCAAATTGCAAAAGTGAAATGCTTAATGAAACATATTGATGATATAAAGGTAAAAGTAAAAAATATGATTCATATGCAAAATAACTACAAATATGGAAGAACGAAAGTTATGTCATACATAACGCCATAGTATGATTATGTCATTGAATAATGTCAGTAATCAAAAATTGGGCTACTTTTAGGAGATTTGTTTATTTTGTCGTAGTATCTGATATTTGTCATTCAAACCCACTAATTAAAAAAAATTTTTGCTTGTAAAATTTAAGAATAACTGTAAATTCGTCTCCAAGCCAATACGTGCAAAAAGAGATCTTTACACTTGGCCACAATAGACGACTCACAGGCCAGAATATATTAAAAGGTGTGGTGGGTTCGCAAGCTATAAAATTATTTTCGTGGTTGACCATTTAGCCATTCCTGAGTTAAGCCAAAAATTAAATTATAATCAGAGGGCGGTTAGAAAATATTAAAAGTAAAATGCGTCTGTCGTATATTACGGAAATATTTTAGAAACTAATCATTTATAAAACACGAATTTCTGAAATTTCGAGCTGAGCCTTTTACGCCTTTGCTGTTCTGGAACGCAGATTAAAATACGAATGCAGTCTATTGAAGAAGAATTTAACAAATTCATAGTTGCCAGATAGGGCAAGAAGTAGCAATTTGGGCTAGTTTTCAATGTTTATGATTTTTAACACTTTACAACATAGCTGAAAAATGTTTATGATTTTGTTCATTCTGTCTGTCTGTCTGTCCGTTAGCACGATAACTGCCGTAAAAATGACTTTATCAAAATGAAATTTTAGTATGTTGTTCAGACGGCCTGTTGGACCTATGGGAATATAAATGAATAACATCCCCCAATTAGTTTTGGATTGAACCCAAGTTGAAAAAATGAAATGCATTGAACCCTGTAGGACCTAATTTTTCAAAATTTTTTTAAGAGAATTTAAAATTCACAAATTCCTTCGAAATTTTCAAATTATCCCATAAAATATATAAAAAGAATTTCAGAAAAATATATTCAGTAGTTTTTTAAATAAAAATTAAAATAACAATGACATCCTTTATATGGAGAGATCACGTGATCATTATATGACGAGATCACGTGACACACTTCAAAATAAAATATGGTATCCATGTTGTATCAAAATCGTGATTTTTAAAGTTATTTTTAAGTCATATTTAGGGTTGTATCCGTCTTAAAACCGCTTTACTTTTGCTTAAATTCTGTGCATCTGCATACTGAAATAACACAATTATAATATATTTAAGTTTAAAAGATCATCAAACTTCGATTATTTCTACAACGAAGCCTAATTTTTATACTTATGGAACATGTAAACACCAAAAGATGTAGAAATTGTTGTATAAGAATTGCTGCATTTCTTTAACGCAAAATTATTTAGCTCATGGAATCTGCAATATAGCTGATATGAATGAAATATTCATTCAATGAAATATTCATTGATTTTGCAGAGAACTGCCCGATTTTGTGGATGAAGTTTTAATCATGGAGTTAAATTACTTGTACCTCCATGGTTTTAAGTTTTTAAATAAAATAAACTATTATAGTATTGTCATAAATGAAAGGAATTTAAAAAAATTATGAATAAAATACTACTTAAAAATTAAATTATAATCAGACAGAGGGCGATTAGAAAATATTAAAAGTAAAATGCGTCTGTCGTATGTTACGAAAATATTTTAGAAATGAATTATTTATAAAATACGAATTTGCTGAAATACGGAGCTACGCTTTTTTCGCTTTTGCCGTTCTGGAACACAGATTAAAATACGAATGCAGTCTATTGAAGAAGAATTTAATGAATTCACAGTTGCCAGATTGGGCAAAAAGTAGCAATTTGGGCTAGTTTTCACTGTTAATAATTTTTTATTCTCTCTTTTTCTCTACAACTCTTGGAGGTACTTTTCATTTGTCCAATGCGATTTTCTGCTACAACCATCTCCATGACATTCATCGCAATTTTGTATGTGAAACGCAATTTTGCTTTTCTGCATCTATATAAATTTTTAAATTCGTTCAAAAATATTCTGATCTTGTAGTTATCGTTGACTGGCATTTTAGTGATTCCACAGACATGCTCTCAAAGCGAAGGCTGAGCTGATAATTATTTATGGATTCCATGAGTATGTGAGTTTCACATGACAGATTTAAAACTGATTGCAAGTTGATGATGACGCGGAAGCTTTTACCAAAGCATGCAAAATATATTTAAGGCCAATAAAGAAAACCTGTGAAAAGGTAACAGTTATCAATTAGAATGAGTTCTAACAAGAAGGAATTAGTCCACTGATGCTGTTTGTTGCACTTAATGAATGCCTCAGGAACTTTATAGTGGATATATCATTAAGCTATACAGGTTGTTCAAAATCACCCTCCACAATAAACCTACGATTCCTTGTTGAAAACCTACCCTAAACCGTATTGTATTGGACGTTTAATTCAGGAGACACACACTCCTCAAAATTTTAGAACGTTTTTATAATAAAACATTATATCCAAAATGCAAAATAATAATTTTATAAGTAATTTTTCATTACCAATGCGACTCAAACTTTCATTTTAGGACGACGACTGTTTTATTTTCTAGACATTGCAAGTTCATGAATAATATTTAAATTTATCAATAACGGTACCTAAAATTAATAAAAGTATTAAATATTGTTATGTTGTAAATCTATCTACATAATTCTCATGGATCTAACACGTTTTGTTCATGAAAAAAAGACACGTTTTTCATTTCGATACCATCATATTAGGCGTTTGTCGACGCGTGTATCGATAGAATGTGACATAAAATCGATAACAGATAACGCGTTTTGGAGTTGGTTTTTTACTATTAGGAGTCAATCATTTGGAAAGTTTATTGTGCGAATGATTACGTGCACTCTATATAGTTTGAAGAATGTTGATGTGTTTGAAATCCAGGTATTTTTTATCAAAATTCGGTTAATTATTTTCAGTCCATGAGAAAGAATGTTGTTGTTGAGACCCAGACCGTCCGACCTACCAGAAAGGTGTAAGGTAACTGTTTGGACGGCCGGGAAGTGCCACCCAATTTAGACCGGAACCCAGTGGGGGAGGCATCCACAGGGACCGTACCCTCCTTCCCCTACCACCAAAACCTCTCGGAACCTCTCGGAAGGACTTACGGACCCACATGTTTAACGTGATCGTACTCCGCATGAACACGGCGGCAGTTGTGGCAGCGTGCAAATCCAGCGCGCAAACCACCGGGTTACCGCGGCCAAAACGTGCCAACAGCACGCGGTGTTCCCAGGTGGTCACCCACCCAAGTACTAACCGCGCCCGATGCTGTTTGACTTCGGTGATCTAACGAGAACCGGTGTTTTCAGCACGGTACGGCCGTTGGCGGACGATTTCTTGTGTACACACACGATAGCAGCAACAAATAATGAGAAAGAATGTGTAATAGAATATTTTTAAAATCGAAAAGCAAACTGTAAAGGGAAAATAGTTAATGAAACAGATTTATGATATAAAGGAAAAAGTAAATATATGATTCATAAGCTAAATAACTACACATATGGCAATATGTTATATCGTAAAGAACATCACAGCGGGATGATGTTATTGGATAATGTTTGCAATCAAAAATTGTTCTACTTCTTAAGAGATTTAACTACTTTTTATCATAGTGTCTGCTACTTTTCTTTCAAACCACTTGATTTTAAAAAATCTTTGAAATGTATTTGGGATAAAAACTGTTTGTACTTGCAACAGTAGTCCAAACGCCGAAGAGTCTCCAAAGTCACTAAGCATATATCTTTGAATTTAGCCACACTCAGATTATAAAGTTGTGGCGGGTTGGCAATCTATAAAATTGTTTTCGCGGTTCGCCGTTTAGGCATCCATGAGTTAAGCAAAAAATGAAATTGAAACCATACAGTGGACGAATGTTATGATAGGTAAAATTTAAAATGCTTTTGTTGTAAATACCTGAAAAATGTTAGAAATAAATTATTTATAAAACACGAATTATTTGAATGATTATTATAAGTTCCTGATTCGCGATTCTAGAACGCTACTTTAAGTACGAATGCAGTTAATTACAAAAATAGAACAAATCATACTTGCCACATCTGAGCATAACGTGGTAACTAGCCCCTAAGCGAAACTAGAGCTGAAAATTAGTAATCATTTACATAAGTAGGCGAGTTTCACGTGACAGTCTTAAAATGGAATGTAAGTTGATGATGACGCGGATTCTCTTTCCAAAGTATGCACTACAGAATTTAAGGTCCAAGCAAACTTGGGAGAGCGTTACAGCTTTCATTGACAACTTTCAATTCGAAATAGTCATAAAAAATGGTTCACTGATGCTATATGTTGCACTTGAGGAATGTTTTAATAGTAGAGGACTTTACAGTGTCTGAGGACTTTATAGTGGATATATAGTAAAACTATATAGGGTGTTCAAAATCGCACCCTCAAATATACCTAAGATTCCTCGTAGAATTCCTACCCTTAACAGTATTGTATTTCACGTTACATTCTGAAGATACATGCGCCCCAAATTTTTGAACATCTTTATAATAGAAAATTACCTCCAAAATATAAAATTATCATTTTAAATGTAATTTTTCACTTCAAATACGAATGATACTCATTTTAAGAAGATGCATGATTCGTATTCGAGACATTGCAACATTGCAAGTTTTTGAATAAATTTATCAAAAACGTTTGATAAAACTAACAAAAATTATATTGTTATGTGATAAATATAACTACAAATATGGCAACACTTTATATCGTAAAGAACATCATAGCGGGATGATGCTATTGGATAATTTCAGCAATCAAAATTTGAGCTACTTCTTAAGAGATTTGACTACTTTTTATCATAGTATCTGCTACTTTTCTTTCAAACCACTTGATTTTGAAAACTCTTTGAAATATGTTTGTTTATGAAATTTTAGGATAAAAACTGCTTATACTTGCAACAATAATCCCAAAGTCCCAAATGAGAAATCTTTAAACTTAGCCACACTAGAGGACTCACACGCCAGATTATAAAGTTCTGGGGGGTTTGCAATCTATAAAATTGTTTTCGCGGTTCGCCATTTAGGCTTCCCTGATTTAAGCAAAAAGTAAAATTGAAACCATGCAGAGGACGAATGTTATGATAGATAAAAGTTAAAATGTTTTTGTTAAAAGTACCGGAAAAATTCTAGTAATAAATTATTTATAAATGAAACACGAATTACTTGAACATATATGAATAATTCAGTTTTAGCAGTTCTAGAAAGCTACTTTAAGTAAAAATGCATTTAATTACAAAAATGGAACAAATCATACTTGCTACATTTGAGCAGAATGTGGTAAATTGGGCTACTTTTTAATTCTGCTAGCGTTTTTTTTTTGTCTCTCTATTACTGGGCGACTTTTCTCCTACAACTAGCTTCATAATATTCATCGCAGTTGGTACCTGAAATATAGATTTTGCTTTTCTGCACCGATGAAATTTTTTTAAATCATTCAATAATACTGCTTCAAAACTGAAACTAATTTACGGTTCGATACAGATAAGATGAAAAGAATCTGCTCATTCTTTTACTGAAATCATCTCTGATTTTGTTGCTATCGCTGATAGGCATTTTAGTTATTCGATGGACACTCTCCCTAAGCGAAACTAGAGCTGAAAATTAATAATCATTTGCATAAGTAGGCGAGCTTCACAGTTTTAAAACGGAATGCAAGTTGATGATGAAGCGGATTCTCTTTCCAAAGTATGCACAACAGAATTTAAAGTCCATGTAAACTTGGGAGAGCGTAACAGCTATCATTGACAACTTTCAATTCGAAACAGTCATAAAAAAATGGTTCACTGATGCTATATGTTGCACTTGAGGAATGTCTTAGAGACTTTATAGTGGATATATAGTAAAACTATATAAGGTGTTCAAAATCGCACCCTCAATATATACCTACGATTTTTCGTAGAAATCCTACCTCAAACAGTATTGTATTTGACGTTACATTCTGAAGATATATGCGCCCCCAAATTTTTGAACATCTTTATAATTTAAAATTACCACAAAAATATAAAATTATCATTTTAAATGTAATTTTTCACTACAAATGCAAATGATACTCATTTTAGGACGATGCATGATTCGTATTCGAGACATTGCAACTTTGCATGTTTTTGAATAAATTTATCAAAAACGTTAGATAAAATTAACAAAAATATATATTGTTATGTGATAAATATATTTACAAAATTTTGATGCATCTACCACAGTTTTTACATGAAAAAAAAGACATGTCTTTCATTTCGATACCTACAAATTTGGTTTTTGTCGGCGCATGCATCTCTAGAATATGACGTACAATCGATAATTGGATAACACGTTTTGGGGTTGGTTTTTCTCTATTAAGAAATCTTTAAACTTAGCCACACTAAAGGACTCACACGCCAGATTATAAAGTTCTGGCGGGTTTGCAATCTATAAAATTGTTTTCGCGGTTCACCATTTAAGCATCCCTGATTTAAACTAAAAGTAAAATTGAAACCATGCAGAGGACGAATCTTATGATAGATAAAAGTTAAAATGTTTTTGTTGCAAGTACCGGAAAAATTCTAGTAATAAATTATTTATAAATTAAACACGAATTCTTTGAATAAACAAGTATTGTTCTAGTTTAGCAATCCTAGAAAGCCACTTTAAGTAAGAATGCATTTAATTATAAAGATAGAACAAATCATACTTGCCACGTTTGAGCAAAACGTGGTAAATTGGGTACTTTTCAATGCTGTTAGCGTGTTTCTTTTTTGTCTCTATTACTGGGCGACTTTTCTCCTACGACTAGCTTCATAATAGTCATTGCAGTTTGTATCTGAAATATAAATTTTGCTTTTCTGCACCGATGAAAATTTTTTAAATCATTCAATATTATTGCTTCAAAACTAAAATTAATTTACGGTTCGATAGAGATAAGATGAAAAGAATCTGCTCATTCTTTTACTGAAATCATCTCTGATTTTGTTGCTATCGTTGACAGGCATTTTAGTTATTCGATGGAAACTCTTCCTAAGCGAAACTAGAGCTGAAAATTAATAATCATTTGCATAAGTAGGCGAGTTTCACAGTTTTAAAACGGAATGCAAGTTGATGATGACGCGGATTCTCTTTCCATAGTATGCCCTACAGAATTTAAGGTCCAAGTAAACTTGGGAGAGCGTAACAGCTTTCATTGACAACTTTCAATTCCAAACAGTCATAAAAAATGGTTCACTGATGTTATATGTTGCACTTGAGGAATGTCTTAGAGACTTTATAGAGGATATATAGTAAAACTCTATAGGGTGTTCAAAATCGCACCCTCAAAATATACCTGAGATTTCTCATAGAAATCCTACCCCAAACAGTATTGTATTTGACGTTAGATTCAGAAGATACATGCGCCCCCAAATTTTTGATCATCTTTATAATGGAAAATTACCACCAAAATATAAAATTATCATTTTAAATGTAATTTTTTATTACAAATACGAATAATACGCATTTTAGGACGATGCATGATTCGTATTCGAGACATTGCAACATTGCATGTTTCTGAATAAATTTATCAAAAACGTTAGATAAAACTAACAAAAATTATATAGTATTATTATGGGATAAATGTATCTTCAAAATTTTGATGCATCTAGCACATTTTGTTCATGAAAGAAAAGGCATGTCTTTCATTTCGATACCTACAAATTTGGTTTTTGTCGGCGCATGCATCTTTAGAATATGACATACAATCGATAATTGGATAACACTTTTTCGGGTTGGTTTTTCACTATTAAGAATCAATAGCTCGGACGATTTATTGTGCGAATGATTATGCCCACTCTATATATTTTGAAGGAAATTTATGTGTTTCAGCTTCAGGCATTTTAATCAAAATTAGGCTAATTATATTCAACCCATGACAAAGGAAGTATTAGAATATTTCTAAAATAGAAAATCAAATTGCAAAAGTGAAATGTTTAATGAAACATATTGATGATATAAAGGTAAAAGAGCAAAATATGTTTCATATGCAAAATAACTATAATACAAATACGGAAGAACGAAGGTTATGTCATACATAACGCCATAGTGTGATTATGTTATTGGATAATGTCAGTAATCAAAAATTGGGCTACTTTTAGGAGATATGTCTATTTTGTCATAGTATCTGATATTTTTCATTCAAACCCACTGATTTAAAAATAAAATATGAAATTTTAGAATAACTGTAAATTCGTCTCCAAAGCCAATACGCGCAGAGAAATTTTACACTTGACAACAGTAGAAGACTCACAGGCCAGAATATATTAAATATGTGGTGTGTTCGCAAGCTATGAAATTAGTTTCTTGGTTGGCCATTTAGCCATTCCTGAGTAAAGCTAAAAATTAAATTATAATCAGACAGAGGGCGATTAAAAAAAATTAAAAGTAAAATGCGTCTGTCCTATATTACGGACATATTTTAGAAATTAAATATTTATAAAATACGAATTTGCTGAAATAGCGAGCTGTGCTTTTTTCGCCTTTGCTGTTCTGGAACACAGTTTAAAATACGAATGCAGCCTATTGAAGAATTTAACGAATTCACAATTGCCAGATTGGGCAAAAAGTAGCAATTTGGTCTAGTTTTCTATGTTTATGATTTTTTATTCTCTCTTTTTCTCGACAACTCTTGGAGGTACTTTTCTTTTGTCCAATGCGATTTTCTGCTACAACCATCTCCGTGACATTCATCGCAATTTTATATGTGAAACGCAATTTTGCTTTTCTGCATCTATATACATTTTAAATTTAGTTCAAAAATATTGATCCAACACTAAAATTAATTTACTGTTCGATGCAGATGAAATGAAAGGAATCTGCTCGTTATTTTATTGATATCATATCTGGTTTTGTAGCTATCGTTGACAGGTATTTTAGTGATTCCACAGACACGCTCTCAAAGCGAAGACTGTACTGATAATTATTAATCGATTCCACGAATGGGTGAGTTTCACATGACAGGTTTAAAACGTATTGCAAGTTGATGATGGCGCAGAAACTTTTACCAAAGTATTTAAAATATATTTAAGGCCAATAAAGCAAACTTGTGAAAACGTAACAGCTTTAAATTAGAATGATTTCTAAGAAGGAATTGGTCCACTGATGGTGTTAGTTGCACTTAAGGAATGCCTCAGGAACTTTATAGTGGATATATCATTAAGCTATATAGATTGTTCAAAATCACCCTCCGCAATAAACCTGCGATTTCTTGTAGAAAACCTACCCTAAAGCGTGTTGTATTGGACATTACATTCCTGAGATACATACGCCCCAAATTTTAAAACGTCTTTATAATAAAAAAGTACATCCAAAATGCAAAATAATAATTTTATATGTAATTTTTCATTACAAATGCGACTCATACTTTCATTTTAGGACGATGCCTGTTTTGTTCTCCAAACATTGTAAGTTTATGAATAATATTTAAATTTATCTAAAACGGTACATAAAAATAATAAAAGTATTAAATATTGTTATGTTATAATTCTATCTACATAATTCTTATGGATCTAACACGTTCTGTTCTTGAAAAGAGACAAGTTTTTCATTTCAATGATGCGGGATGATGTTATTGGATAATGTCAGCAATCAACAATTGAGCTACTTTTTAGATTTGACTACTTTTTATAATAGTATCTGCTACTTTTCTTTCAAACCACTTGATTTTGAAAAATCTTTGAAATGTATTTGGGATAAAAACTGTTTATACTTGCAACAATAGTCCAAAAGCCCAATAGTCTGCAAAGTCCCTAAAGATATATCTTTAAATTTAGACACATTAGAAGACTCACAAGCCAGATTATAAAGTTGTGGTGGGTTTGCAATCTATAAAATTGTTTTCGCGGTTCGCCATTTAGTCATCCTTGAGTTAAGCTAAAAATAAAATTGAAACCATACTGTGGACGATTGTTATGATAGATAAAAATTAAAGTGCTTTTGTTGTTAAGTACTAGAAAAATTTTAGTAATAAATTATTTATAAAGCACGAGTTATTTAAATGAATATTCAGACATAATGTCTATCTTGTAATTCTATAACGCTGCTTTAAGTATGAATGCAGTTAGTTACAAAAATAGAACAAATCATAGTTGCCATATTTGAGCAAAACGTTATAAATTGGGCTACTTTTCAATGTTGTTTGCGTACTTTTTTTGCTATCTGTTACTAGTGTCTTTTCTTTTGGTCGATGCTGTTTTCTGCTTCAACTAGCTCCGTAGTTTTCACGGCAGTTTGTATCTGAATTATAAATTTTCCTTTTTGCACAGATGAAAATTTTTGGATTCATTCAATGTTATTGCTTCAAAACTAAAATTAATTTAAGGTTCGATGCAGATAAGATTAAAAGAATCTGCTCATTCTTTTACTGAAATCTCTCTGATTTTCTTTTCTGTAGCTATCGTTGACAGGCATTTTAGTTATTCGATGGACACGCTCCCTAAGCGAAACTAGAGTTGAAAATTAATAATCATTTCCATAAATAGGTGAGTTTGATATAACAGTTTCAAAACGGAATGCAATTTGATGATGACGCGGATTCTCTTTCCAAAGTATGCAAAACATAACTTAAGGTCCATAAAGCAAATTTGAGAGAGCGTAACAGCTTTCATTAACAACTTTCAATTAAAAAAAGTTATAAAAAGAAAAAAAAACTGTTCCACTGATGCTATATGCTGCAATTGCGGAATCCCCCAGAGATTTTATAGTGGATACATAGTAAAACTATATAGAGTGTTCAAAATCCGCCGCACAATAAACCTACGATTCCTCGTAGAAAACCTACCGCAAACCGACTTGCATTGTACGTTACATTCCTGAGATACATACGCTCCCAAATTTTGGAACATTTTTATAAATTCGAGTGATACTCATTTTAGGACGTTGCATGATTCGTTCAAGAGATTGCATGTTTTTGAATAAATTTATCTTTAAAAGAAAAAAAAAAGCACCCTTAACAAAATAATCCTCCGATTATCTAGACATTTGGCATGCAAATTCCTTTATACGAAGTATGCAAATGATTACATTTGCAAGGCCAATGAGTGTTAACTTTGGTCATACGCGTGTTTCTACTGTGCAACTAGCATCCTATTAAAAAAAAGATTAAAAATGTGGACGGTCTATCTTTGCTCGTTATCGGCGTTGCAGTTCCATGGAGACACAACCAATAATGCCGTTACGACATTGCCGAAGACCTTATAAGCAATTTGACGAGTTCAAACATGGTCGTATAGTCGAGTTGCGTGAAGCTGGCTGGTCGTACAGAACAATAGGCCGCCACTTGCACTGAACGGACACTGTGCAAAGGTGCTGGCAGCACGGTTTGCTGCAAGGAACTCATCGGCGGAATGAAGGTTCTGGAAGGCCAAGGTGCACGAATGGGAGGCAAGATCGGATGATTGTGCCACAGATCCGAACTGGCCCAACAACATCATTGTCCGCCATACAACGTGCTACAGCCTCTTCCATACCACCCGTGGTACCTTCCCCCATCTTACGGCGCTTGACTGAGGTGGGGTTACGCTCACGGCGGCCTTTAAGACGTCTGCCTATAATCCCACAACATCGATAGAGTCTTTTGGAGTGGTGTCGTAGCCGAGCATCATGGCTGCCAGCAGACTGGCATCGCATAGTGTTCAGCGATGAATCACGCTTCAGGCTTTCAGCAGATGACCATCGGGTACTTGTGTGGAGGCGCCAGAGCCAGCTGTCCCAATCAGCCTTTGTTTTACACAGGCACACAACCCGGACGTCCAAATGCTTGCTCACGTCTTCGGATGAGTCGGACGACCTGGGTCTTCAGCAGACACACAGCCATTGCCCTTGGTGTGATGGTGCAATTTCTTACGAGAGCAGGTCGCCACTAATCATCCTGATTACAACTTTAACAGCTCAACGATATGTTGATGAAATCCTGCGGCCGTTTGCGTTACCCTTCGTGGCACGTCATTCTGGGGCCATTTTCCAACAAGATAATGCCACGCCACATACGGCTCGAATATCTGTGGACTATCTCCGTGCTGTTGATACTGTTACTTGGCCGGCAAGGTCACCAGACTTTTCGCCAATCGAGCATGTATGGGACATACTAGGCCGACAGATTCGGTCATCCCGAAATATAGCAGATCTTGAGCAACAATTGAGGAATGCCAGACACCTGGCAGAATGTATCGCAGGATGACATTACGGAACTTTATCCCTCCTTACCTAGATTATACAAGCATGTATTGCCGCCAAAGGGGATTCACCAATTACTGATTTGAAAATTCAATATGCAATTGCTAACCATTGATGGGTCCTGCGGCGTAGATTTTGTAATCATGTCATTACCTGTGTATGATCTGTACGCATATTTAATTTCAATAAAAACAGCCACTTTCTTCATATGGTGCTTCGTTTTTTTTTTTCAAAAGAGTGTATAGCTTTAGGTATCTCATTACATATATTGAAATTGAAATTTTGGGCTTCCGCATGATACTGTACACAATAGCTCAAGCTATATAAAAATATTATTAGAATCAATTTAGCGTTACTATATTAGACTATGTTTTACTATGCACAAAATCAGATTTGAGTCGATGTTAAGAAATTTGCGCTCGAAACTCACTTGACTTCATAAATTTCGATGGAAAATAAGAAAAACTACTATATTATAATAAATAAATCTTCGATACGTAATTTCAGATAACAAGCATTTATGGACAGATTTTTCCTTTTTGCACTCATCAATATGCAATAGCGGCTACAATGACAGCCATATTATATAATTTGAGTAGCAGAAAAATCTTTTCGATCGATTTTATTTTTCAAAATAAAAAATTACCAATCGAATTTGAGGATTAAAAAAAATTCTTATTAATACATTTATATGTTGAAATTAAAATATCCCTACGTTTATGATTTTTAGGAAAAAATCCTTTTATTCCTACAACAGTAAATTGGTCTCAAAATCCCCATACGTAGGGAGAAATCCCCACACCTGGCACACTTCTCTCAACTACAGACTTAATTTACTTTTTACACATGCATCCATACATTGCTATCTCATACGAATCAAGTAGGGATTACAAGAAACCTTCGAATCGAATGATTTCAGTGACCCTTATTATCGTCTGGTATCGCCTGACAGTATATTCTTAAACAGATGCTGGTTTCTCCAATATGGCGGTGAGACGCCGGCGTAAAGATCGATCGAATCTTTTTGGAACGAATTCCGGAAATGCTGTTCGCTTCACCCGCGGCCCCGACTCCTCTACCTATCTCTCAAAAAATGAAACGGACGATTTTTCCCAACTGTGGCAGTAATCAAAGTGTGAGAAGCGGAGGTGACAAACGTACAATTTTTCTTCGTTCTTTTCTATTACTTTCCAGTCAAATGTGAAAGAGGAAACTCAGGATTTGTTTGAATCACGAATATAATTATAAGCATAAAAGAAAGAAATCTTTATATAGAAAAGTTTGGGGAATTGCGAGTACCTTAAAAAGATTCGATATTACGTTTTAAATTATAGAAATAAATTTATTTGAAAAATATCTGAAGCTTCACAAATATTTGCCCTTATATATATGCCTAGTTGCGTGTTCATATCACGTCCGGGTCACCAATGTAACGAGAATGCGAAATCACCAATTTGGCAGTGCCGGAATTTGATCCCGGGGCCAAAACGTGGCAGGCCAGTATCATAGCATTGAGCTAAAGATATCTTCAGCTCAAGGCATTTAATATTTAATACTATCTTATGAGCTTTCGCTCCACACATACACACACGCATATATATATATATATTAAAATAATAAATCCAATGGTAGAATGGAAGAAGTAACTCATAATACACGATCTTAAAAATTTTTGCCTACAAAATTGCCTACAATTTTTGTCTCTCTCTCTCTCTCTCTCTCTCTCTCTCTCTCTCTCTCTCTATATATATATATATATATATATATATATATATATATATATATATATATATATATATATATATATATATATATATATATATATATATATATATATATATATATATATATATATATATATATATATATATATATATATATATATATATATATATATATATATATATAAATATATAAATTAGTAAATATAAATATATAAATTAGTAACGTTGTCGAAAATTTCATTGAGAAACTTAAAACCTTTACGGACAGTAAAAACCGATGGATTAAAAATATCATTTTTGGAATCCCAAAACGATATATAAAACGTATATGGAAAATAATATATGCATACCCTTTTACTTCCGATCCCATTGTCAACAATGATGTAGCAACTACTAATTATGCGGTACTTCTGGACACGTTCAAATTAAAAGCAAAATTGCTCAATATTGACTTGACTACGCAAGAAAAAAAGCAGGCAAATAAAGAATACTTCGTTACGACATTCAGAAACAAAACTTATGATCAAATATCTCTTAAAGCATTCTTGAAAGACATGTCTCACCTTATGCCCATACCTAACATCGAAATTAAATTGGCTTACAGATTTGTTAAGACGAATGGTCGAAAAATTTTCAACTACAATCAAATTGGGCAAAATATAGAAAAGTACAGATCCAGTGAATGTGATTGTGAAAACAGCGTGTTTACCGATCGTCATCATGGACACATCATAACAGGGGACTTGAAATTCATCCAGGATGCCAACCTGAAGTCTATTTTGCAACTTGGAACAAAATTCCGTATTCAAGAATTTGCAAATGTAGTGAATAATTTCAAGAAAGATCTTAATGACTTTATATATAGGATGGCCGTGAAATATAGTGTACCATTGGACGCATTTGAAGAATGGAAATTTAATATTACGGGGTTATTCAATTTTCATTATCATGGCTTACGTATTGATAAAAATCAACGTACTGACAAAAATCAAAGCAAGATCAAAGAAGACATTTTGAATAAATATTGCAACGATTATGTAATAACTTATACCGACAAAGTCGTTTCTAATTATACACTTACATGCATCAAATATTACGTGGAAGTTCTTTGTAATCAATATCAAGATGAACTTATGTATACAAAATTAAACCTTACAGGCCGTACTATAGAAAATAAAATCAAGGCCTTATATAAACGGATTGATTATGATTTAAAACAAGTTAAATTTCCTTACCTCATCCTGATTCCGAAACTTCATAAAACCCCTGTGAAATTCCGTCCCGTAACTGTCGGTTTCAAGACTTATCTGACTATAGCTAATTCTAAACTATTAGCTCTGCTGAAACATGTCATGACAAAAATCAAGCATAAATGTTCCATTATCGTAAATAATAGTTATGAAGTACTCAACAAACTCAAATTCTTCCCTGATCGCATGAATTTCCGAAGTTACGATTTTAAAGATCTATTTAATAATATTGACCTTGATGATCTTCTTATTATTTTATTGGAGATTTATGAGATTTATGAATTACATGAATATATTATATTAAGTAAATATAAAGCCATGATTAGGATTGTTCTGTTCGAAAATATACTATTTAACGGGACCAACTATTATCAGCAAGTCAAAGGCATTCCAATGGGGGGAGGATGTTCTTCACTCCTTGCTGACATCTACCTGAATAAATACGAGGAGGGCACTCACATATTAAATGAAATACCATACTTTCGTTTCGTGGATGACATCCTTGTGGGCCAATACGAACAAATGCCTGAATTTGACTTCAGTTTCTACCCTGATAACTTGGATCTCATAGAAACACACATGGAAAATAAAAATCAGGTTGATTTCCTGGATATTAGTATCCTTTACGATAAAAACAATTGTTTATATACCATTTTATACGACAAGAGAAATACTTTCAAGACCAGCATCAATCACGTTATCGATTGGAACTCAAATTTCAGTAAAAATATATTACGAAATATTATAGTCAATCATCTGATACGCAATCAAAAACACCATACCTTCAGAAAAGATCGAACTGAAAATGACAGAAGAATAATGCAAGAGGCGATCAAGAAACATTATCCCGCAAATTTCCTTAGACATTATTATAATACTGTATACAACGATGTAAAAAACGCTTATTTTAAGGATATAACTTGTACACACCTATGATGGTAACTGTGCGATTCACCTACACGGAACTTGCTGATAGCGCACCCTAGTGGTAGTATAATGCTATATATGGATTGCACTCTCCTTTGTTAACGACTCTTGGCCTTTTTCATTATGTGTTTTACTTCGGTTTTGTACTTCGGACTTTTCCTCGATTCTTGAGTTTTGTACTCACTTCCACGGTCAGTGTCTTGTGCTCGACACCATTTCGGAGGTCAAGTTTCGGCAAAGTATTTGGTTCCGGGAGTGTTACCTAGGTGTAATAGCATGCTATAACCGGGAACGAGGGGTCACAATCCCCCTCGGCCATTTATGCTTTCCCGTTGGCTTGCTTCCCATTTTTTCCTTCATACTTTTATTTGCTATATATATATATATATATATATATATATATATATATATATATATATAAATATATAAATTAGTAAATCCAATGTTAGAAAGTATGTAGTATATATATATATATATATAATACCTTATTCTTTTAAAATATTAAATATTTTTAGATAATTTTTTCAAAAGTTTTTGTTTTATATATATATATAATAAGTTATCAACAGATGAGTGACGTCGATAAATTGCGCAAGTATTTCGCTGATTTGTATAATTTATATTACTTTTATATATAACTGGCGTTTTTCGCGATTAAAAATATGTGTAAGTAAATTCTAGTAGTGTTCTAAATGAGATTATTTTTAAAACAAATCTAAAAGAAAAAATATATATATAATTTAATATTCCTTTGAAACTATATTTTATAATTTAATACTCCTAATATAATTTAATATATATTATCTTAGTATAATTTAATATATATCCTCCTAATATAATGTAATACAATTTAGCTATATAATTTAATACTCCTATCTTGCTTTTTCAGCTCTAGAATAATTCAATCGAAAGTTAAGGAGATACATAAGGTTTTATGAGGAAAAGCCGTATTTTACTTTCCTTTCCTTTAGAGAAAAAGTTTTTTTTTTTAATTTGATAAATTGGAGCAAAATAAATAAATAAATAAATTGCTGCGTTGGTGCGCTACGACACGACTCACGGGAACACGGGAAATACTAGGTACTACTTCTAGTAGCAAATAAATATTATATTAGTCTTCTAAATATATATTAGTCAATATATTAGTCTAAATGTATATTAGTTTTCTAAATTCAGAAACCATTGCATGTGAGAACTCGAAATATACAGACGACGTTTACACATTTTAAAAGCAATTTTAATGTAAAAAAAAAAAAAATTCAAACATTTTATTTATTTAAAGAATACAAACTACAGGATAAAGTCCTAATAACGATTTGGAGGATAAAACACAAAATATAAACACAGGATTTTTAAAGTTACTAGCAGATGAGTGAAAAGCATTAAGACCATCATTAAAACTGTAGTAAAATTTATAAAGTTATGAATGCCAGACTGACGTCCATTATTAGTGCCAAAATTCATTTCAGCAAATAAACTCATAAATAATCTCAGTTAAGTACTGAGGAACATGAAATCTGATTCCATTAAAGACAGGGATACAACCAATTTCGTTACTGAACATATTATATATTATTAAAAAATAAAAATAATGTAATCCCTTCTATTCTGTAAGCTTTTAACATTAAATTCAGCTGACTAAGCAGCCAAGGCAAGCGTTTCCTCGGCTCTCGTTAGGCTGCCAGGATGTGGGTTCGAGTCCCACCTGTGGGCATGGAAGTTGTGTTGTTGGGCGCAGTGTGTTCCGCCCCCACTTAGGGGCAATGCCATGTAACGATTATGGCCGATGTATAGGCGAATGATAGTGTATTAAGTGCCTAGCCATTGTTAAAAAAAATTAAATACATCATGAAAGACCATCAAAATACATTAAGACCATCATGAAAAACCATCAAAAAATATTAGGACTATCATGAAAGACCATCAAAAAACACCATCGAAAGTTATGGTAACATTTATATAAAGTTATGAATGCTGCAATAACGTCCATTATCAGTGCTAACATTTGCTTCAGCAAATAAACTCATAGACTAAGTGAAGACTAAGTACCGAGGGACAAGAAATCTGATCTCAATAAAGACAGGGATACAATCAATTTCGTTCCTGAACATGCTATATTGAAAAAAAAAAGAAACTGTATGTAATCCCTTCTATTCTGTAGGCTTTTAACATTAAACACATTTAGAAAAAATGTAGCAGAGCAAGTGCCAGTTATCTCATAATATATATTTTTTAAATACTTATTTTGAACAATTTCGATATTATATTAATATGAAGGGGAAAAACCTCGATATAATGGAAGCATATTCAAGTCTCGATGTAACCCAGACATTAAAAAGAACAATAACATTATCAACATTAATAACATTCTGACTAACCTTCTTTATCTCATAAGATTTAGCACACATATCTACATTATGAACCGAAAAGAGAAAATCAGAAGCATAAATAACACTAACTACTATCAGTGACACTAACTACTATCAGTGACTAACTACTATCAGTGACAGATAATTAAGTTCCAAGCTAAAACTGAGTTGCCAATACTACAAGAAAATAAAATATTAAAAGGAATATTTTTTGGAAACATACTATTATATGAAAACTAAATTATCGTCTGCAATAGTTAAATAGCGTCTACTTTAAAAATGGCGAAAGTAAACAAGTTCTGGATCGAAGGTTATGCTTATGCCCTTTCCGAAGAGAAATATTTCTATTCTGTAATTCGAAAACTCAGTGAAAATCATGGAACTAGCATTTATAGATGCAAAATAAGCAATGTTATTAATAACAAAGGAAAAATAAACGTCAAAAATTGCATTTTACTGGAAAAAGAACACTAAATGAGCATCCAATGAAGGTACGTTTTTCTATGATTATTTAAATAGTTAGATGCTTGCTCTTAAAATAAAACTCATGGATTTAATAAGAAATTCCAATGTCTGTAAATATTTCTGTATCAACTGTAAACAAGATATTACACAAAAATTTAAATCTTAAATAAACCAAGCAAATGTAATGTTCATCGCATTTTGCATAGGCAGGTGGTTGAGCTTAGAATACGCTGTAGAATTATCTATGAAAATTATTTTACCGAAGACAGGTACTGTGCTTTATCAATAAACTGCGACTATTGATAAAGCATGGGTCTACTTAAATGACTGTAAAAAAATATAGATTTACTATTGCAAAAGAGGAGAAAATGACTTGCAAGCTTAGTTCCAAGAATATAAAGAGAGTTTCAGTATAAAATATTAATGATTATCGCGTGTTTCTCGTACAATGGGTAATTAAAGTTTAAAAAGTCAAAATGAATGTTAAAATCATTTCTATTTGTTATCAAAATAATGTTTTAACTCATATTTTCTAGAGTTCTGTGTAAAGGGCACTTACTCTAAGCCCATGGATTTAGAGAGGACATAAAATTCCTATGGAACTTGATGTGAAATGCTTGAAAATGCCACAACTCGTTGAGAATTATATATAGGCGTCGCTAGTGTTAGTAAAGAGCCCTTTGTTTCTATTTAACATAATAAAGGGGTATAGTATTAAGAATATGAATTTTTGATTATTTTTAATTTAAGATTACCTAATTATCAGTATAATTAACCAGCATTTTTTCACAGTTGTAAGACTGAGTTCAGAATATAAGGAGATGGAAATAATAGTAAGAATAAAAAGTAAAGGTAAAATAATTTTTTTACGTAAAAATATTCCTTATTGTTTCAGTTCTAATTTGCATTGCGCTACTAATTTATTTCTATAAAATTGACAGTCTAAATAAATATTTTAAGCCTTTCACCATAAAAATACATATAATGCAGGGACGCTTATCTGATCGCAGCGCCACCTGAAGGATTGTCTCAAATGATATTGGCATTTTCTCAGTATGGAGTTTTAACTCCTTTCCTTTACATCCATATCTAAACCTAGAGTGAAGTGACAACTCTAATTTCCGTCCTTCTAAAAATCAAACAATTAACACTATACTAACGTTCAGAAATTTTTACACAAACACAAATTTAAAAGGTAAATAATATATCTATTCTCACTAAATTACACGGCTTCTTGCTTAATGATTATTAAAAATCTCCGATATCGGAAATTTTCCAATGTTTTTTCAAAAATCGAACACTTACTGCAAAATAATCCTTTCATGAGATATTTTATCTTTTCATGAGGTATTTTATTTAAAACTAAATGGCATTAATTCAAAGTAACAGCTGCCGTTCTTCGAATATAACACTTGTATGATTTAAAGTATTAAAAACCATAAAATATAAATATATTCACTAATATCAAACGCTCTGTATGTATTTGTAATCAGAAATAAATGAACACCATTGTTTAAGAATTATATCTCGATCCCGTTCGAAAAAAAGAAAAAAATTAGAAAATTTTACTAGAAAGAAAAAAAAGAAAAAGAATATGAAAGAAACATTACTTTTAAAGAAACAGAAAAATTTTACTAGAAATTTTACTTTTCTACATTAGCACAATATCTCTAAAAAGAATCAAACGATTTTCAAGTCGATATGATTATTTTAATCGATGACAGCAACATGTATATTGACTTAATAAATTCGATAGTAAATGCGTAAAAAAAATATAAATTATTTTTTATCGTATTGCATAAAGTAGGGGTACTCGATCAGTCGATCGCGGTCTAATCGGTCGATCATGGCTTGATTTTGTGTAGATCTTTACTTTTACCTCCATTTCATGCACTTAAAGAATTTTATTTATTGATTCCAATAAGATGCATTGTTTTGTCTATATGTATTTGATGGAATCTATATTTTCTGATAAGAATATTTAAAAAATTATTTACTCTTTAAGTGTTAAATATCGTGGTAAGTGTTTACGATTATATTTTTTATCGCATAATCCCGATTTTGAAAATATTTCAAATCTGCGCAATGTCAACGATCTCATTAATATATATATATATATATATATATATATATATATATATATATATATATATATATATATATATATAAATATAAATTAGTAAATCCAAAGTAAGAATGTATGTAGTAACTCATAATACACTATTCCAAAATTTTCTACAAAATACAAAGAAATATAAGAAATTAAGACATAAAGAGGAAATACTAAAGCGCAATGCAGGTCATAAAGACAAAGACAATCAACAAATTTCTAAAATGAGGAATGCAAATAAGAAAACAAAAAAATCAAGCAAAAAAGCTTGCACATGGAAGAGATTTAGGCTTACGATACGTTCATTTCGAAAAAATTCTCGTCGGGTCCATATATCCCTTCGAAATGAACACAAAAATGCTTGTTTCTGAAACACAAGATAGATTTTATCTATAAACTTGTGTTATATGGACGACAAGCATATAGAATGGAACAACAAAGGAAACATAAATACCTCAAAACACACCTCATCAGCGCAACCATGACGAGCAAAATATGACTAGAGCAATGTTGCCATATGCCAAAAGGAAAAGATGTGATTTGCTGTTGCCAAAGAGAGTAATAAAAACAGTACTGCGCAAAAGCAATAAAAAGAGTTATTCAACAGTTAAAGCTTCCAGACAAAAAGATGAAAATATAATTTCAAGAGAATGAAGAAGTACGGCTAAAATAAGATAATAAGGGGAGAGTTGCCACAAAAGAAAGCTGTATTCCACAGTAAAAACTTAAATATCTCAAAAACGACTACTCCTAGAGTAATGGAGTTGATCTTATCCTTTACATAGTCAAAAATTAAGTACAAAACAAGTACTTAATTGATACATTTGAGTATTCGAAATCTTCTATTTAAATTTTGACGATTTTTGCGGGATATTTCGCAAAAAGATTAGTTATTTTTCCCTTATTCATACCAAAATCTTATCAGCACCAGGGTCACCCACAAATGACTTATCTACCAAATTTAGGGAAATTTAGTCAATTAGTTTTGGACTAGAGTGGATACATATATTTGATGATCATTTAAACTCAAAAATATTGTAAGCACAGTCGTCAAAAATATCGTTAGCACAGAATATAGATACACAGAAAATACGCAAAAATAAAGCGGTTTTAGGACGGATGCACTTAAAAGAATTTTAAAAATCACGATTTTTACACTAGGAAAAAATATATGGATGCCATATTTTATTTTAAAGTGGATCACTTGATCTCTTAATATAATATGGATGTAAATATTATGTTAATTTTTATTTTAAAATCTACCGAACATATTTTGCTGACATTTTTTTTTATATATTTCATCGGATAATTTGAATATTTCCTAAAATTTTCAAAGGGATTTGTGAATTTTAAATTCGCTTAAAAAATGCTTGAAAAATTAGGTCCCATAGGGTTCAATGTATTTTTCTTTTTCAGCCCGGGTTCAATTAAAAACTAATTCGGTAATGTTATTCATTTCCCTTCCCATATATCCGAGAGACCGTCTCAACAACTTACTAAAATTTCTTTTTGATAAAGTAATTTTTTACGGCAGTTATCGTGCGAAAGGACAGACAGACAGACAGACGTGATAAACACTTTTCAACTGCGTTGGAAAGCGTTAAACAATTCTCCTATTACTATGTACTCTTCTCAACAACTTAAGAACTTCCTTCAAATCGATTTAATACTCTTTCATCGAACTCACTTTCACAAAAATGTCTTCCTCTCCCAATACAGCGAACTTACCTCGACCGCCCCCAACAAAAACTCATTTACAAAGTGCGTTGCCAACTCCGTCTAAATAAATTGCGCGTGCATCTGTATACCTAGGAGTACATTATTAATTGTTTTGCACATCATCTACTCCCAAACGATTCGAAATAGGTCAGGTAACATGTACTGCTCCGCACAAGCGCTACAGTTGTTTTTTCCGTTGAAGGCATTTTCGTAAGTGGGGGTGGCCGAGAACGGGAGATTGATCCAATCGATCCTTTCTGGAGTGATATAGACAGACGGTGTCCCTTCTAATCACTGCGCCGACAACACGTGATGAGAATGATTAGATCTCGAATTTTTTTAAAGCTTTATGCATTTTTAAGGGGTGTAAAGATATAAATGACGAGTTTGAAGGAAAAATTGTGAATAATGAGCGTCAATGGATTAAGTATAAAAAATATGATGTGGTCATCACATAACTTCCCTACAAACTCATATTCGTGTCTTCTTTATTTCTTCAATAATTCATTATATTGAGTTTAATTGCACAAAATAACACTGAATTATTCTAAATTACATTGAATTTTCACTTTTAATTCAATTTTCGTTTTCATTTGATAACTAGACTTATTTTCAAAGGTAGCGTAGCGAAAATGAGAAAAAACTTTAATATCTCGAGAACGGCTAATCCTAGCGTAATGGAGTTGACCTTATTATTTTCATCGCTAAAAATTACATATAACACAAGCGTTTAATCGATATATTTGAGCATACGTAGTTTTTTAAGATTTTGACGATTTTCGCGGGCCATTCCGCAAAGAAAGGTAAGTTCCTTTTTCCATAATCGTACCAAAATCTAATCAGTACCAAGGTAACTCACAAGTGACTTAGTTAACAAATTTTGTAAACTTTTCATTTAATAGTTTCTCAGCTAGAGTGGATAAAGGCAATTTTTGCAGGCCATTTCGAAAAAAAGGCGGGTTATTTCATCCCGAATCATACCAAAAACTAATCAGCTCCAGTGTCACACACAAGTGACGTACCTACCGAATTTTATGAAATTTTGTCCATTACTTTTTCATTTAAAGTGATACATACATTGCACGGACAGACACAGAGACACAGACGTCACACTAAAAATAGATTTTTCGTATTCTAGAGGTCCCAAAACGTGTAGATCCGTCGAAAACTCGATTTGCGATTTTTGGCATAATTATAATACTTTCCCTATACATTACCATGCATTACAGGGAAATAAAAAAAGCTGATGTGGGCAGCACATGACTTTCCCTGCAAATCCATATTCACGTTCTCTTTATTTCCTCAATCATTCATTAAATTGAGTTTAATTGAACAAAAAACACATTATTTTAAATGACACTGAATTTGCACTTTTCGTTTTCATTTGGTAACGGGACTTATTTTCAAAGGTAGCTAAGCGCGAAAATGCGAAAAAACTAACATATCTCGAGAACGGCTTCGGAATAGAAGCCTAGTGTATTGGGGTTGGTCTTATTCTTTTCAACGTCAAGAATTACGTATAAAACAAGCATTTGATTGATATATTTGAGCATATGCAGTCTTTTATTTTAGATTTTGACAATTTTTGCGGGCCATTTAGTAAAAAAGAGGCAGGTTATTTTTTTCGAGTCATACCAAATTCTAATCAGCACCAGGGTATCCCACAAGTGACTTATCTACCAAATTTTGTGAAATTTGATTAATTAGTTTCTCAGCTAGAGTGGATACAGGATATTTTAGTGGGCCATTTTACAAAAAAAGGCAGATTATTTTATCCCCGCATCATACCAAAAACTAATCTGCATCAGGGTCACACACAAATGACTTACCTAACAAATTTTGCAAAATTTGGTCCATTAGTTTCCGAGTGTTAGAGTGGGTACATACATTGCACAGATAGACACACACACAGGCGTCATGCTAAAAATAGTTTTTTCGTATTCAAGAGGACACAAAACGTGTAGATCCTCTCAATGTATGTATCCACTCTAACTCAAAAACTAATGGATCAAATTTCATAAAATTTTATAGGTAAGTTACTTGTGGGATAACCTGGTGCTGATTAGATTTTGGCACTATTCGGAAAAAAAAGAAGCTGCTTTTTTTCTTTTTTGGACGAAATGGCCCGTAAAAATCGTAAAGACTACTTATGCTAAAAAATATCCATTAATACGCTGTTTATCAAATGAAAACGAAAATTGATATAAAAGTGCCAATTCAGTATCATTTTAAATAATTATACGTGTTATTTTGTTCAATTAAACTCAATATAATGAATTAATAAAGTAATAAAGAGGAAATGAATTTGAGTCTTTAGAAAAAGTCATGTTCTGTCCACATGAAATTCTTTACTTTGTGTACTTCTATTCTCTTTCTCTACTTTCTGACTTCTATTGCACACATGTGTGATTTAAAATTATCCATACAAACTTTAATGGGAGATAGGAAACACTGAAAGAAACCTTTTTGTTAATGAATGTATGACCGCAGATTTTATCCCTTGGCTCTAGAGGGCGCCTTTGGGCGGCTCGGCAGTTGGTTCTTTATTGCCATCATTATTCGTAACAAAAATTTCGTAAGTGTAACGTAAAATATTTCAGGAATTCTGAAGTGGCCGATATGCATCTAGCGTGTGACAATGAAAAGTAATAATTTACGTGTTATTAATTATCATTAGTTGCGGTAAAATAAGCAATGCGATCTTATATCAACTCTTCCGGTTTCATTGGTAACTCCATACGCAAAATGCTCAGTCGTACTACTCAGCCGTCCGACTTACCCAAAAGTGTAAAGTACCTGTTTGAATTGTCGGGAGAGCCACCTAATTTAGACTGGGTAACAAACATAGGGTCCGTACTTCCTTTTCCCTAATCCATCACATCTCGATTGGACTTTTGAACCTACACATTTATTGTGCCCGTAGACATTGATATAGTCTTGGGCGGCATCGAGGATCGAACATAGTATTACCGTGTGCAATATAGGGAATACCATGTGCTGCCTAGATCAGATTGTTTCTCATATTAACAAAATTTATTAATCTTTAGGCATAGTTGTGTATATTTTTTTAAACACATCTGTATTTTTGTTGTGGCTAACATCTATGGTCTTGGTATCCGGAAAAAACAGGAACACTACGAAAAATATAAACACTTTGAACGCGTATATCTCCAAACCTAATAGATAAAAATGTAAACAATGTATGCATTTTTTTTTAAAAATAGGATACCATTTATGAATATATACAACCCAACACAGAAAATGCAACACCATGAAAGAGCGAATAGAGTGTGACAATAAAAGACACACAGACAGAGATGGCATATATAAATAAGTGATGTTAATTCCAGAAGGATAATGCAATGCAGTAATGACATAGACAGGGTGATCAGTAAGCAGTAGGACCACCTCTTGTGGCGATACAAGCAGCAACCCTTCGAGGAACAGATGCAATGAGCGTGCAGAGAGTTTCCTGAGGAATAGATGACTATATGCCTTCGATCATCGTCCACAGGTCGTCCTCTGAGGCGGGGACAGGGCAATCCCGTCCCATACATGTTCGATGGGTAAGAGATCTGGAGACAGCCGAGGTCAGGGAGGCACCCGGATACCTTGCAAGGCTTGTTTTCTGATGGTTGCCTGTGTGGTCGCGCGTTATCTTGCAGGAAAACAGCATTTTGCAACCGCTGAAGGTAGAGTACTGCAATCAGCCGCAGCAACTCATCCACATATTGTTGTGCCGTCACTGTGCCTCTGATATGAATTAGATGTGACCGGCTATCTGAGCCGATGGCACCCCAAACCATGATGCCGCGTTGTCGAGCAGTATGGCGTTCAAAAGAAGCAGGATTGGACCAATTTTCACGTCACCTCCAGACTCTCACACAGCGACTGTCATTCGACAGACAGTACCGAGACTCGCTGCTGACCACTATCCTGTCCCATTCAGTTGTCCAAGAGACTCGGGCCCGACACCATTGCAACCTCTCACTTCGGTGTCTTGTTTTCAATGGCAGTCTTCGTAAAGGACGGTTTGAGTGCGAGCTGCTCTCCGCCAATCGTCAAGAAACTGTTCTCGCTGATATTGGAACATCTAATGTACCTTGCAAATTCTGCAGAATGTCGACAGTCGTCATTTGTGGAGACGCCACCGCTTGCCTTCGAATGTATCGATCAACGCGTGCTGACGTCTGGGTGGACCTGTACCACTGCGAAGATTCACATGCCTTTCTTCAATGCATCTTCTCCAATCCTTTGTACAGTGGACGCATCTACACCTGTTTCAGTGGCGATACGCCGGTACGTCCACCCAGCCGTACGTAGGCCTAAAATGAATCCCTTTGCACAATCGTCCCAGTGCTGAAACGGATTTCGGTGTCGTCGGTCAATAATTTCTTCAACAACACGTGTCTTCTGAAACGAAAAACAGTTTGGAAAAGGGGTTTTCGTAGGCGACAGACGGTAACAAATGTTGGCTCATCTGCCGTTTTCATCCCTTTTATCCCGCCCTCTAATCAAGTGACCTACTTGCATTTCAGCTCATTTGCGTGCATTGGCCAGCTGCGCTTGTCTCGTAAATTTGCATAATTATACTGCCAAAGTTTACATGGTGTTGCATTTTCTATGCCGGGTAAGGTATAAAAATAATTTTAATATTTAAAATTCTGAAATATTTTTTCGTAAAAAGTTTAAAACGTATTGTCCGAGTGAGTTTTATTAATTTCAATATAAATAATCCGAAATATTTTCTAAACTATGAAAGATAAATGTAAATAGTAAGCGACAAATATGTTCAATAGGAAATCTAATTTTAAAATCAATAATTCATTTTTATGATGTTCTTATAGTTTTTAAACAACCAACCGTCTCGTCAAATTGAAGAAGATTGAAAATTTTCCGTTTATAAAGATTGCCAATACTTATGTATTTCGAAAACTAGAAGTTCTTGCTATGAATAGTGAGTAATTTACAGATTTTTGAAAACCCTACAATAATACATAATTTTAATTATTATCGGATTCTATTGATATTTTAATATTACGAACTATTTTTCAAAGGGTTATTATAATTTCGATATTTCAGTATTTTAGAACTATTTTGAGAAAGTGTTACTTCACGAGTTGTAATTCAGGCAAAAATAATTTAGTTTTTAGTTTAGTTGCTTACGCCTGCCTGAATTGTCCGGTATTGAAACTTCTCTGCTACGATACAACGATCGCAATGTAAACTGTTTTACGGGGAAGTATATCAGATAGTTTTTTAATGTTCTTAAGAAATGTTCTTCTCGTTAAAGCTACTGGCTATTAACGAGTAAAATAGCGTATAACACTTCACATTATGAAATATATACTTAAGTGCATTTAAAAAAGCATTTAAAAAAATCTGATATGGGCAACACATGACTTTTCCTGCATAATGGCTGTTTCTTTCACAGCAAAATAACAAGATCTAAGGGCACAATGGTTTTGGTATTAAATTAATAAATGAAGTAAAATAAATGATGCCAAATTGATGAATTAATTACTAAAACATTTTAATCTATAGTTTATAGATTATTGCGAATGCTATCAATATTGATAATTGTTAATTTAGTTTTGCATTACATGAATTAATTGGTTACTTCGAAAGAGTTTTACATATTACCATCCGAAAAGCGTCAAAAGTACAACTCAGTGTTAGAAACTTTACGCCATAGATATTATACATAATACTTTCCTTATATACATAATAAAAATAATGTATAAGTAAAGTATTGTGACGGGGTCGAAAATTCGAATTCGAGTTTTCGACGGGAGAGCACGTTTCAAGCAACCCTGATTACAAATCGAACATTTTTGAGGTCATGTCTGTGTGTTTGTGTCAGTGAGCCTGTGGAGATGATATCTCACGAACGAATGGAACGATTCGAATGAAATTTGGTACAAAAATCACAATCCATGAATACTGGAAGCCCATTGTTTTAAAACACAATCGAATGTTCAGAACCCGCCAGAATTGTCGAGTGAAATTTTGAAAAAATCCTCAAAAAATCAAAACCTTTAATAAAGTTACGCAAATAGACATTTCTCATGTAAATTTTCCTTAGAAAATGACTGACATAAACTTTGGAACGCTGTCACGAACCGTTCTCGAAATATTGCACATTTTTCAAATAAATTTATAAAAAAAAACCATAAATTAAAAAAAAATATTAACTGTTGAGAAACATGTTTACTTTTGATATGTAATATCATGCGATAAATTGGGTGACATCATTCTCATGGATCTAACTCTTTCCAATTTACGAGAAAAGATACTTTGAGTAATACTTTTGTATTGGAACGCTAGTAGTCATTTATCTGCTGTAATAATAACTTATATCTCCGTTCATAACTCTTGACGAGATTTTGGCAACGAATTTAGCCGAATGTCGCCAACTTGTACACATTTTTAAATGTTGCCAAATTAACAAAAATCTCGCCAAATGGATAAAAAGGACGCTAAATCAATGAAAATGACGACTAATTGAAAAAAATTCAATATCTTGGAAAGAATATAATTATCTACTATAAGAATAAAAATTTTTAACTGTAAAAGTAGTAAATTCATTGCATCATATAATGAAAGTCATGTGTTGCCCACATCAGATTTTTTTCAGTGTAAAAGAAATAAATTGATTGCATTATATAGGGAAAGTCATATCCACATCCATTTCTTTTTCTGCAGTAAACTTTAAATCCTTTATGTATTCCCCAAAAAACAAATCGTATGGAATAAAATCCGAAGAATATTAGAGCCAATCAATACACGTCTTTATTGAGTTGTGGTAATGCAGAGCAATGACTGATTTCGAATTGTTCGCATTGATGACTTCAAAAGCCGCACGATTCCTATAAATTCAAGCACCATCTTGATAGAATATTTTTGCTTAAATATCTCGCACAAATACATATCTTACATACATATCTTACATGTATGTAAGATATGTACATCTATATAATTATATTATTATATATATTACATATATTATATATATTATATATATTATATATATTACATATATATAATATATATAATATATGCATATATACATATACATACACATATATACATATATACATATATATGTATATATGTATATATACATATATATACATATATATATATGTATATATACATATATATATACATACATATACATATATATATATATACATATCAACTCAGTGTATCAACTTTCACTCGATAACATCCTAGAAAACATTCCCAATTATAGTGACTATCATACAGTTAAAAAAAAAAAAAAAAAAAAAAAAAAAAAAAAAAAAAAAAAATATATATAATTATTTATTAATTATATAAATAAATAAAAATGAAAAATAATAAAATAAGTCAAAAACGTTAGAAAAATCAAAAATCGGAAAATAAGATGCATTAACATTAATGTTTTGAATTTTATTTTCGCAAAAAAATGTAACTTTTGTCAGTATAGAAACTACGATTTGAGCGCCCTTATAATGGTGTATAGTGGCATTCTCGTTTATCCAGTTTTCCTCTGAATTACTTGTTTAGTAAGAATTTTCGTCTTTGATTCATATTCGTATTCAGGATTGCATATTTGGGAAGTTAATATTCTGAATTGCTTGTCCGGTATCCAGCTTAGACTCACTGGACGGGTCTGGGAGTATTACCGTGGACGTTCGTACTGCCTCCCTGGTAGAATTTCGACTTGTTCATTCCGGTGCTTCTAGATTAAGCTGTTGAGGTTGATCACGATACACGTGGTGGAAGAAGAAGGGTTCATGCCGCATGGTAATACAAATTTTCTTAATGTATCCTATTTTCATTTTTTCAATTTTTGTTGCCTGTAGTCTGAGTTTAAGCATTTATAGTGATGTGCTATTGCTTAATCTGAAACAGGCATTTGTTTGGGTTAATTAGAATTAAATACTCAGACCTGAAGATGAATTTAGTTCTGATTAATCATCGAATTTGGGACGGTGCTGTTCTTTTCTCTTATCGGCATTGTGGATGTGAATTTGCTTCTATGGTGATGTTAATATTACTTGAATTGTTTATATATATATATATATATATATATTTTTTTTTTAAATTTTATTTTTACATAATTCTTATTTTTACATATTACAAATATATATATATATATATATATATATATATATATATATATATATATATACATATATATATATATACATATATATACATATATATACATATATATATGTATATATACATATATATACATACATATATATAATTATCTTACATCTATATAATTACCTTACTTTTACATAAATTAAAAAATTCTGATATGAGCAGCACATGACTTTCCCTGCAGACTCGTTTTCTCTTTATTTTATTAATAATTCATTAAATTTAATTTAATCGCACAAATAACACCAATAATTAATTGAAAGTACACTGATTTACACTTTCAATTAAACTTTCGTTTTCACTTGATAACTGGACTTATTTTTGAAGGTGGTCTGGCGAAAATGCGAAAAAATTAAAATAACTTGAGAACGGCTAGTCTTAGAGTAATGGAGTTGGTCTTATTATATGCATGGTCAAGAATTGTGTGGGAAACAAGCATGTAATTGATATATTTGAGCATACATTGTCTTTTACTTTAGATTTTAGCCTTTTTTGCGGGCCATTTTGCAAAAACGGCGGGTTTTTTTCCGAATCGTACCAAAATCTAATCAGCACCAGGGTAACCCGCAAGTAACTTAGTCACCAAATTTTGTGAATTTGGTCATTTACGTTTTAGTTAGAGTTGATATATACATTGCACAGACAGACACACAGACACCGACAAACACACACGTCACACTAGAAATGGTTTTTTCGTGTTATATAAATCGTGTTATTCGTCTCAAAACGTGTAGATCCGTCGGAAACTGGAGTTTCGATTTTCGACACGATTTCAATACTTTCCCTATGCATTCCCATGTAGTGCAAGGAAAGTAAATTTGATGTTCAGACTTGACATTCCATACATAATACAATTACTTTACTTTTCCTCAATGACATAATGTTGTTTAAGATTGACCTCACAATGCTTCTATCATCGAATTAGCATCGTGTAAATTGGAATTTGGCGCTTTTAGCAACATATGAGTCTAAAGAGAATGACTTATTAATACACAATGTTTCTGGCGCCGAATTAGCAATGTGTAAATTGAAATTTGGCGCTTTTAGCAACATATGTGTTTAAAGAGAATGACTTGATTATACGCAATGTTTCTGGAACCGAATTAGCATCGTGTAAATTGAAATTTGGCGCTTTTAGCAGCATATGAGTTTAACGAGAATAACTTGTTTATACACAATGTTTCTGGCGCCGAATTAGCATCGTGTAAATTGAAATTTGGCGCGTTTAGTAGCATATGAGTTTAAAGAGAATGACTTGGTTATGCGCAATGTTTCTGGCATCGAATTAGCATCGTGTAAATTGAAATTTGGTGCTTTTAGCACCATATGAGTCTAAAGTGAATGATTTATTAATACACAAAGTTTCTGGCACCGAATTAGTAATATGTAAATTGAAATTTGACGCTTTTAGCAGCATATGAGTTTAAAGAGAATGACTTATTTATACACAATGTTTCTGACACCGAATTAGCATCGTGTAAATTGAAATTTGGCGCTTTTAGCAACATATGAGTTTAAAGAGAATGACTTGTTTATAAGCAATGTTTCTGGCACCGAATTAACAATGTGTAAATTGAAATTTGGCGCTTTTAGCAACATATGAGTTTAAAGAGAATGACTTATTTATACACAATGTTTCTTACACCGAATTAGCATCGTGTAAATTGGAATTTGGCGCTTTTAGCAACATATGAGTTTAAAGAAAATGACTTGATTATACGCAACGTTTCTGGCACCGAATTAGTATCGTGTAAATTGAAATTTGGCAATTTTAGCAACATATGAATTTAAAGAGAATGACTTGATTACACGCAATGTTTCTGGCACCGAATTAGCATCGTGTAAATTGAAATTTGGCGATTTTAGCAACATATCAGTTTAAAGAGAATGACTTGGTTACATGCAATGTTTCTGGCACCGAATTAGCATCGTGTAAATTGAAATTTGGCGCTTTTAGCAATTGAAATTTGGCGCTTTTAGCAATTGAAATTTGACGCTTTTACCAATTGAAATTTAGCGCTTTTAGCAACGTATGATTCTAAAAGAATGATTTGTTTATACTCAACGTTTCGGGCACCGAATTAGCATCGTGTAAATTGAAATTTGGCGCTTTTAGCAACATATGAATCTAAAGTGAATGACTTATTTATACGCAATGTTTCTGGCACTGAATTAGCATCGTGTAAATTGAAATTTGGCGCTTTTAGCAACATATGTGTCTAAAGAGAAATTACTGCTAGTGAATTTTGTGATTTTTAAAATGCGAAATTAGTAAACATTATGTTCTCTCGTGACCAGAATGAATTAGATTCACTGAACTCTCAGATTTCTTTTGCCTGGAATGACAAAATAAACCATGATCTCTGATCCTGGGAGGAGGAATCCGAAAATCCGATAAAGTTAGGTTCTGCCTGTTTTATACTATATATGTGCAAAGATTCAGCTTTCTAGGTCACCAAGAAGGCTTCTGAAGGATCTGAAAAGACTTGTCGAAGAAAACCCATTTTGAATTGAAAATCCGGGTAAATCGATGTCCTTAAGATTAAAGAAATTGTTGATATTTTCAGTTTTAAAACGATCTATTATTTTTGTAAAAGATTTTTTTAAATTCCGATTAAGTTAATTTCCGAAGAAGTTTAAATGATTGTTACAACGGGATACAAAATAGTTCGGAAACAACTTTTGCTATCATTTCAGCATCTTCATTTTGACATGTGTTGACCAACTTATTATTTTTGTAAATTGGTTTACAAACGGGGCCAAGATTGTATGCTTCAGATCTTTCCGCGCAGGGGATTTTGTATAACTAGAACAGAGAATTTTATGCTTTTATATTTTAATGAGGAATTAAATTAAATATTTTAATGGAACTTCTTTAAAGCAATATAGATGTTTTTAGAACTTTTTAGTATTTTAAGTTACGAGTAAAGTTGGTTATGTCTATTTAATCTGTAAAAAAGAGCAAACATACATCGGAAATATATCTACATCAGTGGTAAATCAGTATCATCCATCGATTGCTATCAACTAATCGATCGCCATGGCATGACCCTCTTACTAACATTTTACTTCTCTTACTAACCTTCCACTTTATGGCCTTCCACTTTATTTGGCAACCTTCCACTTTATTTGGCAACAATTAAAAATGTCGCCAAGTTGGCGACACCCCGCCAAATTCGTCGCTAAAATCTCGCCAAGTGTTATGGATGGAGAAATAAGTTATTCTTACAGCAGATAAATGACTATTCGCGTTCAAATACAAAAGAAATACTCAAAGTATCTTTTTTCATGAATGGAACGATCTAGATTCACAAGAATGATGTCACCCAATTTATCGCATGGTATTACTTATGAAAAGTGAACATGTTTCTCAATAGGAATTTTTTTTTTATTTTATATAACTTTTTGATAATTTTTTTGAAAAATCTGCAATATCTCGAGAACGGTTCATGTCAGCGTTCTAAAATTTATGTCAATCATTTTGTAATGAAAAATTACATAAGAAATGTCTAATTGCGTAACTTTATCAGCGGTTTTGATTTTTTGACGATTTTTTCAAAATTTCACTCGAAAATTTAGGAGGATTCTGAACATTTGATTGCGTATAAAAACAATAGGCTTCCAGTGTTTACGGATTGTGATTTTTGTACTAAATTTCGTTGGAATCGGTCCATTCGTTCGTTAGTTATCGTCTCCACAGACCCACTGACACACACACACAGACATCACTTCAAAAATGTTTGATTCGTGATCAGGGATGCTTGAAACATGCTCTCCCGTCGAAAACTCGAATTTCCGACCCCGTCACAATATTTTCCTTATACATTATGTATATAAGGAAAGTAATAATGTAAAAAAGATTGGTAAGTAAAGTACGTATTTATATTAAATAAATTTATATCATTAAAAAAGTGGTGGATATTTAGCAGTAGAACGACAAATATTTTGAACTACTTAGTATGACAGACAGCGGTCAATTTGACGCCATTGAAAAAATACAACTTACCTTTAATTCAAAACCAAACTATCATAGTTACAGCATTCAGGATGTTTCTTCGACACATTTTTTGCAATAAGCGTTCTTGATGCACCGTTCTTGGCATTTTTCACAGTGGTCTTATCGCATGATGAACACAAATCTTGTGCTTCGATCCAATATTTTCCACGCAGTACCATCTTTGGTACGAAGATTTGCTGAAGTAGAAGTATTGTGTTGAAGGCGAGTTGAATTGGACGTATTGTTACCGTCAGAATCTGTTTGCTCCTCTGAGGAGCTGACGCTGTGCTTTGCAACTTTATTTTCATCAGAAACTACAAAATCTGCATCACTATCACCGCCGTTATCACTGGAATTCTAAGTTGCTGCAAAAGTGCTAGAATAGTCAGTCGCTTCCCACGAGACATCGCGCCAAAATTTTATGCAATAATTTACATCCAGCACGGGCACAGTCGTTGTTCGTTCTTGAAACACACACGCCGAATAATGCTAAAAAGTTGATGCAATCATTCTTACAGCTTACAGTAGCGCAACGCCGCAGTCGAATTGCATCATCATATGAAACCTCTCTAGCGGTCATTTTGACCGCTGCCGTGGTTCTAGGAAGATTGTTGATTTGTTCTCTTATTACAAAACCCAGAATAATTTTCTTCTGTGTTTTCAATAACTTTAAGAAAATAAGAAAAGTCATAAAATTTCAATGGGCTGGGATTAGCCATTTTAGGGCAATAGTTTCTCAAAGTAGTTATGCGGTCAAAATGACAGCTTCCGTCGCTCTAGTGTTAAATCAAAAATTTAAATTTTCTGTAAAATTCCACGCCCTTAATGAGTGCAGCGTTGTAAGTTGAAGAAATAGTACTCTTCTCTCTAAATTATGAGATATTAGTGTTGTATTTTGAATAGACATTTGGTAGGGCTTTTCAAGATATTTTCTCCTAAAATTACTACAAACGAAAATGTGCAATTTTATTGAGATTTTCTTGAAATATTTTAGTTCGGATGAGGAGAGAGGTTGAGACTTCCATTCCCCTTAAATACGCCCCTGGCGATATATTATGTTATCGATAGATAGAAGCCAATCTTTAGCTCAAATGCATATCAAAAGTAGATCTCGATACCCCAAAAGTTGGGCACCATTGGTATTTATGGTACTTTTTTTAAGCCATATGCAGTACTGCAAGAGAAATCAAATTTCCCACTGTTGGAATGAAATTTTTTTGTATCGTTCTTTTACGATGGCAGCTTCATCTTCTATTTCTTATTTTATTGGAAACTGGAACTTTTCTAAGAAGAGTATGCTAAATTACATAAAATTGTGGCAGCAAAGAAGACTTTTATCCCGTCACAGGTGAGAGAAAAGTTGGTACATTGGAGAAAGTATACCATTATTTTTCCCGCACTGGCAGTTTTCCAGCAGCAACAGACGATTTATTACGATCCTTTTAAGCTGCCGAAGGCGTCGATATCTTCGAAAAATATGAAGTGACAACCGATAGAACTAAATGTATGAAAAAAGAGCGAAGATACTACTAGAAAAAAAGACAAAATGGTGTCGGTGCGTTGTAACTTATCCAGTATTATGTAACAGAGAGAAAATATCTGGTTTCATCTCGACTTTCTCATCCAATTTTTTTTCATGGTGTTTAATTTTATTTGTATCGCAATCATAACAAGAAAGATCAATCATGCTTAAAGCATTGATTATGAAACACTTTCCAACTTCAATGCAATTTTATTTAAACATGTCTAAAATGCAATACATTCCTCGGTAATATTTTTAAACTTATCACAATACTACATTAATTTATTATATTTGAAAACTTAAACATTCATCGAAAAAAAAATGAACTACATTCAAATGACGGCATTGAAATATAAATTGCCTGGTTTAAACTTCTCTAAAATGTGATACATTCCTCGGTAATAATTTTAGAATTATCATAATACTATGATAATTTATTATATTTGAGAACTTCATCGAAAATAACTGAAATTCATTCAAATGACGTCATAGAAAAAATAACACGCCTGGCTCTCTTTATAAAAGCAGCATTTCATTCATAAATAATTTCCCATTCATGTCATTCATTACAATACTATAATAATTTATTTTATTTAAAAATTAAGACCATGGAGTTACAAGTAATTAAACTCTATGCGTAATACTTCATCGAAAAAAAATCGTCCTTCTCTTTTTAAAATCAGTGAATATTTCATTCATATCATCTATGCAGACTCCATGAACTAAATGATTTTGTGTTAAAGAAATACAGCAATTGTAATACAACTTATTCTACATATTTTGCTGTTTACATTTTACATAGGTGAAAAATAGGCTTCGTTGTAGAAATAATCAAATTTGGATGAGCATTTAAACTCAAATATATTGTAATTGCGTTGTTTCAGTATGTAGATGCATAGAATTTAAGAAAAAATAAAGTAGTTTTAGGGCGGGTACAACACTCAATATGAATTAAAAAGAACTTTAAAAATCACGATTTTGAGACAAGATGGATGCCATATATCATTTTCAAGTAGGTCTATATCATTTTGAAGTAGGTCACGTGATCGCTTCATATAAGAGGTGTTATTATTATTTTAATTTTTATTTAAAAAACTACTAAATATATTTCGCTAAATTTTTTTTTATATATTTTATGGAACAATTTGAATATTACCTAAAATTTTCGAAACAATTAGTGAATTTAAATCCGCTTAAAAAATGTTTGAAAAATTAGGTCCCATAGGGCTCAATGCATTTCATTTTTTCAACCCGGGTTCAATCCAAAACTAATTGGGTTATATTATTCATTTATATTCCCATAGGTCCTACAGACCGTCTGAACAACATACTAAAATTTCATTTTGATTAAGTCATTTTTACGGCAGTTATCGTGCTAACGGACAGACAGACAGACAGAATGAACAAAGTCATAAACACTTTTCAACTTTGTTGTAAAGTGTTAATAAAAATAAGAAGTATAGTTTTCAGAAACACACAGAAGTTTTTTTTTTTAATATATTGCAAAAAATTCTTTAACCTCTTCTAATTATGCGCAAATTCATATAGTATTTTAAATGACATTGATATTAAAAACCTTCTATTAAAATATTTAATATAATTCTTCTAAAAAGAAGTATAAAAATATCTGTTCTTGCTGTATAAAAGTATCTTCACAGGAAGATCTGAAGAATAAAACATCCTAGTCCCGTTTTTAAACAAATTTATAAAAAAAATATTATATTAGATCAATATATGCCAAAATGAAAGCGTTAGAATTGTATTTGAAGTTATGCCAGTACTACTTTTATTCTGTTTCAACAATCGGCTAAACACAAAAATCTGATATGGGCAGCACATGACTTTCCTTATAATGCAATGAATTTATTTTTTTACAATCAAAATATAATGCATGAGATCCACGATACTGTGTTTATAACGTTGAATTGTACATTTGGCGATTTTCCGGATGATAACATTTAAAACTATTTAAAAGTACCCAATTAAGTGACATAGTTCATATATTAAAATATTTTAATAAATGATTCATCAATTAGGCGTCATTTTCATTAATTTAGCGTCATTTTTGCAATTTTGACTGTTTTCGTCAATCTGAGGTGAAATATCGCCAAATTGGTGATACGTCTCTAGATTATTCGCCAAGTACGTCAAATGCATTAGCAAGTGTTACAGAGAAATGAAGAAAAAAGCATTTCTTATATACTAGAAGTTATGTCCGTCATATGAAGAAAATTACAATTTGCGTAACATTACTTCTCATAGTCATTTTTTATCAATTTGGTGACATTTTTGTCACTTTGGCAATAAATTAGTCACCCAGTTGGCGAAATCCCGCTAAATTTCTCGCCAAGCGTTACGGACAGACGGACGGAGAAATGGGTTGCTCTTATAGTCTACTCGTATGTTCTTTCCAAGATATCGAACTTCATTAGTCGTCATTTCATAGATTTAGAGTCAGTTTTATCAATTTGGCGATTTTTTACCAATTCGGTGACATTTTCGTCAATTTGGCTATAGTTAAAAAGCCAGCAAGTTGGAGATATTCTAACAAATTTGTCACAAATTTTGCCAAACGTTACGGACGGAAAAATAGGTTATTCTTATAGTAGATACTTATATTCTTTGAAGATATTGAATTTTCGTCAATTAGTCGTCATTTTCATTGATTTAGCGTCATTTTTATCAATTTGGCGACATTTTCGTTAATTTGGCAACATTTATAAACGTCGCCAAGTTGACGACATTTCTCCAAATTCGTCTCCAAAATCTTGCCAAGCGTTATGGACAGAGAAATAAGTTAATCTTATAGCAGATAAATGGCTATTGGAGTTCAAATAAAAAAGTATTACCCAAAGTATCTTTTTTTATGAATTTATGAGCCCACGAGAATGATGTCACCAAATTTATCGCATGATATGACATATAAAATTGTGACGTATTTCACAATAGTTAATATATTTTTTTATTTTACGTGATTTGTTTATACATTTATTTGAAAAATGTGCAATATCTCAAGAACAATATATGCTAGCATTATAAAGTCTATTTCAATCTTTTTCTAAGGGAAAATTACATAAGAAATGACTATTTGCGTAACTTTATTAAAGGTTTAATTTCTTGATGATTTTTTCAAAATTTCACTCGAAAATTTAGGGGTGCTCTGTACATTCGATTGCATTTTAAAACAATAGGCTTCCAGTATTCACGGATTGTTATTTTTGTGTCAAATTTGATTCGAATCTCTCCATTCGTTTGTGAGATATCGTCTCCACAGACTCACTGACACACACACATAAAAAAAACCACTCACACAGGCATCACCTCATAAACGCTTGATTCGTGTTCAGGGATTCTTGAAACATGCTCTCTCGGCGAAAACTCGAATTCGAATTTTCGACCCCGTCACAATACTTTCCTTATACATTTTACTATGTATATAAGGAAAGTAATATATCAGTTAAGCACGAAATATGAGTTGGAAAATTCTATGCCAATATAAAATCAGATGACGTCAGAAATTGAAAATACCAAAACTTTTCCCGTAATTTTTACACACGAATGTTGATACATATACACACGAAATATGATACATATAATCCAGTCAAAAATAAAACTCCAATAAAATTTATAATTATATATATTTTTAACACCTTACAACATAGTTGAAAGTGCTTATAACTTTGTCTGTATGTCTGTTTGTCTGTCCGTTCGCACGACAACTGCAGTAAAAATGACTTTATCAAAATCAAATTTTAGTATGTTGTTCAGACGGTCTGTGGAACCTATGGAAATATAAATGAATAATATCACTCAATTATTTTTGGACTGAACCCGGGTAGAAGAATTGAAATACATTGAACCCTATGGGCCCTAATTATTCAAAGATTTTTCAAGCGAATTTAAAATTAAAAAATCGCTTCGAAAGTTTTAGGAAATATTCGAATTATCTCATAAAAAATATGATAAAAATTTCAGCAAAATATATTCTGCAGTTTTTTAAATAAAAATTAAAATAATAATTACACCCATATTGTATGAAGAGATCACGTGACTCACTTCAAAATAAAATATGACATCCATCTTGTGTCAAAATCGTGATTTTTAAAGTTCTTTTTAATTTATAATTAGTGTTGAATCCGTCCTAAAACCGTTTTATTTTTGCTTAAATTCTGTGCATCTACATTCTGAAACAACGCAATTACAAAATATTAGACATTAAATGTTCATCAAACTTTGAATATTTCTACAAAGAAGTCTAATTTTCACTTATGGAGAATATAAACACCAAAAGATGTAGAATGAGTTGTATAAGAATTGCATTTCTTTAACGCAAAATTATTTAGCTCATGGAGTCTGCAATATAGCTGCTATGAATTAAACATTCATTGATTTTTCACAGCGAAGCAGACGATTTTTTCGATGAAGTTTTAAGCATGGAGTTAAATTACTTGTACCTGCATGGTTTTAAGTTTTTAAATAAAATAAGTTATTATAGTATTGTGATGAATTAAAGGAATGGAAAAAGTTTATGAATGAAATGCTGCTTTTATAGAGAGTCAGGCGATTTATATTTCGATGACGTCATTTGAATAAAGTTCAATTGTTTTCGATGAAGTTTTCAAATATAATAAATTATTGTAGTATTATGATCCTTTTAAAAATATTACCGAGGAATGTATCGCATTTTAGAGATGTTTAAACCAGGCAATTTATATTTCAATGCCGTCATTTGAATGAAGTTAATTTTTTCCGATGAAGTTTTAAGTTTTCAAATATAATAAATTAATGTAGTATTGTGATAATTTTTAATACCGAGGAATGCATCGCATTTTGGAGATGTTTAAATAAAATTCATTGAAGTTGGAAACTGTTTCATAATCAATGCTTTATGCATAATTGATCTTTCTTGTTATTAATTTAACGACATTCTCGTTAATTTGGCAATATTAAAGAATTTGCCAAGTTGGCGACATTCCGCCAAAATCTCGCCAAGTGTTATGATCAGAGAAATAGGTTATTCTAATAGCAGATAAATGACTGTTGGCTTCCAAATGCAAAAGTATTCGCAAAAGTAACTTTTCTCATGAATGGAATGAGCTAGACTGTTTTTTTTTGTGTGTGTGTGTTTGAATCATTCGTCTCCCCATATTCTGAAATACATACCAAGCAGGCTTGGTGTTCTTATGACCGCTGGTTTTTTCTCAACAGTGCTCTAAACAGGGATATTTTAATTCTAACCACCTGGTACAACAATTGTGCATATGGCCACGCCCACATTTCTATACTCCCACTTTTGCCTTCCAAAGTTTTCTTGGAGCATTGAAATCATCGAGGTAGTATTATACTAATTCGTTGATTGAAATAGTGTTTATTTGCAAGAAATATAAAAGTGGTGATTAAGCAGATGGTCTCATTCGAAATTACTATTTCCGCAGGTGCTAAAATAACCAAAGAAAATACGAAAATTGAATTAACTTTTTGCTGAGGATTTCATAATGGCACTAATTCTGTCGCTTTGAGTCTAAATTTCATGTAATTTTAGTCCGTCTAGCTATAGGTATAACTTTTTTCGGCAACGCTCATTTTGGACATTACAATATGTATTGTAAACGGGTAATATTATTCTATCTCCTCAGAGAGTGAAAAGAGAGTGACACTATGAAAAGTAAAAAGGGAAATATATTTGCATAAAGTTGTATTCAGCGATAATATTTTAATAATATACTGTATATAGAAAATGATATCGCTTAATCTGCTGATACCATGGATTTTAATTTTGAAATCTAGAAAGCGGCGCATACCGCAGTTAATTTACATAAGCGAATCAACTGATTACACTCTTTTAACAACATTGGCAAGCCGTAAGGAAACGCGTTAAACTTTGTGTATGGTGCAAATTGAATATTCTATGTTGAAGACTCAGACCGTCCGACTCATCAGCAAGGACATGAGCAACTATTTGAAAGGCTGGGAAAATGAATATTTTATGTGTAGATTTTCTTAGAATTTAACCGGTGTTAATTTAGCGTGCTATTGCCCGCTACGTTTTTTTTTTTGTTGTTAAAGCTTTTAAATAGTCTTTAAATAATATATATACTGAATATATTATATATGTACTTCTTCAGAGCTGTCTAGTTGTATCACGGGCGGTATCCGGTCAATGAAATAGTTTTATAACCCGGGGGTCCAGCACGCTTTTAAATAAAACTTTATCAACAAATTTAATTATTTGAATTTTCTAAAATTTCTGACTGGAATACGTGAACAACATTTAATCGCAACTTTTAACACGGGCGTGTTGACATGTGTCGAAAACCCAGACCACACGACTCGCTCTAAGGCATGAGCAGCAAATTGAGTGACCGGAGTGTTGACTTGTGTTGAAGACCCAGACCGTCAGACTCGTCCAGAGGACTAAGAGCAACTATTTGGACGGCCGGACGTGTGTGACTTGTGTGTAATTGTAATTGATATTTTTAAAATATTCGTAAAATACACTCTGTTGCAATATATATATATATATATATATATATATATATATATATATATGTATATGTATATATATATGTATATATATATATATATATATATATATATATATATATATATATATATATATATATATATATATATATATATATATATATATATATATAAATTCCCAATAAGGACAAGTAACAATGTACTTGTAAGTTTCTAGAAGAGTGACATGAGTAACGGCCGGGGGGAGTTGCGACCCCCAACACTCCGGTTAAAGCTTTTTTCCGCCATGGCAAACGCTCCCGGTAGCCGATACTCCCTACCCTATTTACTTCATGATCCTTATAGAACCGTAAAAATTACATACATACATATACACTTTCAATAATATGTAAATCTTTAAAAGTTTACTATTCTACGCTAAATCAAGCCAAAAAGTACACTATAAAAATGTTTAACAATTAATTTAAAATACTAATGTATGAAATTACTCTTCACTCGTGTCTATTTAATACTTTAAAATCAATATATTCATGTCTAATTAAATCCAAGTCTGGGTGGTTATTTTAAAAAATGGATATAAGACCCATTAGCTACATTGTCGCCATTTAAATACTGATGTATGAAATTTCTTCACTCGTGGTTATTTAATCCTTTAAAAACTATATATTCAAAACTAATGTTTGGAACCCAAGTCAGAGTGGTTGTTTTTTAAAAATTGGATACAAGACCTATTGGCCACATTATCGCCATATAAATACTAATGTATGAAATTACTTCACACGTGGTTATTTAATACTTTAAAAACAATATATTCAAGACTAATGAAATCCAAGTCAGAGAAGTTATTTTTAAAAATTGGATACAAGACCTATTGGCAACATTATCGCCATATAAATCCTAATGTTTGAAATTACTTCACTCGTGGTTATTTTAATACTTAATAATAATAATAATAATAATCAAGTTTTATATTGTATATATATATATATATATATATATATATATATATATATATATATATATATATATATATATATATATATATATATATATATATATATGAATACATACACTGAAGAGCCAATTCATTATGACCACCCGCACCGTGTTCCAATGAGTTTGCCTGGATAACAGGGGGGGGGGGGCATGGGGGCAAGCGGGAATGGTATTTAATGGCTGCCGGTGATTCTGAGGCATAATTCTATCACTTCCGTGTGTGTGTGATGGCTAAGGCTGCTGATATAAGTGAGATCGATTGAGGGCAGATCGTGATGGCCCGATGGCTCGGAACGAGTATCTCCGAAACTGCAGGGCTCATTGGATTTTCGCGAGCTGCCGTAGTTAGGACCTATGCAAAATGGATGACTGACGGCGAAACCAGTAGTAGACGGCAAGGTATTGGACGTCCACGCGTCATCAATGAAACTGAACGTTGGAGGATGTCCCGCTTGGTGAACCAAAATCGCCGACAGCAAGTGGCTCAACTGACAGCCGATTACAATGCAGGTCCCAATAGAAGTCTTTCGGAACACACAGTTCAGCGGAATCTGATGGATATGAAACTCCGCAGCAGACGCCCCTCTCATGTGCCTTTGTTAACCAAGCGTCATCGCCATTTACGCCACCATTGACCCCGGGAACATCGTGACTGGACCATGGAACAATGGGACAGAGTTGCCTTATCTGATGAATCACGATATCTGGTGCATCTCGTCGATGGCAGCACCAGAGTACTCCGTCTTCCAGGTAAACAGTTCTTAGACACATGTACCGCGGGTCATAAACAGGCTTGAGGTGGAGGTATTATGGTTTGGGGGACGTTCTCATGGGCGTCTCTAGGACCGTTGGTTGTGGTGGAACACACCATGAAAGCTGTGAACTATCTCAACATCATTGTTAACCAGTTGCACCCTTACATGGCATCAGTATTCCCCAACGGGAATGGAGTCTTCTAGCAGGATGACGCTTCCTGTCACAAGGCCGGAATGGTGCCACAGTGGTTCGAGAAGCATGCGGATGAATTTCAGTTGATGTCCTAGCCGCCTAACTCGCCGGATCTTAATCTAATAGAGCACATTTGGGATGTCATGGAATGGCAGCTCATACCTCAAACACCACCGCCCCGGAACATCCGGGAGTTGTGAGACCGCTGCTTTACACATCTGGTATCATCTATCTCTGGCCATCTACCAAAGACTTGTGGCATCCATACCACTGCCAGTTGCAGCTGTTTTTCGTGCCAAAGGTGAAGCAACACGATATTAGGTAGGTGGTCATAATGTTTTGGCTCTTCAGTGTATATATGTACATATACATGATACATAAATTTTAAGCTTTCCCAATAACGCGCCCTTTTTCTTTCACAATTATTATTCCAAATTCCTATCCCATGTCCAGCACATATTGCAACTACATTAAATTCTATTCCACGCCGCTAATATTAACAAGTCTGCATACACTTCCTCGTTTCCTCGATCATACCATATATGGTCACTAAACTTAACCCTATGTAAACGTTCTCATTGAAACTGTATTCCCAATCACATTTTTAAAGCCTAAACCGCTAAGATAGCAGTCATATGCCTCATATCCTGTCTCCACCTCTGAAGGAAATGTATTCTGCACTTGTGAAGAACTACGTAGACGGCACACAGATTTGATGAGAACTGGTCGAAGATCAGGAGTCGTCCAGAACATGTAATTATATCTATTCCTAGTGGGACGAATATAATAGAATTTTATAACTTAAATTGTATCTTCCTTCGACTATTCAAGTCAAATATTACATATATATTTTGCACTCATAAAAATTTGAGCTACAGCCGCAAAACTCTGCATGCAAATGTCGTTTTAAGAGTTATGCAAATGATCAAACTTTCAGCGTCAGTCCTGTGCGCCTGTAGAACTTTTCCCTGGCGTAGACAAACCACAGATGCCATTGAGACAAACTCAAGGATGAGAAGTACAACATTGACTAGCTTCATGCCCAAACTTGTGACCTTGAGCATCCAGGCGAGAAATACGATTAAACAATTTTCAGAGGCACGGCTATTTTTACTTTCCCTGCAATACATGGTAATGTATAGGGAAAGTATTGGAATCATGCCGAAAATCGCAACTCGAGTTTTCGACGGATCTACACGTTTCGAGACCTCTAGAATACGAAAATACCATTTTTAACGTGACGTCTGTGTGTGTGTCTGTGTGTCTGTGTGTCTGTCTGTCTGTGTGTCTGTCTGTCTGTGTGTCTGTGTGTCTGTCTGTCTGTGTGTCTGTGTGTCTGTCTGTCTGTGCAGATTTTGTATCCACTCTAACTAAAAAACTAATGGACCGAATTTCACAAAATTTTGTAGGTAAGTCACTTGTGACCGGGGCTGGTGCTGATTACTTTTGGGTACGATTCAGAATAAAAGAACCCGCCTTTTTTGAGAAATGGCCCGCAAAAGCTTGTATCCACTGTAGCTGAAAAACTAATAGACCGAATTTCACAAAATTCGGTAGATGAGTCACGTATAGGTCACCCTGGTGCTGATTAGATTTTAGTACGATTCAGAAAAAAATAACCTGCCTTTTTTTGCAGAATGGCCCGCAAAAATCGTCCAAATCTAAACTAAAGAACTACGTATGCTCAAATATATCCATTAAATGCTTGTTTAATACGTAATTTTTACCGAAGTAAATAATAAGACCAACCCCATTACATTAGGGCTAGCCGTTCTCGAGATATTTTAGTTTTTCGTATTTTCTCCACGCCACCTTTGAAAATAAGTCCGGTTACCGAATGAGAACGAAAATTGAATTAAAAGTGAAATAAATTTAATTAAAATAAAGAGAACATGGATATAAGTCTGCAGGGAAAGTCATGTGCTGCCCACATCAGATTTTTACTTTCCCTGCAATACATGGTAATGTATAGGGAAAGTATTGGAATCATGCCGAAAATCGCAACTCGAGTTTTCGACGGATCTACACGTTTCGAGACCTCTAGAATACGAAAAAACCATTTTTAGCGTGACGTCTGTGTGTGTGTCTGTGTGTCTGTCTGTGTGTCTGTGTGTCTGTCTGTCTGTGCAGATTTTGTATCCGGTCTAACTAAAAAAACTAATCGACCGAATATCACAAAATTTGGTAGGTAAGTCACTTGTGGGCGAGTCTGGTGCTGATTAGTTTTGGGAACGATTTGGAATAAAAGAACCCGCCTTTTTTTGCGAAATGACCCGCAAAAGTTTGTATCCACTCTAACTGAAAAACTAATAGACCGAATTTCACAAAATTCAATAGATGAATCACTTGTGGGTTATCCTGGTGCTGATTAGAATTTGGTACGATTCGGAAAAAAATAACCTGTCTTTTTTTGCAAAATGGCCAGCAAAAATTCGTCAAAATCTAAACTAAAGAACTAGGTATACTCAAATATATCCATTAAATGCTCGTTTAATACGTAATTTTTAACGACGAAAATAATAAGACCAACCCCATTAGACTAGGACTAGCCGTTCTCGAGATATTTTAGTTTTCCTTATTTTCTCTGCGCCTCCTTTGAAAATAAGTCCGGTTTCCGAATGAGAACGAAAATTGAATTAAAAGTGAAATAAATTCAATTAAAATAAAGAGAACGTTAATATAAGTCTGCAGGGAAAGTCATGTGCTGTTCACATCAGATTTTTACTTTCCCTGCAATACATGGTAATGTATAGGGAAAGTATTGGAATCATGTCGAAACTCGAGTTTTCGACGGATTTACACGTTTCGAGACCTCTAGAATACGAAAAAACTATTTTTAGCGTGACATCTGTGTATGTGTCTGTGTCTCTGTCTGTCTGTGTGTCTGTGCAATGTATGTATCCACTCTAACTAAAAAACTTATAGACCGAATTTCATAAAATTTGGTAGGTAAGTCACTTGGATATGACCCTGGTGCTGATTAGCTTTTGGTACGATTCGTAAAAACAGAAACCGCCTTTTTTCGCGAAATAGCCCGTAAAAATTTCATGTATCCACTCTAGCTAAAAACCAATTGACCAAATTTCACAAAATTTGGTAGATAAGTTATTTGTACGATACTCTGGAGCTGATTCGATTTTAGTATTAATCGGAAAAGAACAACCTGCCTTTTTTACGAAATGGCCCGCAAAAATGTCATGTATCCACTCTAGCTAAAATACTAATTGACCAAATTTCAGAAAATTTGATATATAAGCTACATCTGGAATACGCTGCTGCTGATTAGATTTTGGTATTATTCGGAAAAGAACGACCTGCCTTTTTTTACGAAATGACCCTCAAAAATCGCAAAATCTAAAAAAAAGCTACGTATGTTAAAATATATCAATAAAAAGCTTGTTTTATACCTAATTTTTGATGAGGAAAATAATAAGAACAAATCTATTACTCTAGGGCTAACCATTCTCGAGATATTTGAGATTTTTCGCATTTAGTTATGCCACTTTCAGAAAAATGTCTAATTACAAAATAATTAGTGTTATTTTGTGCAATTAAACTCAATTTAATTAATTATTAAAGAAATAAAGTAAAAATGAATTTGAGTCTGCAGGGAAAGTCATGTGCTGCCCACATCAGATTTTAGTATGTGTGTGTGTACCGTGCCTATCCCTGCAATTGAAATGTAAGATCTATCAGCTTTCCATGATCTTTAGAGTTGATGATTTAGATTGGAGTGCCTTAGATTTTCATAAGAATATAAAACAAACAGTGTGTTCATTTGAACGTTACGGCCTGGAAATGTTTTTATAGAAATATAGTAAAAAATAAAATATAAACATTTATATCAATCAAACGATCGAACGTTTTCTGTAGATTTTTACTTCTTACTTTCCCTTCAATACATGGTATACATGGTATAAGGGAAAGTATTGCAATCATGCCGAAAATCGCAACTCGAGTTTTCGACGGATTAACACGTTTCGAGACCTCTAGAATACGAAAAAACTATTTTTAGTGTGACGTCTGTGTGTGTGTCTGTGTGTATGTCTGTCTGTGTGTATGTCTGTCTGTCTGTACAATGTATATATCCACTCTAGCTGAAAAACTAATAAACCGAATCTCACAAAATTCGGTATATCAGTCGTTTGTAGGTTACTCTGGTGCTGATTAGATTTTGGTATGATTCGAAAAAAAATAACCTGCCTTTTATTGCAAAATGGCCCGCAAAAATCACCAAAATCTAAAATGAAAAACTACAGATGCTCAAATATATCCATTAAATGCTTATTATATACGTAATGTTTAACGAAGAAATGAATAAGACTAACCCTATTACACTAGGATCAGTCGTTCTCGAGATATTTTATTTTTTTCGTATTTTTTCTACGTCACCTTTGAAAGTAAGTCCAGTTACCAAATGAGGACGAAAATTGAATTAAAAATAAATTTAATTTAATTAAAATAAAGAGAACGTAGATATAAGTCTGCAGGGAAAGTCATGTGCTGACCACATTAGATTTTTACTTTCCCTGCAATACATGGGAATGTATAGGGAAAGTATTGGAATCATGACGAAAATCGCAACTCGAGTTTTCGACGGATCTACACGTTTCGAGACCTCTAGAATACGAAAAAACTGTTTATAGCGTGACGTTTCTGTAAGTGTCTGTGCGTCTGTTTGTGTATATGTGTGTCTGTCTGTTTGTCTGTGTGTCTGTCTGTCCGTGCAATGTATGTATCCATTCTAACTCAAATACTAATCGACCGAATTTCATAAAATTTGGTAAATAAGTCACGTGGGTGTGACCCTGGTGCTGAATAGTTTTTAGTACGATTCGAGAGAAAAGAACCCGTCTTTTTTTTTGCTAAATTCCCCCCAAAAATTGTCTGTATCCACTCTAGCTGAAAAAGTAATTGACCGAATTTCACAAGATTCGGTAAGTCATTTGTAGCTTACTCTGGTGTTGATTAGATTTTGATATGATTCGGAAAAAAAAACCTACGTTTTATTGCAAAATGGCCCGCAAAAATTGTATATATCCACTCTAACTCAAATAATCGACTAAATTTCATAAAATTTGAAAGGTAAGTCAGTTGGGTGTGATCCTGGTGTTGATTAGTTTTGGGTATGATTCGAGGAAAAGAACCCGCCTTTTTTTGCGAAATGGCCCGCAAAAATTGTATGTATCCACTCTAGCTAACAAACTAATTGATCAAATTACATAAAATTTGGTAGATAAGTCACTCGTGGGATACAGTGATGCTAGTTAGATTTTGATACGATTTGAAAAATAAAAAGAATCTGCTTTTTTTTTTGCGAAATGACCCGCAAATATATTCAATCTAAAATAGAATACTACATGTACACAATAGTGAAACTCTGAAATAAATGACTAAAATTGATTAAATATATTAATTAAGTACTTATTCTACATGTAAAATTTAACACCTAAGCGAAGAAATCTGACCGCATGATTTTAAGATAAATCGTTCTCGAGATATTGTAGTTATAGGAATTTTAAGGACCTAAAAAATTTAACGTGAATTAAGTTGCCAAACGACACGAAGATGCAATAAAAAAACGAACTGGATATAATATCAGAAAATTATCCATATTATTTTGTGCAATTACACTCAATTCAATGCATAATGAAATAAAAAATTACAAAATGAATTTGGATCTGCAAGGAAAGTCATGTGCTGCTCACATCAGATTTTTACTTTCCCTGCAATACATGGTAATGTATAGGGAAAGTATTGGAATCTTGCCGAAAATCGCAACTCGAGTTTTCGACGGATCTACACGTTTCGAGACCTCTAGAATACGAAAAAACTATTTTTAGCGTGACGTCTGTGTGTGTGTCTGTCTGTGAGGATTTTGTATCTACTCTAACTAAAAATCTAATGGACCGAATTTCATAAAATTTGGTAGGTGAGTCACTTGTGGGTGTATCTGGTGCTGATTAGTTGTAGTAGGCTGGTGCTGATTAGTTGTTGAGAGTACGATTCAGGATAAAAGAACCTGCCTTTTTTTGCAAAATGGCCCGCAAAAACTTGTATCCACTCCAGCTGAAAAACTAATGAACCGAATTTCACAAAATTCGGTAGATAAGTCATTTGTGGATCATCCTGGTGCTGATTAGATTTTGGTAAGATTCGGAAGCAAATAACCTGCCTTTTCTTACAAAATGGCTCACAAACATCACCAAAATCTAAAATAAAAAACTACGTATGCTCAAATATATCCATTAAATGCTTGTTTAACACGTAATTTTTAACGAAGGAAAGAATAAGACCAACCCCATTATATTAGGACTAGCCGTTCTCGAGGTATTTTAGTTTTTTCATATTTTCTCTACGCCACCTTTGAAAATAAGTCCAGTTATCAAATGAGAACGAAAATTGAATTAAAAGTGAATTAAATTTAATTAAAATAAAGAAAACGTGAATATAAGGCTGCAGATAAAGTCATATGCTGCCCACATCAGATTTTTTTACCTGATAGTTGCTTTCTGATTTCGTAAGATAACTAGAGTGACATTATCTGTAAATTGTTTTTGTTTTTGCTTATTAGGGCTTTTAAATAAAGGCGTTAGTTATCCAGAAATTCGGAATAATTTTTGCATCCTGGAAGCACACCGACAATTTGAGAGGATATGTGGTAACTAATGTCAATTTAAATCAACCAAATGCATCTAGTTCACTTAAAAAACTTTTAAATTTTAAAGAATTTTTAAGAAAAATAAAATATAAAAGTTTTTAAACTTTTAAAAAAAATCTCATAACCAGACGCCTTTTTCACATTCTGATATTAATTCGGGTGCAATTGGACTTAAACAATCTAAAATATAAATGTAGAGAGTCTTGTGGGGACTTATACTGCATGTTTTTATCTTTCTACCAAAAGAATAAAAAACCTTTAGCTAAGTCATACGAACGTATTGAAGTAAATACCAAAGACCTGTTACTTCCATATGAGAGTAGGTGCTTTCAAGAAAGAATTCTATTATTTTTTCCCGCCCTGGCAGTGTTCCAGAAGTAGTAGCAGACGATTGATCACGATCCTTTTAAGCTTCCGGAAGGCTACAGAATTCTGCTATTCTGGAAAAGTATGAAGTGGCAATTGTTGATAGAATATAATCTTTGAACATATGGGCGTAAACTTTATACTTAAACTCATTTCATGAAATATTTTATTTATTATAAACTAGCAGTATACCCGTTATGGAATATATTCTATAAAGAAACACAAAAGTCACAATTTGAGGTGAACTTTTATATGGAGTCCTTTTTTTTTACACTTTACAACATAATTGAAAAGTGTTTATTACTTTGTTCATTCTGTCTGTCTGTCCGCTCGCACGTTAACTGCCGTAAAATGACTTTATCAAAACGAAATTTTAGTATGTATTTGGAATATAAGTGATATGAATGGAATATTCCTTAATTTTACTTAAGATTTTATTTAGGGGAAATCGAAGTTTCAGTTCCGTTAGGCCCCTTCTCGTAGTCGATACTGTAAGTACGTAAATATTTAGCCTATTAGGCTCCTAGGAGATTTTTGGATACTTTGAAAGACTTTTGAACAAACTCCTTATTTTCTCCGCCGCCGTGGGGCGTCTTAGAAAATCCGGTACTGTTGACCAGTGGCGGTTTGCGACTTCATGAATGAGTGAAGCAAGTTCAGTGGCGGAATTCTCCCCTCCTTCTCCACAACGAACATCATCTAAACACATGGCGCTACTGCACAAGTGTTATCAAATAATTTCTAAAAATAGCCATGCTGGTCTAAAAATTTCGCCAAATAATTCACTCTAAGACAAAAAAAAAATCGACGCACTCCGCAAAATAATCCGATAGTAATGAAACTTTATATGCAAACACCTTCCGACTGAATACGCAATTGATAAAAAAATTCGCAGCCAATGAGTGAATAGTCGGAAGTACAGCGCATTGAAGCTGAGCACCATGGTGGTGTATATAAAGAGTGAACCTCCCTTTTTGGAACAAAACGTGCAGTGGATTTCGATTGCGTTTACGTACCTTGATTGTAACAATGCCCTGCCGGCGAATTCGCGGCCACTATGAGCATATGAGGGAGTTTGGAAGAGGGCGTGCGGTCGGACTGCATGAGGCTGGATGGGCACACCAAAGCATCGCACGGCATTTGGGTAGGAGCGATGCAACAACTAGACGATGTTGGCAGGAATGAGTTCGGAATCGCAGATTTCAACAGTAGCGGACGGCCTAGAGCGACGACAGAACGGGAAGATAGAGCGATTATCAGAGCAGCTGTGACAGCACGAGATTCTTCGTTATCAACCATCCAACGTGTGACAAACAGGGAAGTGACCCCCCCGGACCATTAATAGAAGACTACGGGAGAGGAATCTATACTCGTGGCACCCATTAAGCCGTCTACCACTGACCAGTATGCATCGTCCACAGCGATTGCAATGGTGCCGAGCCCGATCAACGTGGAATTGTTCGGATTGGGAACGAATTGTCTTCAGTGATGAGTCCCGTTTCGAACTGAGTCCCGATGATCAGCGCAAACGTGTCTGGAAACAGCCTGGGCAACGTAAGAATCCTGCTCTTACTGTCACACGCCATACGGCACGACAACAGGGAGTTATGGTCTGAGGTGCCATTTCGTCTGATAACCGACCCCCCCTTTAATAGTCCTCCGTGCAACCATCACAGCACAGAGGTTCGTTGCCGACATTCTACGACCTGCTGTATTGCCATTCCTTTCACGACACCCCAGGTTAACTTTTCAGCAAGATAATGCCAGGCCACACACGGCACGCCTCTCTATTGATTGTCTGCGTGCTTACGACACACTTCCTTGGCCAGCCAAATTCCCAGATCTCTCGCCTATTGAGCACATTTGGGCTAAGATGGGGCATCGGCTGCGACCATCCCAGAATGTAGACGAATTAGTTCGTCAATTGGAGGCCATTTGGAACAATATCCCTCAGAACACCATTCAGCAACTTTATGCATCAATGCCACGTCGAGTAACAGCTTGTATCAAGGCCAGAAGTGGACCAACGCCATATTGTCGTGCTCAATTTGTGTATATCTTTCAGTGCAATAAATCTTCCAATTGCTCTGAAATTCTAATCATTTCATTTTCTGTACATCCACATTACACGTACCAAATTTTGTCTCATTTGGATAATTCTTTATTGATACGCCGATTTTTTTTTGTTTTAGAGTGTAATAATAACCCATTCAGCCGATAACGTCAAGTGACGCAGGATGAAACGCTGTTTCGCCTGTTTCCCCTGACGACCTACCACTGCGTTTGGGTTCCGCCCCGTTGTCGTTACTAGTGTGCAAAATTTCAGTAAATCTCCAGTGGACGTCGTGACAGACAAAAATTCATTAGACGTTTGATACTTATACTCTGATTTAATGCTTTTATAAATAAAAATTCTGGTATGAATTTAGAAATTTGCATGAAAAAAAACGGCTTGTTTCTTTCTACGAATTTCATCTTCCGTCAAAAATGACGTCAAGTGCAATATTTTCTCACCTTTAATATTAATCAGGGATGTTAGTAAAGCCACGGATTTCATTCCCCCAAAATAGGAACTTTTGTGTTTTGGTTATTCTTGGGGGAAGAATTAACTCCTCGGTTATAATAATTTATTCCGAAAATAGCTTAAAAACTATAAATATTAATCCTCTCTGCAAAGAAAGAACTCATTACTGCGTCATTCATTATGATTTTTATGTTCTCTTTCTATGGTCCGTGTAGTTAAAGAGATACGGCCGCTTTTGTTCGGCTAAAAACGAGACGCAGCGGGCCTCCTGAAAAATCATTATTTCTGTATTTTAAAAAATCTGATGTGAGCAGCATATTACTTTTCCTGCAAACTCGAATTTTTAACACTTTACAACAAAGTTGAAAAGTGTTTATGACTTTGTTCATTCTGTCTGTCTGTCTGTCTGTCTGTCTGTCTGTCTGTCTGTCCGTTAGCACGATAACTGCCGTAAAAATGACTTAATCAAAATGAAATTTTAGTATGTTGTTCAGACGGTCTGTAGGACCTATGGGAATATAAATGAATAATATCACACAATTAGTTTTGGATTGAACCCGGGTTGAAACAATGAAATACATTGAGCCCTATGGGACCTAATTTTTCTAACATTTTTTAAGCGGATTTAAAATTCACAAATTGCTTCGAAAATTTTAGGTAATAGTCATATTGTTCCATAAAATATGTAAAAAAAAATTCAGCTAAATATATTCAGTAGTTTTTTAAATAAAAATTAAAATAATAATTACACATTTTATATGAAACGATCACGTGACCATGATATGAAACGATCACATGACCCACTTCAAAATGATATATGGCATCCATCTTGTTTCAAATTCGTGATTTTTTAAAGTTCTTTTTAATTCATATTGAGTGTTGTATCCATCCTAAAACTACTTTATTTCTGCTTAAATTCTGTGCATCTACATACTAAAACAACACAATGACAATATATTTGAGTTTAAATTCTCAAATTTGATTATTTCTACAACTAAGCCTATTTTTCACCTATGTAAAATGTAAACAGCAAAATATGTAGAATGAGTTGTATTAGAATTACTGTATTTTTTTAACACAAAATAATTCAGTCCATGGAGTCTGCATGGCTGATATGAATGAAATATTAATTGAATTTATAAACAGAAGGACGATTTTTTTCGATGAAGTTTTAAGCATAAAGTTTATGAATTGTAGCTCCATGGTCTTAATTTTTAAATAAAATAAATTATTATAGTATTGTGATGAATGAAATGGAGAAAGTTATGAATGAAATCCTGCTTTTATAGAGAGATCCAGGCGTGTTATTTTTTCTATGACGTCATTTGAATTAATTTCAGTTGTTTTCGATGAAGTTTTCAAATATAATAAATTATCGTAGTATTATGATAGATTTAAAAATATTACAGTGGAATGTATTGCATTTTAGACATATTTAAACCACGCAATTTATATTTCAATGCCGTCATTTGAATGAAGTTAATTTTTTTCGATGAAGGTTTAAGTTTTCAAATATAATAAATCAATGTAGTATTGTGATAAGTTTTAAAATATTACCGAGGAATGTATTGCATTTTCGACTTTTTTAAATAAAATTGCATTGAAGTTGGAAAGTGTTTCATAATCAATGCTTTAAGCATGAATGATCTTTCTTGTTATTATTTTCACTAGTATTTAAGTCTGGAAGAGACACGAAAATTAATACCCTTATTAAATTGCCACTTTTTTTAATAAGTTTCCCTTATTGTGAAATAAGGGAATTATGTACACTTTTCATATGTAATATTATACGACAAATTTGTCAAAATCGTTCTCGTGGATTTAGATTTCGTTCCATTCATTGGAAGAAAGTTACTTTGGGTAACAGTTTTTGTACAATGACACTAAATTAACAAAAATAATGCCAAATTGATGATACAGTCATTAAAATATTTTAATTTATGGACTATATTGCTTATTGCGAATGGTGTCAATATTCCTCTTCTTCGATCCAGATCGTCAGACCTACCCAAAGGTGTAAGGTGTCTGTTTAGATGGCCAGGGCAGTGCCACACAATTTAGATTGGAACCCATTAGGGGTGACATCCACAGGGACCATACCCTCCTTCTTCCTACCACCAACTAGACTTCCGGACCCATAGATTTAACGTACACGGGGAGAATTTAAGCAGAGTCGGCAATCGAACTCGGGTCTTTCGAGTGCAACCCCCGTGCTCTAACAACTGGGCTATCCAACTCCCTCGTAGTTGAATTGTGCAAAAGTTTTAATCTTCTAGGTCACCAGGGACCTAGGTCACCATAGGATCTGTAAAGAATTTTCGACACCCCTTTCTCCCCCCCTTCCTCGAAGGGGCATCAAAATCCCGACTCCGTTTGTTTCTGTTCTGTGGTTGATCTTATAAGTGCGCACGGGTCTAGCCTTCTAGGTCACTAAAAGGGGATTCTAGATAATCTGAAAATACTTTTTTAAAAGTCCCCATTTGCTCTGGCAAAAGTCCCCTATTTGCTCTGGAGAATGCATAGTCCATTTCAACGATACGACTATGCAATTCCGTCAGAGTAGCTCGATTGGAAGAACGTCGGCTGACTAATATGAAGATCCGCGGTTCAATTCCCGGCTTGGACAGAAATGTTTTTTTACAAAGGTCTGGAATGACAAAAACGCGTTAGTTCTACAGATTCAATTCTTTTATTCTGATTTAATCATTTCATTCTGATTTAATTCTTTTATAAATAAAAATATTCTGATATTCGTATTTAATATTCTAGTAAATCATATATATACGGATTATATTTTTTTATATCCTGATTTAATTCTTTTATAAATAAAAATTCTAGTATTAATTAAGAAAATTGCATTCAAAGAGAGAGAAACGTTTCATTCTACGAACTTCATCTCCCATCAAAAATTACGTCATGAGCAACAATAATTCCCCACCTTTGGTATTAATCAGGGACGGCAGCAAAGCCACAGATTTCATTTTCCAAAAATAGGAACTTTTGTGTTTTCGACTATTCTTGGGAAGAACTCCTCGGCCATAATAATTTATTCCGAGAATAGCGACTTAAAAACTATAAATATTAATCCTCTCTGCAAAGAAAGACGTCATCCATTATGATTTTTGCATTCTTTTTCGGTGGTTCGTAATTGAGTTAACGAGAAAAGACCTCTTTTGTTGGCTTAAAAACGCGTTACATTTGGTGACCTGAAAAATGTTTTATTTGCTTTTATTTTATATTTTAAAATCTGGTAATGGCAACACATTTTCTAACAAATTCAAATTGTTGTTTTTGTTCTACGTTATTTGAAGTTATTTCGGAGAAATGTTTTTTTTTTCCCTTCAGGTTTAGGTCAATAAAAAGCGAATGCGGATTTAAATTTACAAACTAAAAATTTAAATTATATGAGTACTGTAAACCAGTGCTTCTCTTCTTTTGTGAGATCGCATCCCTGTAAATTATTTTTGTACAAGACAAGGAACCAGACCCAATAAATTTACTCGTAAATACCGTTCTAATTTCAAATTGATACATTAACAAGAAAGATCAATCATGCATAAAGCATTGATTATGAAACACTTTCCAACTGAAATGTAATGATATTTAAACATCTCAAAAATAGAACACATTCAGCGCTGATATTTTTTTAATTACAATAGTACAGTTATTTATTATATTTGAAAACATAAAGCTTGAAAAAATAGGAACTTTATTCAAATGATGCCATCGAAATATAAATCGCCTGGCTCTCTATGTAAAAGCAATGACTATTTCATCCATATCACTTATATTCCAGACTCCAGAGCTAAATAATTTTGCGTAAAAAAAATTAAGCAAATTCTTATGCAACTCATCTTACAATCACTTGTTTACATTCTGCATCCATTAAAATTAGGCTTCGTTGAAGAAATAATAAAAGTTGGATGATCATTGAAACTCAAAAATATTGTAATTGCGTTGGCGCAGAATATAGATGCACAGAAAATGCGCAAAAATGAAACGGTTTTAGGACTGATGCAATACTAAATATACATTTAAAAGAACTTTAAAGATTACTATTTTTACACTGGGAAAAAAGATGATGCCGTATTTTATTTTGAAATGGATCACGTGATCTATTCATATAATATGGGTGTAATTATTATTTTAATTTTTATTTAAAAAACTACAGAATATATTTTGCTGAATATTTTTTTTTATATATCTTATGGGATAATTTAAATATTTCCTAAAATTTTCAAAGCAATTTGTGAATTTTAATTTTTCTTAAAAAATGTTTAGGAAAAAAGAATTAGGTTCCATAGGGTTCAATGTATTTCATTTTTTTAAACTGGATTTAATCCAAAACTAATTGGGTACTATTATTCATTTACATTACCATATATCCTACAGACCATCTCAACAACATACAACATACTAAAATGTCATTTTGATAAAGTCATTTTTACGGCAGTTATCGTACGAAAGTACAGAACGACAGATAGAATGAACAAAGTCATAAACACTTTTCAACTATGTTGGAAAGTGTTAAAAGACAAATATTAATAATTATTTCATGGCATAATCATAAAAAGTATTAGTACATTTATGTATACGGCGTGGCATGTTGACAAATATAAAATTGCATTTAAATATAAGTTATCAACCACCAGACAAATGAAATCATGTAGCATATTGTAATTTCCTCAGGTCAACATCATTGAATTAATTTGTGTTGATGTTCATTGGCATAACTTATTCTTATCACAAAAATTTACAATTATATTCAGTATAAAATTGATTATTGCATTACTAAATGGATTTTAATGTTAGTTTGAAAAAAAATACATATTTATCCATTGTAACATATTTATATCCATTGTAACATAGGGTGAAACATAATTACTCGTATTTATTGATAAAAAAAATGCTTAGGAAAGTAAAACGACAAATTCCAGGAAAATCTCTCGCGGCCCGGTATAATGGATGCCAACGCCCGGTACTAGCCCGCGGCCTGGCGGTTGAGAAACACTGCAGCTAAACATCCAATAAAATTTTAACTTTCTGATATACTGGGTTTCCAAGAAGAAAAGTTCTTTAGCATCCCAATAACAATAAGGAAAGGAAGTTAACTAATCACACATGTAGTTCTAGTAAACTTCTTCTTCGACCCAGACCGCCCGACCTACCCGAAGGTGTAAAACATCTGTTTGGACGGCCGGAAAGTGCCACCCAATTTAGACCGGAACCCAGTGGGGACGGCATACACAGGGACTTTACCCTCCTTCGCCTATCACTAACCTCTCTGAAGGACTTACTAACCCACATATTTAACGTGCCCGTGCTCCGTGTGAACACGGGGACAGTTTGGGTAGAGCCGGGAATAGAACTTAGGTCGTCCGAGTGCACCCCGGGCCCTAACCACTGGGTTGTCCCACCCCTCAATTCAGGCAAATTGGAGAAACTGAAAAATTTCTACAACCGATATTTCAATGAATTTTTCATCAAAAAGCACTGGGTATAACTTTCGCCCCAATTATGTACCACGCAAATTCCACTAACTGATACTTTTTTACATCAGGTATTTTTTACTGGTATTAAATTTCGCTTTTTTATAAAATTTGTTATTTTGTGGGGACCCACAACTGTCATAACTAAATTATGTTTTTGCTTATTATTATTCAAATTTTACTTTACTTCTCCACTACTTTATCTACGTCCACTTTGTATTTCTTTTAGACATTCTCCGTGACGTACTCGATACTCTCATATTCATATCAGAACAAAGTTATCACCTCTGACCGTAACCATCTCGCCAGAGTCATCGATGACGTCACGTCAGTGGCTCGTCACCTTTGGCATTAAATAACAATGCTAATGAATACCGGAATCTCCCGTTCTATAAATAGACGTTTTAATGCCGGTATTAATAAAAACAAAACCGAATCATTTTTGCTCAAAACGTAAATAATTTTATAAACGTAGCACTGCCTTTATAATCACAGGAGTTTGAACAATAAGTCACGGTCTTTCATATAAACTTAATTAAGCTGGAATTGTATTTTGCGTTTTTAACGAAAGGTTAGCAGGTACAAAAGGGAAGAACAAACAATGAACACAATTTGTAATGATTTTGTGTTAATATATCTATGTCACGCTAAAACATTAATAATTATTTATTTACTCAACCAAGAGGTTTCGCGTCCTGCTCGCTGACGCTCACATACCCTTGTAACTTTTTTCGCGAGTTGGGGGGGGGGGGGGTTCTTCGCCTCCTATAAGCTGAGATCGCTTAAAGAGCTCTTTCTTGCCTCCTACTACAAGCATCCCTGATTACGAATCGAACATTTTTGGGATGATGTCTGTGTGTATGTGTGTGTGTGTGTGTGTGTGTGTGTGTGTGTGTCAGTGAGTCTGTGGAGACGATATCTCACGAACGAATAGAGCAATTCGGATGAAATTTGGTACAAAAATTACAATCCATGAATACTGGAAGCCTATTGTTTGTCAACACAATCAAATGTTCAGAACCCACTAAATTTTCGAGTGAAACTTTGAAAAATCATCAAAAAATCAAAACATTTACGCAAATAGATATTTCTTATGTAATTTTTCTTTAGAAAACGATTGACATAAATTTTAGAACGCTAGCATGAACCGTTCTCGAGATATTGCACATTTTTCAAATAAAATTATCAAAAAATCCCATAAATTAAAAAAAATATATATTAACTGTTAATAAACATGTTCACTTTTCATATGTGATATCATGCGATATATTTGATGACATTATTCTCGTGGATCTAGCTCGTTCCATTCATGAGAAAATATACTTTGAATAATACTTTTTTATGTAAACGCCAATAGTCATTTATCTGCTATAAGAACTTATTTCTTCGTCCATAACGTTTGGCGATATTTTGGCGACGAATTTGGCAGAATGTCGCCAACTTGGCGACTTTTTTAAATGTGGCCACCCTTGGGTGTAAATTTTAAATGTGGCCACCTGTGTGTACGATTCGGGATAAAAAAAAAAAACCCGCCTTTTTTTTGCGAAATAGCCCGCAAAAGCTTGTATCCGCTCTAGTTGAAAAACTAATAGATCGAATTTCACAAAATTCGGTAGATAAGTCACTTGTGGGACACCCTGGTGCTGATTAGATTTTGGAACGATTCGAAAAAAAATAACCTGCCTTCTTTTGCAAGATGGCTCGCAAAAATCGCCAAAATCTAAAATAAAAAACTACGTATGTTCAAATACAGGTGAACCTCGATATCTCGAAATTTTCGGTATCTCGAAATATTTACATCTCCCTTCACGCACGGTATAAAACTAATGTAAAACAAACTCTTTAACTCTCAATTTTTTTAATCAAACTCTCGATATCTCGAATTTTTTCATCTTACCACTTGGATCATCTTACCATTTTCATCTTTTCATTTGAAAAAATGCGATCCAAAAAATGTGTTTAATGCAGATGAAACAGGACTATTTTTTAAGCGTATGCCTGATAAAACTATGGCGATTAAAGGTGAAGAACGTCATAACGGAAAAAGGAGCAAAGAAAAATTAACTGTGCTATTTTGCACTAATATGGATGATTCAGAAAGGCTCAAACCTCTTAAAGGAACTAGACAGAAAAATGTCGCTTGAAAATCGCTATATTTTTATCTTCTTGGACAACTGTACAGCGCATAATAGCGTGGCGAAATTACAATCCGTGAAAGTTCATTCCATGCCACCAAACACAACTTCTAAGTTACAGCCTTTGGACAAAGGTATTATTCAGAGTTTTAAAGTAAACTATAACCACAAAATTAAGCTAATTTGGATCCGCCTAGCTCATTTGGAAAATGTGATAGATTTTGAAGGATTCAGTAGGCTGTAACCAAACTGTCATGGATAACTATTTTGTAAAGTAAAGAAATGCAAGATTAAATTTTAATAATGTATGTACGTACATAGTATTACATTAAATCTGTATCCAATCATTTCAAGCTTCGCTTTATTTGTTGTCAGCATTTTCTTGGGTAATTCCCAATTCTCTGTCGGCAAGATAAAGTAAGTGATTTTTTTAAATGTGTAAAGTATAGAACTAGTATGTATATATTCTTTTATGAATTCCTTAAAATTTTCAAATTTTCGATATCTCGAATTTTTTTGTCTACTCCCTTCAAATTCGACTGTATATCCATTAAATGCTTGTTTAATACGTAATTTTTTAACGAAGAAAAGAATAAAACCAACCCCATTACATTAGGACTAGCCGTTCTCGAGATATTTTAGTTTTTTCGTATTTTCTCTACACCACCTTTGAAAATAAGTCCAGTTATCAAATGAGAATGAAAATTGAATTAAAAGTGAATTAAATTTAATTAAAATAAAGAGAACGTGAATTTAAGTCTGCAGGGAAAGTCATGTGCTGCTCACATTAGATTTTTTTATTTCTTGTCGACTGCCAATACGTTAAACCATAAACGTAGTAGTTAATAGAACGCATTCACATCTCTGAGAACTTCACAAACATTAATGCCCTGATCAATGTAGATCAGTTGCACAAATCCTTTCCCATCTGTTTATGTTACTTCCACGTCTGTTGGTTGACGAACAGACCATATAATCCTTTACCGTCTGGTGATCAACCATTATAGCCAATTTATAAAGGGTCTAGTAGTTGGCTCAACAAAACTGTCACCTATCTTCTTCGTTCCCTGTTTCAATAAATATTGGCAGTGACGTGTAGGGTCTGATTATGTAAAATAGGTAAATAGAATGAAGAAGTTGAAACTTGAAATTGAATTGGGAATTTCTGAATTTATTTTTTCGGACTTGATTTGCAGTCCGAAAAAATGTTAAAATTAACTGAAGTTTGTCTCAACTCAACTTTCTCATACTAGAATTCATTTTTTTTTTCAAAATTTATAAAATTTTTTATGAAAAATCTGTATTGTGGATCCTAATTATTACAACTGTAGCGTGTTACCGTTCACTTTAAAGGGCTTAAAAAACATTTCGATTAATTCCATACTTGACAATATACACCCGAGGGAGCGGGCAACTTGGCCCTCCAGGGGGAGGCGACTAATGACGTCATGAACAAAAAAATTATATCGCGGCTATTTCTCACAACAATGATTGAAACTATGAAGTCTTGTGATCATTGAGCCATAAATAAACCCTTTTATGTATGATTATATCAAATTCTATTCTACTGTGCCATGTTAAAAAATATAAAATTTTGAATAAATTTCTATATTTTCGCTCGAAATTCAAAAATTTCTATCTAGTTCCAGATTTTTATGTAACAAAGTGGGATATAAAGTTTCGTGAAAATCCATTAATGTATGTGCCTGTTATTGCGCACACAAGAAATCGACCACAGGCATCAGACAGATAGACAGCCAGACAGACAGACAGACGGACGGACATTGCTTAAAAAATCCCTTTCTCCTCGCTACTCCACTGAACATACACTCCAACAGGCGAAGCAACGAAGTGGGAAAACAGAACTTTCGATTAAAGATTTTTAAGAAAAATATTATTTGGAAATTGTGATTTTATTTCTAGCTATCGTTAAGCACCTTGCAAACTAGATCACTGTAATACATAATTTTAAGCTGTCGTGGAGAGGCGATCATCCCGATACCCCCCCCCCCCCCCCCCCCCCCCCCGATTCGCAGCTGACCGAAATGATTTATTCACACTTCAGTGCGGAATTCTCAGCAAATGCAACTTGCATTTCATTAATTTCCTGTAAAATGAATGACTATGGACGAATTATTTGGCGATAAAATGAAAAAATCTGATGTGGGCAGCACATGACTTTCCCCGCAGACTTATATTCACGTTCTCTTTATTTCAATTAAATTTAATTCACTTTTAATTCAATTTTCGTTCTCATTTGATAACTGGACTTATTTTCAAAGGTGGCGTGGAGAAAATACAAAAAAAAAAACTAATATATCTCGAGAACGGCTAGTCCTAGAGTAATGGGGTTGGTTTTATTATCTTCGTTAAAAATTACGTATTAAACAAACATTTAATGGATATATTTGAGCATACGTAGCTTTTTAGTTTAGATTTTGACAATTTTTGCGGACCATTCTGCAAAAAAAAGGCAGGTTATTTTATTCTGAATCGTACCAAAATCTAATCAGCACCAGGGTAGCCTATACCTGACTCATCTACCGAATTTTGTGAAATTCGGTCCATTACTTTTTCAGCTAGAGTGGATACAAGCTTTTGCGGGCCATTTCGCAAAAAAGGCGAGTTCTTTTATCCCGAATCGTACCCAAAACTAATTAGCACCAGAGCCCCCCACAAGTGACTTACCTACAAAATTTTGTGAAATTCGGTGTATTAGTTTCTTAGTTAGAGTGGATACAAAATCTGCACAGACAGACAGACACACAGACACACACACAGACGTCACGCTAAAAAGGGTTTTTTCGTATTCTAGAGGTCTCGAAACGTGCAGATCCGTCGAAAACTCGAGTTGCGTATTTTCGACATGATTCCAATACTTTCCCTATACATTATCATGTATTGCAGGGAAAGTAAAATTATTACAAAAGAAAAATCTTCTCTCGTGAATGGAATGAACTAGATCAACAAGGAAGATTTTAACATATTTGCCTCAAAATATTGCATATGGAAAATAACATATTTGATAATAATTACTACTTTTTTTTAATTTTTTGTAATTTATTTGAAATTTATTTGTAATTTATTTTTTGTAATTTATTTTTTTCTGAACTTATGTGCGATATTTCGAAAATTGTTTGAGCTATGTTCTAAACCAATATTCTAAAGCTAATCGCTTTATCTAACGTCATAAAATTGGTATCATCCTTTTTTTATTATGAATGATTATTTTTTTAACATTATCGAAGGTCCTGATTTTTTAAAGATTTTATTTTTTTAAATTCATTCGAAAATTCAGGGGTCTTTCGAACCTTTCTTTTTTAAAGTCCACAGGGCTCCAATATTCACTGATTATAATAATCGTACGAAACTTTTTTTTAAACTCGTCATTCGTTTGTGAAATATCGCTTTCAGAAATTCATACACATGCACACGCACACAGACATCGCATTAAAAACATTCGATTCGAATTAAGATAAACTTAAAACCTGCTCTTCCGTCAAGAAATCAAATTCGCATTTTAATACTTTTACATGCCGCCTTTTACTTTTACATACATACCGCCTCATAATACTTTTCCTTTACATAATGCTATGTATGTAGTTAAAGTGGCAAAGTCTATTGTTTTTCAGCCCTACAAAAATTTTGGTAAAAAGTATAATGTTTTTCAATCCTGCAAAATTTTTGGTAAAAAGACTAATGTTCTTCTGTCCTATAAAAATTTGGTAAAAAGTGTAATGTTCTTCAGACCTACAAATATTTTGGTAAAAAGTATAATGTTCTTCAGTCCTACAAAATTTTTGGTAAAAAGTCTAATGTTCTTCTGTCCTATAAAAATTTGGTAAAAAGTGTAATGTTCTTCAGACCTACAAATATTTTGGTAAAAAGTCTAATGTTCTTCAGTCCTACAAAATTTTTGGTAAAAAGTCTAATGTTCTTCTGTCCTATAAAAATTTGGCAAAAAGTGTAATGTTCTTCAGATCTACAAATATTTTGGTAAAAAGTCTAATGTTCTTCAATCCTACAAAATTTTTGGTAAAAAGTCTAATGTTCTTCTGTCCTATTAAAATTTGGTTAAAAGTGTAATGTTCTTCAGACCTACAAATATTTTGGCAAAAAGTCTAATGTTTTTCAGTCCTACAAATTTTTTTTGTAAAATTATGAAAAATACATTTCATAAAATATTTTTAGAACATTCCTCGTTTTTCTATAACGTTGTTCAGATTTCCCGTACGTTCTAACATTAATGAATATATGAGACGCTCAATTACATCCTCTTATCCAATCTTTCTCTTTTCCAGAATTATCCACGACAGCGGTTTCACGCAAGAGGATTTCAAGCAGTACAAGCCCGTGGTGTACAGCAACACGATACAGTCGATGGTGGCCATCCTCCGGGCGATGCCCACCTTGGGCATCGGTTTCGGAAATAACGAGCGAGAGGTACTTACTTATTCCCTTCTACAATAATACTTTTAGCCAGCATCAAAAAAGTCTTCAAGTGTTCACTCCGTTATTCCTTCACCAACCTCAAACCATCATTTTATAATTTTTGTCGCTCGTCAGTAAGGGGTGGATGATGAGCGAGCACAGCAGGAACTCACCGGGAACAAATTTTAGTGATTTATAGTGCTTTAAACGCTCTACAAGGACATGTAATTGGATTTTGGATTCGGTTCTTTGTTTCTGAAATATAGTGGTTATAATAGCGTTAATGGGGTTTCGGAGATCCAGGTATGCCCATTCTACTACAAGAATCAAAAAGTTCAGAAACTGTGCTGATATCTCCAACCCTGATTAGAGGAGAGGGGAACTATTTTACCGTAGCGTAGAGGCACATGTGACGCGAAATGTGAAAAGGAAGAAGCAAGTCTGCAGTGCAGAGTTTTTCCAGACAATGCGTGTCAGTGAACTGCAGTCGTTCGCGTACCTGGAAAACGGAAATGGCGTTTGAAGAACAACGTGCGAATTTCAAATTCTGTCAGCGTTTGGGGAAGTCGCCGACAGAAACATTGCACCTGCTGCAGCAGTTGCAATGTTTCTGTCTGCAATTTACCCAAATTCTGGCAGAATTTGATATTCGCACGTTGTTCTTGAAACGCCATTTCCGTTTTCGACGAACGCTAACGACTACAGTTGACTGACACGCATTGTCTGGAAAAACACCTGCTTCTTTCTTTTCACATTTCACGTCACATGTGGCTCTACGCCACAGTAAAATAGTTCCCCTCTCCTCCAATCAGGGTTGGAGATATCAGCGCAGTCTCCGAACTTTTTGATCCTACCTTGTATTAGTTCAAGATTTTAGTGCAGACATCAAGAAATAAGGAAATATAAAGTTTGCAAAGCGCCTCGCTGCCACAACCGGGAATCGAACCCTGGATCTTCGAACTGGCCAGCCAAAGCTCTACCGTTGAAGTACTGGGACGACATTGCAGGCTCTTATCGTCGAAGTGGACTCTGCATTCTCCACCCTCTAATGTAAGATTGGCGGGCAACTGTCAATATGACTGACCACCTTCTTCTATTTTCACCTCACGTTAGCCTCCTATTGTTACTATTTTTACCCAAGTTAGTATCCGGTCGTTATCCTCTCAGTTTGAAATCGGCGCTCAATCTTCCAGAGTCCACTGAATTCGTACTAGTCTTACTAGGGTCACTTTCAGATCTCCGATATCAACCTCTAGTTGTATTTGCAATAAATTCGGTGACTTTGACCATTACATTTTCGATTGTTCTTTTTCTAAAAATGTTCATCTCTGCAAACCCTCTCCCTCTAATAAACCAATTTGGTTCTCCAAAGTTCGTTCAAATCCCTCTTCAGTAGAAAAAATTGAAAACTGTATTCTTGTTACCAAGGAAATTTCTAATAAAGTGACCTAAGCTTATGAGTAGATTCTGCTCTCAATTAATTTTGATCAATGAATCCCTTTATTTCATTCTCATTAACTTGTATGAACTTATTGTGTTCCCTCCATATTTTCTGTTTAAAATAAAAAAAGCTATGTTAACTGTTTTTATTTTCGGTTCTTTCTTTTTCTTTTGACCCTTTCATTTGTATTTTTTCTAAATTTCATCCTAAATTTCTTAAATTTATGTTTTTGTTTTCCATCTGCCTAAATTCCTTTCCTTTTCCATATATTTTCTTTTTTAATATATTTTCTAAATTTCACTTTTAAAATTTTATTATTTTCTTTGATTTTAATATAATAAATAAATCATAATATAATAAATCATTATGTTAATACACCCCACTCTAAATTTTATTTTTCAATGATCTTTTTATCTATATTCGCAATAACCATTTTCCCATTTTTGAAAATGGGCGTACTTGTCAAGTTCAAATATAATGTAAAATTGTCTGTTTAATCACAATATTTTTCATCAATTGTTATCTTTTTAGATCTAAATAAATGTTCGTTTGGCGGGATGGTAGACGTAGGGTGCCTCCTGAGTGCAGGATTTATCCTTTCCCGACCGTGCAGCTAGCTACTTTAAACCCATTATGTGAGTCGCACGGTCTGGGGTCTTCAGATCTCCGACATCTTTACACTAACCTACAGGGTTGATTAGTTCGGGCGCAATTGCAAAGAACCTTGTTGCCCCAACCGGGATTCGAACCTTGGATCTTTGAACTGACCAGACGACGCTCTACCGTTGAGCTACTGGGACGAAACTGCAAGCTCTTATCGTCGAAGTAGACTCTACAAGTTGTTAGGCATTAAGTAGACGATGTTCAATTTAAAACTTGCATCTTAACCTGTAAAATTTACTAAAGAAATTCAAACTTGCATATTCGCTCGAATAACTTAAAATGATTAGATTGTTTCAATTATGTATCCTATTGAAGTTAACATATGCGCATGTTATATGTCGTAAACGAAAAAATCTAATGTGGGTAGCACATGACTTTACCTGCACTCACTTATTCACGTTCTCTTTATTTTTTCAACAATTCATTAAATTGAGTTTAATTGCACAAAATAGAAGCCATAATTCTTTTAAATTACGCTAAATATGCACTTTTCATTCAATTTCTGTTTTCATTTATTAACTGGACTTATTTTCAAAGGTGGCGTAGCGAAAATGCGAAAAAACTAAAATATCTCGAGAACGGCTAGTCCTAGAGTGGTGGTGTTAGTCTTATTGTTTTCGTCATCAAAACTTGCGTATAAAATAGGCATTTAATGGATATATTTGAGCTTACGTAGTCTTTTATTTTTAGATTTAACGATTTTTGTGGCCATTTCGCAAAAAAAGTCAGGTTCTTTACTCGTACCAAAATCTCGCAATCGTACCAAAATCTAATCAGCATCAGATTAACCTGCAAGTGATTTATCGACTAAATGTTGTGAAATTTGGTCTAATACTTTTCAGGTAAAGTGGATACAGGCAATTTTTGCGTGTTCTTTTATTCCGAATCCTACCAAAATCTAATCAGCACTAGGGTCACCCGCAAGAAACTTACCTACGAAATTTTATGAAATTCGATCAATTAGTTTTTCAGTTAGAGTGGATACAAAATATGCACAGACACACACACACACACACACACACACACACACACACACGCATACACACACAGACATGCACACAGACGTCACGCTAAAAATGTTTTTTTCGTATTCTAGAGGTCCTAAAACGTGTAGCGTCGTCGAAAACTCGAGTTGCGATTTTCGGTACGATTCCAATACTTTCCCTATGAATTATCATGTATTTCAGGAAACGTAAAAATTGCAATTGAACACAACGAATATGCTTATTGAATTTATTATAGTCTTGTTTTACAAGATGTTACGCAAAACCATTTCAGCTCCATCGGTCTAAAACCACCGCCGATTTTTCGCGCAATTTGTACTAAGAAAACGATATTTAGCGTTAAGGGGGCAGTGGACGTTGAAATCCAACTATTTCAATTTTTGATCAAATTGACATATTTTTTTTTTACATATGCCAAATTTATAATGCATTTACCAAATATAATAAAAATCTGCCGATGTAGTTTTATTTTTACTTTCCCTGCAATACATGGTAATGTATAGGGAAAGTATTGGAATCATGCCGAAAATCGCAACTCGAGTTTTCGACGGATCTACACGTTTCGAGACCTCTAGAATACGAAAAAACTATTTTTAGCGTGACGTCTGTGTGTGTGTCTGTGTGTGTGTCTGTGTGTCTGTGTGTCTGTCTGTCTGTCTGTGCAGATTTTGTAACCACTCTAACTAAAAAACTAATGGACCGAATTTCACAAAATTTGGTAGGTAAGTTATCTGTGAGCGAGTCTGGTGCTGATTAGTTTTGGGTACGATTCGGAATAAAAGAACCCGCCTTTTTTTGCGAAATGGCCCGCAAAAGCTTGTATCCACTCTAACTGAAAAACTGATGGACCGAATTTCACAAAATTCGGTAGATGAGCCACTTGTGGGTTACCTTGGTGCTGATTAGATTTTGGTACGATACGGAAAAAAATAACCTGCCTTTTTTTGCAAAATGGCCCGCAAAAATCGTCCAAATCTAAACTAAAGAACTGGGTATACTCAAATATATCCATTAAATGCTGGTTTAATACGTAATTTTTAACGACGAAAAGAATAAGACCAACCCCATTACACTAGGACTAGCCGTTCTCGAGATATTTTAGTTTTTCGTACTTTCCCTACGCCACCTTTGAAAATAACCCCGGTTACCGCATGAGAACGAAAATTGAATTAAAAGTAAAATAAATTTAGTTAAAATAAAGAGAACGTTAATATAAGTCTGCAGGGAAAGTCATGTGCTGCCTACATCAGAGTTTTTATTTTAAAAAGTAGAAAAAAATATTTTAATAAAATTTTAAAATGTTCCTTGAATGTTAAGTTTTTTTTCTCCTAATTTCACATTAAATTTATTTAACAGAATAACAAGAACAAATTTGTGCATTAATTTCTAAATCCATCATCAGGTTATTTATAAATATATAAATATATCCTTGAATTGGAAAGACAATTTTTATCAAAATTTTATGTGTAGCTAAGCTTTTCTACATATTTATGTCACTTAAAGTATTCGAATTGGAAAATACATGCACAATTTTGTTAAAATATATATGTAGAATATTTTTTTTTATCAAATGGTCAGGCACTTGACTCTCATCATTCACCTATACATCGGCCAGAACGTGAACCATTTAGCCGTCTTAGAACGTTGCCCCAGGCGCACCAGAGGGGGGCGGAACACACTGCGCCCAACAACACAACATCCATGCCTTACGTGGGACTCTAACCCATAACGCGGCGGTCGAACGATTGCTTGGAAACGCTCGCCTTGACCGCTCGACCACCGCCTCGGCTGGTGTAGGATTATATATCCTACAAATTTCATATAATTAGGTTAAATATTAGAACATTTCAAATCTATAAATATCTTGAAAATCTCATTCTGAGAAAAACACATTTTAAAGTACACTTTTCAACATAATTTTTGTTGCATTTACAATATTTGTTTGTTCATAATTTAGAACGTAAACATTCGAATCGAATGCGGTTTTTCCAATCGATGTAAAACACAGTGAGTAATAATATTGTTGCAATAACAAAATTTCTTAAATTTTTTCGTATTTTGCTCGTTTGAACGAACATCTACCGTCCCCTTAAACGCTTATTGGGATAAGTAATTGAATGTTAAATGGAAAGTTATTTTGATGTGAATAACATCTACTCTTGGCGTTTCTGTGGCCGTAAACTTAGCTTTATAAAAAATCTAAACACTTTGGATATTTATACTCCCTAACCTAATAAGTGAAAAGATATTTTTTTTATTTTGTCTGAAACAGAGTTCAGATTATGAATATATAAAGATAATTTCAATATTTTATTATTTTGAATTATTTTACCTAAAAAAATTTAAGTGTATGTGTCCGAAAGAGATTTATTTTCATTTTTCTTACTTTTACTCGAAATATCTTTGAAATTACAAATGATTATAAATAATAAGCGATAAAAATATGTACTGATAAATTTAGTGTCTAAATCTATGTTTATTATTAAAAAAATGCTCACCTAGTTTTCAAATAATCGTAATGTCAAGTTAAAGAAGCTTGAAAATGTTATTTTTTTAAAAGTTTGTAATTTTTATATCTCAACAACTAAAGTGGAACGATAAGCAAGACTTTGTAGCTTTTTGAAAGTCCTAGAGATGTGTATAAAAACTTTAGAAAGTATCTGTCCGAACAAGTTTTATTTATTTTTCATTCTTCTTATTTTCACTCGAAGTATCTTCAAAACTATAAAAGATAGATATAAATAGTAAGCAATAAAAGTATGTATGAGGAAATTTTATTCTTAAATCTATATTCATTTAAAAAAATCTCTTATAGTTTTCGAATAATAGTCTTGTCAAGTTAAAGAAGATTGAAAATGTTCCGATTCTCAAGTTTGTTCTTCTTATATCTCAAAAAGTAAAGTGGAACAATAAGCAAGAATTTGTAACTCTTTGAAAGCTCTAAAATTAAATTTTGGATCGAACTCATTTCTTTGCAAAAAAAAAAAAACTTCTCAAAGTATCTCTCAAAACAAGTTTTGTTTATTTTTCATTCTTCTTATTTTCACTCGCAATATCTTCAAAACTATAGAAGATTATAAATAATAGGCAAAAACATATGTATAAAGAAATTTTGTTTCCAAATCTGTATTCATTTAAAATAGAAAAGCTTTTATCGTTTTCGAATAATAGTCTTGTCAAGTTGAAGAAGATTGAAAATGCGCCGATTTTCAAGTTTGTATTTCTTGCATCTCAACAAATAAAGTGGAACAATAAGCAAGAATTTGTAGCTCTATGAAAACTCCATAATTAAATTTTGGATTGAACTCATTTTTTTACATAAACAAAAAAACCTTTAAAAATTACCTGTCCGAACAAGTTTTATTTATATTTCATTCTTCTTACTCTCACTCGAAATATCTTCAAAATTATAAAAGATTATAAATAATAGCCAAAAACATATGTATAAGGAAATTTTGTTTCTAAATCTGTATTCATTTAAAGCTTTTACAGTTTTCGAATAATAATCTTGTCAAGTTGAAAAAGATTGAAAAATGTTCTGATTTTCAAGTTTAAATTTCTTATATCTCAACAAATAAAGTGGAACAATAAGCAAGAATTTGTAGCTCTATGAAAGCTCTATAATTAAATTTTAGATCGAACTCATTTCTTTACAAAAACAAAAAAAATATTTACAAATTACCTGTCCGAACAAATTTTATTTATTTTTCATTCTTACTTTCACTCGAAATATCTTCAAAACTATAAAAGATTATAAATAATAGGCAAAAACACATATATAAGGAAAATATGTTTCTTACTCTGTATTCATTTAAAAAAGAAAAACTTTTATAGGTTTCAAATGATAGTCTTGTCAAGTTGAAGATGATTGAAAATGTTCCGATTTTTAACTTTTTCTCTCTCTCTCTCTCTCTTCCAATCCAAATATCTTCAAAACTATAAAAGATTATAAATAATAAGCAAAAACATATGTATAAGGAAATTTAGTTTCGAAGTCTGTATTCATTTAAAAAAGAAAAACTTTTATAGTTTTCGAATAATAGTCTTGTCAAGTTGAAGAAAATTGAAAATGTTCCATGTTTTAACTTTCTCTCTCTCTCTCTCTCTCTCTCTTCCAATCCAAATATCTTCAAAACTATAAAGGATTATAAATAATAAGCAAAAATATATGTATAAGAAAATTTAGTTTCTAAGCCTGTATTCATTAAAAAAGTAGAGCTTTTATAGTTTTCGAATAATAGTCTTGTCAAGTTGAAGAAGATTGAAAATGTACCGATTTTTAACTTTTCTTCTCTCTCTCTCTCTCTCTCTCTCTTCCAATCCAAATATCTTCAAAACTATAAAGGATTATAAATAATAAGCAAAAACATATGTAAGGAAATTTAGTTTCCAGTCTGTATTCATTTAAATAAGAAAAGCTTTTATAGTTTTCGAATAATAGTCTTGTCAAGTTGAAGAAGATTGAAAATGTTCCGATTTTTAACTTTTTTTTCTCTCTCTCTCTCTTCCAATCCAAATATCTTCAAAACTATAAAAGATTATAAATAATAAGCAAAAACATATGTATAAAGAAATTTAGTTTCTAAGTCGGCATTCATTTAAAAAAGAAAAGCTTTGATAGTTTTCGAAAAATAGTCAAGTTGAAGAAGATTGAAAATGTTCTGATTTTTAACTTTTTTTCTCTCTCTCCCTCTTCCTATCCAAATATCTTCAAAACTATAAAAGATTATAAATGATAAGCAAAAACATATGTATAAGGAAATTTTGTTTCTAAATCTGTATTCATTTAAAAAAGAAAAGCTTTTATAGTTTTCGAGTAATAGTCTTGTCAAGTTGAAGAAGATTGAAAATGTTCCGATTTTTAACTTTTTTTCTCTCTCTCTCTCTTCCAATCCAAATATCTTCAAAATTATAAAAGATTATAAATAATAAGCAAAAACATATGTATAAAGAAATTTAGTTTCTAAGTCGGTATTCATTTAAAAAAGAAAAGCTTTGATAGTTTTCGAATAATAGTCAAGTTGAAGAAGATTGAAAATGTTCCGATTTTTAACTTTTTTTTTTCTCTCTCTCTCTTCCAATCCAAATATCTTCAAAACTATGAAGGATTATAAATAATAAGCAAAAATATATGTATAAGGAAATTTAGTTTCTAAGCCTGTATTCATTACAAAAGTAAAGCTTTTATAGTTTTCGAATAATAGTCTTGTCAAGTTGAAGAAGATTGAAAATGTTCCGATTTTTAACTTTTCTTCTCTCTCTCTCTCTCTCTCTTCCAATCCAATTATCTTCAAAACTATAAAAGATTATAAATAATAAGCAAAAACATATGTATAAGGAAATTGAGTTTCTAAGTTTGTATTCATTTAAAAAGAAAAGCTTTTATAGTTTTCGAATAATAGTCTTGTCAAGTTGAAGAAGATTGAAAATGTTCCGATTTTTAACATTTCTTCTCTCTCTCTCTCTCTCTCTTCCAATCCAAATATCTTCAAAACTATAAAAGATTATAAATAATAAGCAAAAACATATATATAAAGAAATTTAGTTTCTAAGTCGGTATTCATTTAAAAAAGAAAAGCTTTGATAGTTTTCGAATAATAGTTAAGTTGAAGAAGATTGAAAATGTTCCGATTTTTAACTTTTCTTCTCTCTCTCTCTCTCTTCCAATCCAAATATCTTCAAAACTATAAAGGATTACAAATAATAAGCAAAAAGATATGTATAAGGAAATTGAGTTTCTAAGTCTGTATTCATTTAAAAAAGAAAAGCTTTTATAGTTTTCGAATAATAGTCTTGTCAAGTTGAAGAAGATTGAAAATGTTCCAATTTTTAACTTTTTTTTTCTCTCTCTCTCTCTTCCAATCCAAATATCTTCAAAACTATAAAAGATTATAAATAATAAGCAAAAACATATGTATAAGGAAATTGAGTTTCGAAGTCTGTATTCATTTAAAAAAGAAAAGCTTTTATAGTTTTCGAATAATAGTTTTGTTAAATTGAAGAAGATTGAAAATGTTCCTATTTTTAATTTTTATTTTCTCTCTCTCTCTCTCTCTTCTCCAATCCAGGCTGATGGCAAGATGGTGTTCGAGGTGGTTTCGAGGATGGAGGACACAGAACCCTTCTCCGAGGAGCTCACCTTGGCCATGAAGAGACTGTGGATTGATTCAGGTGTTCAAGAGTGCTTCGGAAGGTCGAACGAGTATCAGCTCAACGATAGCGCCAAATAGTAAGAAATACCTTCATGTCTCACTTAACCCTTTAGCTGATGGTGTCTATGATCATGGGCAAACTCAAAATATAGTTTACCAATTAGAACGCTCAACAGAAAAGCTGATTGGGGCTGAGCGATTTGAGCGGATTTATGCCGTGATTCCAAAAATTTTTCACAGTAGTGGATTTCGCTTTTCGTTGTTATTCACTTGTTGCTTTCTCATAATATATCACATCACTCAATAAGTCTCCGGTCTGACACATAAATGGCAACACTGTTGACAGACCCATATGATTTCTGGATGGCACCAACCTTCAAACGACACGTGTCAAAATTTCATGACATTCTGACAATTAGTTTATAGGTTACAGTGGTTTTAGTGACCCCAGTTTTGTAATTTTCGAAACAATGGATAAAAAAGAATTTCGTGTGTTGATTACACATTGTTTTTTGATGGGGGAAAAATGCTGTTGAAGCCAAACAGTGGCTTGATAAGCGTTATGGGGACTCTGCACAAGGGAAATCAACTATTATTGACTGGTATGCTGAATTTAAACGCGGTCGTACAAACACCGATGATGCCTGGTCGCCCAAAATCGGCAGTTGTTCCGGAAAACACAAAAAAAAGTTCACAAAATAGTTTTGAAAGACCGTAAAGTGAAGTTGCGTGAGATAGCTGACACCTTAAAGATATCAGAAAGTAGTGTGTTTACAATTTTACACGAAAATTTGAGCATGCGTAAGTTCCTTTCGAAGTCGGTGTCGCGTTTGCTCACACCGGACCGAAAACAACAACGCGTCGACGATTCAGAGCGCTGTTTGGAGCGCTTCGAATTGCTTCCTCACCCACCGTACTCTCCAGATATGGCTCCCAGTGACTACTGGATTTTTGCAGACATCAAAAAGATGCCCCAGGGAAAGAAATTTGGCTCAAATGAAGAAGTGATTGCCGAAACTCGGGCTTATTTTGAGAGCAAAGACAAATCGTTCTACAAAAAAGGCATCGAAAAGTTAGAGGAGCGCTGGAATGAATGTATTATTTTTGAAGGAGAGTATGTTGATGAATAAAGTCGAATTTAAAAAAAAATTGGTTTTCTTAGTTAGACCGGAGACTTATTGAGTGATGTAGTTATATAGAGAAAGTATTGTAAAAAATACTCCCATCTTCTTGATCTCTCCTTCGTGATCCAGAAAGAAGGCATTTGTTATATATTTTAGAAATATGCCGCTCATCAGTATGTGATTTTTATATGTCCTAAAAAAGAAAATAGTGAAAGTTTGCTTTTAAATATATATATGATGAAACAGTGAAACAATATTATTAATAGTTATTAACAATTTTTACTTTCTCATACTATAATACAGTATAGATAAACTATTATTTTCACGAAAATTTTCAAATTCGATATTTTGATACCAATATGTATTTTAAGACCTCCTGAACACGTTTTGACTATTTTTGGAGTGGTGTCCATCCGTCTGTCTGTCTGTTTATCTATATGTCTGTGGTCGATTTTTTGTTCACACCATAGCGGCCACAAATATTAATGGATTTTCACAAAACTTTATATCCGGCTTTGGTGTCAAATAAAATTTGAGATTTAATTCGAGCGAAAACTTCGAAATGCATTCGAAATTTTATATTTATTTAACATGGCAGCATAAGACAAAACTTTACATTCATGCATAGAAGGGATTATTTTTGACTCAATAATCACGATACTTAATGATTTCAATCATTGTTGTGAAAAAATGGCCGCGATACAATTTTTTTGTTCGTGACGTCATTAGCTCCCTCGTTGGCAAATTATCCCTCCCTCAGGAGTGTACATTGTCAAGTATGATATCAATCGAAATATTTTTTCAAGGCCTTTAAAGTGAAGGGTGATGCGCTATAATTACAATCATTTGGACTGACGATACCAATTTTTCAAAATTTTTGTTGGGAAAGAAAAGCTACATAAAATTGGATTCTGGTATGAGAAAATCGAGTTAGGCCACCTACCAGTTAATATAGTTTTCAATTTTCACACTATTTGCGCAGCGGGCGCGGTAGCCCAGTGGTTAGCGCGTGGTAGGCCGGGTTCTATTCCCGCCACTGCCAAAACTGCCGCCGTGTTCACGCGGAGTACGATCACATTAAACATGTGGGTCTGAAGTCCTTCCGAGAGGTTGGTGGTAGGGGACGGAGGGTACCGTCCCTGTGGATGCCTCCCCCACTGGGTTCCGGTCTAAATTGGGTGTCACTTCCCGGTCTTCTAAACTGTTACCTTACACCTTTCTGGTAGGTCGGACGATCTGGGCCTCAACAACAACAACATTCTTTGGGCAAAGGTCCCCAATTTGAAGTGATTGTGTCCGATAGGTGTTGAATAAGTCTATTCTGGAGTGTGGCCCAATTCGACTTTCTCATCACACCAATATCCATTTTTTTTTTTTTTTTGAAAAATCGATATCATGGGTCCAAATGATTACAATTATAGCGTGTTACCCTTCCCTTTAAAGGGCTTGAAAGCATCTTTCAATTGATACCATACTTGACAATATACCCCCTCCCCCCCCCCCCCCCAAGAGGGACGTGACCCTGAGGGAGCTAATGCCCTCACGAACGAAAACAATTGTATGGCGGCCATAACAGCAATGATTGGAACTATCAAGTCTCGCGATCATTAATTTATAAATAAAGGCTTTTATGCATGATTAGGTAAAATTTTGTCCTATACTGCCATATTTATAAAAATTTAAATTTAGAATGAAATTCAAAGTTTTCGCTCGAATTTTTAAAAAATTCTATCTAGAATCTTCAAAAATTGGTTCTAAAATATTCTGCTGATAGTAGAGTGAATTAATTTTAGCTTTATTTGAGACTGTTTTGAGTTTTAATTTATTTACCGTTGTAACAAAATCCTGCAATTATCATGAATCCCTTTAGGAACTTTTCTGTACATTGGCGAATCCATTTCGTACGGTCATATTCGTCAGTTGAGCAATAGAAAATTGCTCTTTTTTTATTACAGTCACTTAAATACACCCATGCTTCATCGAGTTTTACCACAAATTCCCATTTATCAGCAGCTACGTATTTTTCATATAATTTTCTACAATTTGTTTTTCTTTCCGCAATGTGCTTTGGCAAAAGCAGATGAACTTTAGATTTTTTTAAACATCTTTTTTAACTTCAAATCTTCATGAATGAGTTTACTTACAGTGCCAGAAGACATTCCCAGTTTCGATGCAATGGATCTTTCAGTCGGTGGATTTTCTTTTAGGATCAGACTTCACTTTCTTGATATTTACCCGCTTTCGAACAGTCTTATGATGCGATTTTGCGGCCATTTTTTCATTTTTACTTTCAGCTAGACGCCTTTTCCCTTTCAAATTTAATATATTAAAAATATCTTTCTTTGAAATGCAATAACCTCGCTAACCATCGCTTTACAATTTGTGGATACGAATATTTTTAATCGGAAAGCGCATTTACGTAATCTTCGAGCCATCTTTCAATTTCAGGAGCCATTTTCAAAATATATCTTTTATTCTACATTCCAATCAAAACAAAACAGTAGCAGACGATTATATTGAAAATGCCAAAACTTTTTTTTTTTTTTTTTCAAATGGCCAGGCACTTTGACCTTCGTCATTCGCCTTTATTACAGCGGCCAGAGTGTGAACCATTTAGCCGTCCATGTTGCCCCAGGCGCACCAGAGGGGGTGGATCACATTGCGCCCACAACACAAACATCCATGCCTTACGTGAGGCTCGAACCCACAACGTGGCGGTCGAGCGATTCCTACGGAAACGCTTGCCTTTGACCACTCGAAAACCACGTCGGCAAATGCCAAATCTTTATCTCTAAATACTAACGAGAAACATAAATACAAAATCGTTTCCATAAAGTGCGAACGACCTTCTGTAATGCAATGAATTTACTTCTTTCACAGTGAAAGAATGATGTTTAAGATGCACAGCAGACATTTGGCATTTTCCCCGGGTAAAACTCTTTCAAAGAATCCGATTGACTTATATTTTGCGTAACTCAATTTGGCAATTATCAATATTGACACCATCCATAATAAACAATATAGCCCATATATTAAAATATTTTAATAATTATATCATCGATTTGGCGTTATTTTCGTTAATTTAGTGCCATTTTTGCAATTTTGACGAGATTTTTGTCAATCTGAGTCAATTGATTTTTGTCAATTTTTGTCAACAAATATTACCATGTTGGCGATATTTCGACAATTAATCGCTAAGTTCGTCAAATTTATCGTAAAAAATTTGAGACCAACGGAGAGAAGAGCAATTTTTATATATATAAATGACTATTACTTTCCTTATATGCAATAATGTTTAAGGAAGTATTGTGACGGGGTATTGTTTTTACACGCAATCGAATGTTCAGAACCCCCCTAAATTCTCGAATGAAATTTTGGAAAAATCATCAAAAAATCAAAACCTCTACTAAAGTTACGCAGGTAGACATTTCTTATGTAATGTTTCATTAAAAAACGATTAACATAAATTTTAGAACGCTAGCATGAACCGTTCTCGAGATATTGCACATTTTTCAAAAAAAATTATCAAAAAATTATATAAAATAAAAAAAAATATTTCCTACTGAGAAACATGTTTACTTTTCATATGTAATATCATGCGATTTGGTTACATCGTTCTCGTGCATCTAGCTCGTTCCATTCATGAAAAAACATACTTTGAGTAATACTTTTGTATTTGAACGCCAATAGTCATTTATATGCTATAAGAATAAATTATTTCTCCGTCTATAACGCTTGGCGAGATTTTGGCGACGAATTTGGCGGAATGTTGCCAACTTGGCAACTTTTTTAAATGTTGCCAAATTAAAGAAAATCTCGCCAAATGAGTAAAAATGACTCTATATCAATGAAAATAACGCCTAATTGACGAAAATTCAATATCTTGGAAAAAATATAAGTATCTACTATAAGAATAACCTATTTTGTTTTTACTATAAAAGTAGTAAATACATTGCATTATATAAGGAAAATCATGTGCTGCCCACATCAGATTTTTTTTTCTGTTGGGCGTCAAAATGCAAAATACAATACTATTACCCAAAGTATCTTCTCTCGCGAATGAAACGAACTAGATATACGAGAATGATTTTAACAAATTTGATGTATAATATTACATATGAAAAGTGAACATATTTCACAATAAGAAAAATTTTTTAAATGTTATGCAATCTTTTGATAAATTTATTTTTAAGAAACGCACATTATCTCGAGAACGGATCATGCTAGTGTTCTAAAGTTTGTGTCACTCGTTTCTAAATGAAAATTGACATGAGAAATAATCATTAATATAGCATTATTGTTTTGATTTTTTATTCTCATTTCAAAATTTCTCTAAAAATTTTAAGGGCTTTCCGAGAATTCGATTAAGTTTGAAATCAGTTGGATTTCATTACTCACCGATTGTAATATTTGTACCAAATTTCATTCGAAACGCTCCATTCTTTCGTGAGATATCTCATGCACAGACTCACACGAACACACGCACATGCAAACACACATACACACACAAACACGCACATGCAAACACACATACACACACAAACACGCACAGATGCCACCTCAAAAACGTTCGATTCGAGTTCAGGGATATTTAGAACGTTCTATTCCGTAAAAATCTCAAATTCGAAATTTCGACCTCATCGCATTACTTTCCATATACATTTATACTATGCATATAGGGAAATAAAAAGTATATAGAATTATTGAAAGAATGTAACTCTGCAAAAATGTGTATCCCTGATGTTTAGATAAATTTGTACAGCTTAAACATACCGTCAGTACATGAATATTTCACACATTTCTTTATTTCAACCAATTGTTTAAAAGAACAATTTATGGTTTAAATGATGTATTTTCTACCGATTTTCCCAGTCACCGTATTTCTCGAATGCAAAACCGTCAGGGGTTTCCGTCTACTCGGTCAAGGAGGTAGAAGTTGAGGTCGAGCAGCTGGTGAACTATTAATAACTTCACTGAAAAAGGGTTAAGTAGCATTGAAAACGGTAGAAACACCTATAAAACCTTAAAATATGAAATGTTTGCGAACTCGCAACAAAAGCAGGGCGGTGCATGCAGTCTTTTATGACTTTTTTGAGGGGGGGAGGGGGAATGATACTTTAGGGGGGATTCTATTTATTCTATTTGCCCTATATAATATATCTAAATGCTGCCACATAAATAGAAACGTTTCAAAAGTTTATATAAAATGTCTCCGGGGGGGGGGGGGGGCTTAGCTCGCCCGAATGTATGCCTATAAGTCTGAAAGAAACACTGGGGTCGTGGCGAGATAAACCTGACCCGGGGAAAGAGCAACTCACGAACTCCTATTTTGCTTTAGCCTTATTACTTTCCTTATATACATATAATGTATAAGGAAAGTATTGTGTCAGAATTCGAATTCGAGTTTTCAAAGGGAGAGCACGTTTCAAGCATCCCTGATCACGAATCGGACATTTTAGGTGATGTCTGTGTGTGTGTGTGTGTGTGTGTGTGTGTGTGTGAAAGTATGTGTGTATGTGTGTGTCAATGAGTCTGTGGAGACGATATCTCACGAACGAATGGAGCGATTCGAATGAAATTTGGTACAAAATCACAATCCGTGAAAACTGAAAGCTATTGTTTTTAAACGTAATCAAATGTTCAGAACCCCCCTAAATTTTCGAGTGAAATTTTGAAAAAAATCATCAAAAAATCAAAACCTTTAACAAAGTTACGCAAATAGACATTTCTTATGTAATTTTTCCTTAGAAAACGATTGACATAAACTTTAGAACGCAATCACGAACCGTTCTCGAGATATTGTACATTTTTCAAATGAATGTATCAAAAAATCCCATAAAAAAAATATTACCTGTTGAGAAACATGTTCACTTTTCATATGAAATATCATGCGATAAATTGGGTGACATCATTCTCGTGGATCTAGCTCGTTCCATTCGCGAGAAAAGATACTTTGAGTTATACTTTTGTATTTGAACGGCAATCTGCTATAAGAATAACTTATTTCTCCGTTCATAACGCTTGGCGAGATTTCAGCGACGAGTTTGCAATAATGTATAAGGAAAGTATTGTGGGTCGAAGCTAGGGTCGAAAATTCGAATTCGAGTTTACGAAGAGAGAGCACGTTTCAAGCATCTATGATCACAAATCGAACATTTTTAAAGTGATGTCTGTGTGTGTGTGCGTGTCAGTGAGTTTGGGGAGACGATATCTCACGAACCAATGGAGAGATTCGAATGAAATTTGGTACAAAAATTATAGTCCGTGAATACTGGAAGCCTATTGTTTTTAAACACAATCGAATGTTCAGAACTCCCTTAAATTTTGGAGTGAAATTTTGAAAAATTCATCAAAAAGTCAAAACCTTTAATAAAGTTACGCAAACAGACATTTCTTATGTAATTTGTTCTTAGAAAAGGTTGACATAAACTTTAGAACTTTAGCATGAACCGTTCTCGAGATATTGCACATTTTTCAAATAAATTTATAAAAAAAATATTAACTGTTGAGAAACATGTGCACTTTTCATATGTAATATCATGCGATAAATTTGGTGACATCATTCTTGTGGAAATAGCTCGTTCCATTCGCGAGAAAAGATACTTTGAGTTATACTTTTGTATTTGAACGGCAATCTGCTATAAGAATAACTTATTTCTCCGTTCATAACGCTTGGCGAGATTTTAGCGACGAGTTTGACGGAATGTCGCCAACTTGGCGACTTTTTACCGTTGCCAAATTAACGAAAATCTTGCTAAATGGATAAAAATGACGCTAAATCAATGAAAATGACGACTAATTGACGAAATGTCAATATCTTGGAAAGAATATAAGTATCCACCTATTTTCTATCCCATAAATAGGTGGATAGGAAGATAGGAATAACCTAAAGAAAATAGGAATAACTTTTTTTCTTTTACTGTAAAAGTAGTAAATTCATTGCATTATATAAGGAAAATCATGTGCTGCCCACATCAGATTTTTTTCAATATTCCTTCATAGAGTGCTTAGCTTTAAAGTAGTTTGAATATTTTAGACAAAATTTAAGGTTGTCAAAGTTTAGAGAAAATTTACGGTTGTTGACGGTTTAGAAAAAAATGTAAGGTTGTTAATGTTTAGAGGACATTTAAGGTTGATAAAGATTTCCGGTTTCTTCTACTTCAAGAAATAAAGTAGAAGAAACCGGAAAATAATAATAATACATATTTTTTCAATTTATTATTATTAATTTTTTTTTCTCAATAAACGAAACTTTAGAAACAGAACTTATTTTCGCTTTTGTGAACCAGATTTGTGGCAATACTATATATTTTTATCTAGAGAAAGAAAGAAAAATAAATATTTTGAGTGAAAAATTTTATTTTTTCATTTCCATAATCATTGTTTATATTTTTTTCTTTCATTTAAAAAAAAAAAGTTCAAAAATCCGGGTCGAGGGGAATCACCTCGTGCACATCTCCTTCAACACAGGCTTGAACAGGGGGCATAGGATGTGCTTGCAATTTATTAGATGTCAGATGTAATAGAACGCCGTCCCATGTTCGCACACGGCGAACACTGCTTCAAAATATTTTGATAGGAAAATGCCACCTCCAGCAATGACAATGCATGTTCAGCAAAACAGTTTGTTTTGTCTGATAACCTACACGTAGATATAAAAGAGTTGAAACGGGTTCACGAAGTCTTTAAACGTGTTTATCAGTCAAAATGTTAAAATCGAAAATATTCGATAAAACAATAGTTTCTTTATACGTTAGCATAGGAAAGTAAAAATAAAAATTAATTTAATAACAAGAAAGATCAATGATGCATAAAGCATTGATTATGAAACACTTTCCAACTGAAATGCAATTTTATTTAAACATCTCTAAAATGCGATACATTCAGCGCTGATATACTTTAAATTATCACTGCATTACAATAAGTTATTATATTTGAAAACTTAAAATTTCTTCAAAAAAAAATGAACTTTATTCAAATAACGTCATCGAAGTATAAATCGTCTGGCTCTCTATGTAAAAGCAATAAATATTTCATTCATATCACTTTTATTCCAGACTCCAGAGCTAAATAATTTGGCGTGAAAAAAATCAGCAATTCTTATACAACTCATCTTGCAATCACTAGTTTACATTCTACATCCTTTAAAATTAGGCTTCGCTGTAGAAATAATCAAAGTTTGATGATCATTTAAACACAAAAATATTGTAATTGCGTTGGTACAGAATATAGATGCACAGAATATACGCAAAAATAAAGCGGTTTTAGGACGGATGCAACACTAAATATAAATGTGAAAGAACTTTTAAAATCACGATGTTTACACTGGGAGAAAAAGATGGACGCCACTTTTTATTTAGAAGTGGGTCACGTAGTCTCTTCATATAATATGGATGTCATTAATATTTTAATTTTTATATATAAAACTACCATATTTTGCTGAAATTATTTTTATATATTTTATGGGATAATTTGAATTGGCGTGTGTGTGTGCGTGTGTGTATGTAATCCGATTGTTGTGAGACAGTTAAAAAAGAGTCCAATATACAGCTTCGCTATTCTTTGTACGCCTATCACTGCAGACTCTCCAGGGTTTGCTTTAGTCTAAATGGTTGGAAATGGCTGGAAGCTGGAATTTTTTTTATATATTAGTATTTGGTTAGGTTTCCGGGAGCTTTTGAAACGGCTAGTTAAACAAAACACTTTTGACAATTATTACATAGATTCACTCAAACTGCTATTTTAAAAAACCAGAAATGGTTCCAAAATAGGCTGTATTTTCTTTAATTTGTGTTATATTCTTAAATTTGCAGTCTTTCTTCACTAATATTTTTAAAGTCCTTTGTTCTAATGTTTTTGTTTCATTTAATTGAGTAACCTTAACACGTGTAGTTTACAAAAGCAGCACATGTCAGTAAGGTGATTCCCATTGTTTCGACTGCGTTATACGCCCACATCTTCAGAGCAAAAGAACAGGTAGAACATCATTCGCCCTTAACAACAGCTTGGAACGAACTACTTTCTGTATGACATCCGTTTTCTTCTTAATTACTGACCCAATCAATTCAAAAATAAATAAATCAAAAACTTAATATAATGAATTGTTAAAGAAATAAAGAGAAAAAGTATTTAAGTCTGTAGGGAAAGTCAGGTGCTGTAAGATGAAACATCAAATTTGTTTTTTCAATTTTCGCCGTTGTAGGATGGGGACAATTTTATTTGACTGTAGATCACGGAAAGTATAAATTTCTTATAATCGCACTAAGTGATCGTTGATCTAAAATTAAATCGTCAGTCTTGTTGAAAAATATTTTATGCTTAAAGATAGTTTTATGTGGTTGATTATATATATTTATTGTGGTTGATATTTTTCATGCTGTACGTCTATAAATAGATTGTGTTGTTAATGTGCAAAGACTTGGTGATAAAAAAATATTTTCCCATACAACAAAAGACTTAATTTTACCAAACATTTTTCTCTTGAAAATTTTACTTCCTAAGATCTGCTCCAGATACAGTTTAGATGATAACTGATTTGGATTCAACATCAGATTCCGGAGGAAAATGTTGGGTTTATTAAGGATTTCCGCATCTGGTTCTTTTTTCATTTCCGGTTCAAAATTTTTCATTTTCCTGGAAACATCTATTTGTCGGGATTAGCTATATGTAGAGCTTAGATGATAACTAAAAATTTTCACTTTTGATTCAAAAATTTTTCCTTAAAACATATATTTTTCACAGATGGATTATAGATACATCTTAGTTCAGCATTTAATTTCAGAGGGGATAGAGGGATTTACTTTTTATTTCCAGTTCAATCATTTCAACTTTCTTGAAATATCTATATGCCGGAATTGACTATGAATAGATTATAGATAATGTGGGCCCTAACCTTCTTTACGAGTTTGTTCCTTCCTGACCTACACCTAGCAAAAATTCTCTAATGCAAAGTATTCAGAACCATAAAGTCCTTATTAACTCAATCCACATATTTTACATTTGCACCAAACTTGAATGATTTTCTTGATGAATTTTTTATTTCGAAAGAATAACTATTATCCACTTCTTTTACCGGCATTTCGCTGCGAAGAGGAACGGGTTGAGGAACAACTTCGCCATACCCACCTTTTTCCTCATAAAAGTTTTACGACTTTTTGTTGCAAAGAAAAAGAGAGGGAGAGATCCTAATCTTGACCCTCTGAACAGGAGCGAGATATCGACTGCGAAGAAATATCAACAGTCCTCAGTTCCCGGATTGTTGCAGGGCAGGGGTAGAGGATATCCTTGCGATCGATGGAAACAATGGCTGGTAAATGAGGTCCGTAAGGCAGAACTCCTGTCTCGCCTTTCTCTCCCACCAAGGTGAGATGCAGAGGACATGCAGTGGGAAGATCAACTCCCTGCAAGGCAAGTTTCAGCCTTTTGTCTCCGATGACTCAAAACAGCAACATCAGACTTTCGCGAGAACCTTTATTTGTACTACTATATAAAAAACTGTTTTTCCCAAAATTTTCGAAATCGGAAAAGGGATTCGTGGAAGACATTCGATGAAAACACAATATCTGTACACAATTAGAACACGTTTGAAAATATATTCCTGTGTGTGCATGGGGGTGGAGGAAATAGAGACAGGGAGGGGGGGAGAGACAGAGAGGGAAACAGAGAGAAAGAGAGGGATCCTAACTTGACCCTCTGAACAAGAACGAGATATCGGCAGTGAAGATGTATCAACAGTCCCCAGTTCCCGAATTGTTGCAGGTCATGGTGCAGAGGATATTCTTGCGATCAATGGAAACAATCGCTGGTAAATGAGGCTCGTGAGGCAGAACTCTGGACTCGCCTCTCTTTCTCTCCGACCAAGGTAAGATGCAGAGGACATCCGGTGGGAAGAGCAACTCCCTGTAAGTGCATGAGGCAAAGTTTCAGCCTTTTATTTCGATGAGTCGAAACAGCAACATCAGACTTTCGCGAGAACCTTTATTTTTACTACTATATAAAAAACTGTTTTTCCCAAAATTTTCGAAATCGGGAAAGGGATTCGTGGAAGACATTCGATGAAAACACAATTTCTGTACACAATTTGAACACGTTTGAAAATATATTCCTATGTGTGCATGGGGGTGGAGGAAATAGAGACAGGGAGGGGGGAGAGAGGGGGGAGAGAGACAGAGAGACAGACAGAGAGAGAGACAGAGAGAGAGAGAGACAGAGAGAAAGAGAGAGAGAGAGAGAGAGATCCTAACTTGACCCTCTGAACAAGAACGAGATATCGGCAGTGAAGATGTATCAACAGTCCCCAGTTCCCGAATTGTTGCAGGTCATGGTGCAGAGGATGTTCTTGCGATCAATGGAAACAATCGCTGGTAAATGAGGCTCGTGAGGCAGAACTCCGGACTCGCCTCTCTTTCTCTCCGACCAAGGTAAGATGCGGAGGACTTCCGGTGGGAAGAGCAACTCCCTGCAAGTGCATGAGGCAAAGTTTCAGCCTTTTATTTCGATGAGTCGAAACGGCAACATCAGACTATTCGCAAGAACCTTTGTTTTTACTACTGTATAAAGAACTGTTTTTCCCAAAATTTTCGATTTCGGAAAAGGGATTCGTAGAAGAAATTCGACGAAAAAAAACCCGCTTTCTGGACACAATTAAAACAATTTTGAAAATATATTCCTGTGTGTGTGTGTGTATGTGTGTGTGCGTAGAGAGAGAGAGATAGAGAGTAAGAGATAGAATGTGTGTGTGAGAAAGACAGAGAGAGAGTATCTTATAGATAAGATAACTCAAGTACGAATGAACATATCATCAGGCAATTTTATTTGTGGGTACATTATGTAAAAAAGTAGAGTTGAATTTTTAGTAATTTTCAAGATTAGAACTACAATATATATAATTGTTTAACGTACTTCTGTCTTTCAAGACATTCCAGAAGTCCACAGGTAACTTGTAAGACTGAGTCTTTACAGATTTATAGCATCTATCATGGGACAGAAACCAGCAGAAACGGATTTTCAACTCACCCCCCCCCCCCCAGGAACTGAGAGAATGAAGCTTTCTTTCGAAAATTTTATACAGATCCTTCAAAAGCCCTCCTGGTGTTCCAGAAACCCAAATCTTTTCCCACACAGTATAGACCATCGGACCGAACCTGCTGTAACTAGATTCTCGATATATCCCCCAAGTACCAAGAAAATGGGGTTCCTTAGGGCTTTCCTCCAAAAGCCCTTCTGGCAACCTACAAGGCTGAATCTTTGCGCACTTATAGTGTCGACCATCGGAGGAAAACAGAGATCGACCCCCCACCCCCACCCCCACCCCCTCCCCACCCCTGGGGACAGAAAAAATGTATTTTTTAATGTTTTTTCTCCCTCCAGAAGACCTTTTGGTGACCTATCAGACTTAATCTTCACACACTTATAGTATCAATTAGCTCTGCCGATCGCCATTGCCGATTCATTCGCCACATTTTGCGAAAGAAAATTTAATTTGGCCATTAAAAAAATGATTTGGTGAAAATGTTGGCGATTATGAATTCTGTCAATGTCAAAATAAAAAATAGTGATTAATCGTAATGTGTACTACTATCAGTGGCGTAGCGTCCATTAAGGCTAAAAAGCTGAGCCTCCCCAGCTTAAAATCTAATTTAAACAATTATTTAAACATACTTTTATGTATTATAATTTTTTAAATAATTTTGCGAAGATATATATATATATATATATTATTTAGAAAATTGTTACAGTTTACTTGTTTACTTGAAGTGACACGATTCAAAGTATTTTTCCCATTAAAACGCATATTTTAATGTTTTAGAAGCTAAGTTCATCCAGCCTTCGTCTTCGATAAGTAGAAACATGTCATTAAGATCACCCATTTGTTAAACTCCTCCCTAGCTGATTAACTAACATGGGAAGTTAGCTTACAGAAAGGCGTGACTATTGCTTTGCCATTTTCAACACTTTATAAACAATCAATGTGAGATGTGACGTTTCATCAATGATGGGTAGGTGAGGATGGGCAGTGCAAGCCTAATGGGTCCTCCAATTTTGGTTAAACATGATTCTATTAATTACTATTTGAAAATGATTATTATTTGTAATACTAAAGAATTTGAGTCATTTTTCTCGAATAGCCTAGGATTTACCTAACTTTAAACAATCTCAAGACGGTGAAATACACTAATAATGACTACCATTAAACTTAAGTAGTTTGGAAAGTAGACTTAGCTCTTTATATAGGCATCAATATGGCGAAGCATCCGTTTGCGTATTTGGGAGTTTTAGAAAGAATGAGTTTCATTTCCCTTTAAAATCCCCTGTCAGACGAGAATCTCAGTTAAATAAAAGTGGTTGATAATTTTTTTGCGGATTCTTAGCATATTGTAATTTTAAGTTTTCATAGTATAGTATTTGTAAATAAATAATAAGCAATATTGTTTAGGAACATTGTTGACTACAGTGATTTTCAAGTAAACTTATGTTCCAGATTTTTCACAAATTTTCAGTGCACTTTTTCATACGTGGGAGCATGTAGAAAGTTTTGCGGAAGGGGGAGGAGGTAGAAAACCCAGGACACTCAAACTAGGGTTTGAGCAGCAATTTGAATGTCCGGAAAGGGAGTTGTTGTTGTTGAAACCCAGACCGTCCGACCTACCAGAAAGGTGTAAGGTAACAGTTTGGACGGTCGGGAAGTGCCACCCAATTTAGACCGGAACCCAGTGGGGAAGGCATCCACAGGGACCGTACCCTCCTTCCCCTACCACCAACCTCTCGGAAGGACTTTCGGACCCACATGTTTAACGTGATCGTACTCCGCATGAACACGGCGGCAGTTTTGGCAGTGGCTGGAATCGAACCCGGGCCTACCGAGTGCAACTCCAGCGCGCTAACCAATGGGCTACCGCGCCCTCCGGAAAGGGAGTTGTTGTTGTTGTTGTTGAAACCCAGACCGTCCGACCTACCAGAAAGGTGTAAGGTAACTGTTTGGACGGTCGGGAAGTGCCGTCCAAACAGTTACCTTACACCTTTCTGGTGGGTTGGACGGTCTGGGTTTCAACAACAACAACAACAACTCCCTTTCCGGAGGGCGCGGTAGCCCATTGGTTAGCGCGCTGGAGTTGCACTCGGTAGGCCCGGGTTCGATTCCAGCCACTGCCAAAACTGCCGCCGTGTTCATGCGGAGTACGATCACGTTAAACATGTGGATCCGAAAGTCCTTTCGAGAGGTTGGTGGTAGGGGAAGGAGGGTGCGGTCCCTGTGGATGCCTCCCCCACTGGGTTCCGGTCTAAATTGGGTGGCACTTCCCGACCGTCCAAACTGTTACCTTACACCTTTCTGGTAGGTCGGACAGTCTGGGTTTCAACAACAACAACTCCCTTTCCGGACATTCAAATTGCTGCTCAAACCCTAGGGTGAGTGTCCTGGGTTTTCTACCTCCTCCCCCTTCCGCAAAACTTTCTACATGCTCCCACGTATGAAAAAGTGCACTGAAAATTTGTGAAAAATCCGGAGTGTAAGAGTTAAGAATAAAATGTATAACATCTTCTAGATTGATGCACACCTCTGTTACCTTGAGTATCCAAGGGGGAGAGGGGGGAGAGTGTCCTCCTCTATAAGCGACCATGACTTCATATTTAATAAAATGGTTGTAAAAGTTCAACTAATTTAGAAATAAGTAAACATTTAAAATGTTATACTTTGTATGTATGTATCTTACATAATTAATATATTTTAAAATATTGTGCATTTCATTCACTCTTAGCATTTTTATATTAAATTGTTTTATTTTACTCACCAAGGAAATAAAACTTATTGAAAGTGCGAAATCCAATATAAATTCACTTGTCATACAAAACCTTTTCCAAGTTAAAATGAAAATAGCTTAGCCTCGCCAGTCAAGAATATTACGCTACGCTGCTGACTACTATACAATTTGTCTTTTCTAAAACGAATGATCTTTGGAATTCAAGAATTTATAAATCAAAGCAAATTTTTAAAATGGAACGTAAAAATAAAATTTGGTGAATAAAAACTCTATTTGGCGAAAGAAAATTTTGTTTTGCGAATAGGTTGGTAAAAGAAATCAAAAATCTGAATCCCAGTGTACATGGAATCCCACTATCCTCTATGAAAATATAAATTGACATTAGAATTCTTTTAAAAAGCGGTTTTCATAGACATTTGTAGAGGGCAATCCGTTTTTTCACCATAAAAATGAAAAATATTATTGTCATATAGTGTTTATGCTTATCACTTATGTTCCAGAAAATTTCATAAAATATTTATCCAAATATTAAAAATATTAATTTGTTGAAATCTATATAGATAAAATTGAAAATCTGCCTGTATGTTTGTCTCTTCATCACGGGCAAAGATCGAGACGCCTCTACACGCGTATTTCATGCTTTAAAATAAGCAAATACGTTTTATAAATTAAGTCATGCGTATTTTTACGCACCGATTTTGTAAACACAAAAAAAATTTTTTGAGGGTAATTGTACATTTGTTAAAAATTACTCCTCTGGAAAGTAAAATACTCCTTCGAATCAAGTCAGGGAGTATTTTTACTCTTCTGGAAAAATTCTAACTCGATCTCTGATCACATGAGAACGGCTGATCAGATTTTTATGAAATTTTATGAGTAGCTTTGGAATAGCCCTATTTAAAATTTAGTCCATGTTTCACGTTTCTAGGACCAGGGGTTATCTAGATATTAATTAAAAACGCACAATTAAACCTTCCGTAGAGATAGCATTATGCAGACGATATTTTTTCAGCCAATTTATTTGAAGAAAATTATATCATGTCGTTTAGCAACGGATTTAAATTCAATGTATTTATGCAGCAAAAAATTTTTGTTACATCTTTCCGATTTGAATAATAAAAATATGTATATAAACTAAATTTTATCGGCGTTGCAATTTTGACTGGATTATATCAGTTACGGTCTTCAGGTTTAAATATTATTATTATTGATATTTTCGGGGATTATTGATTCAGGGATTATTGATATTTTCGGGGATTATTGATTCAGGGATTATTGATATTTTCAATTTATTACGTCATGTGTTTTATTTTGGCAAAAGTTGTTGAAACTCATGTATTGTAGTACGAGTAATCTTCTACACATGCATGCGTAATCTACGAGAATATATGTAGTATAGGTATATTGGCATATATTTTGGCATATATTGGCATATATTTTGGTATATGTTGGCATATATTTTGGCACATATATTGGAATCAATTACGGCCTTTTGGTTAACAGATTACGGGGATTATTGATATTTTCAATTGAATACGTCATCTTTTTTATTTTTCTAAAGATTTTAGAAACTCATATGTTGTAGTATGGATAATCTTTACACAGGTTAATATTTTCAATAAATTACGTCATCTGTTTTATTGTTGTAAAGATTTTTGAAACCCATATGTTGTAGTATGGGTAATCTTCCATTAATACACGGGTATATCTTCTAATTTACGAGAATATAAGTAGTATGGGTATATCTTCCCATACAATTTTAGAGCTTTTAATTTGCATATGTTGATTCAATTTCATATTTTTGTAAATTTGTTTACAAACGGGACCAGTATGTTTTACTCTTCAGATCTGCCTGTGAAGATAATTTTGCATCTCGAAAATAGATATTCGTAAACTTATTTTTAGGAGCATTTAATTAAATATTTTAATAAAATGTTTTGATTAACAATGTCATTTAGTATAGTATAGGAATTTGCACATGATTGTGAATTTTAAGTTTCTTTATATTATATATTCCGTATAAAGATAGGGTATACTGCTGGTATTTAATAAATTTGAAAATTTTGTTGGCTTGATTTTAAAGAATCAAAATTACCGGTTTTGCCTCAAATCAAAGTCTAGAAAACGTCGACATCGCAATTTCCAATGGCTATATTTATGATCAAATAGCTGGACATGAATTTCTATGGTTTTATGTCTCCAAAGATGGCTAAATCTGCTCATAAAATGGCTAAATCAGGGTTTTTGTATATATTAATAAAAAACCCAAAATTAAACCTTCCATAGAAACAACATTACGCAAACAGTTATTTTCCGAAATATATATTTAGTGTAAATTATATCATGTTGTTTAGCAATTGAATTAAAGCAAATGTGTTTATGCAGTAGACGATTTTAATTTATTGTATCAAATTTAAATAATAATGAAATAAATATAACAAGAAAGATCAAGCATGTATAAAGCATTGATTATGAAACACTTTCCAACTGCAATGGAATTTTATTTAAACATCTCTAAAGTGTGATACATTCAGCGGTAATATTTTTAAAATTATCATAATACTACAATAATTTATTATATTTAAAAACTTAAAACTTCATCGAAAAAAAAAGGACTTTATTCAAATGACGTCATCGAAATATAAATGGCCTAGCTCGCTATGTAAAAGCAGTAAATATTTCATTCATACACTTTTATTCCATTCCTTTCATTCATCACAATACTACAATAATTTATTTTACTTAAAAACTTGAAACCATGGAGATAAAAGTACTTCAACTCTATGCTCAAAATTTCATCGAAAAATTCTGCTATAAAATCGTCTGCTTCTCTATGTAAAATCAATGAATATTTCATTCATATGAGTTTTATTCCAGACTCCAGAGCTAAATCATTTTACGTTAAAAATAATTCAGAAATTCTTATACAACTCATCTGATGTGACTGCTTGATGTGTTTACATTCTGCATACGTTAAAATTAGGCTTCGATGTAGAAATTGCTTGATGATCATTTAAACTCAAATATATCGTAATTGCGTTATTTCAGAATATAGATGCACAGAAATTAAGTAAAAATAAAGCTGTTTTAGGGCGAATACAACACTAAATATAAATTAAAAAGAACTTTTAAAATCACGATTTTAACCCAAGATGAATGCCATATTTTATTTTGAAGTGGGTCACGTGATCTCTTTATATAATATGGATATAATTATTATTTTAATTTTTATTTAAAAAGCTACCGAATTTATTTTGTTGAAAATTTTTTATATATTTTATGGGATAATTTTAATATTTCCTGAATCTTTCTAAGCAATTTGTGAATTTTAAATTCGGTAAAAAAATGTTTGAAAAATTAGGTCCCATACGATTCAATGTATTTCATTTTTCAACCCGGGTTAAATCCAAAACTACGTGGGTGATATTATTCATTTATATTCCAGTATGCCCCACAGACCGTCTGAACAACATACTAAAATTTTATTTTGATAAAGTCACTTTTACGGCAGTTATCGTGCGAACAGACAGACAGACAGACAGAATGAACAAAGTCATAAACACTTTTCAACTAAGTTGTAAAGTGTTAAAAATAAATTTTATACATAAACGGCATTTTTTATTGCATTAAAGTCTATGCTATGGCCTTGGAATATATGATTATGGGAATTAATGATATTTTTTATTTCATAAATCATATATTGCAAAGATTTATCCCATTTTGCAAAGATTTATCATATTTTTAACACTTTCCAACATAGTTGAAAAGTGTTTGTAAATTTGTTCATTCTGTCTGTCTGTCCGTTCGCACTATAACTGCCGTAAAATGGCTTTATCAAAATGAAATTTTAGTATGTGGTTCAGACGGTCTGTGGGACATGTGGGAATGTAAATGAATAATGTTAACCAATTAGTTTTGGATTGAACCCGGATTGAAAAAGTGAAATACATTGAATGCAATGAGACCTAATTTTTCAAACATTTTTTAAGCGAAGTTAAAATTCACAAATTGCTTCCATAATTTAAGGAAACATTCAAATTATCACATAAAATGTGTAAAAAAAATTTGAGCAAAATATGTTTGGTAGTTTCTAAATAAAAATTAAAATAATAATTACACCCATATTATATGACGAGATCACATGACACACTTCAAAATAAAATATGGCATTCATCTTTTTTTCCTAGTGTAAAAATCATGATTTTTAAAGTTCTTTTAAATTTATATTTAGTGTTGCATCCGTCCTAAAACCGCTTTATTTTTGTGTATTTTCTGTGCATCTATATTCTGCGCCAACGCAACTACAATATTTTTTAGTTTAAATTATCATCAAACTTTGAATATTTCTGCAACGAAGCCTAATTTTGATGGATGCAGAATGTAAACAAAGGATTGTAAGATGAATTGTATAAGAATTGCTGAATTTTTTTTCACGCAAAATTATTTAGCTCTAGAGTCCGGAATAAAAGTGATATGAATGAAATATCCATTGCTTTAAGTTCTCAAATATAATAAATTACTTTAGTACTGTGTTAATTTAAAAAATATCCCCGCTGCATGTATCGCAATTTAGAGATGTTTCATTTCAGCAGGAAAGTGTTCATAAAATGTTCATAAAAGTTCATAAAATTTCATTTCAGTAGGAAGTGTTTCATAATCAATGCTTTATGCACGTTTGATCTTTCTTGTTATATTTTCTATTATGTCTAAACGATTGTTGAAAGAAGATAAAAATGGTATGTGTACATTTTTTTCTTATCATTTTAGCTTTTTCATTTCGTATGTTGTTTAATCTTTAGAGATTTTGTAAATTTGTATAGAAACGGGACTATTGGGACTATTGTGCTTGTGCAGATAATTTTGTATAGCAATAACAGAGATTCTTATGTTCAACAGGCTAAAAAGTCCTGATTTTTAGTGATTTTTTTTCTCAAAAATTCGTACAAAAATCGGGTAGAGCACAAAACTTTTGCTAGTATTCCGGAGTTTTTATAACTCTTTTTCTAATGAGAAATTACATATGAATGGATTATTTATGTATCATTGTTCAAGGTCCTGAATTTCTAATAACCTTTTCAAAAATTCATTCGAAAAAATTAGATGAAGGTGGGGTCTTTCGAATACTCTATTGCGTTTAAAATCAATAGGGTTAATATATTGACTGATTGCAAAAATCGTGTGATTGTAGTAATAAAAAAAAAATCATGTCTACAGACTCAGAGACACACGCAGCAACATACACACACTAGCATACGTATACACTGACATCACCTCAATTCGAGTTCAGGCTAGGGCTTAACTAACGCAAGGGCACGCGGGACTGTTACCCTGGGCCCCCGCATCAGCGGGCCCCAAATTGAACAATTGCAACATCAAAAATTAACGGCTGTTTCCTCAAATAAATGTATGCCATCGGATAGATTCATTTTGTGGGTAATTTAAATTAATTAATTAATTTTTTACTTTGCCTACAATAATTTAAATTCCATTAAACCACATTTTGTATACCTTTATCTAGAATGCAATTATGTTTTTGAAAAATATTTTGTTCAGTTCATATACATCGAGAGGTGAAAAGGGGCCCTGAAAGAACGTTTGCCCCGGGTCCCAGTTGGGCTAATTCGGGCCCTAGTTTAGGGATGCTTAAAATGTGCTCTCTCCTGTCGAATTTTTGTCCCCGTTCAATACATTTCCTATATATACTCAATAACAAAAAGTCGACGCACCAAGAAGGAGTTGTCCCATTGTAATGAAATTTCGTATGCAAAGACATTTTGAGCGAACATGCAAATGAATAAAATTTGGTGTCCAGTGAATAAATAGTGGTAGCTGCAGTGCATCGGAACTGCGCGCATTCAGCAGGTGTATATAAGGAGCGATTCTGAATCTGTGGTCAAAATTTCTGTTGCCTTTCGACTGCGGATATCTTACGTCTTTGGTAGTCATTCCTGGCATACTGACAGCACAGCGGTACGTAGACAATATTCTACGACAGGTTGTATTACCGCTCCTTTTGCGACACCCCGGACTTACTTTTCAACAAGATAATGCCCGGCCTCACACGGCTTGCTATGAATTGTCTTCAAGCTTGCCCAACTCTTCCTTGGACAGCTAGGTCTTCTGATCTTTCTCCCATAGAGCACATTTGGGACGTTATGAGAAGGCAATTGCAACCATCCCGGAATGTTAACGATTTAGCCCGACAGTTGGAGACAATTTGGCAAGACATTCCGCAGGACACCATCCCTGAATTTTATCAGCCTATGCCACGCCGGGTGACATCTTGCATCCAGGCCAGAGGTGGACCAACGCCTTATTGACCTCCTCCCTTTGTATACGGTCAAACTCTAAATCAATAAATTGTTCTGAAATTTTAATCGTTTCTTTTTCTATATATGTTCTTCACATCCACCAATTTTTATCACAATCGGACAACTCCTTCTTGGTGCGTCGATTTTTTTTTTGTTATAGAGTGTATTACATATGTATGCAGGGAAAGTAATATATTTCTGTATTCTTATGATGATAATGACAGAAGTGACCTGAATAAATGGCATATAAATGTGAAAATGGACTAGAGATTCCAACTCCAGATACATTTTATTGTTTTCAAACAAAACCAGAATTTTGTTACTTTTCCAGCAGTCACGCGCTTTGGATATATGCATTTCTTTGTTGGTTTGTGGCCCGAAACGTCCACAGCACAAATCGATAGCAATTTATGCTCAACTTTCTGGAATTCTTCCAAAGAATGTTTGGCTTATTTGCGATGGGCAAGGGTCTTCAGAAGGATGAAATTCTTTGGAAGAATAGCCACACATCACATAAAGAATGAAAAAGAAAGGAACGAAAGATAAATTTTCGGAGAACCTTTTTTCGGGTAGTATGCTGGTCATTACCATTCAATTCATGATTTCGATGCGAAAGAGCCACTATGATAAATTTCGAAAACGTGATAATTTTTAGTATTATCTCCTTCTTCGGAAAAGTATTTGTTATTATGGAAACTTATTTTTCTTTGCATTAAGTTACTTTGTAATTTCGTAGTTTTGTATATATTCAGTTTGCAGTTGTCAATTTACGAACGGGGTTAATATTAAAAATCCTGCAAATTTGACTTTCTCATACTATATAATATGTAGGAGGAGTGCAAGTTACCCTCTGAGGAGGTACATTGTCAGGTTTGATATCAATAGGGTTTTTTTCACCTTTTCTCACCTTTTATTTTTGTCCTTTAAAATAATGGGTAACATGCTATAATTGTGATCATATGGGGAACATGTGGTAGATTTTTCAAATTTTTTCTTGTAAAATTTGCAAAAGAAAAAAAGAAGAAGAAGAAGAAGAAGAAGAAGAAAAAAAAGAAGAAGAAGAAGAAGAAAACTCGCAAGCTATTTGAATCTGGATTCTACTGGTATAAGGAAGTCGACTTGAGCTAAACTGCAGTTAATTTATTTTCGCTTTTCTTTTCCAGTTGTTTTTTAATTGTTTTATAAACATTCTTAAATCATTTTTACTTTCTCATATATAGTATTGAGAAAGTATTGCTTTCACAAAAATTTTCGATTTCGATATTTTGATGCCAATATACGTTTCAAGACATCCTAAACATTTTTTAACTATTTTTGGGGTGACGTCCTTCTGTCTTCCTAATGTCTGTGGTCGATTTCTTATGGGCGCAATAGGATTCACGAATATTAATAGATTTCTGTGGTCATCTTTTCATGTATACGATAGCGGCCACAAATAATAGATTTTCACGAAATTTTATATCCGGCTCTGTTATCAAAAAATCTAGAACTGGAAAGAATGGCTTTTAAATTCGAGCAAAAACGTTGAATTTTATTTAAATTTTTATATGTTTTTAACATGGCAGCATAGAACAAAATTTGACATAATCATGCTTAAAAGGAGTTTATGTGTGGGGTAATCATCACGAGGCTTCATAGTCGCAATTAACTGTTGTGAAACTGGCCATGATACAATTTTTTTGTTCGTAGTGCCATTAGCCCTCCTTGGAGGGGGGGAGGGAGGTGGAAGGGGGGGTACTTTGTTAAATATGTTATCAATCAAAATATTTTTTCCAAGCCCTTTAGAGTGAATGGTAACACGCTGTAGTTGTAATCATTTGGATCCACGATATCGATTTTTCAAATTTTTCTTGTAAAATTTGAAAAAAATGAATTCTGGTATGAGAAAGTCGAGTTGAGCCACACTCCAGATATTCCGGGCCAACTGCCGTACCGTGCTGAAAACACCGGTTCTCGTTAGATCACCGAAGTCAAGCAGCATCGGGCGCGGTTAGTACTTGGTGGGTGCCACCTCGGAACACCGCGTGCTGTTGGCCATCTCGGGTGCGGTATCCCCGTGGTTTGCGCGCTAGATTTGCACGCTACCACAAATGCCGCCGTGTTCATGCGGAGTACGATCACGTTAAACATGTGGGTCCGTAAGTCCTTCCGAGAGGTTGGTGGTAGGGGGAGGAGGGTACGGTCCCTGTGGATGCCTCCCCCACTGGGTTCCGGTCTAAATTGGGTGGCACTTCCCGGCCGTCCATACAGTTACCTTACACCTTTCTGGTAGGTCGGACGGTCTGGGTCTCAACAACAACAACACTCCAGATATTCCGGCCGACCAGATGGCTACTCATGTCCTTGTCGACGAGTCGGTCGGTCTGGGTCTTCAACACTCCAGATATTTTTGCTTTCCTTTTCCAGTTGTTCTTTTTATCGTTTTATAAACATTCTTAAATCATTTTTTAAGTTGGTAACAGATCTATCACGCTGGTGAATTTGAATCGTTTCGCTAATCTGTGTTAAAATACGCTATATTGAGACTCTTTGTATTATAGCTTAATTTAAACTAGTGTTGACTGTACCAATTCCAACGTTGACTGTACCAATTCCAACGTTGACTGTACCAATTCCAACGTTGACTGTACTAATTCCAGCGTTGACTGTACTAATTCCAGCGTTGACTGTACTAATTCCAGCGTTGACTGTACCAATTCCAGCGTTGACTGTACCAATTCCAGCGTTGACTGTACCAATTCCAGCGCTGACTGTACCAATTTCAGTGTTGACTGTACCAATTTCAGCGTTGACTGTACCAATTCCAGTGTTGACTGTACCAATTCCAGCGTTGACTGTACCAATTCCAACGTTGACTGTACCAATTCCAACGTTGACTGTACCAATTCCAACGTTGACTGTACCACCTACCATTATGATTCGTTGAGTCGCCCTGTTTCTGAATAGGAAATAGTACTATTATTATCCTTAAATTCGAATCACTTGAGTTATAATAACATAAATTTACTAATCACTCTATCAAACTCTAATTTTTTGATGTGAAACATCTTTCGGCGAGGAGTGTAGTAAATATTGAAAAAAAAAACGTTATTTAGAAGAAAAAGGAGTAGAAATGTGTAACGGGAGTGACATTATATTGTTACGAACACGTAACAGAAAACCATTTTTGTAATTTAAAGTTAGGTCTGTGTCACTTGAACTTGGCGACAAAATTGGTGACCTTAGAGGCAAATTTTGCAAAATACAGCTTTGTGATTTTTGTAAACTTTCCGATTTTTGTTGATTGGTCAATAATTCCACGAGTCACGTGCTTTTCTCCAGAGCGTTCCATAAAGGACATATAAGCTTGTCGTCGTTCATTTGGATTGCTGACGTAATATGAGTAAATATGGTCAACTTCAGTATCTTCTGATTTCATATAGCCTTTAAGCTGTATTATATTTAGAAGGGAATTCGGGTGTGATTAAAAATTCTAATCTTGAATTCTAGTAGATTTACGCGTTTTGAGCCTGAAAATTAATAAAATCAAATTAAAGAAACCAAACCTTCGAGTTCTTTAGTTTAGGTTTAATTTGGTTTTATACTTTTCTACCAGAATTGTTTTATAATACAGCTTTAAACTGTATTATCAGAATTGAAGATTAATATTTTTAACCACGCCAGAATTCCTTTCTAAATATGTCGTTTTTTAAGAAAAAGTAATCGGAATTACTGTCACTAATATTACCCTATATTTTATGAATGAATAAAATAATTTACCGGGAAATTTTTCTATAAAATGTTCGCTGTGCGCAACTGGAGACCAATTACTCTAACTTTGCCGCATTTCTTATTTATGAACATTTCGGGAATGGTCGTCGGTGGGTGTTTTTGTTAAACGCGCCATTTGTTCACCGCAGGAATAATAGAAGCCTTATTTATGCAGCAGCATTCCTGCTTTCATTCATCTGAAGCGGAGAAACTAACTGCCTGTTGCGATGGCGGATGGGATCAATATAGAACGTGACAGTCAGGACTCATTTAGAAGAAATGCTACATTAAAAACAGAGTTCTTCGGAAAGACCTTAAGCATCTCAATAACTTTGTAAGGAAAGGCCAACGATTGTACACTTTATGTCTATCTTTAGTAAAGTGATCATGTGCGATGCGGAGGAACTAGCTGCCTGTTGTGATGGACAAGGGAATCAATATAGAAAGTTGCGGTCAAAATTCATTCTGAAGAAATACTACCTAAAAATTCTGATGTGGGCAGCAGATGACTTTCCTTATATAATGCAATGAATTTACTACTTTTACAGTAAAAAAAATAGAATATTTTTATAGTAAATATTTATATTCTTTCCAAGATATTGAATTTTTGTCAATGAGTCGTCATTTTCCATGTCGTCATCATCAATGAGTGGTCATTGATTTACCGTCATTTTCATCCATTTGGTGAGTTTTTCGTTAATTTAGCAGCATTTAAAAAAGTCGCCAAGATGGCGACATTCCCCCAAATTCGTCGCCAAAATCTCGCCAAGCGTTGTGGACGAAGAAATAAGTTATTCTTACAGCAGATTGGCGTTCAAATACAAAAGTATTACTCAAAGTATCTTTTTTCATGAATGGAACGAGCTAGATCCAAGAGAATAATGTCACCCAATTTATCGCATGGTATTACATATGAAAAGTGAACATGTTTCTCAATAGGAAATATTTTTATTTGTATTTTATATGACTTTCTGATATTTTTTTTGAAAATGTGCAATATCTCGAGAACGGTTCATATTATCGTTCTGAAATTTATGTCAATCGTTTTCTAATGAAAAATTACATAAAAAATTTGCGTAACTTTATTAGCGGTTTTGATTTTTTGACGATTTTTTCAAAATTTCACTCGAAACTTTAGGGCGGTTCTGAACATTCGATTACGTTTAAAAACAATAGGCTTCCAGTATTCATGGATTGTGATTTTTGTACCAAATTTCATTCGAATCGCTCCATTCGTTCGTGAGAAATCGTCTCCACAGTCTCACTGACACACACACATACTTTCACACACACACACAGACATCACTTCAAAAATAATTTGATTCGTGATCAGGGATGCTTGAAACGTTCTCTCCCGTCGAAAACTCGAATTCGAATTTTCGACCCCATCACAATACTTTCCTTATACATTATGTATATAAGGAAAGTTAAAACAGAGTTCTTAGGAGAAAGTCTTAAGCTTCTAAATAGCTTTGTAAGGAAAGGTCAACGAGTGTACACTTTAGGTCTATCTGTAGTAAAGTGGCCATGCTCTATCGAATAAATATGATGGCAGCTCCCCTAATGGAGAATTTAAAAATTTTGGATTACAAACTCGGCAACAAAGCGACAGCTACGAAAGAGTCTGTTACAAAGTTATGGAGCATTTCAATAAATAATTAAGACGATTCTTGGCTTTGCTGGTGTAACTACTATGTTACTTTCCTTACAATATAGGGTACGTATTTAGAAGCGTGTCGAAAATAGCAACTCGAGTTTTAGCTGGATCTACACGTTTTGGGACCTCTAGAACGCGAAAAACCTATTTTTAGCGTGACGTATGTGTGTGTCGGTCTGTGCAAGGTATTCACTATAATTCAAAAAGTAATGGACCAAATTTCTGGATTTTGATACGATTCGGAAAAGCAGAAGCTGCCTTTTTTTTTTAAATGGCCCACAAAAATCATGGAAATCTAAAATATAAGACTACGTGTGCTCATATGTATCGATTAAATGTTTTTTATACGTAATGTTTGACGATAGAAAGAATAAGACCAACCCCGTTACTCTAGGATTAGCCGTTCTCGAAATAATTTATACTTACGCATTTTTGCTACGTCGTCTTTGAAAATACGCATTTCATTTGATAGCCGGATGCCAAAGGAAAACGAAATTAAAAGTGCAAATTCAGTGTTATTACTTTCCTTATATATATAATGTATAAGGAAAGTATTGTGATGGGGTCGAAAATTCGAATTCGAGTTTTCGACTGGAGAGCACGTTTCAAGCATCCCTGATCACGAATCAAACATTTTTGAAGTGATGGCTGTGTGTGTGTGTGTGTGTGTGTGTGTGTGTGTGTGTGTGTGTGTGTGTGTCAGTGAGTCTGTGGAGACGATAACTGACGAACCAATGGACCAATTCGAACGAAATTTGGTACAAATATCACAATCCGTAAGCACTGGAAGCCTACTGTTTTCATACGCAATCGAATGTTCAGAACCCCCCTAAATTTTCGAGGGAAATTTTGAAAAAATCGCAAAAATTCAAAACCGCTAATAAAGTTACGCAAATATACATATCTTATGTAATTTTTCATTAGAAAATGATTGACATAAATTTTAGAACGCTAACATGAACCGTTCTCTAGATATTGCACATTTTTCAAAAAAATTATCAACAAGTCATATAAAATAAAAAAAAAATTCCTATTGAGAAACAGGTTCACTTTTCATGTGTAATACCATGCGATAAATTGGGTGACATCATTTTCATGGATCTAACTCGTTCCATTCATGAAAAAAGATACTTTGAGTAATACTTTTTTATTTGAACGCCAATAGTCATTTATCTGCTGTAAGGATAACTTATTTCTTCGTCTATAACGCTTGACGAGATTCATTAAACTCAATTTAATGAATTATTAAAGAAGAAAAAGTATATTAATTTAAGTCTGTAGAGAAAGACATGTGCTGCCCACATCAGGTATTTTATTTTGTCCTTAAGACGGCGGCAAAATAAGCTAACGCCATAATTACTTTTTTGCTGTTTTATTTTGTGTTTTGTGTTTTTATTGTGTTTTGTGTTTTTATTGTGTTTTATTTTATGTTGTTTTATTGTCGTTTTATTTTGTGTTTTGTGTTTTTGTGTTTTATTTTATGTTGTTTTATTATTGTTTTATTGTGTTTTATTTTGTGTTTTGTGTTTTATGTTTTTATCGTGTTTTATTTTATGTTGTTTCATTGTTGTCTTATTGTTGTTTTATGTTGCTTTATATTTTATGTGTATTTTGTTACTATGATATAGCATTACCACATAAATATATTTCTACTTTGATTTCAGCTTCTTGGATGACCTGGACAGGCTTTGCAAAAAGGACTATATGCCCACGGAACAAGATATTTTACGGACGCGTGTTAAGACAACGGGAATCGTGGAAGTTCATTTCTCTTTTAAAAATCTTAATTTCAAGTAAGTACAGATGCCTATTAAATGTTAACTAAAATTTACTCAATTTGTATTCGATTCAGCTTCTGTCATATATTTATTAATTCTGGATCCCTTTTATTTATTGGTATATTTTACAGTATTTTGTTCTAATTTTTTTTTAAATTAAGTTTATGAAGTTAGCTCAGTTAACTGTACTGAAACGCCTTTTTCTTTATTTTCGTGTTATATTCTTCTTGATTCGCCAGTCTTATTGGTATTTAATATTATTGGTACTGTAGCTTTGTCGAGTGTTATTTAAATTTAGTTGGAGTATCCATGGGCGCCTATAGAACTTTTCCCGGAAGGGGAAAAACCACTGACGTCAGTGGAACAAACACAAGGATAATATGTATAACATCGACTAGCTTGATGCCCAACTTTGTGATCTTGAAAGGACAAGTTCTCCCCTCTTGCTCTCTCTCATGGGCGCCCGTGGAAGTAGCTTATGTGTGCAACTGGTTGTCCGTTATTATTAGTTATTTTCTTAATTTTCGTAGTATTTTATAAACTTGTATATATATGTTATAAACTTGCACTAATTTAAATGAATATATTTTTTACTTTATTTGGATGACGGTAGCTGATTTAACTTCCGAGACAGCTTCTTTCCTTCATTTTTCTGTACTAAATAATGTTGTAGCAATTTATTAACAAATATGTTTACAAAAATTTCTACTCATATATTTTAAGTTAGTTGATGATTCATAAAGCTTCAGAAACCAGTTGTTGTGACCTTGAAAGTTCAGGGAAGGGCAAGTGCCCCGCTTTCTCTCCCTTATGGACGCCCATGGAAGTGGCTTATATGAAACCGGTTGTTTCGTTATCACTATAGTTATTTTCTTAACTTTCGTAGTATTTTATAAACTGTGTGAGGATTCTATTATTTATTATCATTTCTTTTCTAATTCTACTTTTTCCTGGTTTTAATTTATGTCCTAAACTTCTCAACTTTCATTCTGAAGAATTACATACTCATGGTTGGCCAGATCTATAAGAAGGGCAGACTTTAGAATTACGGATCTGTCATTCTGCCGACTTCGCGCGCGTGTGTGTCTTAGAAGGAAGAATTGTGAGTATAGCACAGATATTTTAAGTGAGCATTTTGTATGTTGGATATATATTCGGTTCATGTGAGATTCATTTCAGTTATGAGTGAGGTTCGAATTGCATTGTAAATTGATATGTCCCGGGTGGAATTTGTACTACTAGCATTGTAAATATAATTTGCATTGTATATAGAATTGTATTATAATATGTATTTTGAATTCCCAGAGAAATTAGCTGTAAATAAAGTTGTTAATTTGTTAAATGCCGTGATTCCTTCGTCGAACTCTAGTCATTAGGTCAATTGAAGTTTTAGATTAGATTGAAGTCAAATTAGGGATCAACACAAAAGTCATGACCTTGGGTTGAAGTAGAAAGGTTCTTTATAATGGCGCTCGAATGAATTAACCCTGTTGGTTAGTGCAAAGATGTCGGAGGTATGAAAGTGACCCTAATACGACTAGTACAGATTTAGTGGACTCTGGGCGATTGAGCGCCGATTTCAAATTGAGAGGACAACGACCACGCAGGATACTGACCTGGGTAAAAATAGTAATAGCAGGAGGCTAACCTGAGGTAAAATATAGCAGGAGGTGGTCAGTCAGATTGTCAATTGCACGCCAATCTGACATTAGAGGGTGGAGAATGCAGAGCCCACTTCAACAATAAGAGCTTGCAATTTCATTCCAGTAGCTTAATGGTAGAGTGTCGGCTGGCCAGTTCGGAGATCTAGGGTTCGATTCCCGGTTGGGACAGCAAGGCTGTTTACAACTGGCATTTTTACACTAATTAAAACGAATATTTTTTAACTTTTTTTTATGAAGGTAACTAATTTAACTTCCAAAACAGCATCTCTCCTTTATTTTTTATGTATACAAAATAATTTCGTAGTATTTTATTAACAAATATTTTTATAAAAGTTTCTGTTCATATATTTTTGTAATAGTATTTTTGTAATAGTTGATGATTCATGAAGCTTCAGAAACCGATTAGTTTCCTATTTATGTTATCATAGAGCTCTTAAATTCGTAGTTTTATTTGCTGTGAAAGCGTTTTGAACTCTTCTGCTATTATTTTTCCGTCTTTAGGTTTTCTGGTTTTCTATTTTCATTTTTTCTATTTTTAGTTTGAAAACGAACTATTTGAGGGGCTACGTGATCAGGGGGGAGTGATTATAATTACCGGGGGGGGGGCTGAGCAAAGCTGTTTAAGAGGGGGGGGCATAACATCCAATTCAACTAATGCATGCACTGGTACTCAACCTTTAGGGTGCCAGTCACAGACCAGTTTGTATCACCAGATTGGATCCACTTTTGATATGCAATTAAGCTAGCTAAAAATTAATTTTTGTCTGTAGCTAACATAAAATATCGTCAAGGGCGTATTTAAGGAGGGTGGAGAGGTCACAATCTTCTTCCCTAAACTGAAGCATTTCAAGAAAATTTCATTAAAATTGCAAATTTTTGTTTTTAGATATTATAAAAAATATTCCCGAAAAGCTTACCGAATGTTTATTCACAATACGGCACTAATATCTCATAATTTAAGAAAGACAGAGTGTTTTTTTTAACTTACTTGCAACGTTGTACTGTTAAAGGATGTGAAATCTCACAAATAATTTAAAATTCTCATTCAAATATATCTACCACTTTTTTAATAAAATAAATTTATTTAATAAAATATATTCTTAATTGAATCTTAACCGTCATTTAAATTGTTTCTGTGAGGTACGACCTAAAATGAAGAGTTAATCAACATTTAAATATATTTATGCTCACTCCGTCTTCTTAAGAGATTTTAAGAAAAATTTAATTTTCTTTCCCGTAAAGTCTGCAAAGTTAATCCCCACTCACACTAATTATCCAAAGATCGACTTAAAGATATTTTTTCATTAATGTTTATTATGGTCCTGCATTTCTTTTTACTATCTGTGAAATTTTTGCAGGTTGTTTGACGTGGGTGGCCAACGGTCAGAGCGAAAAAAATGGATCCACTGCTTCGAGGACGTGACAGCCATCATATTCTGCGTCGCCATGAGTGAGTACGATCAGGTGCTACACGAGGATGAGACAACTGTAAGTATCCATTAATAAGTAAAAATACTTTATGCAAAGGATAAGAAAAATATCTAATACTGTAATTAAGCTCAAATTAATAAAACAAAGCAGCATACAGCTCCTTCAAGGATACGTTGAATCCTCTTCTTCATTGCAAGATAGACCAACAAACCCGAAGCCAAAACGGTGATCAATCTTTCACTGAGGAAGAGAATCCAACATATCCTCGAAACAGCTGTATGCTGCTTTGTTTGTGAGTGATGTTTCTTTGTGAGTGATGTATTCTTCGTAAGTCCACTATCCGGGAGGGCAGTGATATAGAGCAGCGTTTCTCAGATGGTGGGTCGCACCGACGCCGGACCACGACAGCGAAATGCCGGGGGGCCTCAAAAAGCTCTCGAAAACCTAGGAGTTTCGTTTTAGGGTTTACGTTTTTTTTACCAAACTATAAAATAGTTGTGAATAACGTTGAATCTGGAATTTTAAATAGATTGGCTTTTTAATAGACAATTAATCGAAACGAAACACGCGCTCCGTCTGCTTCTCAGTTTCGCATATAGACAGAATACCACGGATGAATTTTTTGCTGTCTTATCGTCAGGAATGCCCAGTTTTAGCAGAAAAAGCAATAAAACTTATAATGTCTTTTGTCGTGACCTATAAGCGTGAAGCATGCTTTTCAACACTGGTTTTCCTAAACGATAAATATAGAAACCAATTAATTGGTAGTCGAAGTGGATCTAAGAATAAAATTATGTTTTGCTCCAAACCTGAAATTTCTAGTTAACAAAAAGCAATAGAACATTTCTCATTAATAAATTATTTGGTTTTACATTGATTTCTTTGCATTTTTACTTTCCTTATATACATAATGTATAAGGAAAGTATTGTGACGGGGTCGTAAATTCGAATTCGAGTTTTCGACGGGAGAGCACGTTTCAAGCATCCCTGATCACGAATCAAACATTTTTGAAGTGATGTGTGTGTGTGTGTGTGTCAGTGAGTCTGTGGAGACAATAACTGACGAACGAATGGACCGATTCAAACGAAATTTGGTACAAAAATCACAATCCATAAACACTGGAAGCCTATTGTTTTTATATGCAATCGAATATTCAGAATCTCCCTAAATTTTCGCGTGAAATTTTGAAAAAATCGTCAAAAAATCAAAAACGCTAATAGAGTTACGCAAATAGACATTTCTTATGTAATTTTTCATTAGAAAACGATTAACATAAATTTTAGAACGCTAACATGAACCGTTCTTGAGATATTGAACACTATTCAAAAAAATTATCAGAAAGTCATATAAAATAAAAAAAACTATATTTCCTATAGAGAAACATGTTCACTTTTCATATATAATACCATGCGATACATTGGGATGACATCATTCTCTTGGATCTAGCTCGTTCCATTCATGGAGAAAGATGCTTTGAGTAATACTTTTGTATTTGAACGCCAATAGTCATTTATCTGCTGTAGGAATAACTTATTTCTTCGTCCATAACGCTTGGCGAGATTTTGGCGACAAATTTGGCGGAATGTCGCCAACTTGGCAATATTTTTAAATGTTGCCAAATTAACGAAAATCTCGCCAAATGGATAAAAATGACTCTAAATCAATGAAAATGACGACTAATTGTCGAAAATTCAATATCTCGGAAAGAATATAATTATCTACTATAAGAAAAACCTATTTTTTTACTGTAAAAGTAGTAAATTTATTACATTATATAAGGAAAGTCATGTGTTGTCCACATCAGATTTTTGTAAAAGTAAATGCTTCTATAAAAACTGCATGGACATTCAAATCTGATTTATTTTACCTGTAGGCCAGTATAGGCTATCAAAATTTTAGTGGGTCATAAAAGACAAATATATAAACAACAGGGCCACGGAAAAGAAAAGTTTGGGAAACGCTGATATACAGCTTGAGAACAGTCCTCCGTCTCATATCCGAATAGGTGTTAAGCGTTTATTATAACAAAATTTTATGTGCAGCAACGTTATAGTTCGCTAGTTTCCTGAAGAATGAACCACCTCGATCACCAAACATGAATTCGTGAGATTTTGTCTTTAGAGACATCATATAAGCACCATTTACTATGATAACATCACAAATTTGAGGAGCTTAAAGATGCCTTAAATCAACATGTTCGTAACACTCAGATGTTTCCCCCACAACCTAGGTCTCCTGGCTTATTCGAGGGTTTGGAGCTAGGAGACTGAAATTTATTCCCATCCTCCTAGGTTTGGAGTAACAAGATGAAAGATCTTGAGAAGACTATCTCGAGCTCTCAGGAGACTGGAGAGTCAGTCCAGCCCGCCGGGTTATTATTTACTAAAATTTGCAACATTGCAGTTGAAGATATGTAAATCCAAAAATAGACACATGAATATTAATAACATTATATAATAACATAATTAATATTAATAGCATTAACATGAATGTTAATAACATTAACATATTTTAGAAATGTAAATTATCAAACTAAATATAAACATATAAAAAACTGCTCCTGAGCATAAAATGGCATATTGAAAATTTCAAAAATGTATACTCAACTGCAGTTGGTTAACAAATATATACATTACGTTATGTAAAAAAAAAACAGTATAAAAATAATGAGAACGACGTTAAAAATAATCAGAGATAAAATTATGTAGTTTAGGTAAAAATGAAAAAAGAATGTGAATTGTAGGAAAGAAACACATATAAAAGATATTCTCCGTTTTCAACATGTTGCAAAAAATGGTGAAGAATACTTTTAACCAGCGATACAGCAAGTATAGAGCGAAGAGTGCACCATATAGATTTGGGCACCGTATCGATATGAAGGTGCCACGATCCTTGACACCAATATAGAAGAAAAGAGGAGTAGTTAAAATGACATCACAGCAGGCTTCAAATGGAGTCGCTACGGAACGGCTTTGTACATTTATTAGCCTAAGTGTTTACTACAAAATTATGTATAAAGTCAATACTGACAAAGCTCCATTTTTTCACCAGGTGGTGACTTTACGAACTAATACGTTTTATTGCAGAAAGTAAAATCTCATGACCGCTTTTATTTTAGCACCGAGTTTTTTTGCTCTACTTCCAACGTTTATCTTTTTAGAGGTGTTTTAAATGTGCACTTTGATAAGGATTACCCTACTTACTACGGAATGTGGGAGTATGGATCTGTGGAGCAACCCACATCATTATTTTTCTTTATTATACTGATTATGGCACATGTGGAAATAATAAACTATATTATCAAGAGTATTTGGAAACCTTTATAGAGATAATATTGCAGATTCATGAATGCCTTATTTCAGCAATCGTTGATTTTTGAACACAGGCCGATTAGGGACAGACGATCTCCTCTAGTTGTGCTGCAAGTGAATCTGGCGGCATGCTTATGATATTCTGCAGCCGATTGTAAACTGCACAGGTTCCATTTGCCAACAAGACAACGCTCGACGATATACTGCACAAATTTCTCAACAATGTATTCCAGGATTTAATACTCTCTGAGATATGCTGGAACGGCAATTGCAGCCTTTTCAGAATACCACTGAATTAACTAACCACCTTGAACAGAATAATTTAACTCATAATTTTGAGAAATTAGTTTCTCAATTACTGATTCACTAGAAAGTTCCTGCTCCACATTATACAGGATACTTTTAGGCTGTTTCTTAGCAGGTTTAGCAATGTCATAATCGTTATGTAACATATCTTATTCTGAAAATGCTCTTATCAGACTATCTAAACCTCGTCGCATTTAGTCACAATTAGTATCCCATCTTGCCTAATTCTTCTGACACCTTCAACTTGAATCCTTTATTAATTTTACTTAACGGGATCTACAAGCCCCTGAATCTCTGTCTTGGTTTTATCTGAAATTTGCTCATTTTTAGGCAGAACAGTTACCACATGTGTGGTTCTTTTAGCACTTTTAGACCTAGCTCTTCGTGAAATCCTAGCAGCTACCTCATCATAAAACTTTTTCTAAACGACCTTCCTGTTTAGAGAGACCCATCTGTTGATTTAAAACAATTTGCAATAAGTTTGTTAACTCATTCCCCATTTCTTGCTGTTTGTTATCCGTGCATTTGGATCGGGAAATAAGTCCCTCCAGTTTATTGTAACTTTCTAGTAATTTCTTAATGTAGCCATTAGTTTCCCCAGATTGGGTTACTACATCCAAATTCTCCCTTAATTCTCCATCTTCTCTACTAGTTGCCATAGCAAATCAAATAGCTATCAAAAACTCAAACACAGCTTTTCATAAAAATTCGGGAATCAGAAGGAAGATGAACACTGATGGTGAGAGCAATAGGAGTCGACATTCGTCCCTCAAGATAGAGGGGAGATTGCCGGCCACGCCTCAGTGACCAGATTTTAACACAGCTTTAACACAAGAACAAATTAAAATAGAAACTTATCCTCAGCTAAGCACCTACAAATTTTTCAATACCAGCAAAATTAGCACTGAATTTTCACTGGTCCTCGGGGGGGTTACAAAATATATAACATTTTTGTTTATGAACTTGCTCCCAATTAAGCCTAAAAAGACAGTAAACACAAAATCAGTTGAAATCAGTTCGAATCATATATGATAATTATAAAAAGGAAAATGCTCTTTTAATCCAGGCAGATGCACGAGATAAAACATTTATCAGAATATGCCCTCTTTCTACAAAAACTATCATAATTTTACGACGTTTTTAGTATCAGTTTGTCCAACTATTCATGCGTAAATTTTGTATTCGCGATTTCAGCTGTATTCGCTCATATCTGTCATTTTTTATTAGCATTGCCACTGTTGGTGGACGTCATGACGTCTGAAAGAGTTCTAGTACTCTTGTAAAATTTTCGTTTGCGTTATTAATGATGTTTTTTAAATTTAAAGACATTTTTCTACATTTGTAGTCTTTGCTAAAATTATTTTCATTTAAACGTTTTTTATCGTTGAGCAAAGTTAGACAAAGAAATGTTTGCATTTTAAAAGTACTTCTAATTAATTTAAAAACAATTTAAGAACGTACACATATGCTTATACTCTAGTTCTGCGTTTTGCAAAAAATTCCAGGAAAAAATCTCAAAATCTAACGCTATATTTAGCTAATAAAGTTCCCCAATTGATTAACACGGAATTCTCAGGCGTTAAGTTTCCTTTTAACTTATCCAGAAAATATCAGCAGTTAAAAAAATTAAAATCTGTCCTATAAATCCTCAAAAATTAAGTACTACAAAGCTGCTTTTTTTTCGAAAATAGTTAGAAAATGAACCAAATCTAAAATTTTATTAATTTTACTTGAAAAAAAAAATGTAAATCTTCTTTAAGCAAGCTCTGAACCGGAGACCTTCTATAACAAAACTAATGCTTTTCCGACTGTGCCGCAGAAACTACACCGATTGTGCATTCCATAACGATAAAATAATTTGAAGGATGTACTTATTACCCCATTTAAAAATCTGAGGCTTTGGATGTAATTCGATATTTTCTGGTCATCCGGAATGTATCAGCTATCAAACAAAAAATTAAATATAAAAATCGATTCGATAGAATTTCAAAAATTGAATAACAAAAAATCTTGTGCTTTAAATATATAAATTTTAGTTTTGGTTCAAGTCAGATAATAATTGAACTTTGTCCCTTGCGTATGTTGCGCATCATTGATAAAGGGGGAAATGAGACAAGAAGTCCTTGAATGCTACATTGCAAGCTAGAATTTTGTATGTAAGAGGTCAAAATCTAATGTAATCTTTGCAATTTTCTATTAAATAGTATCATCGAAATTAGATATAACATCTGATTTTATCCTCTTTACACAATTTTAATCTAAAATATAGCATTCAAGCACTTCCTGACTTTATTTTTATCTTTTATATAGTGAAAACTTAAATAGTTCCTAGTTTCTGTATTTCTCGTGATTCAAATGGTTTAGTGGTTAAAGAGCTGGGCAGCGAACACTCGGGTCTGTTGATAGCGAGTTCTGTCCTCACCTTCGAATACGGTTTTAAACAATCTTATCAGCGGAATAGATTTTGTTCGTTTTGCTCCAGATTTATTTTGTTTTTGTTGAGTGTTCTGTCCTCGGTTTAACCGCGTTTTTTCAGATTATTTAAATCGACATGTTAAAATGTTAAACTCAAATATACCAAAAGCTCATATCGTCGCTCTCTTGGCTGAGAGGCTTGAGACTGCAAGTTGCGGGTCTTTAGACTTGGGTTCGATTCCTGTCTAGGTAAAAAAGATAAGATTATAGTGTTAGACAGTAAGGGATGTTTTTGTCGAGGGTTCTGTCCTCGGCAATTTCAGCCGCGTTTTTCAGATTATTTAAACGGACATGTTAAAATGTTAAACTCAAATACACCAAAATCAAGGTTCCGGTACTTTGCTTTCATGACTGAGAGACTTGAGGATGCAGATTGCGGTGCTTTAGGCTCGGGTTCGACTTCCGTCTGAGTAAAAAGGATAAGATTGTAGTGTTAGACAGTAACGGTTGGCAAATTTGGCCGCTTTTTTCCAGATTATTTAAACGGCCATGTTAAAATGTTAAACTTAAATACACCGAAATCGTATGTTCGGTCGTCGCCCCTGTGGCCGAGCGGTTTGGGATCGTCGAGTTGCGGCGCTCTAGGATCAGGTTCGATTCTGCCCTTGGTGAAAATGATAAAACTGTAATATTTTTGTTGAGCGTTCTATCCTTGGTTATTTTAGTCGCCTTTTTTCAGATTATAACGGACATGTTAAAATGTTAAACTTAAATACACCGAAATCGTATGTTCGGTCGTCGCCCCTGTGGCCGAGCGGTTTGGGATCGTCGAGTTGCGGCGCTCTAGGATCAGGTTCGATTCTGCCCTTGGTGAAAATGATAAAACTGTAATATTTTTGTTGAGCGTTCTATCCTTGGTTATTTTAGTCGCCTTTTTTCAGATTATAACGGACATGTTAAAATGTTAAACTTAAATACACCGAAATCGTATGTTCGGTCGTCGCCCCTGTGGCCGAGCGGTTTGGGATCGTCGAGTTGCGGCGCTCTAGGATCAGGTTCGATTCTGCCCTTGGTGAAAATGATAAAACTGTAATATTTTTGTTGAGCGTTCTATCCTTGGTTATTTTAGTCGCCTTTTTTCAGATTATAACGGACATGTTAAAATGTTAAACTTAAATACACCGAAATCGTATGTTCGGTCGTCGCCCCTGTGGCCGAGCGGTTTGGGATCGTCGAGTTGCGGCGCTCTAGGATCAGGTTCGATTCTGCCCTTGGTGAAAATGATAAAACTGTAATATTTTTGTTGAGCGTTCTATCCTTGGTTATTTTAGTCGCCTTTTTTCAGATTATAACGGACATGTTAAAATGTTAAACTTAAATACACCGAAATCGTATGTTCGGTCGTCGCCCCTGTGGCCGAGCGGTTTGGGATCGTCGAGTTGCGGCGCTCTAGGATCAGGTTCGATTCTGCCCTTGGTGAAAATGATAAAACTGTAATATTTTTGTTGAGCGTTCTATCCTTGGTTATTTTAGTCGCCTTTTTTCAGATTATAACGGACATGTTAAAATGTTAAACTTAAATACACCGAAATCGTATGTTCGGTCGTCGCCCCTGTGGCCGAGCGGTTTGGGATCGTCGAGTTGCGGCGCTCTAGGATCAGGTTCGATTCTGCCCTTGGTGAAAATGATAAAACTGTAATATTTTTGTTGAGCGTTCTATCCTTGGTTATTTTAGTCGCCTTTTTTCAGATTATAACGGACATGTTAAAATGTTAAACTTAAATACACCGAAATCGTATGTTCGGTCGTCGCCCCTGTGGCCGAGCGGTTTGGGATCGTCGAGTTGCGGCGCTCTAGGATCAGGTTCGATTCTGCCCTTGGTGAAAATGATAAAACTGTAATATTTTTGTTGAGCGTTCTATCCTTGGTTATTTTAGTCGCCTTTTTTCAGATTATAACGGACATGTTAAAATGTTAAACTTAAATACACCGAAATCGTATGTTCGGTCGTCGCCCCTGTGGCCGAGCGGTTTGGGATCGTCGAGTTGCGGCGCTCTAGGATCAGGTTCGATTCTGCCCTTGGTGAAAATGATAAAACTGTAATATTTTTGTTGAGCGTTCTATCCTTGGTTATTTTAGTCGCCTTTTTTCAGATTATAACGGACATGTTAAAATGTTAAACTTAAATACACCGAAATCGTATGTTCGGTCGTCGCCCCTGTGGCCGAGCGGTTTGGGATCGTCGAGTTGCGGAGCTCTAGGATCAGGTTCGATTCTGTCCTTGGTGAAAATGATAAAATTGTAATATTTTTGTTGAGCGTTCTATCCTTGGTTATTTTAGTCGCCTTTTTTCAGATTATAACGGACATGTTAAAATGTTAAACTTAAATACACCGAAATCGTATGTTCGGTCGTCGCCCCTGTGGCCGAGCGGTTTGGGATCGTCGAGTTGCGGCGCTCTAGGATCAGGTTCGATTCTGCCCTTGGTGAAAATGATAAAATTGTAATATTTTTGTTGAGCGTTCTATCCTTGGTTATTTTAGTCGCCTTTTTTCAGATTATAACGGACATGTTAAAATGTTAAACTTAAATACACCGAAATCGTATGTTCGGTCGTCGCCCCTGTGGCCGAGCGGTTTGGGATCGTCGAGTTGCGGCGCTCTAGGATCAGGTTCGATTCTGCCCTTGGTGAAAATGATAAAACTGTAATATTTTTGTTGAGCGTTCTATCCTTGGTTATTTTAGTCGCCTTTTTTCAGATTATAACGGACATGTTAAAATGTTAAACTTAAATACACCGAAATCGTATGTTCGGTCGTCGCCCCTGTGGCCGAGCGGTTTGGGATCGTCGAGTTGCGGAGCTCTAGGATCAGGTTCGATTCTGTCCTTGGTGAAAATGATAAAATTGTAATATTTTTGTTGAGCGTTCTATCCTTGGTTATTTTAGTCGCCTTTTTTCAGATTATAACGGACATGTTAAAATGTTAAACTTAAATACACCGAAATCGTATGTTCGGTCGTCGCCCCTGTGGCCGAGCGGTTTGGGATCGTCGAGTTGCGGCGCTCTAGGATCAGGTTCGATTCTGCCCTTGGTGAAAATGATAAAATTGTAATATTTTTGTTGAGCGTTCTATCCTTGGTTATTTTAGTCGCCTTTTTTCAGATTATAACGGACATGTTAAAATGTTAAACTTAAATACACCGAAATCGTATGTTCGGTCGTCGCCCCTGTGGCCGAGCGGTTTGGGATCGTCGAGTTGCGGCGCTCTAGGATCAGGTTCGATTCTGCCCTTGGTGAAAATGATAAAACTGTAATATTTTTGTTGAGCGTTCTATCCTTGGTTATTTTAGTCGCCTTTTTTCAGATTATAACGGACATGTTAAAATGTTAAACTTAAATACACCGAAATCGTATGTTCGGTCGTCGCCCCTGTGGCCGAGCGGTTTGGGATCGTCGAGTTGCGGAGCTCTAGGATCAGGTTCGATTCTGTCCTTGGTGAAAATGATAAAATTGTAATATTTTTGTTGAGCGTTCTATCCTTGGTTATTTTAGTCGCCTTTTTTCAGATTATAACGGACATGTTAAAATGTTAAACTTAAATACACCGAAATCGTATGTTCGGTCGTCGCCCCTGTGGCCGAGCGGTTTGGGATCGTCGAGTTGCGGCGCTCTAGGATCAGGTTCGATTCTGCCCTTGGTGAAAATGATAAAATTGTAATATTTTTGTTGAGCGTTCTATCCTTGGTTATTTTAGTCGCCTTTTTTCAGATTATAACGGACATGTTAAAATGTTAAACTTAAATACACCGAAATCGTATGTTCGGTCGTCGCCCCTGTGGCCGAGCGGTTTGGGATCGTCGAGTTGCGGCGCTCTAGGATCAGGTTCGATTCTGCCCTTGGTGAAAATGATAAAATTGTAATATTTTTGTTGAGCGTTCTATCCTTGGTTATTTTAGTCGCCTTTTTTCAGATTATAACGGACATGTTAAAATGTTAAACTTAAATACACCGAAATCGTATGTTCGGTCGTCGCCCCTGTGGCCGAGCGGTTTGGGATCGTCGAGTTGCGGCGCTCTAGGATCAGGTTCGATTCTGCCCTTGGTGAAAATGATAAAATTGTAATATTTTTGTTGAGCGTTCTATCCTTGGTTATTTTAGTCGCCTTTTTTCAGATTATAACGGACATGTTAAAATGTTAAACTTAAATACACCGAAATCGTATGTTCGGTCGTCGCCCCTGTGGCCGAGCGGTTTGGGATCGTCGAGTTGCGGCGCTCTAGGATCAGGTTCGATTCTGCCCTTGGTGAAAATGATAAAATTGTAATATTTTTGTTGAGCGTTCTATCCTTGGTTATTTTAGTCGCCTTTTTTCAGATTATAACGGACATGTTAAAATGTTAAACTTAAATACACCGAAATCGTATGTTCGGTCGTCGCCCCTGTGGCCGAGCGGTTTGGGATCGTCGAGTTGCGGCGCTCTAGGATCAGGTTCGATTCTGCCCTTGGTGAAAATGATAAAATTGTAATATTTTTGTTGAGCGTTCTATCCTTGGTTATTTTAGTCGCCTTTTTTCAGATTATAACGGACATGTTAAAATGTTAAACTTAAATACACCGAAATCGTATGTTCGGTCGTCGCCCCTGTGGCCGAGCGGTTTGGGATCGTCGAGTTGCGGCGCTCTAGGATCAGGTTCGATTCTGCCCTTGGTGAAAATGATAAAATTGTAATATTTTTGTTGAGCGTTCTATCCTTGGTTATTTTAGTCGCCTTTTTTCAGATTATAACGGACATGTTAAAATGTTAAACTTAAATACACCGAAATCGTATGTTCGGTCGTCGCCCCTGTGGCCGAGCGGTTTGGGGAGTCGATTTGCCGAGCTCTAGGCTCGGGTTCGATTCTATCCTTCGTAAAAATGATGAACGTGTAATGCTTGAGGGTAGCGGATGTTTTTGTTGAACTTTCTGTCCTTGTAATTTTAGCCGCATTTTTTCAGATTATAATGGACATATTAAAATGTTAAACTTAAATACACCAAAATCGTATGTTCGGTCGTCGCCCCTACGGCCGAGAGGTTTGGGGTCGTCGAGTTGCGGGGCTCTAGGCTCGGCTTCGATTCTGCCCTTGGTGAAAATGATAAATTTGTAATGTTTTTGTTGAGTGTTCTGTCCTTGGTTATTTCAGCCGCATTTTTTCAGATTATAACGGACATGTTAAAATGAACTCAAATACACCGAAATCGTGTATTCGGTCATGCGATTTGGGGCGTCGAATTGCCGGACTCTAGGCTCGGGTTCGATTCTGTTCTTGATAAATTTGTAATGCTTGAGAGTAGCGGATGTTGTTGTTGAGCGTTCTGTCCTTGGTAATTTTAGCCGCATTTTTTCAGATTTTAACGGACATGTTAAAATGTTAAACTTAAATATACCGAAATCGTGTAGTCGGTCGTCGACCTTATGGCCGAGCGGTTTGAGGCGTCGAGTTGCCGCGCTCTAGGCTCGGGTTCGATTCTGTCCTTGGTAAAAATGATAAACTTCTAATGCTTGAGAGTAGCGGATGTTTTTGTTGAGATTTCTGTCCTTGTAATTATAGCCGCATTTTTTCAGTTTACAACGGACATGTTGAAATGTTAAACTTAAATACACCGAAATCGTGTATTTGGTCGTCGACCCTATGGCCGTGCAGTTTGGGACGTCGAGTTGCTAGGCTCGGGTTCGATTCTGTCCTTGATAAACTTTTATTGCTTGAGAGTAGCGGATGGTTTTATTGAGCGTTCTGTCCTTGGTAATTTCAGCCGCATTTTTCAGATTATAACGAACATGTTAAAATGTTAAACTTAAATACACCGAAATCATAGCTTCATTTGTCGCCCTCTTGGCCGAGAGGCTTGGGGCGTCGAGTTGCGGGGTGTAGGCATGGGGGTTCTGCTCCCACTGGGTAAAAATGTTAAGATCGCAGTGTTAGGAAGTAATGGGTGTTAGCGCGTTCCGATGGTGTTGAAGGTGGGAAGGCTGAAAAGGAATCCGGGGTTTTAGATTAATTCTCCCTCTCTTAGGTCCTCCTTTCTTATTTCTTAATAAATTATCTGCAGGAGATGGAGGACGAGCGGTGGTTGAGCTCCGCCGTTGCCGGCGGGGCCTGCTGGCCTCGGTGTCGCGCTCCCCCCTTCCTCGTCCAGAGTTCATGCAGGGCTTGTTTTTCACCACGTGACTCCTGTTAACGAAGTCCCTAAATTTCATGCATTTTTTAAATCTGCACATCTCTTCTTCTACCTATTTTCAGTGTACGAAAGAGAAATGGGAAGTGACGTCATTTACGGTACGTAATTTCCTGTGATGTCACTTCCGGTCAATTAATGTAAATAATAAAATAAATTTTAATAATGTCAGGTGAAGAAATTCAGAAAAACGTGTTGCTGAGAGAAGCCCAAATGTCTCAATGCAGATGGATGAGCTCGAACCCACAGCCTCTGGAATCGGAAACAGACAACATGACCACTGAGCCAGCTCGTTCACATACCGATGACCCTAATTAATATATTTAATTTAACGGAGAGACTGATCAGAAAAAGGCACAGAAACCAAAACGACTCAATTCGCTGCGCTTCATGCGAGTTGATGGACTCGAACCCACAGCCTTTAGATTTGAAAACAGACTACATGATCACTGATCCATCCAGTTCACAACTAGAAGATTCTAATTAATCTATTTAAATTTGACGGATCAACTTATCAGAAAGGACAAAAGTAGAACACGATTCAATGAACTCGAACCCACAGCCTCTGGAATTGCAGGAAGACAACATGATCCTTGAGCCAGTCAGTTCACACACAAGCGATCCTCATTATCAATTTAAACTTAAAGGAGATACTGATTTCAGAAAAGGCATAGAAACCAAAAAAACTCACCTCGTTACACTCCATGCGTGTGGTTTTACACGAACTCACAGTCTCTGAAATTGAAAACAGACGACTTGGTCACTGAGCCAGCCAGTTCACGTATGGAAGATCCTAGTTAATCTATTTACATTGGATGGAGAAACTGATTAGGAAAAGGACAGATACCAAATTTACTCAAACCCACAGTTTCTAGAATTGGAAACAGATAACATGACTATTGACTAATCCAATTTACACCGAAGATCCTCATTAATCTATTTAAACTTGAAGGAGAGACTGATCAAAAAGAACACAGAAACCAAAATGACTCAACTCATAATGCAAGCGGCTGGACTCGAACCCACAGACTCTAGCAACGGAAACAGAAGATATGACCACTGAGCCAGTCAGTTCTCTTAGCGAAGATACTTTTTATTTTTTTTTTAAATTTAACGGAGAATCTGATAAAAAAAAGCACAGAAACTAAAACAACACAATGCACTCGAACCTACACCCTCTGGAATTGGAGAAAAACAACATGACCACTAAGCCAGACAGTTCACATATCGAGGATCCTAATTAATCTATTTAAACTTAATGGTGAGACTGATAACAAAATGCACACGTGCCATGAGGTGAGTACAGAACTCGCTATTAGCAAATCTGCGGGTTTGTTGCCCATCACTTTAACCAGTTGGTCTTCCGACCAACATCATGAGTGAAACCGAAATGAAGAATTATTTAACTTTTGTTGAATATTAGATTTTTTATTAACGCCTGTAATTGAGGCTTCTCTGATAGTATTATTGAGCTTCTCTGATAGTATCTGAAGATAGTCAGAAATTCTCAAAATTTCATAGGAACTGACTTGAAGTCACTTTTAAACCACAGACAATTGCAAACGCTGCACAGATGACCCAACTCGTTGTCAGTGGGGGGCTCGTGAGGTAACGCAGGGGAAGCGCTGCTTCGCTTCAAGTTATAGGTTGAATGAGTTATTATTATTATTATTTGTCGAATTTTTCAGACTCGTTTGGCTATTTTTAGTTAATATTTGGTAACACTTGTACCAGTAGCGTGATGTATTTTAATGATGTTCGTTGTTGAGGAGAGGGAATCCCACCACTGAATCTGCTTTACCCATTTCTAAAGTCACGAGCCGCTACTGCTCGTTGTCGAGAAACTATTCCGTAAATTCTTTGTCGGCCGCTAGACAATAGGTAGAGTAGATATAAAATGCTTTGCGGACTAGAAGCAGTTTAAAAAACCCGATTTTTTTCCCATCTGTGTAAAAAAAAAAAAGAAATTAATTAAAAACTGCTTGTATACACGTTTACCACACATAGCGTTCTTATTTCCAGATTTAGGATTAGCTCAGTTTAGAGCTAAATGTCGCAAATTGTACAAGTATCAATTTTCTGACACGAAAATAAAATATTAAAACTTATCGTACTTTAAGAAGTAAATGATTGATTTGCTTCTAAAAGAAATAGTTCGCAGGATGCGCAATAGATGGCGCTGTTTGTAGATAAGTTTACGGAAAGATTACGCCATCTGTTGCACATCCCAAGAACTATTTCTCTTTGTAACAAATCAATCATTTACGTCTTTTTCGAGTAAGTTTTAATATTTAAGTTGCTAATAAAAAATATCATGTTTCAACATGTTACGAAAAAAATTGTATTGTTTAGAAAAGCACCAAAATGTGGTATTTAATATAATTAACTGTTGCGTTGCAATAACCTACCAATTTTTTCAGATGTGTCTGTTTATTACTTTTTTTACAACTATGAAAAAAAAACGAAAATTAGGTCTTTTACTACTCCTTAAAAAATTGAAAAATGTGATAATTTTCTCTCAGTCTCGATATGTCCGATTTATTTTATACCCATTTGAATGTTTTTGTTCTTTATTTGTCCCCACCCCATTTTATTAATCTCTCTTTTTTTAATTAACCGGAAGTGTCTATGATATTTTTCATGTGTTTGAGTTAAGGTTTGGTTTTGTCTCCAAATAAATTTTTCGATTCTTTTTTGTCTATTATTTTCCAAAACACCGATTTTTTTTTATTAAATAATAATTAAGAATAATTTGGAATAATAATTTTGAATAATAAAGAATAATTTGGGGGGGGGGGGAAATCCTGCATACGACCATTGTTCTCTCCCCACCGTTCGCATAAGCAGTGGCGCACGAATTTGAGCCGTCGTTGCTCTTTTAAACTGCATGTAATTTTTGCTGTGAGCGATAGTGAGTAAGTTCATGCGTAACGCCAAGAAGTTACTTGTAATTTCTTAAGTGTCAGCCACGTAAACAATCTGAAAGACGTAAATTCTAAGTCAAAATAAAATCAGGGATGCCCTAGATAGGCATCATTGATTCAAGGCCCATAATGCACCGCGAATGAAGTTTGCCTTGTAATTATATAGTGGAGACAAGAAATGTGCTGTCCTTCTTTCTTTACATTTCGTGACTCAATTGTCAGTCTAGTTATAAGATATATGTGGTTCGTTTTTAATGCAATGACTTTTTGACTCTCTCTTTCCCAGAATCGAATGCAAGAGAGTTTGAAGCTGTTCGATTCGATCTGCAACAATAAGTGGTTCACGGACACCTCCATCATTCTCTTCCTTAACAAGAAGGATTTATTCGAAGAAAAGATCAAAAAGTCTCCCCTCACGATCTGCTTTCCAGAATACACCGGTGAGTAGTATATTGATATGAACACCTTTAAACTATGAACACCCTGCGAACACCTTTTCCGTCGGCTGGAGTAACACAAACTTGAACGTAAGGCTCCAAATGGTAGAAGAATAGTTTCACTGCATCTGATAATCTTCTATTTCTTAATGTATGCACTATGCTATTGTTGGTAGCAAAAATTTTGCAATACTATTGGTTTAAAGTAAATAACTTTTTTCAGCATAAGTAAAGATGAGTAAGTGCAAGTACGCCTCGGAAATCATTAGACTTCCTTCATTAGCATAACAAGCTTGGTATCGCATGGTTTTCCCATCTCTGCAATATTTTAAATTTGGATCAGGGTGCACGGATGTCGGTCCCTGAGAAGGCACGACAATGTTTACCCTGAGCCCCCATCTGACCACCTGCTTGCCAAGTCCGAAAACAAGTTGGAGCTTTGGAAATCTGGCTGTCAGAAGCGTTCGGTGTTCGAAAGGGATACCGGTCCCTATGAATTAGGACACAGTGGGACCAGAGGTTACGTAGGGCTAAAAATGTCGTTGGTAGCCCGAGGGGTCATTATGTCCAATAGTAAGCGCCCTGAGCGTTGTTTTCGAGCCCAAAGGCCAAGCAAGAAAAGTGTAGGCGGGTGGGAATATTTAGTTTTTTTTTTTCGAAGAGAGAAAGAAGTTCGGAGGAGAGCGAGGAGAAGTTTTTTGAGGAAGTGGGAAAAGACCTGAGAGGATTCTGATGATGACCCGAGGAAACTGACCATCCCCGTGGGAGACCGCCTGAGCCCGATGCCACGCCACTGCAATCGACAGTCATGGTACGCCCTTTTCAATATACAGCTCCCCTTGAGTGTTTGTTCTATCTCTCTCTCTTTTTGGACACACGAAATACATTTTTCCTGTCACGACTAGAGAGTGAAATTTTAGTGTAAGACACGCAATGTTCAGTGAGCCCCGAAGCATGCTGTGCTTAGAACAAAGGGTTGTTAGTAATGGTTGATAGACAGGAAATGTATCCCTGTAAAATACGTTATATATTGTTATTGTTTTTTTGTGTGTTTTAATATAGTAGGTGTTAATAAATGTTTTCAAATTATTTCAAAATGTCCACATTTTCAATTGACGTCTAAGTGTATTTTTTGCGATCACGGCCACCTTTAGCGTCTCTGACAGGACGTGTGGTAAAATGCCACGCAACACCTGGGATGAACAACATAATCAGTGGAGACTAAGGCTTAATTTTGAACTTAATAGCTTAACTGTACTCAAAGTTTGACTATATTTAGTTGAGTAGTTTCGGAAAACAGGATTTGGCTACAGACAAGAATATTTATAAAAGTATCTTTTGGTAATCAGCACCTCACGTTCAAAAACGTATAGTTCGATTCCCGCATATACACACACATTAGTATATATGCAGAACAAATATTTCCTTTTAGCGAGGGAAGTAAAAGTGAAATTTCAAATTTTAATTTTAAGAATCCATTAATTTGATCTGAGGCATTAGAACCAAGGCATTTGTGTTATACAACACAATTTTTGTTTTTTTAATTATTAATTGTCTTTAATAATGCAATACTAGAACTATAATGCTTAGCAGATGCTCGCAGTTATTCCTATATTGCCAGGTTAGTATAGAATTGACTGTGTTAATCCTTGTAATATATAGCACTAAAGATGAATAGGTGTTCATCTCTCTCCCAGTTATAAATGTGATCTGTTTTCAATGAAATAATTATTGCCATTTGCTTAAAATTCTAATAATATATATTATAGATATTTTTCTAATCGCTGAAACGAATCTTGCTAATTGTTGCTATATAATCTTGCAGGTGCTCAGGAGTATGGCGAGGCAGCAGCCTACATCCAGGCACAGTTCGAGGCAAAGAACAAATCCACCACAAAGGAAATCTACTGCCACATGACGTGCGCCACGGATACGACCAATATCCAGTTTGTGTTCGACGCCGTCACCGATGTCATCATCGCCAACAACCTCAGAGGGTGCGGCCTCTATTGAACATTACCCCCTCCCCACCAACAGAAGCAAAACCCTACCCTTTATCATTCGCCTTTAAAACGCAATTTTGTTTCGTACTATCTGCCAATCTACACTTATTTATTGCTGTGATCCTACACCCAAATGTCGTATGTTTCTCAGTAAGATTTGTATCTTCCTTCTAACCCAGCTTAATTAGGCAAAAACAATTCCCATTCATTAAGAATACTTGCCTTTTTGGTGTATTCTGTTGCTGGCACAATGTGAGTTTTATACTCTGATTAATAATTCCCCAAGCGAAAAATGGCAAACCTTTAGACGAAAGTTTTTATATTTATATTGCCTCCTTATCCTTGCCCTGAAAAAACGCTTGTTGCACAACGTTGATATTCTCAAGTCGGGTCGTTGATATTCTCAAGTCGAGTCGATTAAGTATCGAATGAAATGCGATTCAGTATCGACGTGAAATTTGAAACAAAATTGTGATATCTCGCGATCTGGTGGTAATCTATCCTAGATCGCTGATGCAATTTCTACGATTGCGTCACGCTATCCTCATGTGTTAATTTGCATATAATGTATTCATTGCACAGTCAAATTGTTGCCACACATTATTTAAATAATTTAACTTCCCTTCATACTTCAATGTATGAGGCATGAAGGCATACGGGACCTTTTTACGTTTAAAACTATTCCACTTGATTTTGTTTTCTGGAATTGCATTTAACGTCGGTAGTCTCTTTTTTTTTTCGATGTCCGACGAATAGGAATAGGCCAAAAATGCCGCACGACCGAGAGCACAAACTGGATGAAAGTCGTAGGAAAGAAGTATTTACAAAAAGACTCTGTCACAGGTTTCGAGCCCCAAACCTGTGGTGTGACTTTTTGTGGACCGAAAAAGAAATTGTTGACAGGCCTGGTATATTTCACTATCTTGTACGTTCATCCAACTGTTTGTTGTATTCAGCATTGATGATATTTCGTGTAGTATGCGCGGTGCATCATTGTTATGCATTGCCCGATGATATTGTTTGTTTACGATGTTTCATTTTTTGTGGCCATTGTGTACCTTATATACATGTATCTACTATAAAAAGAAATAAACAAGAAAAATAACACTAGCTGTTTTAGAAGCCGTTTCACGGCACCCGGTGTTATTCAGGAAGATAACAGCCTTGAAGATAATACCTGCGGATTCTGCAAGAGGTTGTTTTGGCTGGTATCCATCGCTGGTCAGTGATCTCCAGAAGTAAGGTGATCACAAAAACCATTAGGACTTCTTTGAGACCAATTCAGTGGTATTAAAGCCACTACCTAAAGCTGTTGATTTAAGGCCTGCGATTTACTCTCCATAACAAAGAACTCTCAACCGCACCAACCATAAGTTCTTGATCAACAAATTCGCTTCAGAACTATACTAGAACATTAAATTAAAAAGCAGTCACGAATTCGATGATGTTGTTGTATTAACGTAATTCTATGTATTGTCCTTTGAATGGTCGACAGAATTCTTGTTTATGTATCAGAAGCCATCTTCTGAAGCAACAGATGAATATCTTTAGCATTTGTTTTTTTTTTCTTCTCCTTTTTTATGTTTCGCCCAGTTCGTGCTGGTTTTAATAACAATGAAACTTTGTTGGATTCAATAAAATCCAATACTTGTGTCAAGCCGTTTCAATGGCTGTCGTATGCGCTGAAATCCCCCGCGTAATCATATACTTTACACTTGACAACATATTAAAAGCTTTGAATCCTTTCTAAAAGTTTCATGCACTTTCTCCACAATCTGATGTCAATTATTCCATAAATCTATCAAATACGCATTTTTTCGCCTCGTGATTCACGTGGGTTTCTGCATTTTCAATTCCAAGCGTCTCATTCGTGAAAGCATTTAGTATTCATTATGTTAGAACACTGTAGTATTCATTGAGTCAGAACACACGTCGAATTTTATCAAGTTGACGCTTAAAATTTATCTAAAGAAATTGAAGATTATGATTCTTTTAATGGCAATATATAGTTTTCATCCCCATACAGAAAATTCATCAGCTACCTCAAAGTGCTGAGTCCGTAATTCCACCACCAATTTCAGTGCATAAAGCTAGTTTCTTATGCCACTGCTTGAGCTCCAGCTGCCCTAAAAAGAATTAGAGAAATTTGAAATAGAAAAGGAGGCAGATCTGAGTGTGACATAGCATCGGCATACGACTTTAGCTTTCATATTTATGTTTTCTGGTATGCAGTATCTGCAATTTTAACCTGGAAAAAAGAATACAGAAAAAAAAAATGGCGTCGGTTTTGACGCTGGGACAACATAGCTTGTTTCCTTTCGGAAAACCCATTTTTCTAAATCAAACAACTCAAACACTCAACAAATTTGATAGGTGGAGATGAGTAGAATTTCACAACACATTTTCGATCCCTGAAAGGATCGTATATGGTTCAATGAACCAGGTTCGATCACTTTGGGATCACCATTAAACCGTTGTAAATATCTAACATCGTAGAAGGTTCTGTTTCCTATTTATATAAATGCCTACCACTTGTGATTTCAATTTTACTTTATCTTCGAATTTTTCACAGCTGCCTCTAATGCTCAATGTTATCTAGTGTTTAGAAGAAAACAACAGCAAAAACGATGCAATGAGGTGGAAATGTCAGAAGAATTGATCAGAACAAGAGCGGAATTACCTTTAGGTGAGCAAGGCGACTGCTTGGGTTTGGGTCCCAGGATTTTTGTGAACTTACAAAGTGGGTAACAGCAGTTTGGTAGCTGTTAAGGCTGTCCGCCTCTGAAATGGAGGAAAATTACCACATTCTCCATAAGAGGCTTCATGTGAATCAAAAGTTTCCATAGCATCAAACTGAAAGGATTTTCGCTGCAGATAAGAAACAAAATAGCATCGTTTGCGCGTATCCAATACATTCAACAAATACACAAGAAAAAAGAATTTGCTAAATCTGTTTGAGTGAGCTGCTCACGAATTTCAAAACCGCTATCACCTGTCGCATCATTTCCCGTTTTGCAATGAAGTTGCTATTGAGTGATCAATTTGTTGCTAATTCATTTTGATGTACATGCAAGCGTATAGTTTTGTGCAATAATAACGTACCAGCTGAATTATCGGTGTCAATGTGAATAGAGGTTAAAACAGCTGTACTACTCATAAGGCAAAGCGGAAACAGGGATTTATTGAATCTGCTTTACCTTATTTTATCTGTACTGTCAATTAAAATAATTTCTAATCACAAAAAGAGAGTTGTTTTGTTTCTTTGTGCTCTCCACTACTACCGAAGCTAAATGATCTTAGATGTAGAAAAGTTACTATTTGACTAAACAGATTTAGCATGCATGACAGCTCTTTGAAAACTATTCATGTTGGTGCAAAACTGGTAAGTTGGTTGGTTATTTTACTTCTGAGGACAGACAGGACGAACGAGATAGAGACCATTCGAGACTACAGACCTGGTACTAGGTTAAAAAATCTACGTAAATTTTCAGTGTTCAAACTTACATAAAAAGCACAGTAAACTGGGGAGCAGATGACTTTGAACGGTTCTATTCAAAATAATAGATTATACCATGCTTTTGTTGAAGCTATGATTTATAGAAACAGACTGAAACAAATTGTTTTTCTTTGGATATATCTAGTATATATAGACATCTTACAAAGTACGTTGTCACATCTATCATTTGAGTTGAAATAAGCTCAACTGAGGGCACAGTTAAAGTAATTAAATAGGAGCAGATTACATTGCTCAAAGGGCTTGGCCGTGAAAAAAAAAATGGAAATGAAATTTACTTTAATCAAAGTGGATACTGAATTCTATTTTAAAGTAGTGAATTATCAGGAACGGATTGAAAGTCAACTTTGCCATTAGCAATAACCTTAAAATATAGATGTTGCTATACTGCAAAGCATTCAGACACCCTTTTCAGGTGGCCTTTAATATCCGCTTAATCTGATTATCGATAAATCCGCTCCTGTGGATCATGAATTCTTGTTAAAATTACATATGAGCCTCCTTCAAAGGCAAAGAATTCCCTATAATTATATCATTCAGTGTATGACTAGCATTTAGACATCATTCAATGCATGACTAGCTTAGCCCAATTCTACCCCACATGACTAAAATTTTAGACGGACCATACACGAACAGTTTGGCTTAACGATCGACCTGAACAGTCCAAGCTTGAAAAGCTGAACTCAGGGCCTGATTTCTGTATGGGTCTGTGAAGCCTAGACCTATACATTTTAAGGGCACCATATGAACTAGGAAATTGCTGATAATGTTTATGCGTGGTCATATGTACTGTCACAGCGATCGGTGACAGGGGACCATATAAACATCCACAATCACCCGTTAGTCGATCCGTGTCTCAACTGAAGTGTGTGAGGGCGGCTTGACGGCAAATGGTTTGGACGGTGGGAATACCCGCAGATCTGCCGGGCAATCAAGCAGGCATTGTGTTCAATCTGACGTGAATTACGTGACCCTTTTGGCTGAGTCTATGATGTACCCATACACAAGATTTCAAGACAGACTCAAGATGACGAACCAACCATCTGATCTGAGCGTGTGTAGGACTCGAGACAGACAGGCAAACTGTAACAATTTGGCTTATCAGTTCTTACTGAAAGCCAAATTGTACGTGTATGGCGGGCCTTACGGATAATATTTGTTTGACTCTTTCGCGATCAGAACGATAAATCTGAAACACTTACACCTTTTGGTAGGTCGGACGGTCTGAGTCGAAGAAGTCTAAAAACGAGATGACATGTTTTTAGACATATATCTATGCCAAATTATTCGTATATAAAAATATATTCTAATTGACGTAACGATAAGGGCAAAGCTGTATGTGACCAAATGGCTCTAAAAAATAACATCCGATGAATTGCAATGGCTATCCTTGAAAAGATAAATTCTTGAAGATGGCTATCACAATTCGAAACGCAATTGAGAACGGTATGTCCTCTTAAAAATAGCCGGCGCAATATTTTAATTAGATTAAGGGAATTGGAATTGCAAGAAAAGATGGAGGTATCCAGTTTCATGCTCTCAGAGCTGAGTGATGTATGGTAGTGCTGTTTAGATGTAAGCTACTTGCATCAGGATAAATCGATACATGAGCTGTTGTCGAGCAATTCCATACATTTTTTTTTTACCTGATGTGTTTATTCTCCTACATAAATGCGAGACTCTGTCCATTTCATATAACGTTTAAAAATACCCGAATCAAATTCACCTGAACATTAAGTTCGTAAAGATGTTCCTTTATCATTCCGATTAACATACCAAAAGTTCCTCGAAATTCTAAGCTACGTGACGGTCACCATCTTGAAACATTCTATTTCTACTATTTATTTAATTACAAATGGTCAGGCATTTGATACATATCATTTGCCTATACTTCAATTCTATTATAGTTTTCATACAATAAGAGACGGAGCAAAATTTTCAATAACATGTAAAAATTTTCTACAGCTTTCAGAACATTAGCAGTTCTCTCTGAAGTAAATAGTTTGGAAGTTATAAGGCAACGTGCAGCAGCCATTTTTGACCATTGTGGTCACAAATGGCTGCTACATTTCCCTGATGCTATTCCTGATCGAAAAAACGATACATATTATCGATCCTATAAAATTAAAACTAGATTTATGTACCGCAGCAAAATGCATATAAATATGAAATAATTAAAGGCAGTGACATATAATTTTTTCAGAAATTGATATCATTCTTAATGTTATAAAATTAAAGAAATAATTATATTGAGCCAGTGGATCAAAAGTCACAATGTAAGGAATGCTAATTAAGGGAAGGAGCTTTAGTAAAAACATTTCGCTAATAAGCATATTCATTTTCTGTTGTATCATCAATTCAGATAATATAGTTTCGTTGCTAGCTATTCTTATAAGTGTTGTTCAAGAGAGAGAGAGAGAGAGAGCGTCTAAGAAAACTTCATTGAACAACACAGTCTATATTTCAAACAGTTTATCCTACGTTAAAATGGAAAGTCTGCCTGTTCTCTCATTGTCTGCAAATCCAGTTTCTTGAAAGCGCTTATAATTGTTAGATGCTTTAGAGTATGGGTATTTCTTCTGAAACTTTTCAATAATATTATCATATGGATGACTAGAGAAATATTGCTAAAATAAGAATGCTTTCACTCTGGGAAAATATAATGTTCCTCCGTTGATAAAAAGAGCTTTCTAATTGTCATGTGATGTATTATAAGTAGACGATGTTCTTGAAATATTTCTGAGAGTATATTACTGCCCCCTAAGTGGAAAAGATTCTTCTATTTCCACTTCTTGGCACAATATATGATTTTAAAATTTGATGGGCATGATTATTTTGATCACCCTGTAGTACAATATTTAAAGCTCATGCTTGGCAATGATAGAGTCTTTCCATCAGCTATCTCTTTTGATTTAGTAATAAAGATGTTTTAAGGAATTAAACTTATCGGTAAAAACTGCAATAATCAAATTAAACAATGCACCTCTTTGAATCCTTTTACATACCCTTAGGTGAATAACACATACCAGTTTGGATATACTGTCTAAGACAAATATCTGCCCAATACAGGTTTAGTTGAATTTATGGTCAACACATATGAAAATAACCAATATCTAGTGGAGTAATTGGTGGATTGTAAAATTCATAATAGAAATCTTAACCAACATCTCACTGAAATTAATTCAATGCAGATCACAAATTTGAAAAAGCATCTGTTAAATTTTTTTTTAGAGTAGATACATTGCTATGGGCAAGAAAACATCATTGAATGTAGTTGGTCGGTGTCTCCAAGTATGGCAAATTGAAACATAAAAAAATTTCTTGCCAACTATCAGTAGCAACAGTTTAAAATTGTAGAAACTTTTAAGTCATCATACATTTAACTATAATCTTGTTATTTTCTTGAAGATTAAAAAAATTATTTTTGCAGTACCAAAACCATATTTGGTATGCAAAGTATGTTAAATGAAATGTGACACATATCATCTTTGGCATCATACACTATCCTATATATAAATTAAAAAAATGTTCATTTGCTTCCCTGTGGAAAGGAAAATATTGAATTCACCTGCCCCAGGGAAAAATAATACTCCTTATCGCACCAAACAAACTGTATACTTTCCAGTAGTTGGAAAAAATAAAGTTTTTGCAATGAAATATAACTAAAACAACTGCTCTTTTAAAAAGGAAGATAATTACTACAACTACTGTAGTGAAGCAATTTCTATCCCACAGCACAATGTTGTAAAAATTGCTCAACTGATCATTCCTCACCACTTGTTTGCCCTGTAATTTCACAATCATTGCTGGTCATCAGCACAGAAAAAGAGATGAGTAAGCATAAAACTTTATTAAAGTATGGATTTCAGAATATTTCTGGTAATTTTCTTTTCAAACCCAATGATGATGAAGAGCATTAAGCTTGACTCTGTTATACAGTAGAAGCCACTTCACTATAATCCTAAGTCAAAGTGCTTAAAACTTTATTAATGGTAGGCTGAGATTAATGCTTTTTATTATTACTGGGTTCGGAGAAAATTCTTCCACCAGAAAAATTCTAAAATATTTGTTTTAAGGAGTTTTGTGCTCACTGATCATCTCATCACTTGTTCTGTGCTGATGAGCAGCAATGACCATGAAACCATGGTCAACAAGTGGTGAGTGATAACCAGCTCAGCACTTTCTTGCTTTTTTACTATAGCTACTTTTGAAATAGCCACAAAAACTGCATGTTTCACAAAATTTTAAATACTGCAATACTAACTATATAATGTTCAAATGTAACACATGAATTTTATTTTAAAATTAATTTTTTGTAGTTTTAATATAAATATCTAAATCAATAAAATAATGATCCATAGATAGCCTCCTATAATTTTTTAGCTGTACAATATTGTTCAAGTTACTTTCCTCATTTTTTTAAATACCAAAATGTCTACATTAAATTGAGTGTTTATATATAACACATGAATATTATTTTTAAATGTTTGTAAGTGACTTTAACATAACAAGTGAAGACAAATATATAATATAGTTGTTCTTATGATTTTCATCTCATCGCATTTTGACACCAGCATTGACTAATTTTGCTTATTCTGTAAACTATTTTCTATAAATCCAATATTATCAACTGTGTATGCAGATTCACAAAATGTAGTTATATGGCAAAATATAACCTTTGTTTATCAAATTATCAGATCAAATTAACTTAATATGTAAAATTTGAGGCAAATCAGAGAAGAATTAGGATTCTTCAACATGTACATTTCAAGTTCAGTTTGAGCATAATACAGACACATTATGCTAAATCAAACTTTACTTTTACTTTCCTCATGCAGAGAGCTAGAGGAAAGTATGGTAACATTAATCGTGACTTGTACCACTTTTCTTGATAGATATACTTTTAGCAGAAGGTTAAGCAAACTTTTTACTTTAACCGATGAAGCTTAAGAAAAGTATGATGATTATGATTTAATCACACATCAAATTTTCACCGTAAATATATCGCTGGGGTCCCAGACACCAGCAATGACTTTTGTCAGTCTACGGTTGAAGTTTGTCTTCAATTACTGGAATAGTTTGAGAAAAAATGGTATTATAAATTTTTACACACAGATCCACTGAAAGATAAAATGCCAAGAAGTGATTTTTTTTAAATTAGCACTCTCTAAAATGTCTTTACTTTATATTTAAACCAGTAAAATAATGAATCAGTAGACAGCTTCACATAATTTTTCACAAGGTTATGTAAGTTTTAAGTTAGAATTGAGCATTTTGTTAATTGCCAAACGATTTTTAATATTACATTTAGCTTCTCCCTGTTGTCAGCTGCAAAATTTTCAAAATATGGTTCACCAGTTAACTATATTTGGTAACATTTTTTATCTGATTACCAATAATTTCCTAGAATTCACTTCATTATATCCCAATATATAACATGATGTTATATATTCAATACATAACACAATGTTATATTCAATACATAACACAATGTTATATATCAATACATAGCACAATGTACTCAATACACTATATTAAATCCTGATAGACAATGTATACTTGTAGATATCAAAAGTATATCCTCTCTCCCATGTAAAAACAAAACTACTATTTTCTCATTGAAAACCTGTTTTTTCACTATGAATATTCACCAAAATAATTGCACTTTGGGCATTTTAAAAATGTGTCTTCCATAAAGTTGAATGGTCAGCACAAGTTTTATTAATCCTCCATAAAAAGAAGATTAATGACATAAAATTGATAGTGAAAGTGGATGAATGAAATAATACCTCCATAAAAATGAATAACTGGCTACTCACAAGTGTGATTAATCCTCCTTGAAGTTGAATTGTTGGCATCTCACACACGTAATTAATCTTCAATAAAGTTAAACAGTTGACATCTAACAAGTTTAATTACTCTTACATAAAGTTGAATTGTTGGCATTCCACAAATACCATTAATTCTCCATAAAATGCATGAAATGAAATGTACATAAAAGTAAAATGGTCAGCATCTCCCATTAAACCTTTCTAGGAAAGACATTTTGACACCTCCAGGTGTTTAAAAGTAAAACAAAGAACATTCAGTACTGAAAGCAGTTTTTTTAATGAAGTCAAAAGCTGTTACAAGTAAATTACAACTAGCACATTACACAATCTTTTTTTCTCAAACACTTTCACAGGGGGAGGCCCCGAAATAACAACAGTATTTCAACAATCAAAAAACATTAGTGACGGGTTCCCAGCACCCACCACTAATATTTACTGCCACGGCCTTCACTCAATCAAATATTCATAATTGTTGCAAACATACAGGAATGTCAAAATATATTTACAAAAATGCATATTTCATTACAAAAGAGTATATTTAACATAAAAATTTCATTAAATAATAAAGCTTGTCAATTTTCAAGTATCTACAAAAATGATCTCAATTTTAAATTGAGCGGAATAGGAATTGTACAAGAATTTACAAATTCAAGAAATCATACTTGGAAGTATCAGCATTGTGTTTTATCAATGCAAAAAAGATTCTTAAAAATGCTCATTTCAAAAGAGGAATGAAAAATATCACACGTGTAACAAAAATAAATTATATTTAGGCATAACATCAATTGGCCTATACACGAAATTAAACTTTAAACATTTACATGAAACTCATCCAAATTCATTATTATTAATAAACTATTAGTAATATTTGAAGCTATAATGTTATACTAAAAATATACAAGAATAATAAACCCTAATTATATATACTACTCGCAGTTAGTTCATCAAATGATTAACTCATAGTGATGTTCAGAGGACATCTTTTGGGGGGCCATATATCAATTTGCAACAAGTACAGAGTTTTATTTTGTAGATGGTACCTAAATTCCATCAAACATTGCTTATATAGTGCATGATTCTTTTCCATTTGTCAAGAATTTTGTTTTATTCCCCACACCTAAATTTTATAGGTACGGATGCCAAACTAGCTAATTACTACACAAAAGTTTATAAAAAGTTTGAGTAATTGGAAATTTTGCTCTGAAAGAGCTGTATAAAAAGTTAGATTTCACATTTTAATACAAATGTTTCCCACAGTTTGGAAAATAGTTTAAACAAAATTTGGTATGATTCAAAATGATTTTTCAATTGGAAGAATATGTCTAACAGTAAGTGTTCTAAAGTTATGATCCGTCTTTTTAAAACAACCTATATATTGTTTCACAGTTGCAGAAAGTGTTCAATATTTGATTCACTGAAAGTTACTGTTGTTTTACATAGTGATTTGTATCGAACTTCGTGAAGCTACAGTGATCTGATTTTATAGTCCTTTTTTTATACAGGGTGTTTCAAAATGATTGACCCGATTTCAAATGGCTTTAATTTTAAAACTTGAAACCTGCATTGAAAAGTTATACAAAAAATTAAAGGGAAAATGTCGAAGTTTCATCTACAAGTGTTCAACGTGGCCTTCTTCAGTTGCACGAATAATGTCTCAAGGTGATAATCAAATTCTCGCCAAACTTGATAGCATATCCTGTGTTACCGTCGCCACAGCTGCAGCAATGCAGTTTTTGAGATCATACAAGTTTGTGGGTAAAAGTTGCACAAACACAATATCCTTTATATATCCCCTAAAAGAAAAAAGCACTCGGCGTCAGATCCAGGGATCTGGGAGGCCAGTTTGTTAATGCCAAATCTGTAGGTCCACTACGACCAATTCAATGATGAGGAAGAACTTTGTTATGGTGACGTGACGACGAACATTCAAATTCCAGCGAGGCAGTGCGCCATCTTATTGGAAACTGTGATCAGTGGAATCTTTGTTCAATTACGGAAATAACCAGATCTGAAGCATATCCAGGCAGGTGTCTCCAGTTACTGTGCTTTCGGAAAAAAAGAAAGACCCATGAATCTTTGTTCGAGACATGGCACAGAAAATGTTAACTTTGGGTGAATTGCGCATATGTTCAATTACTTTATGGGGGTTTTCAGTGCCCCATATTCTAAGATTGTGATAGTTTACTTTGCCACTTACATGAAAAGTTGCTTCGTCACTGAAGACCAATTGAGCAAAATTGTCCTCATCCTCCATAACCTCTTGAATGAAATGGCAAAAGTTTAGTCTTTCTAGTTCATCATCTGGCATTATAGCTTGCAGGAACTGGAACTTGCATGGCTTTATAAACAATTTTTGCCTCAAAGTACGCCAAGCAGTCAATACAGAAATTCCTAGTTCTAGACTGGTGAGCCTAATTGACTTTGTTGGGCTACTTAAGAAGAATTCTCTGATTCTTTCCACAATTTCTTCAGATAGACTAGGACGTCCTGTGCTGTTGCCTTTGAACATACTTCCTGTTTGTTTGAATTGATGATACCATCTACGAATGCTCTTAACACACGGTGGTTCAATTATGTAACGTCTATGGAACTGATGTTTAAAGGTAATTACTGATTTATATTTCGAAAACTGCAACACGCAAAAAACTTTCTGCTGTACAGTCGACATTTTTGAAAACAACTGTTTACTGTCTATTGCGAAGCCAAAAACATAACAGTATGTGACATTATAAAACTCGGAAATTTCTTTTTTCACATGATATATATTAATTTAATACACAATTAATTGTTACAAAATTACAGCCATTTGAAATCGGGTCAACCATTTTGAAACACCTTGTATTGCAAAAAGTTAAAAAAAAAAAATCAAATTTGCAGGTTGAATTACACTGAAAAAGGTTTTATCATATCTATTTAAAGAATGGACCTAGTATTAAATTGAAAATGTATTTAACATTTTAATTTAAAATCTGAACTTTTTTTTTTAAATCTTAAACCTGCTTGCAATTGTGATAACAAACCAGTTTTATGCAAAAGTTAAAAAAAATGATATAAAACTTTCATTACAAATTTTGAATTTAATTTTTCTTTAAGATAACTGATAGCATTAAAGACTACTTCGAATTATGTACTATATGATATCAATGAATATTAAAAACTTTTAAGTACAATTCTGGTGTTTTAGACACCACCAGAAAGAAAGTCATCAACAGAATTTAGAAATCGAAAAAATATTTCATAAAGTAAAATAATTGGAATAAATTTTCAAATATCAGAATTTTGAAACTCAATCCTAGTATTTTACTATCAAATATTTGGGCATGATCCTAGGATTGCCAACTCTAATAGTATAGTTGGGATTTCAGTATTTTTATTCAAGGAGCAAAATTTAATGTCAGGCATTCAGAAAATCTTATGGCGCTACCTCACTCAAACAAAATTTTTGTGGACAACTTTCAGTTTTAAACTTTAAAATTGTATTACTTAATACATGTTTTCTAAAATTAAAGAAATAAGGACTATTTTTATAGGGTCAGGTGTAGATATGAAGCCATAAAAGGAGTACCATTTTACTATTTATGGAAAACAAACTGTGCCTTACTATTCATGTTAATATTCTTAAATTACTAAAATGCACAAAAATATAAATATTAAAATGTTTGAAATAAAATCATTATTAAATTAGTGGTTTTTCATAATCATTTTGCTTTACAGCACTGTTTGATTTATCCTCTGTAGTATTACCTATAGTATCTAAAGTTCTGTAATTATCACAAAGTGTCAAAAGTCTTTGGAAAAATATTATACTAGAAATATCTCTTTCAAGTTCTAAAAATCATTTTGACTTAAAAATTCACAAAACTTTAATAACCATTTAACAGGGTTCTTACAAGTAACAAAAAATAAGGACTTTTTAAGGACCCACAATGCATTTACACATGCATAATTTAAAGTGGTTCAAGCAAATTTTACAAGAAAATTCTTGAAAAATATGTATCATTGTTCCAAATTATCACTTATATAGCATGCTACTTTTTATTTTAAGGGCTTGAAAAAAAATCTTTTGACTGATACTAAGTTTGATAAATACATCCCCTTAGGGCATAACTTGCTAACAGTTTAGATTAGGAAGAATCTAGCTCAATATGAATTGCTAAACACATACTATCTAAAAATTCAATTCATTATGAATTAACTCAAAATTGCCTGATATTATTACTTTTATTCAAGCAGATGTTTCAAAGTTGCTAGATATTATTACTTTTCTCCCCACCCCCCCAAAAAAACAAAACATTAGGCAATGCCATGAAGTTATTACATGATGTAGTTAGTCAAACTGAATTTTATCCTGGACGAAAGTGTTGCATCATGAGTGAAAAATGCATGCGAGATCTTTAAGCAGATAATAACTTGGAAAAATAAAGAAACATTACTTAAATACTCAAAGGGGATACTGATAATTCAGTTTTTATTGAAATGAAAATAAATCTTTTAAAATGTCATAAAATTTAAATACACTCCTATTATCCCCATAGAAGTTGAAAGATCACTTTTTATTCTACAGCAAATTCTAAGTGATAGAAGGCAAAGTTTAATTTTTGGCAATTAAAAAAAAAAAATCTAGTAATTATGCACATCCACGAAAATAAGCGATCTGATGAATAATTTTGTAGAACTAGCTAAATACCTCTATATAATGTGAATCTTTTCAATCACTATGCACTTAATACATGCCTGTTTTTTGCTGCCTATTTTGTTTTATTGTCTGTGTATTTTAGCATTTACTACTTCCTGAATGTCCAGGCTTTAATAATGATAATCAGAACTGTGGATACCAAAAAACTGCATCGCAAAGCTTTCAATTTGGTTCGTATGAAAACTGATATTTACAGATTTTGACTGGTATAACATTGAATTCACAGAAAAAGAAAAAAATGAAAGTAAAAAATTCAGTTTAATAGAATTAGTACATTGTGTCCATTGTTATGCTTAAGCTTTCCTCACATTTTATTATATTTAAAATGCAAGAGTTCCCCTGTAATTTCCAAACATAACTCACAATGAAAGTAAAATAATTATCACAATACAATTATGTTTTAAATCATCACCACTTCGCATTTAGTTTTTGATGGACATATTTCAAATATTATAACAGGGTGGCTATAGGATCTCGGATAAAAAATTCGCTGATATTTCCCTGATTTACAGATAATACCTTCAAGAATTTACCTGCTATGTATCACTATCTACTTTTACTAAATAGCAGTTTAACAAGCATAAAAAAGTAAATTAATAAAATTGAAGATGATAATTAAGAATAAATAATTAAAATTAAATACTTTCAACATTAAAAAATATAATAATCAAAATACAGTATTTATGTTATATAAGAACAGTATTATCACAAGAATATTAATACTTCAAGCATTAAAATTCTAGATAAGCTATAAAACCCAGCTATAAACTTAGCAGTGTTCTGTAAAATCCAGTAAAGAATTCATATATTTAAATATCACTTATTGCAATAAAATTATATACAAGCAGAAACAGTATTTTTTTATCTGCTTTTCCAGTCATATGAAATACATTGACAACTTTCCAGAGAATTAAGATGAGATGGATCACTGCAAAATGTTGAAATTTTAAAGTTCTCTTCCTTTTATTGAGATGTCCAATAAGTCTCCCGTCACATGAACAGTGAATAAGGAATTCTGTGTATTGTCACAAGTCGAGAGAAAGCTGCAATTATAAAAAAAAATCCAATTTCCCTGATTTCACAGGAGTTTTTTTTTCGGCAGGGGGTATTGATATTGGGGGATATTGATATACATTAATATTGATATTCCCTGATTTCTAGGTTCAGTAGCCACCCTGTATAAGAAAACAAATTGAACATTTAGGAAGAGAAATCTCTGTGTGCACGAACATCCGGATACAACATATTTTGAATAAAAGAAATACTTAGAAATAGGTTGATATATTAAGAAAATAATTGTAATTAATAATAGAAAGTTATTGTAGATTATTTGTAAATATTATATGCTAGTTGTTTATACTTGTTGTACCCTTTCAGAATCATTCAAAAATCCTCTTGTAGATGTTTGTACTGATTTAGAAACCACTTAAAGCATTGGAGTCATTTTGTTTTTCAAAATGGTTAATTTGAATCAAAGTGCTAAAACACTGAATTCCCCCTCCACACACACACACACACACACACAAACAATGAATTTGGTGGTATCAATATGATTATAAACTAAATGTGATTACATGATTATAAACTAAAGCCTTGTTAGTAACAAGGAATAGTTTCAGTTCATTCATTAATAAAAAGTATGCCTCCTCACTTAAAATAAAATTTGTATACCTACTCACTGACAAGATATTTAAAAAAAAAAAACAATATAGGATATATGCATTTGATATATTAAATTTTAAGAACATTTAGTTTTCAGATTTTCTCAAAAAGGTTAAAATTGTTCAAAACCTTCCACAATACATTTTTTTTTAAAATTTTATCAGGGTAAGTCAAATATACAAGGTTTTGCACAAATGAATATTTTAAATAAAGGCAGTTTAAGAAGTATTTAGATACATAAGTTATATTTCAATATTCTTATTCTTTTCATAAAAATAAAGTGTTTATAGATTTAGAACAAACATACTTTTGGAACTAACTTTAATGTATTCCATTGAAATTTAATTTTTTTAATTTAAATTTAATTACTCAATGTTATTTCCAGGGAGATTAATTTTGTGTTAATTGATATCTCAACAACTCATGAGGTATAGAAACTTGAAATAATGATATAATAATCAATAGTAAACTATAATAAATTTAGAAAAAAAAAAAGATTGAAAACTGTAAATTTTTATGAAATATAACTTAATTTCATAACAATATTGCATGGATTGCTGGACCTCAAATTCATCTGGTTTCTTGTATACAATATTAAGCATTTTGTTGAACTTATTCGATAATTATGCATAAGAGATGCTAACTAATTGCTAATTATTCTCCCAAAATGTAATTATTTATGGAATGAATATTGTGTACAAAAATAAATGCATATACAGTTTGATTCGAGATAAAACTTATGAAAGCCTGCAAACTTTCAGTTCTTGTAATATACAACTGATAATATTCAATTGCTAACAGAAACTTAAATAGCTCATACAAAAACCATTATTTTACAAAATTGGAAATAACTATTAAAATCAATTCTCTTTCATACTCATGAACTAATTAACACACACATATATATATATATATATACAAAATAGTATTAGTTCACAATAGAAACATAATTACATGTGTTTTATACATACACTTGACAGCGAAAAAGGCAAAAACCATTTCCAATATCTTGTGTTCTAATCATTTAATTACAGGGTGAGTACACTTTCCCATAAAAAAAATTCAAGTACTTTCAAGTACCATGTAATTTGTTTTGAAGGATATCAATCAACCCCTCATTATGAAGTTGTATGCATTTCTGGGAGAAAAAATAAATAGCAAACTAATGTTATTATTTATTGTTAAAGCTGCTGAGGAAATTTTTGAAAAAAAAATAGGATGTTGTTTAGGAAATTTTCGGGAACAGCGTAACGCTAGGGAAATTTCCAAGAAAAGTAGAATTTCTTGGAAAAACACAATGCAGAGGATCTATGTAACATTTTCTTTCCTGCCTTTTTCAAGCACTTTCAAGGACTTAACCAAGAAAATGGGAATTTTCAAGTACTTTCACGGCCTTGAAAATGGTTATTTAAAATTCAAGTACTTTCCAGATTTTCAAGCACCCATATAATGTACATTATTTATTTTTTTCTCTTCGGGTATGGTGGGGGGGAGGAACTACCATACATTTCACTTCATGGAGCTGTCGTTTCACTAATCTGACAAATTTGATACAGCTTACTATACTTTTCACATGAGAATAAATTGAATAGTTCAAAATACAAATTTTAAATTTAATATATATGTATTGAGTTACCATTTTCCCTACAATACATAGTATATGTAAAGAGAAAGTTTTGTGTGTGTGTGTAGGGGGGGGGGTAAAAAAGTCTGCTTTAGATATTACTGTATCGCATACATTTTTAGCATCCTTGAATATATATTCAACAATAATAAATATTATCTTCTTTATTATCAAAATAATATATAAATGCTTCATAGTACTCATTTTGGTAATAAAGCACATTTCATAACCAGAAATGTTAAATGCTTCATATTACTTATTTTGGTAATAGAGATCATTTCATAACCAGAAATGTATGGATACTATATAAGAAAAGCTCTTTTCCCCTTCTGGCCTTTTTTTTGTCTATCTATAATGCCTGGCGAAATATCACCAATGTAACACTTTTTGAAAATTTTATCAAATTGATAAAAATGATGCTAAATAAACTAAAATGACTCTAAATTAATAAACATTCAATATTGAAAAATTATGTTAAATTACTTTGATAATCCCTGTCACTTTAGACGAATTAATTCTCTTAAATCAAAATATAGGGAATTTCATTGTTTGTAGGACAGCTAAGTACATTTTGTTAGAGGATCTTATAAATTAATAGCATTTTGTAAGGAATGGTATTGTAAATACGCTTTGCAATATTAATTGGGAAAGGAGCATGGCTCACAAGCAGAAATATTGCAGGCGGATAAATGGCAGGTAATTTTTACAACTTTATGCATTACATCATATGATAAGTTTGCCCTTCTAGTTGTTAAAGTGTTATCGCAAAATGTTTCCAAGATATCAGAAATTTTATTTTTTCAAAGCCTGATACCAAAAGAATAACGAATTCCACTAAATTTGGCATATTCATTTACATATTTAGCAAAAACAAGACTACTGATTTTTAATATGATTGACTTATAAAAAAAAAGGCTACAATCTAATCATTTAGGGTAAAAGTCATAGCAAATATCCTAAACTTTATTACATAGATTCACATTCATTAAAAAAAGGACCGAACGTTGCAAACATGTTCCTCTCGCTTGAAGACCCACAGATGAAAGCAGCTAGAACCTGAGGATTTCAAAGTAGGGAAATAATGAAATGTTCTGTGACATTTACAAGCTGAGTCAACAAATCTTAGAGAAATGACAAATAAAACAAGTCAGCTGGAAAAGTTACGAGAAATGAATTGATCAGGCAGATCTATCCTACTGACATGATGGATGGTTTGGTTACTGTGTAATTTTTGTTACTGAAAGGTTATAATGAGATGACCATAGCCAAATTCATGATAGGAATGTAAACTTGAAAGAAGATGATGTGGCAAAAATAACTAATGCGAATTAATTTTAGCATAAAGTAATTCAGAAAAGAAGCAATTAAGAGGTTTAGAATTCTAGATCATGCCTATTTTGATGTGTATCAATTCATTAATCTGTGTCACACACACACACACACACGTATATAAAATTGTTTCCAAAGGACATTTTGTAAAAAAAAAAGAAAAAAAAATGTTACAAACAGCAGTTAGAAGCACACAACAGATGAACATATGAATTTCTTTATAACTAAAAGAGAGTAAATGAGCTTTTGAAATTTTGCTGATGATTAGAAAAGGAGATATTTAGCAATTACCCGGTCAGCTGCACATATCAGGGTTTGTGATTTTTCTTTTTTTTTTAATTTAAAAAGAAAAATCAGATATTTTTAATTTTTAACTTTAAAAATAGTTCCATAAATACTTCATTTTATAAATAATTCAATTTTATATCCATTTTGTGAAATTCGCAAACAGTTTTTGAAAATTTAAGTTCATTAAATTAAAGAGGTTTTACAAATTATCAAACCATATAAAAATTTAAATGTAAAATAATTTTGTAATAGTTTTTATTAGTTGTGCATTATCTTATAATAAAGGATATCTGTGTTTCTGTGTATGCATGGGGTCTATAAAGAGAAATAAATCTAACCATGATACGGTTATGAAATTTGGTACATAGGTTCTTAAGGACCAGGGAAGGTGCACCTCAAAGTTATTATTTTTAAAATTAGTTTAAAATTGATGAATTTCTAAAGTCTAAATTTAGCTAATCTTTAGCCACCAATACGGTCTAACAGCAATCATAATGATCTAACAACTACTGATACTCAGACTGCACTCTGAAAAAATTAAATCCGATTCTCTCTCGCCTCATGATCTCCAGGTATTGTTACAATTTAACAGGTACCATCACTATCTAACAGCTACCCATACTCTGACTACACTTATTGGGCGAAACAAAAACACATTTCATTAGCTTCAAGCTTCAAGTATTACAGTCTGTCATTTCAAATGCATGCACCTGCTTAAACTACAGATTTTGTCTCCCTTTACTTAGTTTTGTTTGTGCAATCACCTTCATGATAACCATGGCAAAGATTTCAAGTTTATTTTGAATTTCTACTAATAGATAAGTGATATTTTGTATAGTAAATTTGCATGCAATTTTCACTGTTATTTATATCAATAACATTTATTTATTTTGTTATTCTTTTTAATTAATGAATTCAATTTATTCCTACTTTAATTCCAGGGAACCACCCTGTACAATTTCTAGTATTTATATAATCAAAGACATAACCTGTAATGTTAAAAATTATAGTTAAGATGTAATATGTATTTGTGATGGGTCCTTTTCAACACTACATGACTTTTAAAGTTTTTTTTTTCTTTCTTTTGACATGAATGCACTTTGTGAAGGAAGGATTCAATACCTAATAACTTACTATTTTTTTAAAGGGTGAAATAAAAAGCTTAGATTAATGCTATATTTTTAAGATTAAGGAAAATTTAAACAAAAAAATTGAATTCATTTTTAAAATTGTAAAAAGTAATTAATTTTAAAAATTGAAATATATTTTAAATGTATATAAAGCATAGTTATTAAAAAAAAATTAAGTTTTTCTAAAATTCAGTAATATTTTTACTTTGTCAATATATATTTCTCAAAATCAATTAAAATAAACTAATAACTTGATTAGGCAGAATTTTTTATCTCGTGAATAATACAGGATTTAAATCAATGATGTTTAAAAAAAAAAAATTATATAAATCACGATTTTATTCATGATTTAAATCAAGTTGATTTAAATCAATGAACCCTGGGACATATATTTTCATTATTTTTTCAGCTATAAAAATTGGAATAGAATGAAATGATACATAAGAACTTCAAATCACATACGACCCACTGGAATCTTTAAACATATTGAAATATTTATGCAATTTGCAGCTTAAATCACTGCAAGTTAATGCTAGGGTTACTCATGCTCATGACTTCCAAACGATGTATATGACATTCTTGACACAGTAGGTGTCGATCTAATGGGTAGCACCTTTTGTCAGGTTCATCTGTAAGCTGTAACCCACAATCCTGATAAAGAGAAAATTATCAGGAATTACTAAAATGCACATAAAGGTTTAATCAAAAGTAACAAATAAATGTATAAACATTTACTTCAACTGCTGTCTAAAATAATTTACTTTGTAAGTGCAAAAGCATATACAGATGATTAAAAATATCAACTAGTTTCAGAGGCAAAAGTAAGCTTCCTTACTTAAGATAAAAGACAGCAACAACACCAGCAAAGACAGGTGCTACCTTGCCTTTGATAGTGGGGTTGCTCTGTTTTTATATTCTGAAGGAGACTGTTTGCTTTCTAAATCAGTTGATATTTTAAATAAACTTTTTATGCTATTACTTACAAAATATTTTATCATCAAATAAATAAAAAGTCATGTATAAAAACAGCGGATGATCCAAAAATACTGGGCATATTCTAAAAGTAAAAGTTTCATTTGTTAGTTAAACATTCAGCATATGTATTCTATCAAAGCATAATAATCTTGCAAATTTTAGAAAGATTTCATAAACCAAGAAAGTGCTCATATTTTTTTATATCATCTTTGGTCCATTATTGTGGTTTTCATAGCTCGTTAATAAGTAGGTAATAGTATGACAAAGGGATACAAAAATTCTTAATAAAAGAGTTCTAAAATATTTTTACAGACAGTTTTGAAATATAGTAAAAGGCTGTTCCTGTTTAAAAGCAAGAAGATACTCAACTGATCAACCATCACCAACTATAGCCCATATTTTTATGATCATTAATGCTTGTCAGCATTAGGTTGGCAATGAGATAACCACAGAGCACAAAATTCCTTAAAGTAGGGACTATATAATTTTTATGATAGAAGAATTGGTACTTATGTAGTAACCCAATCATTGGATGGAATTTTATTTTCAATAATCCACCACCATTTTATCTCAAAGGCCACAATGTGGCAACAGTCGATCCGTGGCAATTCGAGCATGAACCTACATCTGCTACGCAGGCTTACCTCAGTGGCACTCACCCTCTAAAAAAACATAACAGAATCTGGCCCGGATGTTATAGGTCACATGTAGCAACAGGTATCCTATGGCACAGTGGTTCCCAAACTTTCTGGTCCGCTGACCCCTCAGAGAAAAAAAAAAATTTCGTGGACCCCTTAAAACCATATTGCAAAGGTGTGTTTTTATTGGATATGTACAACAAGCATAATTTAGTGTGAACAGTGATGCTGCTTTCTTGCAATTAGCTCAGTAATATTTGGTTTAATGTCTGATAATTTCAGTCTTAAATCACTTTCAACTTCAAGTCTATTTCTCAACTTAGGTTTTAAATATGTCAGGTGGGAGAAAGCTGTTTCGCACAAGTTAGTTGTGGGAAAGAGAGTTAAGCACCTAAGAGCCTTTCTTGTGAGTTGAGAATAGTCAGCCATTACTGATAACCAAAAGTCAGCTAATTGTACTTGTGAAAACATTAATTTTAGAGAACAATCCGATGAAAGATCCGCCAAAAAATCTTCTTCTTGTGGTGTAAGAGAGTGGTTGGTATTTCACTAGCAAATGGATTCAATATCCACACGTCACTGTCATTGGTTTTGGGAAAATATTCATCTAGCTGTAAATGCAATTGTTCCAAGTGTAATTTAATAATATTAATTATTTCCTGTGGAGCATTTTCTTCTAAACTCTGGATATATTCTGCCATGGACGGAAATTGTTCGAAGATCTCTGTGTCCAATCTCTGAATCCACATCTTTAATTTTTTTTTCATCCCCTTGATTTTGTCCTGAACTTGAAAAATAGTGACGCTAGATCCCTGCAGGCTTAAATTAAGTCCATTTAGATAGTTAAAGATGTCTGCCAGATATGACAACTTCAAAATCCAATTAGTTTCATGGAACCTATCTTTAAGGTCAAAGTTAGATTCAAATAAAAATAATTCTACTTCTTCCCTCAATTCAAATATTCTGGTTAATACTTTTCCACGAGAAAGCCACCATACACCACAGTGCATTAACAATTGTTTGTGATCGCTGCCCATTTCCGCACATAATATGGCAAACAATCGAGAATTTAAAGGACGTGATTTAATATAATTTACAATTCTAACTACCTCATCAAAACATTCCTTCAATTCTTGTGGCATTTTTTTTGTTGCTAACACTTCTCTGTGGATACAGCAATAAACCCACTCAATAGATGTTGCTATAGCTTTTAATTTAGTTACCAATCCGCTCTTCCTTCCACACATCGCTCTTGCTCTGTCAGTGCTGACACCTACACATTTATCCCAATCAATGTCATTCTCAACCATAAACTTGTTCACAATGTTAAACAGTTCTTCTGAAGTTGTGCGTGATGGTAAATTTAAACAAAAAAGAAAATTCTCATGTAATTTTTTTTCATAATCATAGCGGATAAAAGCAATCAAATTTGCATTATTGACAATGTCAGTGCTTTCGTCTAACTGGATTGCAAATAATGTGCAATGCTTATTAATTCTGTTAAGAAGTTCTTCTTTCACATTTTGGGCCATTTCATCTATCAGTCTTTTTACTGTATTGTTAGACAAGGAAATTAAATTCAAAGACTTACTAGCTTTTTCATCCAGAACTGCTGAGACCATCAATTGAGCTGCTGGTTTTATAATTTCTTCACCAATGGTACGTGGCTTTCCCTTTTCAGAGATGAGTGGAGAGACCTCATATGATGCACGAACAGCATTTTCATTATGGCCACCACTGGCTTTATACAACATTGTTTGGTTACCACGCAACTCGTCAGCTTTTAATTGAAAGAAATCAACAGATTTTTTAACAAACTCGGGGTGTCTTGTTTGTAAATGTCGAGAGAGTTTGGCAGGTTTCATGCTTTCATTAGATAAAACTTTGTAACAAATAACACATTACGGAGATAACACTTCTCCCTTTTCAATGGAAATAAACCCGAAGTTTATATATGAATCACAATATTTACGAACCTTTTTTACGTTAGCATTCACAATTTTGGCACTAGAACAACTATCTACTTTCGGACTCGTCACTTCATTATTCGCGATATCACTAGAACCAACAACGTTTTCAGTTTCCAAAGGACGCTTTGAAGCACCTAATTTTAGCCAACGATCCATTTTATCAAATAATTAACAAATATCTGCAGGGTTGAAAGTACGTTAGTTGTTGTTGAAACTCAGACCGCCCGACCTACCAGAAAGGTGTAAGGTAACTGTTTGGACGGTCGGGAAGTGCCACCCAATTTAGACCAGAACCCAGTGGGGGAGGCATCCACAGGGACCGTATCCTCCTTTCTCTACCACCAACCTCTCGGAAGGACTTTCGGACCCACATGTTTAACGCGATCGTACTCCGCATGAACACGGCGGCAGTTTTGGCAGTGGCTGGAATCGAACCCGGGCCTACCGAGTGCAACTCCAGCGCGCTAACCAATGGGCTACCGCGCCCCTGAAAGTACGTTAGTGAAGTACGTCACGTGACATAGCTAGTAGCTATGTCACGTGACTTTCCGTGGGAGCACCGTGAAAATCAGCACGAGAGAGAGGTGGGAGATGTTCGCTACGCCCCCCTCTATTCAAAGCTGACGTCATCTGGTCTCTAGTAGTATTAATGCTCGAAGTTACAAGTGCTTTGACGTCCGAGCTACATCACAGTATCAGTCACCGTTAATCATAGCATTGTGCCAAAATGAAACCTACTCCCAAACAATTTAATTCTGTTTGAAGATATAACCTATCAGTTTGAAATTAATTTCATGAATGTATTTAATTCAAAGTTATTTAGAAAAAAGTTCATTATTTTATTTAAAAAAATAAAACAAAAAAAAAGAGTGGAGAAAAATACCGAATTTTATTTTTTTTTAAAGCTAACTATTTATTAGTTAAATATTGTGTGTTGTTCGCGGACCCCCAGGGGTCCGGGGACCCCAGTTTGGGAACCACTGTAATGGCACATAGAGCATAGTCTTATGTTCACTGCATAGACGTAAGTATATGCTCCATGTGTAATGAAATAAGTCCAAAACTGAAAATTAAACCGTCCTTGCAGCAGATGTGAGCCTATGTTCTAAGTGCCATGGAACACCTGTTGCTATGTGCAACTTCGGATATCTAGCAGAGCTGGATTCTGAGATTCCTTTTAGAGGACAAGAGCCAGAGAGATAAGCCCACATAGTGGACATAGTCTATACTCAAATTGCCATGTATCAACTGTTGCCACATTGCGGAGATGGAGAGCAGTGGCACACCATATGAAGATAAATTTCCATCCAATAGTTGGGTTAATACACAAGTACTATCATGGTGGTTGAATTAATACGCAAGTACTAAAGAATCTACTTCAAATTTAGTAATTTTGCAAAGAATCTAATCACCCATCATGATGCATAGATTCACAGTCATTGAGTACTTATGCAGTTTCTTGCTTGTATGCAATGCCCTATTATACAATGGAAGTTGTTTAACTGCAACTGTTTCTTATTTATACACTTTTCTAGCATGCTTTTATAGCATATGTACAAATAATAGTAAGTACATAGAAGTACAAGTTCCTACCTAAGGAATTTCAATATCTACCAAAATTTTATTTGATAAATTAAATGTTTATTTGGTCAATTTCAATATGCAGAAGAATACACAAAATGAAAAAATAATAGAAAAAAGGTGGCTGATTCAGTTCCAGCATAGAATAATATGAATTGATTCTGTAATTAAAGTAATCACATATTCCTCAATGAAAAAAATATAAACTAATTTTGAATATTAAATGGTGCACTTAGGGGCTTAGAGCAATCAAACTATTTCATTATTAAAAACTTTCATCAAACATTCCTAAATTAAATTGTATGACCTAAAATAAGGTCATGTAAAAATTTAAAAATAGTTCATTTTATCTCAATATCCTAAAAAGTTATTATTGGATAATAAGGTGATGCTGATTGAAACTTAAAAGCCAAAAATTTGAAATTTTATGACATTAAAAATGCTACTTTATAACTGTGTATATAATTCTGATTTTTTCAAAAGAGACCACTGGTTCAATTTTCATGAATTTTTTTTATGAATAATACTATTTATTGGAACAGCAACTTTGGTTCTTGCACAGGATTCTAAATATATTTTTTTTCATTAGTTACCAAATAAAAAAATATCCTACTATCACAATTTGAAAAAAGTGAGAGCAAATGAGAAATTGTACTCGTATATTGCAAAAATTGATCATTGACATGATATAAATTAAATTAAATTATGCATAATAATTAGAAAGTACAAATGAAAGAGGAAAAGTTTTAAGCATTTATTTTAACCGTAATTATGGAGTCGGTTACATATAAATGAATCAAAAGTGGATGTTTCTCACTTTGGGCATTTTTCACTTTCAACATATATAAACCAGGACCCCTCACTTATGAATGTCAAAAATGAACTCTTTTCTAACTTAAAGAGGGACACACTTGTAGATACCTTGACAACAGATTCAATAATAGAGTTCATGCACTATTATTGTAAAATCAAATAATGAAGAAAATGCTTCAAACTGCTACATTGTTTCTTTAACTTGTTTGGGGACCTATTTCTAGCAAGGATCCTTAGAAATCCAAGACACTACTGTTAGCAAGCAAATTAAGCAGAATCAATGCTCCTCAATATATATATATATATATATATATATATATATATATATATATAATAATAATAGTTTGAAAATCCAATGAAAGAATGGAGAGAAGTTGTAACTCAAAATACCCTCACATTAAAAAATGCCTAACTAATAAAAAGAAGTATTAAATAGAGAATTATCAATCAAGTGGAAAATAAAATTCAAATTTCTAGTCATCAATATATATATATATATATATATATATTTATATATATATATATATATATATATATATATATACACACACACATATATATATATATATATATATATATAGGGTGATTAAAAAAAAGATGGGCCAATCTTTATGAAGTGGTAGTACACACCAAACCAAGCATTTTTAATCATAGTTTACCCGATCAGAAATAAAACATAAAGGCGTTATGGGGTGCTTACTTGTTGGGAAGCAGCCCCTTTACAAACTTAAAAGCATCAGTCTGAGTGAAGAAGAAAACCATATATGCAAATTTAATCTGGAGAAGATGAACCCTCATGCAAATATTCATATCACGAAATGTATGGCCTTATCAGTTTGCAACAGTTATTCGCAGCTTCAACTTTTGAGAGGATGGAAGAATTTACAAATAGGGAAAAAGCCAATATACATTTCATGTATGAATCTTATTTTTGTGGGGATATCTCAAGAGTCTCGTCTATAACACTCGCCGAAAATCTAAAGAGGAACTCATTGCTAGAATTTCGGTTGCTGCTGCCGAAGTGTGGAATATGCCTGATCTGTTCGAGAGAGTTCGGCAATACCTCCATCGCTGCTGTGAGACATGCATTCAGGTTGGCGGTCGCTCTTTTGAGCCATTACTGCAATTATTGTTTATTAAATATCTTGTGTTTTCACCTTACCTCTTGGTTTCACCATTAAGCGCCCACTAGCATCTTTATGTTTCCTTTCTGACCGTGTAAACTATGACGAAAAAAATACTTGGTTTGGTGTGTACAACTACCTTGTAAAATTTGAACCATCTTTTTTAATCATCCTTTGCGCACGCGCGCACCATATTTATTTATATATCCATATATATAAAGAATATATATATCCATATATATAAAGAATATATATATATATATATATATATATATATATATATATATATATATATATATATATATATATATATATAAAGGTACAGAATTTCATGAAATCAATTAAAATTTTCAAGGGAATTAAATTTTTATACGGCATTTCCAATGAGTAAAATGTGCCCCATACATTAATAAGGTGATATACAAAATTTCAGCATTTTATCATAAAAAGTCCCAGAGATATGAAAAAACAAAAATGCTGATTTAAACCACTTTTCGATACATCGACATGGGTTCTCAGAGGGGAAAAATCATATCCACAGATTGCGTTTCAAAGGTCCACAAATTATGAAAGAAAACAATGATTACATAAATAAATAATTTTGCTATTTATTGGTACAAAAGTATCTACACTGTGTAGAAATAATAACTTCACACAGAGATTACAAAGCTTGTTCAAAATATTTTCTTAGCTATAAACAGTTAGTAAGTAACTTGTAGCACTCTGAAAGACCATAAACAAATCAAATGAGTATGAAAAAAATCGAATAAACTTATTGAACTTTACTGAAGTTTTATTTTAGAAAATGCTATTCACATGAAACCATTTCGGCTCCATCAGAATAACTAAATTACTCACTGCAAATGGGAACTAATATTTTCTGTTCATTGACTGTTGGGGTTTTTGAGAAAGAGGGCAGGCAGCGGAATTTAAAAAAAAAAGTCAAACTAAGAAACCAAGAAGAGACTCATAGTCAGATTTTTACAGAAACCCATAAAAGTCTGATTAGAATTTACTACATTTATTAAGTTACAGAGATTTGATTATCCAATATTAGTTCTGTTGTCTTTTGAAAATATTAATGAATGAATTTACTGAATTCCCGCCTTAAATCCCAAGCAACACCTGGTACATTTTCTTGTTATCTATAAACTGGTAATTGATAAAAACTCCAGAGGTCACAATGCAATGCTATGAGTATAGTCCTTCCTGTTTGGAAATGAAAGCTCTTAGTAGCAGTCATTGATTGGTCTGGAAATGTAGACAACATGCAAAAGTGCTATACAACAACAAGCAAATGAGTAATTTATGAAAGTGTTACACCATATATTTTCATATCCAGAACCAAAACTACAATATGTCTAAATGCATTGAATTATTTTACAAAAATTTTAAGCTTCATAGATTAAGAAATTATTATAGAAAATGTTTTAGAACTTATATAAATAAATGTGATAATAATATTAAAAGTGTAAAACTAATAGAGAATAAAATATTGAAGAAGCTACGGGTATTATTACAGGTATTTGGAGCGAAAAAAAAAAATCAAATTAAATGATTATTTGAAATGATGAATAAATTGAAACCAGCAATAATTAGCTTTATTAAATTATTACTTATTTTCTTCATTAGATATTATTAAAATGAGAGTGAAAAATTTATTTACTTTTTTAATTCAGTCAAATTGTTACTTTTATACAGTTTTTGTGAATTTTCACATTTTACATATGATTGATTTTTGATGGTATTCGACCAACAATTATATTTACAACACAGTACATATCAAACCAAATATCAATAAAATACCAAAACAACACAATAATGAATTTTGAAAAATAAAAAATAACAGCATGTGAATAAATTGTAATTTATTCAAGTTCTTATAGAAAAATAAGCTAAGGAGATTTAAAGCTGAAATAGTGATAAAAATTGGATGAAGCAATACTGAAGAAAAAAATCAATCGCTTATTTTTCAATAAAATGTTCATATTTTGCATTTGAATGTATTCTAGATTTACGAAGAAATTTTGAACAAATCTGCTGGCTTTACTTAAATACTTGGTAACTTTTGCTTAAATAATCCTCACTATCGGCCAAGTAGATTACAAGGACAAATTGGAGACAAATAAATTCAAATAGCCATAATTTGGATTCAAATACATTCTCTATTTAGGCAAAACTATTTAGTAAAATAAACTCGGTTTAAATTTTAAAATAATGAAAGTCAGCAAAGTTGATTACAAGAACATACTAAAATCACTCAATTCATTTGAAAGAAAGTTTTATATTTACTTATTAAAAATATGGCATAAATTGGCATATTAATAAATTGTTGCTTACAATGATATGCCTGTATTAACATTTAAAACGAAAATACAATTTACATACTAATCAGTTATCCACAATTTGTTTCAAATTCTAAGAAAATGAAAAACTATTACACATATTTATGAATTATAAGTTTAATCCTTCATAATTAAATAATTTGAACATTTGGATGTTATTAATGCAAGCTTAATCACCAATTAAATCTATAAAACACATAGGATGTTTAGTGAATTTATCTTTGGTACACACATTAAAATAGAAATATAATACCAGAAGACACAGCGTAGGTGAAAATATTTTAATTTATATAAAATCATGACATTTAATCAATACAAAAATACTATACTAAGATAAAAGAAGGATATAAAGCATTTTTTATTTAGTAATGGTCACTTCATCATTCTATTTATGCAATGTATGATGTAACTAACATTATCTATTGCATAATGATGACCATGGGTATCCATAGAACTTTTTCTGGGAGAGGGAGCAAACTGTGTAAGATGCACAACACTGACTAGCTTGATGCCCGTGTTTGTGACCTTAAATATCCAGGGAGGGGAATTGCCCTTCTTGCTACTCCTATGGGTGTCCATGATGAAGAAAATGGTGGATCACAGCATTTGCAAGTATTTTGTAAGTGGCACTGTGAGTCTAAATAAATATTTATGTTCCAACTTCTTTGCAACAACCCAAACCTTAATTTTATTGAATTTATCATAAATTGAATCAAGAAAATCAATCAAAAAAAAATAAAAGTACTCACTTCACAAACATAACAATCAACATGGAAGTCTTGATCCATTGACACAACCCGAACAGTTTCGTCAGTACCCTATGAGAAGAAAAGGAGTTACAAATATATTTTATAAACCAGTGTTTCTCAACCCCCGGGCTGCAGCATGAATTATACTGGGCCGCGAGAGATTCTCCTGGAATTTGTCATTTTAGTTTTATAAGCATTTTTTATGAATAAACATTTCATAGTGGAAATAGTCTAAGGAGAAAAATATTCGTAAATGTTTCAAAAAGCTCAGAATCAGAATGCCTAAATAACATTTGTGTAACAAATGTCAGTGACCAAGCCGCATTTAAATTTTAATATGAAAAAGAGACTGTTAAGCTGACTTCTATGGTGAATTACAATGGATAAATATTTTTTTCAATACTGTTTTTTTTTTCTCAAACCAACATCAGTAAAATCAATTTCATACAAAATTAAATTTTGCACTGAATAATATAGATTTTTGGTGATCAAAATGGGATGTGTCAATGAAAATCAGCACAATTTAATTTAATAATGCTGGCCTGAGGAAATTACAATATGTTACACAATTTCATTAGTCCAGTATTAATATAGTAAAATAATAATAAATGATAACTTATTATATAACTTTAAATAAGTGATAACTTATTTAAATGTAATTTTATATTTGTTAACATGCCACATCATATACATAAAAGTACTTATATGCTTTATGATTATGCAATGATTAATTGTTAATACTTATTCAATGCATGAACTTAAAAAATTAGAAAGGTATTTACGAGTAAATTTGTTGGGACCAGGCCCTTGTCTTATAAAAAAATATATATATCAGGCTACGGTCTCACAAAGGTTGTGAAGCACTGTTATAAACAGAACAAATGAATTAATTCTAATTCTATTTGTTATATTAGTATTCATGTATTGATGCAGCATTCAGAGATGTAAAATACTATTGCCTACAAAGAAATGGGACAATTTAATTGTATTCAAAATGCATACAAGAAACCTTAAATCATATTTCTTTTATTAAAATTTCAAAATCAGAGTATTTTTAAAAAACAATACTTTGTACTATAGAATGAGAAAGTGTGTTAGTGAGGAACTAGAAATTATACATTTGAAATTGGAATATTGTATCCATTTAAAATTATTTGAATATGTATGTAATGCATTGCAAGTAATTGGGGAACAGGATGAGAAATGCAGACATGGAAGTTGAAGTAAAGATAGAAAACTAGCTATGTCTCAAAGTGCAAAATAAGGGAATATTATTTATTAGCAAACTGCTAATCAGAATTTCATTTGTAAGGCACTTTTAACAATTTGACTAGCAGTTCACAACTATTATTTCACAATTTCTTAAAAAATGTACCAAAGAGTATACTGAGATGTCAGGTTTGAAAAAAAAAAACAAAAAAAAAACACATGACATTTTTTTATTTTATTTATTTATGTGCAATAAGATTATCATCAGAGAAATCATGTTCTTATTCAGAATGAATCTGATAAAGAAACATATTTTGTTCACTCTCTGTGTTTTTAACCAGTTCGAAAAAAGCAAAGAGAAATATGCATGTGTGGGAGGGAAATTTGTAGTAAGGAGCGAATCACATTTATAGAAATATTTTTTTGTTTTTGCTTGTAGCTCATTTGTCGTGATTTTTAAAATTACATCGCAAAATGCGATGCAAATTAATTTTTACATCATGAAAAACAAATTTTCCATTGCAATTTGCAAAATGATACAGCTTATTTTGGACCTGGCTATGTCTGGTAAAATATATATTTTAATTTTACAATAGCTCAGCCAACAGGGATACCCAACATTGCTCATGATTTAATATATGTGAAAACGTGTATAGGAATCTGAATTATAATGTTCTTTAAAGAAAATTAAAAAAATATAATTTCCCTGAAAAAATAAAATATAGAAATTTCTGTTCTAAATTATCCTTACATGTAAATTTAAAGAACTACACATCCTAGCCAAAATAATATAAATGCCGTTTATGAACAATACAAATATAATACATATATAATACATATTCTTCGCTTCTTTGATAAAAGCAGACATGTGAAAATTAAGTAACTACAATTACTTTAAGCACATTATGATCCCTCTTTATCAGGCCAGGAACAATCTTACTAATCAAAAGATTAATACAACATCAGTTTAGTTGTATTAGTTGTTAATTTGTCCTAATCCAATTTGTAAACAAATTTACAAAATATATGAAGTTTGGTTTAGACATATGCCAAAATGAAGACACAAAAATAGTAGTAAAGATTCCCAACATATTTTATCCTATTGCAAAAATCAAACCAATCTGTAATATGCAAATTGGAATATCTTTAGCCAGAATAGAACAGATGATTTAAGTAGTTAAAAATATCTATAATTCCTGTAATTTTATTTTACTGCTGTCTAAAGCAGAGGTCTCCAAACTAAGGTCTACAGGCCAGATTCAGTCCTCAGAATGGATGTATATGGCCTGTGGACGACACTAAAATAAATAATGAAAAAAAAAATTCAATGACGGATATCGAAATGATAGTACTCCTGTATATCATACACAACTACCTACATACACAATATAGTGCTGGTGGCAATATTTAATTTATTCTTTGCAAGAAAGTATTATAGTATTACGAAGAATTTTGCAAAGAAAATTATTTCCATATTTCGAAGCAGTTATATTTAATCAATCATTTTGATCAAGCAATCATTCTCCAGAAAGAAACATATTAAATCAAAAGGTCAAAGATTAATTACCACTTTCGATTATTTTTAATTTGTCTTTCAAATTTGACACCAAATATTGTAAAGATCATTCACCCATCAAAAAAACAGACACATAGCTCTCATTGTTTTTTAATGTTTGATGCCATCAGTTAATTTCCAACCTTTTTGGGTTTTATTATTTTATAACAACAAAAAAATTCATTGTTGTATATATTTATACAACTTGTTGTTGTCCTTAAAATAAGCTGTGTGTGTGTGTGCATATTTTATATATATATATATATATATATATATATAATCATATACAGAATATGTCTTTTTTGATCTAGCCCACCTAACATTTTCAATATCCTAATATGGCCCTACACTCAATAAGTTTAAAAAACCCTGCTGTTCTAAGAGCAAGAGGTTATCATGTGAGCAGGCTCAGTTGAAAAAGCTAAAGAAAAGGGAATTCAGTATACCAGTAAAAATTGCATGTTAACTTGATCAACAGTGACTAAGACAGATTTTTACAAAAGGGTTCTGATAACCTCCTCTGCGATCCTGATAAAGAATTTATATTCAATTCTTCACGGTTTCTTGATGGTCTGCTATGCTAATCAAAAGTATTGAGACAATGAACTATTAGATCCTTTTGTGAAACTTTTAAATAAATATAAAGGCATATTTATTTGCAATAAATATGAATATAAATGCATTTTGACATGTGAGCAGGTCTTGCAACGTTTATATCTTCTTGAAAAATTAGGGGTACTTATTTCATATGCTAGAAAAATAAGGAAAATACTGGACACCTGACCCATAGAGACCCTAGAAAATGTACCTGACATTGCTCAGGGATTACAGTACAACCTCGAAAATCCGGACATCCAAAATCCGGACGTTTTCCAAATTTTCGTTCCCCCCCCCCCCCCCTCCCGGACTGACGAAGTCACGGATTTAAAAAAACAACAGGGTAAGATTATTTATTTTATACATAAGATAATTTATTTTACTGTATTTTTCGGTCGACTTTCTGAACCCGGAAATGAAACGAAAGTTTAAATGGATGGCCGTAGATAGATAGGCTCGTGGTTGGAGTGTGAATTGCGTTGTTAGCGTTAATCCCCCCCCCTTATTCAAGTCACAACTCCTGATGAATTATTTCGTGTAAAATATACATCGCTATTTAAATACGGAATTTTTATTATTAAAATTTTCTTTTCTCATTATTAAAAAAGACATTTTTCTGAAACAGTGTAATTTTTAATATTAAACACTTTAAAATGTTATCGTAACATTTTATCACAGATGTTCAATTAAATCTAAAAATCCCTAAAATTCATATTAACGCTCACGGAAATTTATTTTGTTCACTTTGTAGTACGATTTCCATTCTTCAATGTATTCTGTTTTGTCTTCAGAATCTCCTCCCCTTCCCGATATCTGACGATTTTTTCGTTCTCATCGAACGTGCCAGCTTGAAATTGACTGTATATTTTGGCTTTTTTGTTTAGAAAGCCATATTTACATACTATAAATAGCAAATAAACAACTAAATAATATCGTATCGCATAGAACCGAGCAACAAAGACATTAACACACAGACAGACCTCTCAAAGGGGTCAGCTTGCCACCGGTGACAGTCGACTGCGTTTACGATAAGGAACTAAGCAAATTCCTTTCTTCGCTTTCCCTGCCCCACCACGTCCGGGTGCTGCTGTAACCTAGTAATGACTCATCGTAATTTAGAAATATCATTGAAAGGAGAGATATTTTTCTTTTTTGGAAAAGATATTTATTTTATTTACTGCGATATTTTTTACATATTTGACTATTACTAATAAAGTTTTTACTTTTTTCAGAGTCATCAGTCTTTTTAAACATAACATTATATAGATGCTAGATAATAAATAAAACTTTTAAGTTCTCATTTTTTGTTTTTCGTTCGTTAATAGCGAAAACGGTTTAAACACATTTACACCTTTAAATATATCGTTAAAAGTGCTAATCCTCGATCTTTATTAAATCTCGGTACTGCATTAATTCTTCCGGCGCTTCATTAAATCTCACAAAACTGATATAACGGAAGTTCTGCACTTTGATGATGATGCGCCAATCATAAATAAATTGAATGATGGCGAATTGAAAGATCGAAGTAGTGACGATAAATGTGGAGAAGAAAAAATACCCATTGATAATCTTATGCAAAAAATCGATCATGCAATTAAAGGCTTTGAACAAAGAAGCATTATAACCGAGCAGAAGTAATGTCCATCTACAGGATAAAGAAAACTGCTTTCCCATAAACCAAAATTAATGAAATAACAAATGTTAATTCAAATATTTAAAAGAAATGATAAAATGGAATTTTATCATTTCGTTTCGTTCACACATTCTAAATTATTAATGTGTATATTTTTTCTTAGAAATTTCTTTTGCCCTATTTTTTAGATTAAATAATATGTTTTAATTGATTAACTTAACTTTTGCCATTATTTTTACTAAAAATAGTGCTTTATAGTGCATTTAGTTAATATCAAATCTGAATTTTATTCAAATTCTATAATCCGGAAAAATCGAAAATCTGGAATCGGCAAAGTCCGGATTTTTGAGGTTGTACTGTATAGTGAGGTAGTTATAAAATAACAAAATAAAGATTCATGTACATCGACAAAATAGGTGTGAAATGCCAGCACTTGCTAAGTGAATTGTACAAGAATTGGAAAGTGTATTGAGAAGAGGGTGGAACTCCCTAGTTTTGTCCAAATGTATACATGTTCTTATATATTCATTAAAAAGTGTAATATCTAGAGAATGATATGTGCCAAAATTGCAAAAGTAGCAACATTCATTTAAAAAAAAAAAAAAAAAACATTGTTTTAAATTGACTGTCCCTCTTTTTTTTTTACAAATTTAAACAAAATTTGGAAGCCTTTCAAATGCTTGATAGTACTCAAAATCAAAAGGGCTCAAGTGTTTCCAAATTAAAATAATTATTCAATTTATGTGAAAGATATCATGAAAGTAAACTTGCAGATATCATCTCATAAACATTCAACTGGATTTCAGGCTAAAAATATACAATTTCATCAAAACTCTAATTCCAATCTTCTTATAATGTTATCGTTATACATTGTACTTTTATGCAAGGAAAGAAAAATGTATTTCAAGTTACCAGTTTTTCAACCAAATTGGTTTAAAAAGTGGTTCAAACCACTTTTTAAACCAATATCTATTTTGACATTGGGAGGGATTGAGTTTCATTGAAGCATGAAGCAATGATTTTGAGTAATTGGCATCGTACATACAGCTTTATTCTGATATTTAATAGGACTTAACTTTAAGGAGAAAACAGTGATTATAAATATAAAGTTAAGCACTTACTTCCACAGGTGTAATAGCATGTCCACAAGCAGAACACTTTGGAGCAAACATTCTAAATAAAACAAAATAATGGTGAAACTCAAAACAATTAAGCAACTAAATGCACAATATAGAAATTTGTATCAATTATGATTCGTCTAAATTCATCTACATAAATAAATATTTCATTAATAACAACATATTAACCAGTTTAAAAAAATATCAACTGGTTTTAAAGCTTTCTTCATCAGGATAAAAACATGGCACCTGTGCTAACAAGGACAAAAGTATGTCTTTCCTATTGCCAAAATCTTTAAATGGGTCATGACTATACAAATTTTTATTTTAAAGAGTTTAAACAATTCAGTAATTCAATAAAAATCAGGAATTTTAGTATTCTTTCTTAAAATTATTTCTTGTTGCTCAGCTCAATAATTTTTTTTGCCAATCTGCCAAATTTCCAATCTCCACCACTACCTTTATTTGGTCATACTAAAAGATGTTAAAATCACGTTACAGACTGAGCGCTTTTGGATGCCAAACTTCCATCATCAGAGGCAATTGCAAAACAATATAAGATACATTGGCTTTTTTTACCCAGTCAAAAACCGCAAACATGATTTGCATATATTGAATGGCCAGATAACACAAGGAAAAATATTGGAATGGAAAACATTAAATTATAGAATTGACACAGCAAAAGTAAAATATAAAAATAACATATTTAGATGTCTAAAAATCCATGATTTAACTAGCAAGGACTGAAGTGTGGTCAAATAAAGGCTTTTTATTTTGAAGTGTTCTATTTTTTTTAAATTAATTCTTAGGCATGATGCTATATATTTTGTTTAGAAATTTACTAGAATACAGAGCAAACATCTAATGCAATAAGACTGAATCACTGACAATAAAATAGCAAATAACATAACTAATTTGAGCATATTATAATGCTGAAAATGTCAAAACAAGAGCCGAACATATTGAACATGGATATAATGGAAAACAGCCATATTAACAAAATGTTATAACACAATATGTCAAAGGGTACAGCTCTACTGCAATACATTTACCTACAAAAATATAATCGTTGAACAGACAAATACTTTTGATGTGAATAACATCTATGGTCAGAGTAACTGACTGAAATCGGAATGTTATGGAAAATGTAAATACTTTGGACTCATATCTACAAACCAAATACATAAAAATGTAACTAATGAATACTTGTTTTAACAGAAATGCAGTACTATTTATAAATATGCGAAAATAACTTCAATATTTTGAACTTTTTGAAAGAATGAAAAGTTTTTGTCCAACTGAGTTTTTGCTTCACTATGTTTACATTACTTGTGAAGTTTCCACTCTTTTTACTTTCACATGAAATATCTAATAAACTATAAAAGATAGATATAAACAGTAAGTAAAAATGTATTCAGTAGAAAATTAAGTTTCTAGATCAGAAACTTCCTTTTAAAGCTCTTATAGTTTTAGGGTAATCATTTTGTTCAGCTGAAAAAGTTTGAAATGTTTCCATTTTTAAAGTTTGTAATGCTTGTATCTCAAAAACTAAAAGTGCTTACCATGAACAATAAGAAGAAATTTACAGCTATTTGAAAGCTCTATAAGGATATGGATTTAGATGGAGTTCTTAGTTTTTGAAATATAAAAGTTATAATTTCAATATTTTAATACTTTCACTCACAACTTAGAAATATTAAGTTGGTTTAATTGTGTATTTAACTTTAGTTACCATAGGCCCATATTATTTGTTAAAATTGAATCAAATGAGGCATATTTATTTTTTTACTTTTCTTGGAATAATAGATATGTTTACCAAAGAATGGATTAGATTCAAATGAAATTCAAAACAAAGAATAAACTTATTGAACTATATGAACATCATTGGGGTTTTACAATACGTTATTCATGCAAAACCATTTTGGCTCCATCAGACTGCAGAGTGCAGCCACTGACAATTTTTTGTGTCACATTTTTCCAATGAAACACACATCTAAATAGAAAATTTTTTCATTTCCTATAAGAATCGACTGTTTCACATTTTCTCATGGGGAGGGGGGAGGGGGGGGGAGAAAAGATTATAGAAAAATATTTTCCTAATGTGTAGTGCATAACCATTTTTTTTTAATTTGGAAAGATAATTTGGTTGAGATGTTGTGCTTACAGAAAAGAAAAGAAAAAAGTCACTAAAAAAAATGGTTGATTCGCATTCAGTGATGCTAAAAAAATGCAAATCTATCAAACTCACAATATGCTTCTCCCTTTACATTTACTATGCATTGATGTATTGTAGGAAAAGCAATTTTTAACATTGATATAGAAAAAATATTCTAATACATGAGTGCCAGATGTGGCTATGCTGCTCACAGATGTATTTTGTGGATGAGTTGGCAACTTGTAGTGAAAGGATTTTGCAACTGTTCTATAACAAACTAATGATAAATGGGAAAGTTTTGTGAATTTTATAAATTTTCATTAAATAAGAGAACAATAATTAACTTACTTGTGGTAATCATTAACACAATAAATTTTGTTGTCCATGTCTACTGTGAATGGAACTCCATCCAAACAGTCATTACAGATGTAGCATCGGAAGCATCCAGGATGATAAGATTTGCCCATAGCTTGCAAGATCTAGAATAAATATTGTTGTAAGTAAAACACATTAAACTTCAACACTAATAAATTGAAGTATTCTAACAATAGGAATCACAAAACAAGCATTGCAATTTTTGTTGTTTCACGGGGAAGTGAGGGAGGATAAAATTTTTGAAAAAACATTTAACAACCTTAGATTGTATATGAGGCATTGCGTGCACGAAGGGCGAACTCAACAAAGGCATGGTTTGAGAAAAACCCTTTTAAAAAAGTTTGGGTATATAATACAATAGTAGAGTATTAAAAAAGTTGTATTTTCAAAAGTAAAGAAGGGCGAACTCTGCAAATTAGGCCTATGAGCATACAATGCTGATGCCCTTGAACACGATGGTTGGAAAAACAAAAGGGTCCGATGTTGAGTTTGCCCTTCTTGCATGCAACGCCTTATATTTCAAGGGATACTTAGCTTGAAAGAACAGTTTAGAATTTTCACTTATATATTTAAATGATATAAAATCTTAAGTAATATAAAATCAGAAATATTTTTAGCTACAATCCTGTTCATTATTATTATGCTTAATAAGTAAAAAATGTTTAAGAGATATTTAAATTAGAAGCATGCATTGAAACGTGCTCTATTATAATGAGTGTTTCACAAAGCATGTCGGAAAGAAATATATAATTAACAGTTAGCCACAAATGTAATGCGAAATATGGAGAAAAATTAGTAAGTACAGACGAATTTCCTCAGAACTGATAATTTCAGAAATACATGAAATGTAATTTTTTATATGACACCCTCCTAAAAAAAAAGTCAATTAGTAAAATATGTGTCACTCTTAATTAGGGCAAAAGAAAAAAAAATTACCCAATACCTTTTGGTTGACTGAAATATTCAAATTATTGTTATTAGGCATTTTTTGCTCTATTGTAAGGGACGAGCAATAAAAAAATACTGAAAATTAAATGGTTGCAAATTTGGGGAAAACAATCAAATTATTTCATGCTATAAGATTTGTTACGTCTGTGATAAATAATGTGTATATATAATAAAATGTGCATTATCTGTATAAGAATCAAATTAAACTTCTGGAATATATATAAAAAAAAAATATTGATTTCCTTGCTTTAAATAGATTTGTAGATGTCCCTCATATTTACTTTTAGTGGAAGTTAACTACTCACACTTGCAGTTCAAACAAAATAATCGAAAGGTACTGAGTAAATTTCTTTTGTCCTAATTAAGTATGGAGCAAATTTTACTAATTAATAATCTTTGATTCGGGAAAGTACAAAAAATTAAATTTCTGATTTTTATGAAATTATCAGTTACAGAATATGCACTGTCATAACTAAATTCTCCTCTGCTTGCTGATTATTTATCATATTTCAATCAAGATCCTATTATATTTATCAATTCCTTCCAGCAATACCCTTTCAATGAGGGGGGAAAACTTGCTTAAGAATTGCGACAATTTTTTTTTTGTGCACAGAAAGAAAAATTGCTCAGTTTCTGAGCACAATCCAATCGCAAGACCCAAGATGTTAAAATTTGACATCACACCACTCTGCTTTCAAAGATGGCAGTTATGAATACAGCTCTACAGTGGACAGCAGATATGGAATGGCAATTCCATTAAGTTTTATCTAATCACATGAATATATGGTACATTAAAGATTATACCTGCACTATAAAAACATTTAGAAATACTCTGTGGAGGAAAATTGGTGAGATTCTAGCATTTATATTGCCTGATGCTAAACATGCTAAATCCAAATAAGTGGCAAAGTACTGGCAACTCTATAATCAGCTGTGCAAGAGGAGGGTCTTAAAACAAGATTGATAGGTAGAACTGCTGAAGTTCAGGAAATAAAAAATGGCTGTAGAATACGACCTTTACTTTTACGACTAACCGTTGATTTTATAATCTCTTCGGACATTCGGGTACATTAGGTTTAAGAAAGTTTTCCATAATAAAATAAAAATATCGATAAGAGATTGAAGTGGGTCACGTGATCTCTTCATATAATATGGGTGCAATTATTATTTTAATTTTTATTTTAAAAACTACCGAACATATTTCGCTCACATTTTTTTATATATTTTATGGGATAATTTGAATATTTCCTAAAATTTTCAAAGCAATTTGCAAATTTTAATTTCGCTTAAAAAATGTTTGAAAAATAGGATTCAATGTATTTCACCTTTTCAACACGGGTTCAATCCACAACTAATTGGGTTATATTATTGATTTACATTCCCATATGTCCCACAGACTGTCTGAATAACATACTAAAATTTTATTTTAATAAAATAATTTTTACGGCAGTTATCGTGCAAACGAACAGACAGACAGACAGAATGACCAAAGTCATAAACCCTTTTCAACTATCTTGGAAAGTATTAAAAAGCATTTGGTCATTATTGTATGTAACTTTGAATATGGAAGTGTTCTACTTTTCTTACGTGGCGAGCAGGCAAGAGTTTCTCTAACTCCTGCTTTAAAACATAGATTTGTAAAAGCTGAGTGTAACAATCAAGTAAAACAATATAAAAATACATTTCATAGAGAATCTAAAATATTTATAAAATAGGACTGCACGAACAATAAATAACTAAATTACAGAGTAAAATTCTGCGTAAATAGTTACAGTTATGGCGACTAAGTTTAATTGATTTCTTTTATATCTTATTTCCCTATTTTTGCATTTTATTTTTTATTTCTAGTCTTCGCGTTCATTTTTTTCCTGGCTTTTCCATTCTGATTCCTCATCCATTTTTCTGGCCAATTCCTTCACTTAAATTCCTTCTTCCTCTCACCAGGTGGCATTACCCCATCTAATTTCTGCTTACTTGAGCAGCTTCCTGCACATGGTTTAGTCTATTTGCTGCCCCACTGATGACGAAAAAAAAAATTAACAGTTTTTTCAACAATTGCATGTTTACATTTTATTTATATGTGTAAAATTTTACTTTGAATTTTACTTTTGAAGTTATTTATAGCCTATATGTTGACTATCCTATACATTAGCTGTTTCAGAATTAAAAAATTGTATTAATTTAGTTGACGCAAGGGCATATCCATGTGTGTGTGTGGGGGGGGGGGGGGACTTGGGGGTCTGGCCTACCAAAAATCCTGAAAAGAAAAATATTTTTTGATTATATAGGATCTTTTGCATAAATAGTGTTGATTTGTCTTAATAGCTCTTGTGACCCTCACTGAAAAAATTCTGAATATGATCTTGAGCTGGTAAGGCTTCAATGACTGTTCATGTGGTTAATCAAACTACTGATTGTAGAAATGGCAAAATGAATACTATAAAGAATATTAAAGAAAGGTCAATACATATATGGAATTTCCTTCATTTATGCAGTGTTAAAGAAATTGTATATTAAATATATACAAAAAGGATAAATGTAACATACCATATCCATAATAAGATGCCCACACACACCACATTTTTCTGCAGTTTGTTGAAACCCAGAATACTAAAATAGAAAAAATATATAAATATAAAATGTTCAAAAAACAAAATAAAATATTCTCTCCTATTTAATTGAACATGTAAAAAAAAAATAATGCCTAACTAGAAAACTAAAATATTTGTACGTTCAGATTACCTAGGATCCTTAAAGAACAGACCTATGTAGAAAAGTAAAAGTTAAATATAAAACGTTGGTTTAAAATATTAGGAGGTTTTCAATAATAAACATCAGTAAATCAAATGAGCAATAAATATATTTTGCAATTGCAGATATTATCAGTTACTCTTATTTAAGTGTTATATATCACCAACAGAAAATAAGATTAAGAAACAGCAGAAAAATGAAGCATATAAAATTTTTTAGCATTTTATGAAAATGTCTGGATAGATTGACAGCAAGCGTAGACAATTTTGAAGGAATATCAAGGAAAATAAAATCTAATATGTGCAGCATAGGACTTTCCCTACAAACTCAAATTCTCTCATAATCCATTGAGTTCTATTGCCCAAACTGACACGTACTAACAGACAACATTCTGAAAAAATCTTAAACATTCTTCCTAAAATAATGGTGTTAGTTCTACTTTTTTTTTTTATCATTAAAACATTAATTAATATAATTTGGCAGATTTAGTCTTTTATATGAGATTTTATTGAATTTTTGTGGGCAATTTTGCAAAAATGGTCAGTTCTATTTTTCCAAATCACATCAAAATCTAATCAGCTTTAAAGTAACTTAGAAGTGACTCATCTACAAAATGTCAGATTTTGATGAATAGTTTTTGAGCTAGAGTGGATACATACATTGTACAGACACACATAGATATTCCATTAAAAATAATGGATTTATGTTTTAGAGTGCTCTAGGGCATCATTTATAGGGTCATGGTAAGGCCATCGCAACCCTTCTCTCTAAGCTCTGGAAAACTTTTAACTCTGGAAGCTCTAGATTAGAATTTAAAAATTCTAATCTAGAAAAAGCTTTAACATTTAATGTTATTTATCTAATTATAGCCAGCTTCCCATTAATAAAAACGGATGTGGGCAGCACATGCCTTTCCTTATATAATGAAATCAATTTACTATTTTTACAGTAAAAAAAAAATTGGTTATTCTTAGTAGATACTTATATTCTTTCCAAGATATTGAATTTTCATCAATTAGGCGTCATTTTCATTGAGATGGCATCATTTTTATCCATTTGGTGAGATTTTCGTTAATTTGGCAACATTTTAAAAAGTCACTAAGTTGGTGACATTCCGCCAAATTCGTCATCAAAATTTTGCCAAGCATTATGGATGGAGAAATAAGTTATTCATATAGCAGATAAATGACTATTGACGTTCAAATACAAAAGTATTACTCAAAGTATCATTTCTCATGAATGGAACGAGCTAGATCTACGAGAATGATGTCACCCAATTTATTGCATGATATTACATATGAAAAGTGAACATGTTTCTCAACAGTTAATATTTTTTTTTTAATTTATGGGATCTTTTGATAAATTTATTTGAAAAATGGGCAATATTGTGAGAACAGTTCATGCTAGCATTCTAAAGTTTATGTCAATCGTTTTCTAAGGTAAAATTACATAAGAAATGTTTATTTGCGTAACTTTATTAAAGGTTTTGATTTTTTGATGATGTTTTCAAATTTTCACTCGAAAATCTACGGGGGGGGGGGGGGGGGGTTCTGAACATTTGATTGTGTTTAAAAACAATAGGTTTCCAGTATTTAAATATTGTAATTTTTGTATCGAATTTCATTCGAATTGCTCCATTTGTTCATAAGATATCGTCTTCATAGGCTCATTGACACACACACACACACATCACTTCAAAAATATTCGATTTATGATCAAGAATGTTTGAAATGTGTTCTGCCGTCGAAAACTCGAATTCGAATTTTCGACCCTGTCACAATACTTTCCTTATACATTATACTATGTATATAAGGTACATAAAAAGAAATTACATCACCTTAGTCTCTTACAAAATACTACCAGTTAGACCTATTAAAATAATTGCACAGTTCTTTTATAAAGCATCTGTAATAAGTGGACAGTTTTTAATGTACAGAAAGAAATAAAAGAGATTGTACTTTATGCTGTCTATGTCCACTTTTAAGTCCATTGTCTACATTTATGTTTAGTCCACACTATAAAAGATATCACTTCATTGACTAACATTTTTTATCTTATTCAAAAATTGTATCTTTTTTATGAATGCTAGTACAGGATATGAATTTTTTATGAAAATACAAGGAAAGTGTACCTATTATGTACCTAGAACATTTAGTAGCAGTTTACTGGTACATATCTGTTAATGAAATTATAAAAGGTATACATGAATCACACAGATTTTAAAAGCGATATTAATTCAAAACTGGTGAAATCCAAATAATTTATAGTGCTCACTATAAAGTATTTGGATTTCACCAGTCTTGAACTGATACAGAATTAGACACTAAAATCTTTCCTCCTCAAGAATAAGCATGAAAACTCCAGTTTTCAAGAAAAGTATAGTTGATTGAAAATTTTGCAATCAGCATTTTCAGAAATGCATAGTTGCTTAACATTAGTTATTTTACAATCAGGTTTTCAAGAAATTTTGAAAACAATGGATGTATTTCTGATTCTACCTGTGACTACTGTATGCAACAGAAGTATCTTGCCGCTGAAGTGAATAAAAATTTATTGAGGGAATCAATGAGAAATGAAAGACTGTGTGACTTGCTTGTTGCAGTTGTAGAGAGCAATGAAGCCAAAACAACTGACAACGATACAGCAATAAATGCATTTGCTAAAATTATTATCATTTTTTTAATTTAAACCAAACATGATCTTATCAGATATGACAATTAGTACTTAACATATTGTTACTATCTTCTAGTAATTTTGTTAATTATGATATGGTTTTATATTCTTAAGATGTTAAACAAGATAAAAAACAAATTTCTGAATTTTTCGGGATTATAGAGCATTGGTTACAGATTAGAAAAAATGAAACTATGAAACTCAGGGGTATTTACTGTTTACTTTTACCCATTGTTCATCTCTCTTTATCAATATTTTTTCTTCACTGTACAAGCAAAGCAAATATAATTTAATATTTATATACTTAATAATTTAAAATAAGAGGGTATATGAAGCCTCTTTGTATACATGCAAATTTCATTAACTTTAAATAGGCATGTTTGCGTACTCAATTTATATGTCACATACATCATAAAGTCATGAGAAATAAATAAGTTGGTATCACGTCTGATTTCAAACAAATAAGATCAAGCACACAACTTTGATAGAAGGTTTTTATTACACTTCTTATAAGAAGTACAAAATAGAAAAAGGCCAGAGTGCTTTCGAGCTTTAATACGCTCTTTATCTGTGGCTGCATGGAAAGTAAAAAGGATTGTTCATATATATACCAGTAAAGATGGCGAATTTGCATAAATACAATTAGTAAATGAACATTCGATTATTTACAGAAAAATACACAAAAAACATAAAAATATTTTTTTAACGGATTCAAAGATGAGTATATCTCAAGAAAGCTACAATTAAAAATACTATTTTAGTACAGGAATGCAAATTCAAAAAGAACAGTCAAGCCCAATCCCCATGAGGATGATGTCAAAGATAACTATGAAAAGACTTGAATTGAATAGAGTCGAGAATGAGTCGCCAAGCATAACTTAAAATTTGAACGGGGTCAAAATTGCAAATCGACGTGTGGTAGATATAAATAAAAAGGGACTCAAGAAGGAGAATATTACGGGGGTTATTACAACGCATTAAAAGGAAAGTTTCTTCAAAAATAAGGAAGAATATTATCATTAACAACATAATGAGCAAGGGCTGTAGAAAGTTTACCACCTTTGACATCCCGAACGTGTTGCAGTACCAAATGCACGCATAATGCACGTTACAGTACTAAATGCACGAGTGTTGCAATACCGAGCATGGGCAGTACCAAACGCAATGTTGGCATCCGTTTAGCAGAACACGCTCGGGATGTCAAAAGTTGTAAACTTTCTATGGCCCTTGCTCATTATGTTGTTAATGATAATTTTCTGTCTATTTTTGAAAAAACTTTCCTTTTAATGCATTGTAATAACCCCCGTAATATTCTACTTTTTGAGTCCCTTTTTATTTATATCTACTGCGTGTCGATTTGTAATTTTGACTCTGTTCAAATTTTAAATTATGCTTGGCGACTCATTCTCGACTCTATGCAATTCAAGTCTCTTCATAATTATCTTTGACGTCATCCTAATGGGGATTGGGCTTGACTGTCCTTTTTGAATTTGTATTCCTGTAATAAAATAGTATTTTTAATTGTACTTTTCTTGAGATATACTCGTTTTTGAATCCGTTAAAAAAATATTTTTATGTTTGTGTATTTCTCCTTAAATAATCGAATGTTCATTTACTAATTGTATTTATGCAAATTTGTCATCTTTACGGGTATATATATGAACAACCCTTTTTACTTTCCATGTAGCCACTGATGAAGAGCATATTAATGCTCGAAAGCGCTCTGGTCTTTTTCTATTTTGTACATCTTATAAGAAATGTAATAAAGACCTTCTATCAAAGTTATCAGAAGTTAAATATATATATATATAAAATACTAATACTCATTTACAAATACTTCATTTATGTGTTTTACCCAAAGTAATTTTCATATACACTTGAATAACTAGAAAAAATACATATTTGAAAAATTTTATTTTCTTACTTTAGAATTTTGTTAATAGACTATGTACAAGTATAACAAAATGCATAAAATTGCTATATCAACTAGTGAAAACTATTTCTTTATATCCTTGAAACAAATTTGTTAGTCCATTACTGTTAATAAAAGTGGTGAGTGTCAAAATAGTCCTGCAAATCACAATATAGACATATTTAACTTTGCTCCTCCCTTAGAATATGAGGAAATGATGCACCTGGAGAGTCTGAAACAGGTAAATCTATCAAAAACTTGAGTTCCAATTTTTTCACATGATTCCAATACAATCAAACCTGTTCGAAATGGAACCTGTAGGAAACAGATCACTGTAATAAGTGGAAAATATTTTTATCCCTATCCAAAAATATAGGGAATTTATGTTATTTTTCCCTGTGTGAAACGGAATCTGCACAACGTGGAAACAAATGACCAATTTAAAATATTTTGTTAATAAAATTACCCATTGTAACGAACAAAGAATAGAAAAATCATCCATCTATTTTAGCTTTTTATTTCCAAGAGAACCATTTTCATAGAACTTTCTATTAAATTATATCATGATTTTCTGAAATCTGTTTCAGAATTTCAAGAATTTTCAGTTAATCAGGGAGATTCTGAAATGCTAGCCTATAGGCACAGCACTTGTTTTGGGGCGAAGATAGAAGTCAGGGCTATACCATGTGCAATCTCAATGCCTTAACCACTGGACTAGCTTGGCCCTACATAATAATTCAAATTTGAATGCATTCATGATTTAGTCAAAAATATTGGACAAATCTGCAGGTCGTGACCTTTCATTTATAAAAGAAAATATGAAAATCAGTTGAGTAAATTTCATGAGAACTTGCTGGGACAGAAACATTGTCAGAACTTAAATATATAAATGGTTGACTTTAGACAGTTTAAGTACATATAGGATTATGTGATTAAATGATGCCATCATCTAAAAGAAGTCTCTGAATATTAAACAGCATAGCATAATGCAAGTTAAGTAAGCATCACAATGCAGCAGCCTTAGAACCCACCACCTTCCCCCAAGGCTGTAAATTTTCCCTAGAAATTACCATGGTTTAACTAAAAATACAAATAGTATTCTTGTGATCACTAACTGCAATAACTGTAACCACATGTACCACATCATGCCCAAATTTCCACACCTGGACATTTACAAAATATTTAATTTTAAATGAATTCAAATTCAATTCTATTATGCTTAAAATGTGCCCATCTATAAAAAATCAAAATTGAAATTTTAGTAGTACTTTATAGTATGTAGGAAAAACAGAAAGTCACACAATATATCTTTAGATACAGCGGAAACAAAATCTAACTCACAAGGTAATCCTCTTCACAGTAGACTTTACCATGAACATTGTAGAAGGCTTTCCCTCTTAAAGCTCTGCCTAAATTGAGAAACAGTTGAAACAAATCTTAAATATAAAACATAACAGATTATAAACAAATTTAAATTTTAAATTATTTTCATTGCCAATATTTTTTGTAGTTTCAATGAAAAAATATACATTAAAAGTATAAGAGTCATATGACTCTAATAAAAAATAGCTTTTACTGACTGGAACTTAGGATGGAATAAGGGACAAGCAGTGAAATAGAATGGAATAAAGGATAAGAAATAAGAATATTAAAGTGTTACAGGCTTAAGGAAAAATTAAGCAACATAATTGCATCAAATTATTAAATAACACAAGATACAGTTGTTCAGGATATATTGGATCCGCTTTATTTTTATATGGACCAACAAGTACAAAATAAAAGAAGGGAAAAAATGGCTTTAAATATGCTCATGTATAAAACTTTTTGCATAATTATGCTGCTTAATATCTAATTTATGTATAATAATTTGTGTATAATTAGGTTGCATAATTCTCTTTTTCCTTTGCACATTTAAGTGTAATTATATTGCTTAATTTTCCCAAATCTTTTGCACAAAGTATTTGTATTTATTGTTTACTAAAGTCTTCTTTATCCGAATATCAGAAAATTACAAATTACATGAGCCAAATCAAGAAAATAAAATAACACATTAAAAATAATATTTAAATTTTAAATTATCTTCATTGCCAATGTTTTTATCTATTTCTCTGCATATCTAAATAATAAGAAAACAGGCCTAAATTTTTTTAATAAAAGAATTATATGGCAGCATACAAGTACTACGATCAGGACTAAATATAAAAAACAACATTATCAGGTTACTTAAACCGTTTAGGTTTCTTCTTTTTGGGGCCCTATATCCATGTAAATAATTCAAATTTTGAGAAAATGAAATTTTGATATTAAATTTGAAAATTTAAATTAAAAAAACATTAATGTTTACAAAAAGTTTATAAATACAACAATTTGTCAGCTAAAACAATTTTTTTTTTATTTTGTCCATTATACTTTCCTCAAAAAGGAATTTAAGTGTTGCTTTTGTAACAAAAAATATTTTCTGGTCAAATTGAAACTCAAGGCATTTAAAAGTGCTGATTTAAAAAAAATATGATTTAGGCTTTTGCCTGCATGTCCACAAATGCTATAATGCTTGGCTTGCCACACTTTGGCCAGGACAGCAATACAGCCAAATTAGTGATTTTGAATTTTCGCTCTCTTAAAATTTTGTAAGCTTTTTTTTTCAACATCAACTTTTGTATATGGTCTTAAACAAGAACTAAATTTCTTCTACACAAACACACTTAATTTATGCAATTATGAAACTCAAAAGGAATTTTTGACAATAAAAGTGACATACCACATGAACAACAGATGAAACAATTTGTGTGATACAAATTCCCCATGGCTTGGCATGCTTGTCCAGCACCAGTAACCTTCTCTCCACAAGTATGGCAGATTCCTACAGAAAAACAAATATACATTTTTAACTTGCATATAAATAATGTATCAGTATAAAACAGTGGTAGTAGTAAAAATATTCTTTGTCTAGCAAGAACAGGTAAATAATTTAATAACAGCACACTACCACAGTCCCGGTCACTCATCCTGTTACTCATACCCTAGGGTGAGTCGGGTGGCCTGGGTCTTCAACACTACCACAGACCAAATGAGATGTTAAAAAGTAAATTATGCTTAAGATCCCAAGTTGAAAGCAGGATTTATTAGGTCAGAAGCATAGCTATAAGAATCTTTAAGGTGCTTTACCACTACATTCTATTAGTGTAAGACTAAAATATGAACTTTTAACTTTCTTGTTCATCTAAATTTCGTTTGTTATATGGACGGGATTTCTTATTTTTTGTTCTTAATCACCTTGGATTTTTTTAAGTAACTAAATCCAACTTCGCAACATGAAGTGGTCAAGAGACATAAAATGCAAATTTCTACTAGGCTTAAGATATTTACCATAAACCTAGTAGAAATATATGATTCATTTTCTTGCAATAAACATTCTTCTCCAAATCTTCTTAAGAGTCTTTTTTAATGTCACTCTGGTGATTTGTAAAAATATCCGCGTTTAATCCTGCATAATACTTCAACGTTTTATGAGTAATTTTCTTAATATGATGAGAAAAAAAAATGATTATTCTAGAACCTAGAATGTAAATTCTAGAACCCTCATAAAACTTTTATAGTAAAAAAAAAATGTACATTGAGTCCGAAAGACACCAGTATTTGCCTACTTTTCCTACGGTTAAAAACGGCCCTTGTGATTACGTAGTTGCAAGTAAAGCCCCAGATGCGGCCCCGTAATAAAAATGTATGGCATCGTCACTATATCTGCACGTCATTTATGCTAATGGTGGTCAACTATATTTTATAATCACAGTGTTTAATTCTGCCAACCCTTTTATTTATATTTGGTGAATCCATTATTGAGCTATAACAATGCACTTTTGCAGGCTGGTAGATTAAGGTTGGCTCAACCATAACAACTCATAAGTTACATATTTCCGTTTGGGTCAATTTTCTTTGTTTGCGTATATGACATTTCCCCCCTCTTTTGTAAATTTCAAATATATAAAGAGGCATGTTAAAAACTTATCTTTAACATTTCTCTTAGCATAGACGAGCCTGAGTAAAGATCATCATCAAAAGTTGTCTAGGTTTGGGGAGCACCAGGTGCAAAACGCCTATTAATCTCTGGTTTGCAAGTATTTGAATTGCATCTGAAACTATGAAATCATTTGAGTAATCCGAGCCAGGGAAATTAAAATAATCGTTCTATGAACGAACAGAATTCTAAAAAATTTAAAGATAAGCAAGTTAAGATTTGAAGAACAATTAACAAGTTAAGATTTGAATATAAATTTAGAAGTTAAGATTTGAATATAAATTTAGAAGTTAAGATTTGAATATAAATTTAGAAGTAAAGATTTGAATATACATTTAAAAGTGAAGATTTGAATATAAATTTAAAAGTGAAGACTTGAATATAAATTTAGAAGTAAAGATTTGAATATAAATTTAAAAGTGAAGATTTGAATATAAATTTAGAAGTTAAGATTTGAATATAAATTTAGAAGTTAAGATTTGAATATAAATTTAGAAGTAAAGATTTGAATATACATTTAAAAGTGAAGATTTGAATATAAATTTAAAAGTGAAGATTTGAATATAAATTTAGAAATAAAGATTTGAATATAAATTTAAAAGTGAAGATTTGAATATAAATTTAGAAGTTAAGATTTGAATATAAATTTAGAAGTGAAGATTTGAATATAAATTTAGAAATAAAGATTTGAATATAAATTTAAAAGTGAAGATTTGAATATAAATTTAGAAGTTAAGATTTGAATATAAATTTAGAAGTGAAGATTTGAATATAAATTTAAAAGTTAAAATTGGAATATAAATTTAGAAGTTAAGATTGGAATATAAATTTAGAAGTTAAGATTTGAATTTAAATTTAAAAGTTAAGATTTGAATAAAAAAGTTTAGATAAAAATTTAAGCAATTAAATTTAGAATTAACAATTAACAAAAGAGGAGAGTAAAATGCTGGGGGAAAGCCAAATGACTAAAAGAATGAAACTTACAAATCTATGGATTTGCATTTTTGCCAATGGCTGAGAGCAAGCATCTCTGAGTTATTGCATCTCTATTGAATAAGATCATGGCTTTTATGATTTCGGATAAAATTATCTCCAACCCGAAATACAAGGGTTCCGTACTTGAAAATGCTTTCGGGCTTGGACCGTCACCTCCGAGAGCAGGGGGTGGTTCTATTGGGGGTGACGCTTGGGCACGCCTTTGAGGCCTGATAAAACCAGGCCGAGAGGAAATTTGAAACTTCGGCCCGTGAAGAACAAAGTCTAAAGCAACAATAATCAATTCATTCACGTCAAAATCCGCTTTCACTTGAATTCGCCACGCGATCAGTAATGAAGACAGAACTAACTCTGCGATCGCATCCTCCTCTCTCTCTCTCTCCGTTGGAATGTGCTGGGTTATTGGTTGCCTAATACCCTTTCCGCTCTGGTGGCCGCAGAATCTCAATTGTGTAAATCGTGCCTGTCACTTTATTTCAGGAAGACAACTTGTGGCACGAGTGTCGCCCACGTATCTGTTTTGGTGACAGATCATCGTGATAACTTGGGATCCAACACGAAGAGCTTATGTGAATAATTCTGGTCAGGGCCATCGACATGGGGGAGGGGACAAAAGAATGCATTGTATAGGTGCCCAGGTAGCATATACAGTTTATGAAAATAGTCAATAATTTATAAAATTGGGGGTAATAGTGGGGCTTGCTGTGTAAGTTCTGTCGGCTGTACTGATTCTGGCAAATTAAATACGTCGGACTCCAATCAGTGTACTACATTATAAAGATTTTTAATATAGTGATGTTGCTCTACAAATAGATGGTCACATATCTTTAACTCGTCGTCAAAAACGTCTTTATATAGTAAAGCGCATTTATAAGCAGGGTCGTAGCCGGAAGGGCCTGAGTCCCCCCCCCCCCCCTCCAATAAATACATTCAATTTTTAGTAGTGATATGAAATTTCATCGAACATATCATCAAATTTTACCTTTGTGCTATTTCAGGATTCCTTGTTATACATTATACGAGTAGTCAAAATCAACTGATAAGTTGTTACAGAGTTAAAATATGAACTTGCATACTTGCATTAATTTCTAGAAATATTTTCTCTGATTACTTAACAGCTTCGCTACTAGTTAATGTATATATATATATATATGTATATATATATATATTTATATATATATAATAGTTTGAAAATCCAATGATAGAATAGATATACAGGGTGAGTTTTAATTAACCTACAAGTTTTAACTGAAATAACTCTCGAGTCGTTGTAGACTACAAACATGTTTTTAATTGAAAAGAACGTGGAAAAAGATTTTAATGGATAAGGTTTTCAAAGTGAGAACCTCCAGAGGTGACACAATAACGCAACCTAGCCACAAAGTTGACAGTTACAAATTCAAGTGTTTCTTTTTCCATGCTTGAAAATGAGTCAGTTATGGAACTTTTGAGGCTAATAAGGTCTGTTGGCTTCTTCTTGTAAAACAAATCTTTCATATGACCCCAAAGATAGAAATCACATGGATTAATATCTGGTGAATAAGGTGGCCAATGCAATGCACCAGGATAACGATTTGGGTATTGATAGGCGATAACCCGGGTTCCAAACTCGCTGTTAATGGTGTCAAAAACACTGCCTGCTCTATGCGGAAGGGCACAGTCCTGCATGAACCAATATGCACCGGTGTTCATAAAAGTTGTAGGTTAATTAAAACTCACACTGTATATATATAATTGAAGAATTTTAATTTACTTGTATTATATATACCAGAGATTGATCATTACATATATATATATATATATATATATATTAAATCAATTGCAGTTATTACATATTAATGTTAATGTATAGTAGCTATATGGATTTTTATATTTAACTATTAACTTACAAATATAGCTATATAATTAAATATTCAATTTATATAGTAATTCATATATGGATTAAAATATATAATAATGTGACGAATATGTAAAATGTTTCACTGTGCTTTTCCTTTATTCAAATACATAGCGAACCCTTGGTTCTATTCAGGGAGAAAACACTTTTACAGGCAGCCAATTTGAAAACCTTTCGAAGGCACGACAACTTTCTCGAAATAATGAATATTATTGGAGATACCAGTCCCTTCAGGAAGTTTCTACAGTGAGTATATAAAAAGAATCATCATTCAGTTGGAGAGAAGTTGACGGGATACCAGCTATATTGAATTGTGAGATAAGTCAGTGTTCTCAGAATAGTACCTGCTGTTTCTGCGAATTAGTTGAGCATTTTATTGCTGTTTTATTGCATATGACAGTTGTTTAGTGATCTTATAAGATACGAATCGAGTTATTCGGTGTATATTGTTCTTGTTTAAGCTTATTAGCGCTTTTAAATAAAAGTGTTAGTTATCCAGAAATCTGGACTCATTCTTGTATCCTGATAGTACGTCGTAACAATAACTACAGTCTACAGATGCTAATAATTAATAGGCTTTGCAGTTCTTAAATTCTGACTCAATAATAATAGTGGTCCCAAATAATAATAAACACAGCATTCAGTTTTAATTAATTAAAACAAATTTTAATAGAACAATTTATTTGAAGATTTGATTTAATAAAAAACTAAAATTTGAAGACTAAAATTGTTTAAAATGAGCCCCTCGTTCCCAATCGTTGTGCGCCCCCCCCCCCCCCCCCCTGAATCGCACTCCAGCCCCTTCTTGGATTTCGATTACAGCCCTGTATACGCCATTTTTCGTAGGTCCTTAGAGATTCCTATATTTGTTAAATGTTAAAATATTTCAGTTATACAATTGAAGTCATTCAGCAGTTTCATTTAAACGCCGTTTACTTTCGAATTTCACCTGCCCCATTGATGGGAAATTTTTCAATCATATGACATGACAAAATCAATAACTTTTTTTGGCGAAAATAAAACCAACTACTTTTCTTTAATTACATATTGCCAAAATCTCTATATGTTACAAAATGTCATAATCTAAATAGTTTTAAAAATGTATTAATAGTGGTGTTATTTTAATAAATACATGAAAAAATAATATTATAAGAAATTAAAATAAAAAAACCATATAAATTTGCATAGTCGTACGATTTTGACATATTTTCAAATTGCAGCCACTTTGGAGCAGTTCGTCACGTACTTTCCTGCCCATAAAAATGCTTTACTGCATATTATTATCTTTTATTTAACTACGAAACGGAAGCTCACAAATTGAAATCAACAATTTAAAAGAGAAAATCTGATGTGGGCAGCACATGACTTTCCCAGCAGACTTAAATTTATATTTTCTTTATTTCTTCAATAATTCATTAGATTAAGTTTAATTGCACCAAATAACACTAAATTTGCATTTTTAATTCCAATTTTTGTTTTTATTTGGTAATTGGACATTTTTCCGATAGCGCCGTAACAAAAATGCAAGAAATCTCAAATATCTTGAGAACTGTTAGTCCTAAAGTATAATGGAGTGGGTTATATTCTTTTCCTCCTCAAAAATTGCATATAAAACAAGAATTTAATTTGATACATTTCAGCATACGTTTACTTTCCTTATATACATAATGTATGAGGAAAGTATTGTGACGGGGTCGAAAATTCGAATTCGAGTTTTCGACGGGAGAGCACGTTTTAAGCATCCCTGATCACGAATCAAAGGTTTTTGAAGTGATGTCTGAGTATGTGTGAAAGGACGTGTGTGTGTGCATGTGTGTGTGTCAGTGAGTCTGTGGAGACGATAACTGACGAACGAATGGACCGATTCGAACCAAATTTGGTACAAAAATCACAATCCGTAAACACTGGAAGCCTATTGTTTTTATACGCAATCGAATGTTCAGAATCACCCTAAATTTTCGAGGGAAATTTTGAAAAAATTATCAAAAAATCAAAACCACTAATAAAGTTTCGCAAATAGATATTTTTTATGTAACTTTTTATTAGAAAACGATTGACATAAATTTTAAAACGCTAACATGAACCGTTCTCGATATATTGCCCATTTTTCAAAAAAATTATCAAAAAGTCATATAAAATAAAAAATATTTCCTATTGAGAAACATGTTCACTTTTCATATGTAATACCATGCGATAAATTTGGTGACATTTTCGTGGAACTAACTCGTTCCATTCATGAAAAAAGATACTTTGATTAATACTTTTGTATTTGAATGCCAATAGTCATTTATCTGCTGTAAGAATAACTTATTTCTCCGTCCATAACGCTTAGCGATATTTTGGCGACGAATTTGGCGGAATGTCGCAAACTTGGCGCCTTTTTTTAAAAGTTGCAAAATTAAAGAAAAACTCGCCAAATGGATAAAAATGACGCTAAATCAATGACGATTCATTGATGATGACGACATGGAAATTGACGACTCATTGACGAAAATACAATATCTTGGAAAGAATACAAATAACTACTATAAAAATAATCTATTTTTTTTTTACTGTAAAAGTAGTAAATTCATTGCATTATATAAGGAAAGTCATGTGCTACCCACATCAGATTTTTTTTTTTTTTTTAGATTTTGGCAATTTTTGCAGGCCATTTTTAAAAAAAAGGCAGGTTATAATTTTCCTAATCGTACCAAGATCTAATCAGCAGCAGACTGTCCCACAAGTAACTTATCTACCAAATATTGCGAAATTTAGTCAATTAGTACTTTAGCTAGAGCGTATAAGTGAAATTTTTACGGGCCGTTTCGCAAAAAAAGGCGGATTCTGTTTTTACAAATCGTACCAAAAACTAATCAGCACCAGGGTCACATCCAAGTGACTTACCTACCAAATTTTATGGAATTCGGTCCTTTAGTTTTTGAGTTAGAGTGGATATACATACATTGCACAGACAGACACACACAGAGACGTCACGCTAAAAATAGTTTTTTCGTATGCTAGATCTCGAAACGTGTATATCCATCGAAAACTCGAGTTGCGATTTTCGACATGATTCCAATACTTTCCCTATACATTACCATGTATTACAGGGAAAGTAAAAATTAACCTCTATAATTATACCCCCTTTGATGACGTCACTTAATACTTTCGTCACCATTGCAAAATTAAACCAAAAATTTATGACCGCAATATGTCAGTGACATCAACATTGAGGTCCCTGTGGTTCAGCGTGTGACACCCAAAATTGATAATAGTCACAGAATAAGGTACAGTGGAGGACATACAATACATGGTGCAGATTTAACTTGCATAAATGTAATATACATTCTAATAATTTCTATTACATGTATTTAACCGGGGAACTGCTATAGGATTTGCAAAATATGAGCTCTTATTACTTTCCTTGCAATACATGGTAATATATAGGGAAAGTATTGGAATCATGTCGAAAATCGTAACTCGAGTTTTCGACGGATCTACGAGTTTCGAGACTCCTAGAATACGAAAAAACTATTTTTAGCGTGACGTCTGTGTGTGTGTGTCTGTGCAGATTTTGTATCCACTCTAACTAAAAAACTAATTGACCGAATTTCATAAAATTTGGTATGTAAGTCACTTGTGGGCGAATCTGGTGCTGATTAGTTTTGAGTACGATTCGGGATAAAAGAACCCGCCTTTTTTTTTTTTGCGAAATGGCCCGCAAAAGCCTGTATTCACTCTAGCTGAAAAACTAATAGTCCGAATTTCACAAAATTCAGTAGATAAGTTGCTTGTGGGTCACCCTGGTGCTGATTAGATTTTGGTACGATTCGGGAAAAAAATAACCTGCCTTTTTTTGCAAAACAGACAGCAAAATTCGTCAAAATCTAACTAAAAAAACTACGTATGCTGAAATATATCCATTAAGTGCTTGTTTTATACGTAATTTTTAACGAAGAAAAGAATAAGACCAACCCCATTACACTAGGACTAGCCGTTCTCGAGATATTTTAGCTTTTTTCGTATTTTCTCTACGCTACCTTTGAAAATAAGTCCAGTTACCAAAGGAGAACGAAATTGAATTAAAGGTGAATTACATTTAATTAAAATAAAGAGAACGTTAATATAAGTCTGCAGGGAAAGTCATGTGCTGCCCACATCAGATTTTTTATCTTTACTATATGCAAGAACATCATTTAATGTAGGATAGTTTTTTAAAAGTTTCATTTTTCTAAAAGGTTTAGTGCTACAGTTGCACAAAGTCAGTATTGTGAGACATTGAATTAGTTAACTAAATTGAAACAATAAAGTAGGGATGGGGAGAATATAATCCACGAATACTCGAGTACTGGGAAGTATTCGAGAATCGAGTTCTCTAATATAAGGTCGCTAGAAGAAATTAGAATAAATACATCGAATACCATCGCGCCAGTTTACTTCCAACAAATGCATTTCCGACTAATGGGGGGAAAAGTCTGTATCATTGCTTAAAAGAATTATTTTTGAAGAATTTAACCACGCTGCCGTCAATGGTTTTATAAGCGCAACTCTTCAGCACTTTTAGTTTAATTTGTATAAAAAAAAAGAAAAAAAAAACGTACTAGATCGTAAACTTGTTTGAGTGTTTTTAAAAAATCTGCAGCAAGTGAGAAAAATTTACAATTATCGAAGTTGAGTACCTTAATAAAAAATCTACGGTAAAATAATTAAAATTCAAAATAAGTTTTCTTTTTACATTAATTGGGTTTTATTACAGTTTTTACTTAATTAATTAACTAATAATATCTAATAACCGTAAATATTATTTATTAACAATTTGAAATAAAACAACCTTTCGGAATATTCGAAATCTTGTTATTATTCGAATTCAATATTGAAATTCGAGAAGTGTTATTCGTCCATCTCTACAATAAAAATATTAGGTTCCTTGTCAAAAAAATCTGATGTGGGCAACACATGACTTTCCTTATATAGCATAATGAATTTGCCACTTTTACAGTAAAATAAATAGGTTTTTCTTATAGTAGACACCAATGTTCTTTCCAAGATATTGAATTTTCGACAATTAGTCGTCATTTCATTGATTTAGCGTCATTTTTATCCATTTGGCGATATTTTTGTTAATTTGTCAACATTTCAAAAAGTCGCCAAGTTGGTGACATTCCGTCAAAATTCGTCGCCAAAATCTCGCCAAGCATAATGGACAAAGAAATAAGTTATTCTTACAGCAGATAAATGAATATTGGCGTTCAAATACAAAAGTATTACTCAAAAGTATATTTTTTCATGAATGGAACGAGCTAGATCACGAGAATGATGTCATCCAATATATCGCATGGTATTACTGAAAAGTGAACATGTCTCTCAAGAGGAAATATTTTTTTTTTATTTTATATGACTTTCTGATAATTTTTTTGAAAAATGTGCAATATCTCGAGAACGGTTCATGTTAGCGTTCTAAAATTTATGTCAATCGTTTTCTAATGAAAAATTACATAAGAAATGTCTATATGCGTAACTTCGTTTGTCAGGTATCGTCTTCACAGACTCTCTCACACACACATACTTTCACACACACACACACACACACACAGACATCACTTCAAAAATGTTTGATTCGTGATCAGGGATGCCTGAAACGTGCTCTCCCGTCGAAAACTCGATTTCGAATTTTCGACCCCGTCACAATACTTTCCTTATACATTATGTATATAAGGAAAGTAATAGGATTTTCTTATAGTAGATACTAATATTCTTTCCAAGATATTGAATTTTCGACAATTAGTCGTCATTTTCATTGATTTAGCACCATTTTTATCCATTTGGCGAGATTTTCATTAATTTGGCAGCATTTCAAAAAAGTCGCCAAGTTGGCGACATTCCGCCAAATTCGTCGCCAAAATCTCGCCAAGCGTTATGCACTAAGAAAAAAGTTATTCTTACAGCACATAAATGACTATTGGCGTTCTAATACAAAACTATTATTCAAAGTATATTTTTTCATGAATGGAATGAGCTAGATCCACGAGAATGATGTCACTCAATTTATCGCATGGTATTACATATGAAAAGTGAACATGTTTCTCAATAGGATTTTTTTTTTTTTTTATTATGTGACTTTTTCATAATTTTTTTGAAAAATGTGCAATATCTCGAGAACGGTTCACGTTAGCGTTCTAAAATTTATGTCAATCGTTTTCTAATGAAAAATCACATAAGAAATGTTTATTTGCGTAACTTTATTGGTGGTTTTGATTTTTTAACGATTTTTTCAAAATTTCATTCGAAAATTTAGGGGGTTTCTGAACATTCGATCACGTATAAAAACAATAGGCTTCCAGTGTTTACGGATTGTGATTTTTGTACCAAATTTGGTTCGAATCGGTCCATTCGTTCGTCACTTATCGTCTCCACAGACTCACTGACACACACACACACACACACACACACACATACTTTCACACACACACACACACACACATACACACACACATACACACACACAGACATCACTTCAAAAATGTTTGATTCGTGATCAGGGATGCTTGAAACGTGCTCTCCCGTCGAAAACTCGAATTCGAATTTTCGACCCCGTCACAATACTTTCCTTATACATTATGTATATAAGGAAAGTAAAAAGGCGATCAAATCAAAAAATAATTTTTTTCACCCCAAATGTCAAAATTTGCGCAAATAACTTTAATGCCCACAATTTGTAATTTCTAATCTGAATGCCCATCTTGATAAATAAAAAGCAACATGCAATAAGTTGAACTTATAGAAGCCTTGAAATTGAGAAATGCAGCAAGCCAATAATTAGAGATTACACTCCATTGTGTATAATTGGCAAACGCTTTATAACCATATTCCTATCGTGCACATTTATTCATATCTGGTTACTTGATTCGAACGTGACAAGTTCACTTCAGCATATTAAATAAGAAAGATCAATCATGCATAAAGCATTGATTGTGAAACACTTTCCAACTGCAATGAAATTTTATTTAAACATCTCTAAAATGCGATACATTCAGCGGTGATATTTTTAAAATTATCACAATATTACATTAATTTACTATATTTGAAAACTTAAAACTTCATCGAAGAAAATGAACTTTATTCAAATGACGTCATTGAAATATAAGTTGCCTGGTTTAAACATCTGTAAAATGCGATACATTCAGCGGTAATATTTTTAAAATTATCACAATACTACAATAATTTAATACATTTGAAAACTTAAAACTTCATGGAAAAAAATGAACTTTATTCAAATGACGTCATTGAAATATAAATCGCCTGGCTCTCTATGTAAAAGCTGTAAATATTTCATTCATACACCTTTATTCCATTCCTTTCATTCATCACAATACTACGATAATTTATTTTATTTAAAATCATGGAGGTAAAAATAATTTAACTCTGTGCTTAAAACTTCATTGAAAAAAATCTCCTATAAAATCGTCTGTTCTCTATGTAAAATCAATGAATGTTTCATTCATATCAACTATATTGCAGACTCCAGAGCTAAATAATTTTGCATTAAAGACATTTAGCAATTCTTATACAACACATCCTACATCTTTATGTATTTACATTCTCCATAAGAGAAAATTAGACTTCGTTGTAGAAATAATCAAAGTTTGATGATCATTTAAACTCAAATATATTGTAATTGCGTTGTTTTAGAATGTAGATGCACAGAAATTAAGCAAAAATAAAGGGGTTTTAGGATGCATACAACACTAAATATAAATTAAAAAGAATAAAAATCACGATTTTGACACAAGATGGATGGCATTGATCATTTGCAATTGCGTTGTTTCAGAATATAGATGCACAGAAATTAAGCAAAAATAAAACGGTTTTAGGACGGATAGAACACTAAATATAAATTAAAAAGAACTTTTAAAATCACGATTATGACACAAGACGGATGCCATATTTTATTTTGAGTGGGTCATGTGATCTCTTCATATAATATGAGTGTAATTATTATTTAAATTTTTATTTAAAAAACTACGGAATATATTTTGCTGAAATTTCTTTTCATATTTTTTATGGGATAATTTGAATATTTCCTAAAACGTTCGAAGCAATTTGTGAATTTTAAATTCGTTTAAAAAATGTTTGAAAAATTAGGTCCCATAGGGTTTAATGTATTTCATTTTCTCAACCCGGGTTCAGTCTAAAACTAATTGGTTGATATTATCCATTTATATTCCCACAGACCATCTGAACATCATACTAAAATTTCATTTTGATAAAGTCATTTTTACGGCAGTTATCGTGCGAACGGACAGACGGGCAGAATGAACAAAGTCATAAACACTTTTCAACTATGTTGTAAAGTGTTAAAAACGACGATTGGGTGTCAAATTAATTATTTCAAAAAATTACGATAATGTAACTTCTTATAATAAAAGACCGATATTGAATTGTTTTCTCATTTAAAAGCTCCCCCTAACTCTTTAAAAATGTATGCCATCTTTTCCAAGTCCTCCATTTGTATTTTTTTTTCCCCTCCAGTCCTCCATTTGTATCTTTTTAATCTGGTAATTCAGATCTGGTAACAGATCTGAATAAAATGTTCATTCATACTCAAGACACCAGAAACGTATAAATTAATATAAAATAAATATTAATATTAAATAATTGAATTGTTACAATAATAAATTCCACATATGGCCATGACCGCAAAATACCATAGACCAAAACATTAAATTAAATTAAGAAATCAGTGACGGTTACAGCTTTCTCACACAAACGAATCAATTTATTTGAACAAACGAATTAACATTCAAAGGACAAAAAAAAGGAAGGAAGGAAGGTCACTCGATCCCAGAAAGGAAATTCAGGGAGAGGAAAGCATTCGATTTCACAAGAGAGGGAAAAAGCGTAATAACAAATCCCATCATATATCGAGTGTGCAAGCAGCAAAGCAGAACAATAGGGTTACTGACATTTTTTTGTTTTGTTTTCTTCTCTCCCTCTCGGCCAGCTTTTTCTCGATTCATTTGCAGGCAGTTAGCATAAAAGGAAAGGTTAAATTATGGAAGCAGTACGTCAGAGTTGTATATCAGATTTCAGATATATTTGGATCGCGTGGTGTGCAAGCAGGATTGAATGCCCAATGAAGGTCGGTAGTAGTTGACTAGCAGTGCATGGTAACACTTGTTGCGACTGACAATCACAAATATTTTGACATGGTGAAAATTTATTTTTCTCCAAAGCGACACACTTCGTGTAATTATTAAAACGCTCAACATCAGGCATAAAACTTATGATAGGCCTTGTGTTTTAGGGTGCTTTTCATACAAGATTTCAAAGAAAATGGCCATCTCGAAGAAAAGTGTCTGGTTAGTCCACAGAAATCAGTCCGTCAGACCAAGGCTTAAATGTATCAAGCGTCGTACAGTTAGGTCTTCGTCTTCGACCCAGGCTGTCCGACCTAATCGAAGGTGTAAGGTATCTGTTTAGACGGCCGAAAAGTGCCACGGTATCCATGCAGTATGTCTTGGCCAGACTTAGGCCGGTTTCAGATTAAATACGCACTCCTTATGCGTCTCAGAAAAGAAACGTCAGTTTAAAGAATACAGGGGCGCCTGTCAAAAGTCGATAGAAGGGAGAAAAAACGCGACAAAAGTCGATAGAAGGGAGAAAAAACGCGGTGTAAAAACAGGAGTAGGTTGAATATCTACTAGGTGTACCACATGCAATTTATCAAAAAGCAGATATAAAGCTAGTGAATTGGTTTGAGAGTAGAAATGTACAATTTTTTCGACATACTGAATTGCGCATTGCCGTCTGAAAGGTGAAATGTTGACAAAAATGTTTACACTTAAGTCTGACGTCATGGGGTAAATGTTTAAAAGGCGGTCTTGCTGAGAACACTGAACCTACCTTCAACACAAGCCAATTCAATTCCATGTAACACTCTTTGGCCAACCAGTAGTCAACTCCATGTAACATCCTTTGGTTAACCATTAATCAGATTCATTCAAAAATTTCTATTGTGCAAACTCTGGTTATACCAACTTCTGCTTCACGAAGATTGTACGAAATATACAAGACCTTTATACACATATAAATTACTAATCATTTGTAAAATAAAAAATAAAGTGTAAAATACTTTCAAACAAACATACATCAAGCATTGAAACTGAAAGCCCCACGAATGCTATGCGCAGAAGCTGTTAATCTGAAATGAGCACAGATGCTACTGTTGTTTCTAATGACCTCCTGTTTCAGTACAGCCGACACAGGACCAGGGACGCAGGAAAGAACGAAGGAAGACACACAAGACAAGCGAGCAAACTTTATTACAAACAAGCATCACTGACGAAGGTCGGAGGGGGTGCAGCTTCACATTTAGACGAGGACCCAGAAGGCGGAAAACTGACTTGCCTCAATAAACATACATGCCTTACTCGGGATTCGAACTCGAGCCCATCAGACAGCAGCCGAAGACGCTATCCACTTCACCGCCTGGGCGGCGCAGATGCTACTAACCTGCATTATACACAGATGTTTCTTTCTAACCTGTATAATGCACAAATGTTGCTAATTTGCAACATTTGTTCATACAAATATTGCTAACCTGTATTATGCATAGATGTCGCTAACTTGCATTATGCACAAACGCTGCTAACCTGCTATGCATAGATGTCGCTAACCTGCTATGCATAGATGTCGCTAACCTGCATTAGGAACATATGTTACTAACCTGCATTATGCAATGTTACTAACTTGTAATATGTACAAATATTGCAAACCTGCATTTCGCACAAATACTACTAACCTGAATTTTGTCAGGGTAGATAGCCTACCATCCTTTACATAGGAGTGATCCAGGGCAGCCCATACAAATTCAGGGCCCTTCTCCACGTTTGATTTTTTCCCTCTTTCTGTCATTTTCAGACTAAAAAAATATTGATGTATCTGTATCCCTATAGGCGGTTTTAAGTGGTCTTTGCATCTTATTTTGAGGAAGTCCGAAGTATCCGTGTATGGGACAATGACATTCCCCAATGAAACTCACAGAGTTGAACAAAATTGTTCAAAAAACTTTAAACTAAAATATCCGCATGACATGACATCAAGATGTATTTCAATTTAAAGATCGAAAATTCTAGACCAGGTTCTTCGCCAACCCAGCTAAAATTGCCTGTAAAAGATGAAATCAGCTGCATTCACACCCAAAGTAACTCTTTGGGTCGCATAAGCATTTACAAAACATAAGGTGCTAACGTTTCACCTCGCTGAATTCACCATTTTCAAGATCTCAATCAGGGGAGGGAGGTTGGAATCTTTTCAGGGCGGCCCATTCCTTCGAAATTTGTTCTTCGCACGTATCCGGGTTGCTCTTTTGTATAAATCCGCCTGTGTGTCATTTGCATTCGCTGGGACTTGGAACAGCTAAAGTGTTGAGGAGCCTCCCTTCATTTGAATTGCGAAGAATGGCAACACCACCCTAGACAGGAACTGAGAATTCGATCAACTTTCTTGATTAGGTGTAAGAAGGGAGGAGGCAGATTCAACTAAAATGAGTCAGCAGGACACTTTCTGTATAGCCGCGCAATTATAACAATTGGAAAGGTGACCACGTACTTAACGCATTGAAATAGGGAGGGAGTCGCCAATTAGGAGCTGTGGGAAATTCCTTTGGGTGTGCTTAAGGCCCCGCTAACCGTTCAATGGAACTCAAATCCGCGACAATCTGTTCCCTAGATGTCGCTTGTAAAAATGGCATGGTTGCAAGAATTCAACTTTTAGCTCTGTTTTCACAGTCCCTTTTCCTAATTGAGCTGCCCATCATCGAAATGACTTTCCCACCAAAAAGTAAGCCTCTCTTTGTATCCTATTTTGGGACGCACTAAAGCCATAAATTCCATAATAATCACCCTTATCCCGGGTGAGGGAGTGTCACGATACAATGCCTTGTGGTCATTGAATAAACCAGTTCAGTTTCAGCCCTCTGAAGAGAAAGAAAGAGTTTTGAATTGCTCTTGTCTGATGCCATATCGTACTGATGATTAGATTATTTTATTGGAAATTTGCGTAAATTTTCAAATAAAGTTTATTTGAAAGTTGGAGCCAGCAGCAGAATTACTTTAACATTTATTAATAACACCAAATTGGGTTTAAAATTGGAAAATTGATGTGAAAGACAATGTAAGATTCCTGTTTATTGAATTGTGATTGCATACATCGTAAGATTCCTGTTTATTGAATTGTTATTACATACATCGTTCTATAAGAAAAAAGAAATCTGCCACTTCAAAAATACTACAGTAAAATATTTTATCTCCATCGGCAACTAGTGTTTATTTAAATCTTTAAATCAACAGTAATTGCAATAGACATCGAGATTGTCGATGTTGGCGTATTTCAAAAATTTTAGAGTATACACGCAAGACTTAAGTCACTGGTGGAGGGGGGGAGGGGTCGATGCCAGACTCACTGATCTCCGTTGACACTGCAAATTTCTACCATTTGCAATGCTCAAATTTCATCGTAAACAAGTTCAGAGTCCTTGTCAGAAGCTCATGACAGAAACACAAGATTGCAGCCAACCAGTGGCCAGAGGGGACTGACCCCCTCCATGATAAAATATACTAAGCCTTCCCTGATGAAAGAAAATATTCGATTTTCATCGGTGACATGGAATTTAATACAAGATCTAACCCAAATGTTGCATAAAAAGTTGCTTTGTAATTATTTCTTTATAAACTAGGGGGCTCCCCCACCATCCCAAACTAATAGATCGAATTTCACAAAATTTGGTAGATAAGTCACTTGTGGGTTACCCTGGTGCTAATTGGATTTTGGTACGATTCCGAAAAAGTAACCTACCCTTTCTTGTAAAATGACCCGAAAACCCCCCAAACTCTAAAATAAAAAACTACCTATGCTCAAATATATTAATTAAATGTTTGTTTTATGCACAATTTTTAACAATGAAAAGAATAAGACCAACTGCATTACATCAGGGCTAGCCGTTCTCGAGATATTTTAGTTTTTTCGCATTTACGCTGGGCCACTGTTGAAAAAATGTCCAGTTACCAACTCAGAACGAAAATTGAATTAAAAATGCCAATTCAGTGTCATTTTTTAAAATAATTGTGGACGTAATTTTCTGTAATTAAACTCAATATAATGAATTATTGAAGAAATGAGGAACGTGAATACGAGTCTGCAGAAAAAGTCATGTGCTGCCCACATCAGATTTTTTAATGTGCAACAGGAATTTTTCTCTGTCATACATATATTCTTACTTTACCTGCAATACATGGCAATATATAGGGAAAATATTGAAATCGTGCCGAAAATCACAATTCGAGTTTTCGACGGATCGACACATTTTGAGATCTCTAGAACGTTAAAAAAAAAAATCTGATGTGGGCAGCACATGACTTTCGCTGCAGACTTATATCGACGTTCTCTTTATTTTAATTAAATTTAATTCACTTTTAATTCAATTTTCGTTCTCATTTGATAACTGGACTTATTTTCAAAGGTGCCGTAGAGAAAATACGAAAAAACTAAAATATCTCGAGAATGGCTAGTCCTAGTGTAATGGGGTTGGTCTTATTCTTTTCTTCGTTAAAAATTACGTATTAAACAAGCATTTAATGGATATATTTGATTATACATAGTTTTTTATTTTAGATTTTGCCGATTTTTGCGGGTCATTTTGCAAAAAAAGGCAGATTATTTTTTTCTGAATCCTACCAAAATCTAATCAGCACCAGTGTGGCCCCCAAGTAACTTATCTCCCAAATTTTGTGAAATTCGGTCCATTAGTTTTACAGCTAGAGTGGATATAAGATTTTGTGGACCATTCCGCAAAAAAAGACGAGTTCTTTTATCCCGAATCGTATCCAAAACTAATCAGCTCTAGACTCGCCCACAAGTGACTTACCTAACAAATTTTATGAAATTCGGTCAATTAGTTTAGTTAGAGTGGATACAAAATCTGCACAGACAGACAGACAGACACAGTGACAGATGTCACGCTAAAAATGGTTTTTTCGTATTCTAGAGGTCTTGAAACGTGTAGATCCGTCGAAAACTCGAGTTGCGAGTTTCGACATGATTTCAATACTTTCCCTATACATTACCATGTATTGCAGGGAAAGTAATATATTTTAAGCATAATGTGTGTGTTTGTATGCAGATATTGTATCCACTCTAACTGAAAAACTAATTAAGTGAATTTCATAAAATTTGATAAGTCTCTTGTGGGTGACCCTGGTGCTGATTAGATTTTGGTACGATTCGGGATATACAGATCCTGCCCTTTTTACTTTCCCTGTAATACATGGTAATGTATAGGGAAGGTATTGGAATTATGTCGAAAATCGCAACTCGAGTTTTCGACGGATTTACACGTTTCGAGATCTCTAGAATACAAAAAACTATTTTTAGCATGACGTCTGTGTGTGTGTGTCTATCTGTGTGTACGTGCAATGTATGTATACATTAACTCAAAAACTAATGGACCTAATTTCATAGAATTTGGTAGGTAAGTCACTTGGATGTGACCCTGATGCTGATTAGTTTTTGGTACGATTCGTAAAAACAGAATCCGCCTTCTTTTGCGAAATGGTCCTCGAACATGTCATTTATCCGCTCTAGCTAAAACACTAATTGATCAAATTTCACAAAATTTCGTAGATAAGTTACTTGTGGGATACTCTAGTGTTGATTAGATTTTGGTACGATTCGGAAAAGAACAATTTTTTTTTTTTTTTTACAAAATGGCCTTCAAAAATTTCATGTATCCACCCCAGCTAAAATACTAATTGACTAAATTTCACAAAATTTGGTAGATAAGTTGCTTGTGAGATACTCTGGTGCTGATTAGATTAAGGTATAATTCGGAAAACAACAACTTGCCTTTTTTACTTAAATTCTTGTTTTATACGCAATTTTTGACGAGGAAAAGAATATAACACACTCCATTATGCTTTAGGTCTAACAGTTTTCAAGATATTTGAGATTTCTTGCATTTTTGTTACGCCGATTTCGGAAAAATGTCCAATTACCTAATAAAAACAAAAATTGAATTAAAAATGCAAATTTAGTATTATTTGGTGCAATTAAACTCGATCTAACGAATTATTAAAAAATAAAGAAAATATGAATTGGAATCTACGCCACCTTTGAAAATAAGTCCGGTTACCGAATGAGAACGAAAATTGAATTAAAAGTGAAACAAATTTAATTAAAATAAAGAGAACGTTAATATAAGTCTGCAGGGAAAGTCATGTGCTGCCCACATAAGATTTTTACTTTCCCTGCAATACATGGTAATGTATAGGGAAAGTATTGGAATCATGTCGAAAATCGCAACTCGAGTTTTCGACGGATCTACACGTTTCAAGACCTCTAGAATACGAAAAAACCATTTTTAGCGTGACGTCTGTGTGTGTGTCTGTCTGTCTGTGCAGATTTTGTATCCACTGTAACTAAAAAACTAATGGACCTAATTTCACAAAATTTGGTAGGTAAATCTGGTGTTGATTCGTTTTGGGTACGATTCGGGATAAAAGAACCCGCCAATTTTTGCGAAATGGCCCGCAAATGCTTGTATCCACTCTAACTAAAAAACACTCTAACTAATAAATATTTGTTTCGTGTTCTAGAGGTCCAAAACGTGTATAGATCAGTCGAACACTCGAGTTGCGATTATTGACACGATTCCAATACTTTACCTATATATTATATACCATATATTGTAGGGAAAGTAAAAAATCTGATGTGAGCAGCTCATGACTTTGCCTACAAATTAAAATTCATTTTCTTCTTACTCTCCCTGCAATACATGAAAGATATTGGAATCATATCAAAAATCGCTATTCGAATTTTCAACGGATTTACAAGTTTCGAGACCCCTAGAACACGAAAAAAAAAAAACATTTTCAGCGTAACGTCTGTGTGTGTGTCTGTCTGTGCAATGTATGTATCTACTCTTACTGTAAAAGTAATTGACCAAATTTCAAAAATTATTCAAGGTAAATTACTTGTGGTGATCCTGGTGCTAATTAGATTTTGGTATGATTCGGGAAAAAAGAACCTACCTCCTTTTGAGAAATGACCACAAAAATCGCATGTATCCACTATAGCTAAAAATACTAATTTATCAAATTTCACAACATTTGTTATATAAATCTCTTGTAGGTTACCCTGGAAAGATTTGGGAAAACAGTACCATTTTTTTTTCTTTTTGCAAAATGCTACGCAAAAATCATTAAAATATAAAATAAAAGTTCACGTATTCTCAAATATATCAATTAAATGTTGGTTTCGCAAGTAATTTTTGACGATAAAAAGAATAAGACCAACCCCATTATTCTAGCATTAGCCGTTTTCCAGATATTTTAGTTTTTTCGCGTGTTTGCTACGCCGCCTTTGAAAATATGTCCAGATAACACACACACAAAAAACCAAAATTGGATTAAAAGTGTACATTCGGTGTTTTGTGCAATTAAATACAATTTAATGAATTATTAAATAAATAAGGAGAAGATGAATTAAAGTTTATAGGGAAATTCATGTGCTGCCCACATCAAATTTTTTTTAAATTTCTCTGCAGTACATCGTAATATATAGGGAAGTATTGAAATTATGGCGAAAATCCCAACTCGAGTTTTCGACGGATCTACACGTTTTGAGACCTCTAGAACAAGTAAACACTATTTTTAGCGTGACGTCTGTGTGCGTACAGATTTTGTATTCACTCTTACTCAAAATTTAATTGACCGAATTTCATTAAATTTTATAGGTAAATTATTTGTGGGTGACCCTGGTTCTGATTAGATTTTGATACAATTCGGGATAAAAGAACCTTTTTTTTTCTGCCAAAGTTCCAGCAAAAAATGCCTGTAAATGTGTAATTGTAATTATTGAAAGTCCTTATTTTTTTCTTTAAATTCATAAAAAAAGGGGGGGGGGGGAATGTTCGTCCTAACCGAGTTTTAAATCAATAGGGTTTCACTAATCACTGAGTGCGATAGTTGTATTAAATTATTTCTAAAACGCTTCATTCGTTTATGAGATATCGCGGCCGCAGGCTCACACAGATTACTTCAAATACGTTCGATTCGAGTTCAGGGATACCTGAAACGTACTCTTCCGTCAAAAACTCGTATTTGAATTTTAAACCATGTCACAGTACTTTGGAAATAATTTGGTACGATTCTCACACTCGATGATTAGTGGAACCCTATTGATTTAGTTGTTAGGATCCCCCCCCTCAATATTATTCCCTGTGTATTATATATTATGTATATAGGGAAAGTAAAAATATATTGTGATGAACTGGAAAGGAAAATAATGCACACTTGCTACGGCTCCCGTGGGCTAAAAATCTTAAACCCACTTTTGTAGACAGTCTATACATTCTGAAAATTAATTATGTAATGCTTTCAGCAAGAAGTACTGCAATATTGGTAGAAAAAAAAAGAATTGGAAAGACAAATATTTCTTTCAAAAATGAAAACCAGATATTGTATCAACAACAAAAGGGTTTGAACTGAAATCTTGCACAAAACTACTTTGGAAACTTCTAAGAATTCTGGGGAAAAACTCTATTGTCCCAGTCCCCCATGAAACCACAGAACCAGAGAGTTGTTGCTTCTAGAAGCAGGGAACTATAGAGGGCTGTACTTTCCTTGATTACGGCTGTCAAGCAAATACATTATCACCCTCCCCACATAAAGATCTATTGCTGACAGACAGAGATTGTACAACCCACAACGTGTGACTTACAGGGTTGCCGTAAACTTATCTTAATTCTGTTCTACATATCTGCACTTGAAATAGTTTTTGGATCATTAAAAATAGATTTTATAATGACAACATTATAATATTTGCTGATATCAATAGAAAAATGTATTACTATTTTTTTTTTGTAGGCCAAATATTCAAATTTTCTTTCAAACTTGCTACAGAAGCTTCTTAATGGCAAATTCCGTTGTGTTGTTAACATTTAAATTCATTTTTGAAACACTTTAAATTTAAATATTAAAAAAAATCGTACGCCGACTGAAACGTATGTGTTCCTCCTTTAATATCGAACAAACTGTTAACATTTACAGGTAAAATTTACGAAGGAATCTTCTAAACAAATTTCCCCATTGGTTAACATGGAGGCAGCTCATAAGTTGTGGTGAGGTATGAGTCCCCTTAAGCATATGGGTGAACATGAGATATAAGAAACAATTCATTTAAAATGACTATGTTAGCAAACAGTAAAGGGAACAGGAATAGATCATTCACAAAATATATAGATATATGAATATATTAAAATTAGTTAGAGAGCACAAGAATTTCAAGGGCTAACGCAAACATATTTGAAAAGATTCAGCAGGAGCTGCAGTAGTAATACAAGAAATTCCAAATTTATATAGCAGAAGAATTATTGTATGCAGACATCGAGTTATACCTAGAATTATATGAAAATCTATTTGACGAAAGTTGACCAAATTATTCAACTCAATTGATATCCTAAGGGGACTAGAAGCAACTGCAATCCGGTTCTTCTGACCATGACAGTAAGAATCCTACATACGAAGAGTTGACCCCTTATACATGAGTTAGTTTTAACGATTAAATTACTGTGTTGTTCTATTCCTCAACCAAATAAACCTGCACTACGTAAGTGTGGATTTAGCCATTTCCTAATTTCCTGACCATGCCGAATTCATCGCACTAGGAAACAGGATCGTATACATCGAAGGAGCCTGAGCCAGGTTTTCAAAAGGGAGAATAATTTTTCATAAGTGTAACATTCAGCAACTTTTCATAGATAGCAACAGATTTTTCTGCCTCCTCTTCCGCAATTTTTTTCTTTATTCGCAACTGCCATACTCAGTTTCAATGTAATTTTATAACAAAGAATAAGCAGCAATCATCCTTTATAATGTGTATAGCTCTTTTCATTTAAGAAACTTTCAGAGACTCTAGAAATCATATTTTGTTTAAATGCAAATTACTGCACAGACTCCAATTTTCTTCCTTGAATGTCAATTACAAAAAATGATTTATTTTCAGTCACTTTGGATTTGAAATACGTTTATAATGTTGAAAGTATCGCTTATGGCGAACAATTAGATACCTGGACATCGGATATTGCAAAGTTTTTAGATTGAGAGAGGTAAAGAAAAAATATTGTTTTCATGGAACTTTTTGGTGCAAAAGCAAAATCCCAAGACCGATAATTAGATTGGTAACAAAAATTCATCCCGGATATGTCGAGCCTAAACTCTTTCTTAAACGCATTACAATAAACTGCAGGGCAGGGCATCACCTGTCTGAGAATTAGAACGTGGGTACTGTGGTTTATTTTATAATTCAAGGAACGTCACTATTGCTTTGGAAAAACGTGCCAACCTCCTGTTTTTGAAGATAAAAGCAATGCCAGTTAAAGAGGATTTTCACTTTCTCATACGTGGTATTAAGAAAGTATATTTTTCGCGAAAATTTTTGATGTTGAAATTTTAACGCCAATGTATGTTTTAAGACCGCCTGAACGTGCACTGACTATTGGAGTGATTTCCGTCTGTCTGTCTGTATGTCTGTCTCTCTGTATGATGTCTGCGGTCGATTTCTTGTGTACGCAATAGCAGCCACAAATTTTAATTGATTTCCACGAAACTTTATGTCCGACATTGTTTTCAAGAAATCTAGAACTAGATAGAATTTCTTTAAATTCTATTTTTGAATGTTACTCTAAAAACTTTGAGTGTTATTCTGAATTTTATATTCTTTTGAATTTTGAATGTTATTCTAAAACTTTGAATGTTATTCTAAATTTTATATTTTTTTTAGCATGGCAACGTAGGACAAAATTTGACATAATTATGCATAAAAGGGTTTATTTATGGCTCAATGATACCCATACTTAACAATTTGACACATATTAATGGATTTTCTCGAAATTTTATGCCCGGGGGGTGGGGGGGTACATTTTCAAGTATAATATCAGTCGAAAGTTTTTTTCAGCCATTAAAGTGAAGCGTAACACGATATAGTTATCATCATTTGGGTCCACGATACAGATTTTTCCAATTTTTCCTTGTAAAATTTGAAAAAAAAAAAAAAATTCTGGTATAAAAAATCTGATGTGGGCAACACTTATATAATGCAATTAATTTACTACTTTTACAATAAAAAAATAGGTTTTTCTTATTGTAGATATTTATATTCTTTCCAAGATATTGAATTTTCGTCAATTGGTTGTCATTTTCATTGATTTTGTGTCATTTTTATCCATTTGGCGAGATTTTCGTTAACTTGACAACATTTAAAAAGTCGCCAAGTAGGCGACATTCCGCCAAATTCTCGCCAAGCGTTATGGACGGAGAAATAAGCTATTCTTATAGCAGATAAATAACTATTGACGTTCAAATACAAAAGTATTACTCAAAGTATCTTTTCTCATGAATGGAACGAGCTAGATCCACGAGAATGATGGCACCAAATTTATCGCATGATATTGCATATGAAAAGCGAACATGTTTCTCAGCAGTTAATATATTTTTTTTAATTTATGGGATTTTTTGATAAATGCATTTTAAAAATGTGCAATATCTCGAGAACGGTTCATGCTAGCGGTCTAAAATTTATATCAATCGTTTTCTAATGAAAAATTACATAAGAGATGTCTATTTGCGTAACTTTATTAGCGATTTTGATTTTTTGACGATTTTTTCAAAATTTCACGCGAAAATTTAGGGGGGTTCTGAACATTCGATTGCGTTAAACAATAGGCTTCCAGTATTTACGGATTGTGATTTTTGTACCAAATTTCGTTCGAATCGGTCCATTTGTTCGTCAGTTATCGTCTCTACAGACTCACTGACACACACACACACAGAGAGACATCACTTCAAAAATGTTTTATTCGAGATCAGGGATGCTTGAAACGTGCTCTCCCGTCAAAAACTCGAATTTTCGACCCCGTCACAATACTTTCCTTATATTATGTATATAAAGAAAGTAATAAAGGCGTGCATTTTTCATAGTAGACAATATGATACTTTTAAATTTCCACCAATCCCTGGCATGTGTAATAAAGCACTCAAAGGCTCTTCCGCTGACGTTTCTGAACATATTACATCTTACTTTTCTGCTGATAAAATCGTGTCTTGCTGGCGGACACAAAATGGCGGGCAATAACACGACCAGGATTTATGAATGAAATAAGTTAGTAAATCCTTTATCCAACCGAAGCGTTTAACAGACAGTCGCGTTCAATCATACAGATGCAATCATGCATTTAACAACGAGCGTGTCTTTTGTGAATTGAACATGTCACCGAATGGCAACAGCGAACAAATGTTTAAACAGTAATTCTACATGACATTTTTTATTAATTTCGCGTACAATAGAATAATCATCAGGCAATGCTACATATAGAGGTAATTCCGGATTTTTGATTACCTTCGCCAACCTTATTCACCAAATAAGAGTTTTTATTCGACAAATTTTATTTTGGCGTGCCATTTGAAGCATTTATTTCGATTCATAAATTCTCAAATTCCAAAGATCGTTGTTTTGGAAAAAAACAAAAAATAGTATAGTAGTACACTTTTTAGTACACAAAATTTTCGCCATATCTTTCTTTCAATCGCCAAATTGAATTTTCTTTTCGAAACTGCGACAATGGCGATCGGCAGAGTAACCCCTAAATGAAGATTATAATCAAGAAAGATATTTAAAGATTATAATGTCTATCTTGAAAACTAAAAGTGAAAGCAGTAAAAACTTTTAACAGTTAAACGAGTAATTTGAAACCCTTGAAAGCCTTATATGCATATATAACTAGATTTTAGAGACGGTTTTTTAATTTCTTTTTAAATATAGTGGCTCTAATTTCGATATTTTAATATTTTGAAAACGTGGTTCTAATTTCGGTATTTTAAGCAAAATCGTTTCTGCTCCATCGAGCTGAAGCCACAGCAGCTTTATTTTTTATTCAGTATTTGTATATCTTAGATATTTTAGTTTGATCCAAGTAATTTTTAGATTCAGCTTAATAATTGCACTTGCAAAATAATAATTGCTGCTTAACAATAATTGCATCTTGAAATTGTACACACAACAAGTGTCACTAACATGATAAACGCAGTCAATCCATATCCCCAAAACCTCTAAATATTTATAAACTATACTTTCATTCACAGCAAATCTGCGACCGAGATTAAAAACCTATGAATGGATCCTCATTTGAACCGCGTCTGCGTTTTCGACCTATCAAAATTACGCATCAGAGATAGAGAACCGACGAAAAATATGCTGCAAAATAATTTCATCCATGCAGCACAAACAACAACGATACATCATATTCGGCCGGAGATAAGATTCGAGAGCAGACGATACAGGATCCAGCAGAAAATGATGGCGCGTAATGCTCGAGGTTACACCACTTTTATCACGTGAGGGTGGTGCTATCTGAAGATGCATCGAAAGATAACCTTTTTGAACGTGAACAAAATTTTCGACCAACACTGCAACACTGAGGTCATGCGGCACAAATGGTGGTAGTACAGATAATATTTTCATTTTATTAATTTTGGGGGAATGACAAGTAAGTCAAAAGTGGTATAAAATAGCATTTTGATTTTTATTGTTCTTAAGGAATCTTACCTATACCTCTCTCTCACATACAAAGTGGGGGGAGAAAAGACAGCGTTAGATTTCTTTCAGGTGCCACCTGATTTTTTAAGGGGAACAAGAAACATGATAAACAAAAAAATAAATGTTTCTTTTAGTATGTCAAAAAGTAAAATAAGTCCTGCTAATTACAAAAATATATAATCTATGCACCTTTCATCTCAAGAAAAGTAAAAATTTTAAGCTTAACCCATTAGTGCCTAGCGTCCCATTATACTGGATGGGACGCTAGGCACAAATGGGTTAAAGATGTAAACAAAAAGTGCATTCTAAGGGGCCTTGTGAGCATTTTCTCGAAATGTGTTTTTTTTTCCTGCTTTTGTATAATTTATGTAATTTCTATAGTATCTACTATAGAATTCCGTCGATTCGCCCTCCTTCCCATTTTATGTCAATTCGAAATTCTGAAAAATTAAAAACAGCCCCTCCCAAACACCAGAAAATTAAAAAAATATATAAATATTTTATCGTCGAACAAAATACATTTAATAACATTTGTTTCTTTTAGTTGAAAATTCAGAGAAAATCCTCCCCCCCCCCCCTACCTGCATAATCCGCAATTTTCCGCCGCAATTGAGAGGGCGGATCGACGAAATTCTACTTGCTTCTTTTAGCAGAAATTTCCAGTATGTGCCTACCCTCCTACATTTTACACAATCTTTCGTCGTACTTTATACGGTGGATCGATGGAATTCTACGGTACATTCTTGAAATTTTGCAAGGACATAAAATTTATAATTGTGCATCTAGTACACCTAAAGTTTTCTACTTAAATTGCTTGGTATTTTTAAAAAGTGTATTCGAGTTTGGAAAATATATCTATTATTGATAAGTAATATTTACAAACCCGTATAATTTTTAAAAATACCATGCAATGTATATAGAAAAATTTAGGTACACCAGATGCACAATTATAAATTTTATGCCCTTGCAAAATTTTATGAATGTAGATACTACAGAATGTACATAAATTGTACCAAGTAGGAGAAAAGCACATTTTGAGAAAACGTTCTTTGAATGGCCCTTAGAATAGATGTGAGGCTTGTTGTTTACATCTTTAAGCTTAAACTTTCTTACTTTTTGTAAGACAAAAGGTATATAAATTATATATTTTGTAATCAGCAGGACTTATTATGTTTTGAGATACTAAAAGAAAAATAAATTTTTTTTAACGTTTATCACCCTAAGACCGCCAGAACAGAGTGTTCTAAATGTGTTTAAGGTCCTTAAAAACGAAGTGTTTTTCCCTTAAAACTATGAATTCAAAACTTTTAGGGGAAATAATTCTATCTTTACACTATATCAGATTAAAAAATGAAATAACTAGATTATCCCCACTTGATTTTTTCATACATTTATATCCTATAGGTCTATATCTATCATTAATTAAACAAAATCAGAAAACAAAGAATATATATTTTATTCGCCTTTCAGTTTGGAGCAACTGCTTCCCCGACCGGTTATTAACAATTTGAAATAGATTAGAATATTCGAGAACTGGTTAACATTTGAATTCAATAAAAGTGTTATTCGCCCATCTCTAGCAATAACTGAAAATTCTATCCAGTTCTAGATTTATAGATAATGTTTCCAATAAACACACAAATTTCATGGCGGTACGTACATTTGTTTTTCAGTTATCGTATACACATCTCACAAAACACACACAATGATAGACATCTTTCCAAAACTGTCCGATATGAGTCCAAGTCTTAAAATGTGAAATGATGCTTTTTAGACTTTTTTTTTTACGGAATTTTGATTTTCACAAAATTATAATTTCTTTCCTATAAAAATCGAACGAAAAATACCTGAGCTGATCCAGGTTAGATCGCTTGAAAATGATCCAAATAACTATCTTCCAACAGTAGCAGCAAACGATAAAATATCCATAAAATGTTTTTCTATTTTTCGATTACAGAGATGAGTTTTTATGAAAAAAATATCGACAAGTAAATAAAACGAACGAAAACAATTTAAAGAGTTGATACGCATCGACTTGACCGCTGTTGGTCCACGATTTTGACCATGCCGGCGCCGAGCAGGCGATGACCCAGGCTAACGAACACGAGGTTCGTGGAAAACCCACACATCGTTAAATTCGCTTACACTCAGAAAAAGGAGGCCCATTTTGGGAGAACCAGTTTTGTTTACCTCTCTCCTGAAGACAGAAGCAAGCGCAAAATAGTTTTGGAAGATTCATAAATGCTATGTAGGTATATGGGGGAAAATCTTCGATAGCGTTATCACAGCGACAGCCCAATCAAATTCCCCTGATTTTTTTTTTATGGTCGGGGTATCTGTGGCTGAAATTGGGTCGTTACGAAAAACGTAAACACTTTGAACCCACCACCAAACCTAAAAGATAGAAATGTAAAATATTTATACTATATGTTTTATTGAAAATAGGTTTTGCATATTCATAAAAAAACATTTATGAATATACAAAATTAATTTCAATATTTTAATGTCGAAGACCCAGACCGTCCTGGGACGTGAGCAGATGTTTGGACGGCCGGGAAATATTTTAAAGTATCGAACTGCGTCTTTTCGAAAAACAAAGTTCAAAATATCAAAATTATTTTTGCATATTCATAAATAGTACCGTATTTTCGACAAAACAAGTATATACTAATTTGTTTATATTTTTATCTATTAAGTTCTAATATGTTCGAAGTGTTTACGTTTTTCTTAACGCTCCGATTTCAGCCAAATCCTTCGACTAAGAGAGGCTATTTAGGTCAAAACAATTAATAACCACACTTTCAAAATTAGAAACCACTTAAATTCATAAGTGAACTACATTGTGTTATTACTATACAATTATCCAATAATGTGCGACGTCAGAAGAAACCTTAACAATGGCCCGATAAAGCCAAAGTGGGGCCTGGTGGTAATTTGGGGTCCCATTACCGTTACGGCATATCAAACACATGCAAAGCATCACCGCATAACAAATTTGGGGGCTCAAGTTCATAGCACTGAAGGCCATTTGTACATGCAGAAAACTCCCAAACTTTTTACTTTAAAGTGATATATGCATAATATTTAACACATTTTATAATTTAAAAAAATGCTTTATTGTTAAAGTTATAATGCTGCACAATTAATTTAGTATTATATTAATTATTTTACAGAATTCGCGCGAAAGATAAAAAATCTGATGTGGGTAACATGACTTTCCTTATATAATGCAATGAATTTACTACTTTTACAGCTGAAAAAAATGTTATTCTTATAGTAGATATTTATATTCTTTCCAAGATATTGGATTTTCTTCACTAAATCAATGAATTTTCTTCGCTAAATCAATGAAAATGATGACTAATAGTCATCATTTTCATTGATTTAGCGCCATTTTTATCAATCTGGCGAGATTTTTGTTAATTTGGCAACAATTAAAAATATCGCCAAGTTGGCGACTATTCCGACAAATTCGTCACCAAAATCCCGCCAAGCGTTATGGAAGGAGAAATAAGTTATTCTTACAGCAGATAAATGACTATTGGCGTTCAAATACAAAAGTATTACTCAAAGTATATTTTTTCATGAATGGAACGAGCTAGATCCACGAGAATGATGTGACTAAATTTATCGCATGGTATTACATATGAAAAGTGAACATGTTTCTCAATAGGAAATATTTTTTTTTTATTTTATATAACTTTTTGATAATTTTTTTGAAAAATGTGCAATATCTCGAGAACGGTTCATGTTAGCGTTCTAAAATTTATGTCAATCGTTTGCTAATGAAAAATTACATAAGAAATGTCTATTTACGTAACTGTATCAGCGGTTTTGATTTTTTGACGATTTTTTCAAAATTTCACTCGAAAATTTAGGGGGGTTCTGAACATTCGATTGCGTAAAAACAATAGGCTTCCAGTGTTTATGGATTGTGATTTTTGTACCAAATTTCGTTCGAATCGGTCCATTCGTTCGTCAGTTATCGTCTCCACAGACTCACTGACACACATACTTTCACACACACACACACACATATCACATCAAAAATGTTTGATTTGTGATCAGGGATGCTTTAAACGTGCTCTCCCGTCGAAAACTCGAATTCGAATTTTCGACCCCATCACAATACTTTCCTTATGCATTATGTATATATATAAGGAAAGTAACAGATAATATTACCAATTTCAAATTAATTAAAACATCATTTTAACATAAAATTTTTTATCGCATACAAAATTTAGTGGTCCCTGAAAATTTGAGGCCGTGACCCCAGAGGCCTGTGCGTTAATCAGACCCTGAAAATATAGTCTTCGAATAACGTTCAACGCCGGCCCTGAAAATTATTAACCAGCCACTGACGATTGCGTACGACGATAGATCTCAACTAACATTGATCATCAGAATCTACGAAGATTCCAAAGTGAAACCATAGTCCAAAGAAGGAGGGGGTTAGAAAAGAAGATACAGAGCCGCCAGCGAACATCATATGTCACTGGAATAAAATAAAACAGCCTCGTGTTTTTTGCTTACCTGCTATCGGAAGATCCAAAGCGGGTTTTCCATTATGTGGGCGACCAGGTGGGATTGCGGTAGAGGTACACGAACTTTTTTATATCAAAAAAGGAAAAGGGTCTTCGCGATATACGAGCGGGGCACGACAGCGCGGATTAGATAAACAGAATGAAAGAGAAATTCTAGTGACGCATGGAAATCATGTATGACACTTGACTTTAAAACACAAAAGGGAAGGGCACGTCGAATTTTAAAATTAAGTAATGCACCGGGAAATTGAAATGCTACAATTTTCACTTCCTCATACGTAGTATCGAGAAAAGTATAGTTTTCAATAAAATTTTCTATTTCGTGATTTTAATGCCAATATATGTTTTAAAACCCCTGAACACGTTTTGACTATTTTTGGAGTGATGTCTGTCTGTCTGTATGTATGTATGTAATGTATGTCTGTGCTCAATTTCTTGTGTACGATAGCGGCCACAAATATTAATGGATTTTCACGAAACTTTATATCCGGCTGTGTTATTAAAAAATCTATAACTAGATAGAATTTTTTTTTTAATTCGAGTGAAAACTTTTTTTATATTTTTATTTTCATTATATGCATAATGTATAAGGAAAGTATTGTAACGGGGTCCAAAATTCGAATTCGAGTTTTCGACGGAAGAGCAAGTTTCAAGCATCTCTGATCACGAATCAAACATATTTGAGGTGATGTCTCTGTGTGTGTGTGTGTGTGAAAGTATGTGTGTGTGTGTGTGTGTGTGTGTGTGTGTGAGAGAGAGAGAGAGTATGTGTGTGTGTGTGTGTGTGTGTGTGTGTGTCAATGAGTGTGTGGAGACGATATCTCACTATATCTCAGAATGGAGCGATTCGAATGAAATTTGGTACAAAAATCACAATCCGTGAATACTGGAAGCCTATTGTTTTTAAGCGTAATCTAATGTTCAGAACCCCCCTAAATTTTCGAGTGAAATTTTGAAAAAATCATCAAAAATCCAAAACCTTTAATAAAGTTACGCAAATAGACATTTCCTATGTAATTTTTCCTTAGAAAACGATTGACATAAACTTTAGAACGTTAGTATGAACCGTTCTCGAGATATTGCACATTTTCCAAATAAATTTATCAAAAAATCCCATAAATTAAAAAAAAATATTAACTGTTGAGAAACATGTTCACTTTTCACATGTGATATCATGCGATAAATTGGGTGAGATCATTCTCGTGGATCTACCTCGTTCCATTCATGAGAAAAGATACTTTGAGCAATACTTTTGTATTTAAACGCCAATAGTCATTTATCTGCTATAAGAATAACTTATTTTCCATCCATAAAGCGATGACGACGAATTTCGTGGAATGTCGCCAACTTGGCGACTTTTTGAAATGTTGCAAAATTAACCAAAATCTCGCCAAATTGATAAAATGACGCTAAATCAATGAAAATGACTAATCAACGACTAATTGTCGAAAATTCAATATCTTGGAAAGAATATAAGAAAAACCTGCTATAAGAAAAAAAAAAACTACTATAAAAAAAAACTATTATAAGAAAAACCTATTTTTTACTGTAAAAGTAGTAAATTCATTGCATTATATAAGGAAAGTCATGTGTTGGCCACATCAGATTTTTAACATGGTATAGGACAAAATTTGACATAATCATGCATAACAGTTTCATTTATGGCTCGATGATGATCACGAGACTTTCCAGTTTCAATTATTGTTGTGAAAAATAGCCGTGATACAATTTTTACTTTCCTTATATACATAATGTATAAGGAAAGTATTGTGACGGGGTCGAAAATTCGAATTCGAGTTTTCGACGGGAGAGCACGTTTCAAACATCCCTGATCACGAATCGAACATTTTTGAAGTGATGTCTGTGTGTGTGTGTGAGTCTGTGGAGACGATAACTGACGAACGAATGGACCGATTCGAACCAAATTTGGTACAAAAATCACAATCCGTAAACACTGGAAGCCTATTGCTTTTATATGCAATCGAATGTTAAGAACCCCCCTAAATTTTCGAATGAAATTTTGAAAAAATCGTCAAAAAATCAAAACCACTAATAAAGTTACGCAAATAGACATTTCTTATGTAATTTTTCATTAGAAAACGATTGACATAAATTTTAGGACGCTAACATGAACCGTTCTCGAGATATTGTTCATTTTTTTAAAAAAAATTATCAAAAAGTCATATAAAAAAAAAAATTCCTATTGAGAAACATGTTCACTTTTCATATGCAATACCATGCGATAAATTGGATTACATCATTCTCGTGGAACTAGCTCATTCCATTCATGAAAAAATATACTTTTAGTAATACTTTTGTGTTTGAACGCCAATAGTCATTTATCTGCTGTAAGAATAACTTATTTCTTAGTGCATAAGGCTTGGCGAGATTTTGGCGACGAATTTGGGGAAATGTCGCCAACTTGGCGACTTTTTGAAATGTTGCAAAATTAACGAAAATCTCGCCAAATGGATAAAAATGACGACTAATTGTCGAAAATTTAATATCTTGGAAAGAATATTAGTATCTACTATAAGAAAAACCTACTTTATTTTACTGTAAACATAGTAAATTAATTACATTGTATAAGGAAAGTCATGTGTTGCCCACATCAGATTTTTTTTGTTCGTGACGTTATTAGTCCACCCCAGGGGACAAGTTACCTGCCACCCGGGAGTACACTGTCAAGTATGGTTGTTGTTGAGACCCAGACCGTCCGACCTACCAGAAAGGTGTAAGGTAACTGTATGGACTGCCGGGAAGTGCCACCCAATTTAGACCGGAACCCAGTGGGGGAGTTATCCACAGGGACCGTACCCTCCTTCCCCTACCACCAACCTCTCGGAAGGACTTACGGACCCACATGTTTAACGCGATCGTACTCCGTATGAACACGGCGGCAGTTGTGGCAGCGTGCAAATCCAGGGCGCAAACCACCGGCTACCGCGCCCGAAATGCCAACAGCACGCGGTGTTTCCAGGTGGTAACCCACCCAAGTACTACTGTCAAGTATGGTATCAATCGAAAGATTATTTTCCAAGCCCTTTAAAGTAAAGGGTAACACGCTATAATTGTAATCATCTGGACCCATAATACAGACTTTTTTTTAATTTTTCTAAAAAAAAAAAAAAGATTCTGGTATGGGAAAGTCGATTTGAGTCACATTCAAGTTAATTTTCAGTTTGTTGGCGCTAATATATACCCTCAAAAATATCGTCTGCTGTTTTTAATAAGTCATTCGTCATTCGTTTTCAGAGTGAATTTTTTTTTACTTTAGAATAATATTTCTCTATTAATTAAGCTTTTAGATAAATCAAATAACCAAAAGTAAAATATCTATTCTTCACAGAAATGAAGGGATTTCTTATATTCACTGATACTTCGAAACACTTAAAATTACAATATATATATATATATATATATATATATAAATTTCGCAATAACTGAGACGTAACACATGAAGATGTCCCGAAACACCAACTAGAAAACACTGTATTATACTATCCGCTGCGTGTAAAACCCCATATTTAATAACTATAAAACCTTCCTTAGAAACAGCATTACAGGTAAATAGATGCTGTCTTCGCATTCTTACGCAGGAAAAACCCGAAATCGAATCAATATAAAATGTCGAACAAATAGCAGGTAACCCATAGTATGGCATTACTACTTTTCAATAATATCAGCTGCTCAAAGGTAACAGCTGTAAAGAGACCGGTTTCAGAAAACATTTCTCAGGTATATTTCCTTTATCGGATTTAATGCTTTGTAAATAATTCGAAATATACTCAGTAAGAATGTTTAGTGAGTGCAGGTGCACTCAATTTATTTTGTGACATGCATTTTTATATACTCAAGCTTTTTCTGTGAAAAATATGAAGATATTCAAAAAGAATTCTGGCATATAAGATTTAACCCTTTCAGATTAAATTTATTTTCCCCAAGATGCCTATCCAAATCCAAGTCCTATTTAATTTTGAGGGAAAACTGGTAAAAACACAAACAAAAAAAATCTGATGTGCGCAGCACATTACTTTCCTTGCAATGAATTTACTACTTCTTCAGTAAAAAAAAAAAATTATTTTTATAGAAGACATTTATATTCTTTTCAATATATTGAATTTTCGTCAATGAGTTGTCATTTTCATTGATTTAGTGTTATTTTTATCCATTTGGCGAGTTTTTCGTTAATTTAGCAACATTTAAAAAAGTCGCCACGTTGTCGACATTCCACCAAATTCGTCGACAAAATCTCGCTAAGCGTTATGGGCGGAGAAATAAATTATTCTTACAGCAGATAAATGACTATTGGAGTTCAAATACAAAAGCATTACTCAAAGTATCTTTTATCATGAATGGAACTAGTTAGATCCACGAGAATGAGGTCACCAAATTTATCGCATGGTATTACATATGAAAAGTGAACATGTTTCTCAATAGGAAATACTTCTTTTTACTTTATATGATTTTTTGATAATTTTTTTTTAAATGTGCAATATCTCGAGAACAGTTCATCTTAGCGTTCGAAAATTTATGTCAATCGATTTCTAATGATAAATTACATAAGAAATGTATTGTATAACGTGTACGTAACTTTATAATATGTTGCGTAACTTTATTAGAGGTTTTGATTTTTTGACGATTTTTTCAAAATTTCACTCGAAAATTTAGGGTGGTTCTGAACATTCGATTGCGTATAAAAACAATAGGCTTCCCGTGTTTACGGATTGCAATTTTTGTACCAAATTTCGTTCGAATCGGTCCATTCGTTCCGTCAGTTATCGTGTCCACAGACTCAGCACTAACACACACATACGCACACACACAGACATCACTTCAAAAATGTTCGATTCGTGATCAGGGATGCTTAAAATGTGCTCTCCCGTCGAAAACTCGAATTCGAATTTTCGACCCAGTCACAATACTTTCCTTATACATTAGTGTATATAAGGAAAGTAAAAATAATGATTAATTTACTTATTATCATTTTTGCACGTTTTGTCTATTCTAAATCAAATATTTCACTAACACTTATTGGGCTATCGATTTCAGAATCCACTAAAACATCGTTAATTTCCTTTGGCCGCAACCTTGTCCTCGTTGGATTCGCCATTTTGAAGGCCTAAGATTAACAGGTACCATATTTAGTCTATAGATGGCGTACAATATTTAATCTAACGTGAAAAAGTGCTATCAGGGCTCACCCGATATCTGATTGAAGCTAATTAACTGGAGTGTTTGCTTGACTTTCTCACACTACATTCCATATTTAAGTAGCTTGTGATTTTTGCTAATTATGCAAGAAAAATTTCAAAAATCTGTATCGATGGTCCAGATGATCGCAATGATGGCATGTCACCATTCATCTTAAAGGGCTTGAAAACATCTTTCCACTGATACTGAGTTTGACAAGTTAACCCCCCCCCCCCCCCCCCGCCCCCGGGGTAATTTGACGTTTTGAATAACAATGTCATTCAAAATTCTACAGGAATTGGCACATATTTCAAATCATAAGCAAAGTCAAGTATCTCCACTATTATTTATATAAATAAAATTGTAAATCGTGCTTCTATTTATCTGCTTATTGTCTCAGCACGGAAGAATTTATCTCTCTCCTTTTTGTTGGAATGTATTATAAAATTTGAAAAAGAAAGACGCCATATATTAGCACTGCTAATATTTGTCGTCTTTCTTTTTCAAATGAACTGCTAATTTAGCTTCACAACGAAATGTGAATTTTAAGTTTCTTTATATTATACTAGCAGCAATTACCAAACGTTGCTCGGGATTTACGATGCAAAACTGATAAAAATTACACCTGAACATATAGCGCCGTGAATCTTATACATTGTTTTTCCACTGTGAAAAAAAAACTCATTGCATTATAAAAGTCATAGCTGCTTCCGGCGTGCCTATGGCACGCCCTCCGTAGCTAGGCCCTCCGGGCGGGTGGCCATGGCGGGCAGCGTCTAGGAATGTAATTATTAGGTGTCTACAATTGGTTTATTCCCACTTCATCTCTTCCCATTTCGTCCCTTGCGCTACCTTTTTTTAAAATAGTAGCATTTCATCCCTTATCCAATGTACACCTGTTTCTCACCCTTTCTCCCAACTGAGAAGGGTGCAAATGACTTCCTTAGGGGATGAGTTCCAAAGAGCTCCGAGGAGAACAAATTAAAAATATTGCTTGTAAATATGTTGTTTGGCGTTATTTAAATATATTTAAATAATTTAGATAGAGTAAATCCTGTCTTTTCAGATATCCCTATGAAATGGATACTTATAATTGTTTTGTAGTACCATGAATATATATGTTTATGTAGTGGTTGTTGTGCAAACCCTTAATTGACGAACAGAATCCAAAACTTTTTAACCTATCACTTTCTCTAGTATTGTAATGTACTCTCTAGTAGCAAAAGTATTATAACTTAGTCAAACATTATAATTCCAATTTTTGACCGCTTTACAAGTTTGAATTTCAATATAACGTTATTAGGGTCATATATTTGTATATAGTAAGTGTATACAGTAGCATAAGCAAAGGGGGGGGGGGTTAAGAGTCATACCTCTTCTTGCTTGAAAAATTACATAAACGAAACTTAGTATTTTCAACATCCCAAGATCCTGGCTATGTGTATGTGTGTGTAAAGGCCTTACAAAGGCCTTTACACACACATAGACATAGCCAGGACACCTTTACACACACATAGACATACGTAAAGGCCGTGTGTCAAAAATTCAGCTTCACTTTCACCCCACCCGACAGAGTCAATGCTTAAACCCGGCCCGAGCTCGAAGAACTTTACAGGTGTAGAACCCGAGCCCAGCCTAGCTATGTTCAAAGACCATTGAATCTCGGCCTGGTCCGGCCCGAAATAATTTATATTCAAATGTGCTAAACATCTGAATTTGAAAGGTTTGAAAAACGCAGAATTTTTTTAAAAACACAACCCACCCGAATTTTATTGGGCTTTGTTGGGTTTTAGTGAGTATTTTCCCGAAACTCTTAAACTTTGATTTCCTCATATATGTTGTACCTAAATTGATCATTTACTAGTGAAAGCTGGTGAACATTTGTGGAAAATGTTGAGTGTAAATTTGCAAAAGTAATTAATAATGTAACTAGTTTTCAAAATATTCTTCAAACTCAGACCAAGTTCGGGAACTGGAAGTTGCGAGCCAAACCAGTAAAAATCTGAAATTTTAGCCCATGCGAATAATTAAAAAAATATTACATCCGACTTTTTTAGCCATTTTTATACGAAATTCCATATTGAAACTTTTAAATTCAGAAAAGTAAAAAAATAAAGAATTTAGTAGTTATGAAATAATTAAATAATTTAGTAGTTATGAAAAAGAAAACATAATGATGAAATTTTAACATGATAATGATGAGTTCATATTACTTGATAAAATAACTTAAAAAATGACCGAAATATTGCGATCAAGATAATTTAGAAATTGCTTATAAATAATTAAACAATAAAACAGAAATTTAAATGAATAAAAAATCACCTAAAGTTATCGCTTAAATTAAAGAAAAATTAGTAGCCTGCAGTCTTAATAATAATAAAAGCAAAATTTTATATCAAATGGTCATTCAACTTAGAAATACAAAAAAATGAAATGCCAATATCAAAAAATTTGAAACAAAGAAAATGACACGCAAAATCGGAAATAATTGGTGATTTCAGTAAAAAATAAAACCTGAAAAATTCTAGAATGATCAAGTAGGGAAGGGAATTTAAAATTGCTTCACAAGTATTTAAGTGCTTTAAGGTAAGTGACATTTTTAGGATGTCCTGAAAAAAAACTGAATAAAACAAATTATAAATCAAGAAACTAGATTTCCTATTGAACATTTTGTCGCTTACTATTTACATTTATCTCTTATATTTACAAATATATTTCGAGTGAAAATAAGCAAAGTGAAGCAAATCATTGCTCGGACAAAAACTGTGATCTTTTCGAAATAATATTTAAATATTGAAATCATTTTATATAATCATAATGTGCACTATATTTTCCTTTTCAACAAAATAAGTAAAAAAATTGTTTACATATTTAACTAATAGGTTTGGAGATATAAACGTCCAAAGGATTTATATTTATCGTACAGCTTCGATTAAGATATCTAGTATTTTAACAATAAAAACTATAATACTGTTCTGGAGTAATATAATCTCATAAAATAAAGCTGCACAATTTAATGTCCAAAGAAAATAATGTTGAGCTTTTTTATCACTTATCAATTATTAATGTTATGACAATCAGCTAATTCTTTAAAATATCACTCATGGCATTTTTGAAAGAACTCTGAACGTTTCTTTGAGACAGAGACACATTTGTTTGTAATGAAGAAATGACCTAAATGTCAAAGATATTGTCGAATCGAAGGCAGATTGGGAAATTGCAAGTAAATTATTCTAAATAGAAATGAAAAATGTTTGTTCGGACAATTAGAAAAATATGTCAATGATTGTTAACCATCTTCGTGAGAAAAATTTTCAGGTTGTTCATTTTTCGAGATTTTCATTCTATGTTGTCTTCATTAGCAATATTAACAATAAAAAAAAAATTATGAAACCTACCCATCAGTCATTTTAAATAGGGTGCAGTATACGCGACCTTCATTTTACTACAGTAAATATTGAGTTTTGTATAGCGAGAATAGAGAACTTCCTTTTTGGAGCTTTAATTTAATTATTGTAATAGAATGTTTTGAATAACAATGTCATTTAGAATTCTATAGGAATGTGCACCTGATGGTAAATTTTAAGTTTCTTTATAATGTATTTTCAATACGAAAACGGGAATACTGCCAGTTATGTATAAAATAGATATAGACGAACATAGATCTTCCCAAAGGGAAATTATCTTTACTGTATATTTTTTTAACAAAGTAAAGTCATTCCAAATGGAACGGTCGCAAGGGGAACAAATCTCAATCCCTCCAACAGGCGAGGAGGGCTGTGAAGAGAAGAGACTATTGGGGAACGCACACAGTTTCCCCCTCTACCAACAGGTGAGGACCTCAAGGTAATTAGGAGGGGTGCAAACAGGACGAAATGGGAATAACAAGAGACGCAGGATAAAATGGGAAGAGATCAAATGGGACATCACCCTACAATTGATGTACAGTTAATATGCACAGTTACAAAGGAAAGAACAACATACTTTAGAAATGAAATTGGCGTATGAGAAACATTTAGTTGATATCCTGACAGCACCCACGGAACTACAGAAGGAATTAATTGAATTAGGTGAAAATAATATCATAAAGATCTTATATAGTACTTACATGTTAATCTTGAATAATAATTTAAACGTAGATAAGAAGATTTGAATGAAATGGAGGTTTTCTTTTAAATTTGAAATGATAACCTTACCATAAAAGGAAGTACTTATTTACGCATTGCTTAAGCACGGCCACTCTTTAGCCAACCAGAATCGTTTCTACTTATTTAACGCAATGCCTGAGCACGGTCACTCTTTGGCCAATATGATCCATTGGATCATACATACTTTTCTTCTTTATATATATATAGATAGAGAGATAGATATTTTTATATTAATTTATTAACGCTTTACAACACAGTTTTATGACTTTGTTCATTCTGTCTGTCTGTCCGCTAGCACGATAGCTGCAGTAAAAATAACTTTATCAAATTAAAATTTTAGTATGTTGTTCAGATGGTCTGTGGGACTTATGGGAATATAAATGAATAATATCACCCAATTGAATTGAACCCGGGTTGAAAAAATGAAATACATTGGACCCTATGGAACCTAATTTTTCAAACATTTTTTAAGCGAATTTAAAATTCACAAATTGCTTCGAAAGTTCAAAGAAATATTCAAATTATCCCATAAAATATATAAAAAAAATTTCAGCACAATATATCCAGTAGTTTTTTTTTACAACAAAGTTGAAAAGTGTTTATGACTTTGTTCATTCTGTCTGTCTGTCTGTGTCTCTGTCAGTCTGTCCGTTAGCACGTTAACTGCAGTAAAAATGACTTAATCAAAATGAACTTTTAGTATGTTGTTCAGATGGTCTGTAGGACCACGGGAATATAAATGAATAATATCACCCAATTAGTTTTGGATTGAACCCGGGTAGAAAAAATGAAATACATTGAGCCCTATGGGACAAAATTTTTCAAACATTTTTTAAGCGGATTTAAAATTCACAAATTACTTCGAAAATTTTATGTAATATTCAAATTGTTCCATAAAATATATAACAAAAAATTCAGCGAAATATATTCAGTAGTTTTTTAAATAAAAATTAAAATAATAATTACACCTCTTATATGAACTGGACGAGTCGGACGGTCTGGGTCTTCAACCTCTTATATGAAGCGATCACGTGACCATGATATGAAAAGATCACATGATCTACTTCAAAATGATATATGGCATCCATCTTGTCTCAACATCGTGATTTTTTAAGTTCTTTTTAATTCATATTGAGTGTTGTATCCGTCCTAAAACCACTTTATTTTTGCTTACATTCTGTGCATCTACATACTGAAATAACGCAATTACAATATATTTGAGTAATGATCATCCAAATTTGATTATTTCTACAAGGAAGTCTATTTTTCACTTATGTAAAATGTAAACAGCAAAATATGTAGAATGAGTTGCATTAAAATTGCTGTATTTCTTTAACACAAAATTATTTAGCCCATGGAGTCTGCATAGCTGATATGAATGAAATATTCATTGATTTTACAAAGAGAAGGACGATTTTTTTCGATGAAGTTTTAAGCATAGAGTTTAATTACTTGTAGCTCCATGGTCTTAATTTTTAAATAAAATAAATTATTATAGTAGTGTGATGAATGAAATGAATGAGAAAATGTTATAAATGAAATGCTGCTTTTATAGAGAGAGCCAGGCGTGCTACTTTTTCTATGACGTCATTTGAATGAATGTCAGTTGTTTTCGATGAAGTTTTCAAATATAATAAATTATCGTAGTATTATGATAGTTTTAAAAATATTACCGAGAAATGTATCCCATTTTAGAGATGTTTAAACCAGGCAATTTATATTTCAATGCTGTCATTTGAATGAAGTTCATTTTTTTCGATGAAGGTTTAAGTTTTCAAATATAATAAATTAATGTAGTATTGTGATAAGTTTTAAAATATTACTTAGGAATGTATCGCATTTTAGAGATGTTTAAATAAAATTGCATTTCAGTTGGAAAGTGTTTCATAATCAATGCTTTATGCATGATTGATTTTTCTTGGTTTTCTTATGCTAAACACTGAACATGGCTATCTTTCTGTACTCACTACCGTCACGATGACACCGCGTTTAATTACCGCATTCGTGATTGAATGCGGATATATCCCGAGTAGCGCAGGTGGATATCAAGCAGAAAATAAAAAATAAATGTTAGAAAATAAAAAAATTCGAGCAAAAAATATTAATTTTCAAAGATAATGAATTAAAATCCGCAGAGAAGAAAAGGCTACAAAGGCCTTGCCTCAGCTTTGATAATGAAGATGAGGAATGAAGCAAAACGCAGTAAACACCATTTTACTAAATGCGAATTATTAATCAAAAGCCAGGTGTCCCCTTCAGAACCTTAAACGTTGCGCCGACTCATTTTAATATTAAAATTTGCGCAAAACACCTGTCAAACAAAACAAAACTATATTTGCAGAAATCACGATTTACATTTAAGCCCCAAAAAATCAAATCAAATTCGAGAACTGCAAGCAAGCATTGTGAATAAAGTTTTTTGTTAATTTTTTTTATCTCCGGTCACCTGGATTGGTGCTTTCTACAGGACAGCTGAGCTGTCTGCATATTTTTACAGCGTACACAGAACTTCCTGTTGTTCCATGCGCTTACCAACCTTCGTTTTCGATGTAAATATATCAAAATTTCAAAACAATAATTGTATTTTGAAAATAATTTCATCGCATGAAGAGCAGCAATACATTCTTCCTACAAATAAACAGGGGTAAAACATGCACTTTTAATAAGATGATGGATCGCATAAGGAAAAAAAAAATCAGTAATACAGAAAAGTATAAATGCAATGGCGTACTCATGGAAGCTGCCGTTAGCAAAGCCTTTTTTTTATTCTTTTTATTTATTTATTTATTTATTTTATTATTATTTTTTTTTTTTAATATTTTTTTCTCGTGGTTCGCCATCTAGAAGTGACCTTGGAGATTGAAGCATACCTAATACCTGTGAGCGGCAATTAAAACCAATAACTAGTAAAATCATACAGATTTCTGTTATGGGTCCTGATTGGCTAACCTTCTAATGGCACAACCTTATGCATATGAAACTTCAGTGTACTTATAGATGAAGTAGAAAACAAGATATCACCAATATCTAACATAAGGCATTCACATTTATTTGAACATCATAACAATCATAAAACACATCATAACAATAATAAAGAACAACTAGCGATCCTATAAACGATCATAAAAAAAATATCTACGAAAAATTACCATCAAAATTTTACTAAAGACTTTTTGTGCATAATTAGGTTCATATAAAGTGCATATAAAAACTCATTTTAGCCTTATTGGTACCGGTAGTGGGCAAAGTTAACAGGGAAACAAGAAAGATCAATCATGCAGAAAGCATTGATTATGAAACACTTTCCAACTTCAATGCAATTTTATACAAACATCTTTAAAATGCGATACATTCCTCGGTAACACTTTTAATAATATCACAATACTACATTAATTTATTATATTTGAAAACTCCACGAAGAAAATGAACTTCATTCAAATGACGGCATTGAAATATAAATTGCCTGGTTTAAACATCTCTAAAATGCGATACATTCCTCGGTATTATTTTCAAAATTATCATAACACTACAATAATTTATTATATTTGAAAACTTCATCGAAAACAAATGAACTTTATACAAATGACGTCATTGAAATATAAATCGCCTCTGTATAAAAGCAGCATTTCATTCATAAACATTTTTCCAATCGTTTCATTCATCACAATACTATAATAAGTTATTTTATTTAAAAATTTGAAAAATTGTTATCTACCATATTTATTTTAAAATATGAAACCTTTCTCGTATATAAAATAATTAAACTCTTGGAAAGATATTTATTATATAATATATCTATTTTTTCTTTCTGGAGGATATAACGAGAGTCAGAATTTAATTGAATTTGTTTTTCTCCCCATATTAAATAATTTTTATTTAAAAAACTACCTAACATATTTTACTGAAATTTTTTTTATATATTTTATGGGATAACTTTAATATTTCCTAAAATTTTCGAAGCAATTTGTGAATTTTAAATTCGCTTAAAAAATGTTTGAAACATTAGGTCCCATAGGGTTCAATGTATTTCATTTTGTCAACCCGGGTTAAAAAAAAAAAAAAACTAATTGGGTGACATTATTCATTTATATTCCCATAGGTCCCACAGACCGTCTGAAAAACGAACTAAAATTTCATTTTGATAAAGCCATTTTTACGGCAGTTATCGTGCCAACGGACAGACAGACAGAATGAACATAGTCATAAACACTTTCAACTATGTTGTAAAGTGTTAAAAATACAAACATAAAAAAAAAAATTCCACTCGTCAAATTTGACCGCTCTATAGGCTACAGTCTACTCAGATTCATGGCAATTCCGCCACGATATTAGTCAATTAAAAGCATTTGAAACATTCATCAGAACCTAAATAACTGATTAATGTGAAGACTCCCCCCAGGGCTTTTCGGTCCACCGATTAAGAAACGTTTAGGCATTTCGTTTGTGGTCCTTGACATTTGATTCCCGCACGCCACTGCAAGTTAAACGTGCATAAACACCTGTCGGCTAACAGGGGCACGCAGTAAGCCAGCATACCGGCATCACGAATTAACAATTAAATGTTGATGCAAACACGGACTCCATAAAGGGGTCCAATGGCGTTCGAGCATTTATATTCAAAGAAACAAATATTAATTTGGAGTCCATTTCTTTAAATAGTTAAGGTCTGATAAGAATGCAATTCCTTCAAAGAGATTCTTAAGTATGTTTGATCGTCGGAAAACTCCGAGTAAACAACAGTGGAAAGGGTTTGACATGCAGTGGAAAGGGTTTGACAGTTGATGACCCGCAAAATTTTATTTTATTTCTGTAGATGAAACAATGCAAGGCAGGCCAATAAACTGTGGCTGTCATATGTATAAAGTGTTCATTTAAAAGGTTGGTAAAGAAAGGAATAAAATGTACATATCAGAAGAAATTCTATGGACTCTTCAAAAATCGCGTCAACTTTCATTTTTTAAGAGCCACCGACTTTACAACCCTTCTTTAAACATGAGAAACTCGCAGTGCGGCACAAAGCACAAAAATTTGATTTTAACTGCATGCCAAATGTTACGCTGAACACAAAAACTTCCACTTTGACATAGAGATCGTCAATGCATTCCTTGGACATTAACGCAAACCTTCAGAGATGGAAATAAAAATCGAGATAGCAGAAAGTGCAAGATATTTTTCAAAGAAGCAAAGCGCATAATTGAAACATTAAAAGAAAATTGACATTACTGCAATTTCATTCCGAACATTTGACAACAGCAGAAGACCAAGTTATGATCCAACATATTGACAAAAGCGCGGAAAGCTGGTTTCGAAGCACCTTTTACGCACACTGCCATTTGGGGGAACAAATATATATTCTGAGCAGTAAAAACATTTATTTTAAGCAAAAATATATATATAAATATATTAAAAAGTTCGAAATCTATAAAAAAAAATATTAAATAAAATTCACAAAACGCATAGTCATATTTTCATGTTAGTTGTATATCGTCATGTTAGTTATCATATATTAAGTAAAATTATGGACTAACTTGATGCTCCAGGAAACCTAAAATCAATAAAGAACATTGGTAAGGTTCTCTTCAGAAAATCTACCGGTTCTCAAATTTAAATGATGATTGACTGACTTCTCAACTTAAATTACTTGTTTCTAGTCCCTGGTCCCTTCTATTATGACCAATATTAACCTATTCTTCCTATTCTATTGTGACCAATTATAACCAAATATAAAATTCAAACAGTCACTTCCTATTCTATGGTGATTAAATTTAACGGAATAAAAAGTTTGACCAGTCACTTCCTATTCCATTGTTACCAATTTTAACCAAATATAAAATTTGACCAATCACTTCCTATTCTACTGTGACCTATTTTAACCAAATACAAAATCTGCAAATTGAAAATAGTACAGGCGAATTCCTCACATCATTTTACCTTCATACACAATTTAAATTCCTTGTTGCTCATAAAGTTCATGCGGAATTAGAACATAAAGTTCATAGAATTCTGTCGAATCTGAATTCAGTCGTCTATCCCGAGTCCAATGTATAAGTTTTAGCATTTTAACTAAAGTGGCAGAAAATGCTCTTTTAGCAAAATGCTAAAAAGACTAACATAGTTTAATTTAAACTCTGTCATAGACTCATGGACATTTCTTTACAAAGTTATTGGAGTACTTAAGGACATTCTTAGTTAACCCTGTATAATTGCCCTTCAACGTCAAATATTTTCTTTGCCAGTATATATCACAGAAGACATATGTGTCCCTTCATTAATATGAATACCAGTTTAAAATATTCTGTTGAAACAAAAAAGACGATTTTAAACAAAGTAACGCATTCGCAGTTTTCGCACGTTCATGCTAAAGCACATTCATGTCTTCCTTACAAGTCGAAATCTAGTAGACCAAAACCTACGTGTCTGCCACTCTGACACGGAGAAGTAAACCTCAAACTCTTTGATCTGAAACATCTCTAGAGTGTGGGGGTACGGTGTAAATCACGAAGGAAATGCGGCGGGGAACGAAAAATATTATGTAACGGAAGAACAACCATATTGTTACGAATGCTTAACATGAAATTATTTCTATAATTTGTCGCTTAACTTTGGTGACATATTCGGTGGTTTTGAGTACGAATTTGGCGAAATGTCGCCAAATTAGCAACCTAAAACAAGAAAATTTTAGAAATTTTGTTGATTGGATAAGACCATCACGAGTTAAGTGCTTTTCAAGAAGGAAGAGGGGGGGGGGGGACCACATTTATTGAAATTCAATTAAATAGAGCATTTTATATTTTAATTATTATCCAGCAGCTTTTTTATAACCAAGGTCTGTTGGATTTGGTACTTAAGTGATATTAGCATTATATTTTTTAGAGTATTCTGTTTCATAGGATTCCTTAAGCAGATTTTAATTCGCTTTAGAGAAGAAAACCATTTTTCACACTCAACGGTGCTTATTACAGGTATAGCCAGTAAAGAATAGTTGAGCTCAGATGGTGTTGAAATTGTTAACTTTATTTGCTTCGAACCTAGATTTTTGTATAAATATTCTTTCCAACAATTTTGATGCAAATGTCCATTCTAGATTACTATATAGTCGTAGTTTAAGATTGTAGGACTTTAAAAAAAAAAAAAAAAAAAAATGATGTGGGCAGCACACAACTCTCATTACATAAAGTAATGGATTTATTTTCACAATGAAAAGATAATACAAAGTAGGATCAAACAGTTCGGAGACTGTGTTGATATCTCCAATTCTGATTGGAGGAGAGGGGAACTATTTTACCGTGGCGTAGACGCACATGTGACGCGAGATGTGAAAAGGAAGAAGCAGGTAATTTTCCAAACAATGCGTGTCAATGAACTGTAGTCGTTCGCATTCGTCGAAAACGAAAAGGGTGTTTGAAGAACAACGTGCGAATATCAAATTCTGCCAGCGTTTGGGGAAATCGTCGACGGAAACATTGCACCTGCGCAACAGGTGTAATCGACAGAAACATTGACATCGACAGAAACATTAAACCGGCTGCGCAGGTGCAATATTTCTGGTGACGATTTCCCCAAACGCTGGCAGAATTTGATATTCGCACGTTGTTCTTTAAACGCCATTTCCGTTTTCGACTAACGCAAACGACTACAGTTCACTGACACGCATTGTCTGGAAAAACCCTGCACTGCGGACCTGCTTCTTTCTTTTCACATCTCGCGTCACATGTGCCTCTTCGACACGGAAAAATAGTTCCCCCTCTCCTCCAATCAGGGTTGGAGATATCAACAGTCTTCGAACTTTTTTGATCCTACATCGTATATATAGATCTACAATACAATGTAGTTTTTTTAATGTTCAATTGCACATTCGGAGCTCTCTCGAATGGCAACATGTGAAAGTGTTTCCAAGTACCCAATTAACTTATATTTCACGGAAACTCTAAATTGACAATTAGCAATGTGAATAGCATCCGCAATAAGCAATACAGTTCATATATTAAAATACATGAATTTATTAATTCATCTATTTAGTGTCATTTTCGTCAACATAGCGTCATCTTTGCATTTTTAACACGTTACAACAAAGTTGAAAAGTGTATATGACTTTGTTCATTCTGTCTGTCTGTCCGTTAGCACGATAACTGCCGTAAAAATGAGTTAATCAAAATGAAATTTTAGTATGTTGTTCAGACGGTCTGTAGAACCTATGGGAATATAAATGAATAATATTACCCAATTAGTTTTGGATTGAACCCGGGTCATAAAAATGAAATACATTGAGCCCTATGGGACCTAATTTTTCAAACATTTTTTAAGCGGATTTAAAATTCACAAATTGCTTCGAAAATTTTAGGTAATATTCAAATTGTTCCATAAAATATATAAAAAAAAATTCAGCGAAATATATTCAGTAGTTTTTTAAATAAAAATTAAAATAATAATTACACCTCTTATATGAAACGATCACATGACCCACTTCAAAATGATATATGGCATCCATCTTTTTTCAAAATCGTGATTTTTTTAAGTTCTTATTAATTCATATTGAGTGTTGTATCCGTCGTAAAACAACTTTATTTTTGCTTAAATTCTGTGCATCGACATACTGAAACAACGCAATGACAATATATTTGAGTTTAAATGCTCATCTAAATTTGATTATTTCTACAACTAAGCCTATTTTTCACCTATGTAAAATGTAAACAGCAAAATATATAGAATGAGTTGTATTAGAATTCCTGTATTTTTTTAACACAAAATAATTTAGTCCATGGAGTCTGCATGGTTGATATGAATGAAATATTAATTGATTTCATAAAGAGAAGGACGATTTTTTTTTTTTTATGAAGTTTCAAGCATAGAGTTTAATTTTTTGTAGCTCCATGGTATTAAACAAAATGTTTAAATAAAATAAATTATTATAGTATTGTGATGAATGAAATGAATGGGAGAAAGTTATGAATGAAATCCTGTTTTTATAGAGAGATCCAGGCGAGTTATTTTTTCTATGATGTCATTTGAATTAATTTCAGTTGTTTTCGATGAAGTTTTGAAATATAATAAATTATCGTAGTATTATGGTAATTCTAAAACTATTACCGAGGAATGTATAACATTTTAGAGATGTTTAAACCAGGCAATTTATATTTCAATGCCGTCATTTGAATGAAGTTCATTTTTTTCGATGAAGGTTTAAGTTTTCAAATATAATAAATTAATGCAGTATTGTGATGTTTCAAAATATTACCGAGGAATGTATTTCATTTTAGACTTGTTTAAATAAAATTGCATTGAAGTTGGAAAGTGTTTCATAATCAATGCTTTAAGCATGATTGATCTTTCTTGTTAGCACTTTACAACAAAGTTGAAAAGTGTTTATGACCTTGTTCATTCTGTCTGTCTGTCCGTCCGTCCGTTAGCACGATAACTGCCGTAAAAATGCCTTAATCAAAATGAAATTTTAGTATGCTGTTCAGACTGTCTGTAGGACCTATGGGAATATAAATTAATAATAACACCCAATTAGTTTTGGATTGAACCCGGATTGAAGAAATGAAATACATTGAACCCTATGGGACCTAATTTTTCAAACTTTTTTTAAGCGGATTTAAAATTCACAAATTGCTTCGAAAATTTTAGGTAATATTCAAATTATTCCATAATATAAATAAAAAAAATTTCAGCAAAATATATTCATTGGTTTTTTAAATAAAAATTAAAATAATAATTACACCTCTTATATGAAACGAGCACGTGACCATGATATGAAACGATCACATGACCCACTTCAAAATGATATATGGCATCCATCTTGTCTCAAAATCGTGATTTTTAAAGTTCTTTTTAATTCATATTGAGTGTTGTATTAGTCCTAAGTCCTAAAACCTCATTATTTTTGCTTAAATTCTGTGCATCTACATACTGAAACAACGCAATGACAATATATTTGAGTTTAAATGATCATCCAAATTTGATTATTTCTACAACGAAGCCTATTTTTCACTTATGTAAAATGTAAACAGCAAAATATGTAGGATGAGTTGTATTAGAATTGCTGTATTTTTTTAACGCAAAAGTATTTAGATCATGGAGTCTGCATAGCTGATATGAATGAAATATTCATTGATTTTACATAGAGAAGGACGATTTTTTTAAGCATAGAGTTTAATTACTTGTAGCTCCATGGTCTTAAGTTTTTAAATAAAATAAATTATTTTAGTACTGTGATGAATGAAATAATTGGGAAAATGTTATGAATGAAATGCTGCTTTTATAGAGAGAGCCAGGCGTGTTATTTTTTCTATGACGTCATATGAATGAATGTCAGTTGTTTTCGATGAAGTTTTCATCATAATACTACAAAAATTTATTATATTTGATTTTAAAAATATTACCGAGGAATGTATCGCATTTTAGAGATGTTTAAACCAGGCAATTTATATTTCAATGCCGTCATTTGAATGAAGTTCATTTTTTTCGATGAAGGTTTAAGTTTTCAAATATAATAAATTAATGTAGTATTGCGATAAGTTTTAAAATATTACTTAGGAATGTATTGCATTTTAGAGATGTTTAAATAAAATTGCATTGGATTTGGAAAGTATTTCATAATCAATGCTTTAAGCATGACTGATCTTTCTTGTTAACGATATTTTTGTCAATCTAGTGCGAAATGTCGCTAACTTCGCCAAATTTATCGCCAAGCGTTACAGACAAGCATAGATAAGAGCATTTCTTATGTATAAATGATTGTTGGCGTCAAAATACAAAACTATTACACAAAGTATCTACTTATCTACATGGGCGCGGCAGCCCATTGGTTAGCGCGCTGGAGTTGCACTCGGTAGGTCCGGGTTCGATTCCAGCCACTGCCAAAACTGCCGCTGTGTTCATGCGGAGTACGATCACGTTAAACATGTGGGTCCGAAAGTCCTTCCGAGAGGTTGGTGGTAGGGGAAGGAGGGTATGGTCCCTGTGGATGCCTCCCCCACTGGGTTCCGGTCTAAATAGGGTGGCACTTCCCGACCGTCCAAACAGTTACCTTACACCTTTCTGGTAGGTCGGACGGTCTGGGTTTCAACAACAACAAAGTATCTACTTACGCCGTCCAAACAGTTACCTTACATCTTCCTGGTAGGTCGGACGGTCTGGGTCACAACAACAAAGTATCTACTCCCGTCAATGGAACGAACTATATTCACGAGAATGATGTTAACAAATTCATGGCATAATATTACATACGAAATGTGAACATACTTCATAATAGTTAATACTTATTTTATGAGATTTTTTTTGTGTGTGTGTGGAGGGGGGGGGGGGGGAGGGATTTATTTGATAAAATGCAATATCTCGCTTTAGTTCTAATATGTGTGTCAATCGTTTTCTTATGAAAAATTACATGAGAAATGATTATTTATGTAACATCATTGAAGGTTCTGATTACTTGATTTTTTCAACATTACATTCGAAAATTAGGCCGTCCGAACATTCGATTCGAGTAAAATCAATAGACTTCTGGTATTTGCCGATTTTAATTTTTGTACTAAATTCTAATTTTTGTGCTTTTGGTTTGAAACGCTACATTTTTTCATGAGACATCGCCTCCACAGCTATCGGTGCCTCAACCGTTAGTGACAGAGATGCACTTCCAATATTTTAAATTTTAAAATCTATTATCTTAGAAACAGTTTAAATCAATAAATACATTTCTGAAAGAAATACGAAATATAAATTTTTATACGGCCCCCCCGGTCCTACCAATTATATTTAGGAAAACCATCCTCATACAATTTCATGCAAAATACTTTATGACTTAAGTCGCTTTTCCACGCATAAAAATGTCCCGTTTTAGGCAACCAACCAATCAGGGACCGTATTGACCCTTTCTCCAGGCAACCAACCAATCGGGGACCGTTTTCGTAACCATTTCTCAACACAAAAAGTGCTCCAACCTTAAATAGCTATAAGTCTGTCAATTTTGGCCGTAAAACAATGATTTTTTTTTTTTTTCATTTTGCATGAAATTGTATGAGGATGATTTTCCTAAATATAACTGGTAGGACCGGGGGGCCGTATAAAAATGTATATTTCGTATTTCTTTTACAAATACATTTATTGATTTAAACTGTTTCTAAGATAACAGAGTTTAAAATTAAATAATTTTTGCAATTGGAAGTGTATTTCTGTGACTAACGGTTTTGAGGAAATAGCCATTGGGCGCAATAACACTGGACACCCTGTATATATCACTTTAAAAACGATCAATTTGAGTTCAAGGATGATTGAAATGTACTCTTCCGTCGGAAACTCAAAATCGAATTTTCAACCTCATCACTATATACTTTCCCTATAGATTACACTATGTATATAGGGAAAATATAAATGTTAAAAAACAATTTCAAAAGACACAAATGCTTATTTGTGTGTCATAAAGTAAAAATTAAAACCGGGTAGAGCACCCACTAAAAAACGCTTGGGGAGAACACAATATTTTTGAAAATTAAGCTAACTGCACAGTATAACTGACTTTGTTGGTTACTAGAGGCTTGCAAAATTGAGGGACATAACAAATTTTCTTGCCGCCATTGCAATTATCGGTTATTCCATGGTAAAGAAAGCTAGCACCTGCCAACGGATGCCGATATCTGCAATGGGAGTGCGACCCGTAAATATTATATGTAAAAAATAAATACTGTGATGGAGTTAACCCCAAACTCTGATTACACGTTTCAGACATCCCTGAATACGAAGCAACCATATTCTGAATGTGTCTCTATTACTCTCTGCGCAGAATACCTAGAACAAATTGAATAAAATTCAATTGTATATTTTATTAAAAACTTTTCAAAAGGTACACTTTTTCTAAAGTTTCGAGATAATCCTTGACTAAGCTTATCACATTTGTGATAAGCAATGTCCTCATTTTAATAACAGTTTATCATCACATTGGCTGAGAAACTGAGGATAACGCGTGATTTATCATCATTCCCTTGTTCAAGAACTTAATCATATTCATTGTGAAAGTTACTTCATGGTCTTCATCTTCTACATTCGTTATCATTTCTATTATTTTCCGTAGGAGGCAAGGGCTACCCTTACCACACGTGACTCACCTTCATGTGACTCACTCCAGTCTCAAAAACCGGATTCCTCGTCCGTCCGGCTGATAAGATTGCTTCAGCAGAAAGGGTTAAAAAGAAAAGGAACACCGGTGCGCCCGCCGACTCAACTTCGCTTTCCACTGCGATGTAGGTCATGATTGGTGGGAGGAGTGCATTTATACCGCCTGCAATTTTTATAGTGTGGAATTCCCACCTGCAGAGGTTTTCACAAAGGAACGTAGTTTTGATTTCACTTTTAATGGGAGTTTTATGGAGGAATGAGGAAATGGGTTTATGGGTATGTCGGTTTTTTTTTTTTTTGTGAGATATGAGATGAAGTTGTTTCAGAATAATTTGAAAATTTACATGATTATTCTGAAAATTCAAAGTTCAAATATTGCTAAATAAATAAATAAATAATAAATATTGCTACATAAATAAATAAATAATAAACATTGCTAAATAAATATAAAAATAAATATAAAATATAAATCAAGTCATTGCTAAATAAATATAAAATATCTGACTTTGCACAAAAGAATGTTCAAAATCATTTCGTCATTTTTTTTTTTAGTGAAATTCTATTTTTGCCTAATTAAGTCTTATCCACTAAGACCAGTAATTGGTAAAGATTGATTTCAATTACTAGCAAATATTTTGTTTCATATTATATTCGAAGCAGGACCACACATACAAGTTGTGAGCCTTACTCTTTGTAACCTTTTAATTATTTCCCGGTCCTTTACTTATATATATATATATATACATACATATATACATATACATACATATACATATACATATATATACATATAAATACATATATATACATGTACATATATATATATACATATATATACATACATGTACATATATATATACATATATATACATACATGTACATATATATACACATACATATACATATATATATATATATATATATACACACACACACACATATATATCAGATTAAACGAAAAGAAATGTGGAGGGGGAAATACCAGATATATTGCACAAAAATGGCAGAGAGGGATGGCGACCTCTCATTCCCGTTTAAAGCTGCTTTTTTGCCTAGGCAACGCTCGCGGAACCAATGCAAAACAATGACGAGTTTCCCGTAAATGTGCAAATTGAAGGCCCCCGAATGAAGACAGTCCAGAAGGCAGACAAGAAACACAGATATGAAGAAACGTCGAAGAGATACCCATTTGAACCAGACTAATACAAGATAACCTTTTAATGTGCATCTCATTAGCGCATGCGTAAATCAAGATTGGTATATGATGACATATTACCCATGTCACGTTTAAAGGAGTTGTCTTCTTCATTTTTGTTAAATAAGGAATTATAATAGTGCTTAAGGAAATTAATCGGGTAATTCTTTTTGTATGCTTCATAAATGATTCTTCTGTTACAATTACTATAATCTTCTTTGAACGTATTGTTGTTGAGATTTCTTTTAAGATGTCCCATGATGATGTCTCTGAATATATTTTTTGTTAAATTTGATTTCCAATCAATGATTTGATTAATCTTCATATTGTAATCTTCTCGCTTATCGTACAAGATAGTATAAATTCCTTTTATTCTGTTGTATTTGATGGTGATATCTAGAAAATTTACTTCGTCCTTCTTGGTATTTGTGTTTTTGATTAGTTCTAATTCTTGGGGATAGAAGCTGAAATCGAACTCAGGAGAATGCATATAATGTCCCAAAAGCACATTGTCCACGTATCTAAAATATGGCAATTCATGTAATAGGTGTTTGCCCCTGTCAAAGAATGACAGGTATATGTCTGCTAAAATAGAGGAGCATCCCCCTCCCATAGGGATGCCCTTAATTTGTTGGTAAAATTTATTGCCATTATAAAGTACATTCTCATATAATACTAATCGTATAAGATCTATATATCTACGATAAGTAATGACATTCTTCATGTATCAAAAGAAGTATCTCATATAATTTGGAAAGCACCGATCAATCATTTACTACTAATTAAACAAACTAAATAATGTCAACCTTTAATTATTTTATACTAGAAAATGTACCCCACGTTGCCCAGGATATAAAATGTAAACCTCTAATTAAAATTACACCGGAGCATAAAGTGAATTCTCGAAACCAAACAACGCTTTTGCGATACATCCGCTTAGAAACTAAAATAACTTACTGAGCGATCGTAATATGCCTTAAATCAGCGGGCGGGCGCATGCTATCTGGATATATGGTTTTCATTAGCTTAAGCAAAAAATATAGTGCTTAAAACGAAGCTCTACCATAATTAGAAGCTGATATTTAAAATTATTAAACAAATATATGTTCTATGTTGGTTTCAGAGCACCTAACAACGGGAAAACAAAATAGCGTTTAATTCAAAATAATAATAATAAAAAAAAAAAATTCCCAAGAAGTAAAATAAAAGAAAATTAATGGCTGTCTCAGCGAGTTTTCATCAGATTTACATCACTTTCTAGCACAATACTCAGAATGATAATATAACACCAAATTAAAAAAAAAGTAGAACGATATCTTTAATATTTGCAAAGTTAAAATTTTAAAACCCAACTTACTGTGGTGACAGATGCATCTGGAAATTTGCTAGGAAAATTCGTCTGCAGCTGCAATGAAAAAAAAAAAAAAAAAAAAGGGGGGGGGGGCGGAAAATGGCCAATTCTTTATGCTAAATCAAATTAAAAAAAAAAAAAAAAAACTCGACGTGGTCTATCATCCCGAGAGATCAGCTACCCTTCCTTATACCGAATCCCATGGCTATCCGAATCTTTGAGTTTAAGCTACATAAACACACATATATATATTTTTATTATTATTTAAGATAAATTACCCTTATCAATTGAAAGCGGAAAAAAAATTAATTATGAAAATTAATTTTGCATCCCCCCCCCCCCCTCGAATAGTTTTTAGGCCTCTGTTGTAGGGGAAATAAAACGTGATACAATGTAGAACCTTCTAAAATGTAGAACCCCCAAGAAAAATGTGATCTTCGGGCCTCAAAATGCCTATGTACAGCTTTGTAAACACAACCAGCAGATAGAACTCCAAGAATGTTGGGGGAGCACGAACACATACATAGAAACAATACAAGAGATAAGGGACAACATGGGTAGGGAAAAGGGTGGTGAAGGATTCTGATGCTCATAAAAATAAGGGGTGGCAAAACTCTCATGGTGGCCGAGTAAATGGTGTGAGTTGCCATCCGGGAAAGTAATAGTATTTTAGATAAGGTCGTTTCTCACAAAAGATACAGGGAAAAAACTTTGTAAAACACAGAATACCCTGAAAAGCCCAATTCGAATATACGAAGTCTGAGGCTTCACTAAACTCTCTAATGACACCTAAACAATATACTATACATATATTGTATAGGTTCGTTTTTATCGCAAGCACTATAGAAAAAAAGTTTTCGCTTGCAAGCTATTATTTAAAAATAAATAATAATTGATGTGGGCAGCACATGATTTTCCCTACATAATGCAAATACTTGACTTCTTTCAATGTGGAACAATGATGGACACGATCTATGACAATGTTTTTAATGTTGAAAAGTACACGGACATTTGGCGCTTTTCCGGATGGCAACACGTAAAATTAGTTTGAAGTATTAAATTAACTTCTATTTCGCGCAAATATAACTTGATAATTGGAAACATTGCTAGCACACTGAGCAATATACTCTATTATATTGAAATATGTTAATTATTAATTCATCAATTTGGCGTCAAGTTCACAACTGTAGCGTCCTATTCGCCGATTTGGGGACATTTTCGTCAATTTGGCACCACATTAAAAAAGTCGCCAAGTTGATAATATTTCGCCAAATTAGTCGCTACGATCACCAAATTTTACTGTTCATTTTTATGTAATTTTTTAGATACATTTATTTGTAAAACATACAATATCTCAAGAACGTTTCAAGTTAGCGTTCTAAAGTTTGTATCATTCGTTTTAGAATAAAATATTACATATAAAATGATTATTTGCCGAACGTTTGATCGCGTTTAAAATCAATAGGGTTCTAGTATTCACGAATCGTAATATTCGTACTAAATTATATTCGAAATGTTCCATTCACTGTAGAATTTTGATGAAAAGAGACATATTTTTAAAAAAATGTATATTTCAATTTGTCATTCGGGTTCTTTAAATTTTTAAAAAGTCCGAATTTTGCATACTTTCTTTTAACAATTACTACAAGACACTCAGCGAACAAAATTTATGCTGTGTATCTTAAAACACAGTTTCTATAGAATGTTATATAAGAATGTTACATAAGTTTATAGAATGTTAATTAAGTCACCCTTTTTGACAGCACATGACTTTCCCTGCAGACTCTCAAATTCATATTTTCTTTATTTCTTTAATAATTCATAAGATTGAGTTTAACTGCACAAAATTTGCATTTTTAATTCAATTTCTATTTTTATTTGGTAATTGGACATTTTTCCGAAAGCGGCGTAACAAAAATGCAAGAAATCTCAAATATCTTGAAAACGGGTAGTCCTAAAGTATAAACGAATGTGTTATATTCTTTTCTGTCAAAAAATGCGTATAAAACAAGAATTTACTTGATACATTTGAGCATACTTAGTCTTTTTTTTTTTTTTTCAGATTTTGGCAATTTTTGCGGGCCATTTCATAAAAAAACGCAGGTTGTTCTTTTTCGAATCGTACCAAAATCTAATCAGCACCAGAGTATTCTACAAGTAACTTATGTACCAAATTTTGTGAAATTTGATCAATTAGTATTTTAGTTAGAGTGGATACATGGCATTTTTACGGGCCATTTCGCAGAAAAAGGCGGGTTCCGTTTTTACGAATCATACTAAAAACTAATCAGCACCAGGGTCACACCCAATTGACTTACCTACCAAATTTTATGAAATTCGGTCCATTAGTTTTTGAGTTAGAGCGGATACATACATTAAATAGACAGACAGACACGTCACACAGACGGCACGCTAAAAACAGTTTTTTCGTATTCTAGAGGTGTCAAAACGTGTAGATCCGTCGAAAACTCGAGTTGCGATTTTCGGCATGATTCCAATACTTTCCCTATACATTACCAGGTTTTGCAGGGAAAGTAACAAGATTTGGTAAATTTCTGTGTTTTTCTAAAAAGTAACAGTGGAATACTCAACATTCCTAATATTAAGCTTCTAACTTTATCAGTCAACTTTAGAATTTAGGTGCAAAAGTGAAACTTTCATATGAAAACAAAATGTACACTCGTTGACGCATTGATACATAAAATTGGCTGGGGCAAAATAAATCTGATTAAAAATGTCTTGTCTCAGCATGCTTGCATGTCGAAAAATTTAAAACTCAACATTTTATTTACTCCATTTTGGAGCGTAATATGCGTCTGACAGAGCCTTCAATATAATGGTGCATTGTGTGTGAAGTTTAATTTTTACTACAATACACCTTAATATACACCTACAATACACCTTAATATACACCTACAATACACCTTAATTTTTACTACACTAACACTATGAGAGAGTTTAAAATGGCCAATTAGTATTCAAAGATGTTGTAAACGAGTAAATTAATTTTCAATTAAGGTTCATGAATCTTTTCATACACGCATCTTTCAGAGAATAAAAATACCTAATTCATGCTCAGAGATGCTGCAAATGAGTCAATTAATAAAAAAGTATTCCCTTCATCAAAATGGTACTACATTTTTCCAGTCTTGGACGTGACACTAAACATTCCAAAAACATCTACTAAAAACACAATTACAGCATAATGAACGTTAAAATGAAGAGAACAAGCAATAAAATAACATTGCCAAAACAAAAATAAACATTGCCACAAAGTTTCACCCAACAAACAATGCAATGAACTAACTCCTTTTAACGCATTTGAATGCATCAAAATCCGTCCTCTAAACAAAGGTATTATTATAGACAACTCGAGGAGAATTTTGAAAGGATTTTCTTTCAACAGCATACGTGAGATAAATTTTGATTTCAATTGCTAAAAGAGAGAATGTCAACTGGAGTGGAAGAACTTATGCAGGTGAACAATTTTGAAATGCGATAACAAAAGAAAAAAGTAGAATTGTATTCTAAATACCAGAAATGGTTTGAAGATTTAATTTACTAAGAAATAAAAAGGGCATGCTTATAATAGTGAAAACGTGAGGTGCATTTAATTTTCATCAAAGAACTATTTGATTCAAACAGGGAAATGAATGTCTGAAGTACAATTCAATATCTGGAGTCCTAGACTCCATTCGACTTTCTCATACCTTACATTACTGCAGTCATTTGTATCATAATCAGTAGAGTGAAATAAAATACCATATATAATCACCAGTGGCGTCGCAAAGAAGGACCCCCCCCCCCAACACACACACACAGGAACCCATTACAACCCATTGAAGTTCAAAGAAATTATATTTTGAGAAATGGGAAACAACATATTAATTAACAAAACTGCCCTAAAAAAAATTCTGGCAACGCTACTAATATTAGTCACGTTCACGTATAATATAGTCTCCTATAATATACAAGTCCATGACTGAACACGTTAGGTCAATGTATAATAAAGTGACTATTCTCGACTCAATAAAAGTGATTGCAGCACCCCTGGAGAAAAATCAATAAGTTAAAATAACGAACACAGAAACAAAGCGAGATAGACAAAAAAAATACAATTACAAAGTTGTAGAGCATTGTCTGGTAAGTAGGAATCGACACTGAAACTGTTATAAAACGCATATATTTAGCACAATAGGGTTATTGGAGGGGCAGTTATTGGCGGGGCCCGACCCGGGACGGCTCAGGTTTTTAAAAATTCCGGGGTAAAAGTAAATAAAAAAGCTATATTAAAATATATTAAAATTTAAATAGAAAAATTTAAACGAACAGAACATTTCGAAATTACGTACGAAACAAAATTCTCAATAAGCGGTCGAAAGTCTGTCTCCTTGCCCCATATTAAGTAATAAAAAGTTTACGCTGTACGGAGAACGCAGATGGACAAATTGGAACCGGATGCAGAAATATATTAATTTCAGATAAGAAATTGATAACTTATGTACTTTTAAGACGTTCGGAAGTCAAAATAAAACATTGCCCTTCGCAACTTTCACCTGCTGATTTGAATCGTTGTGCAACAGTGCGTTAGCCTCAATGTATTTTTAAAAATCGGGCCAGGCTTTGAGTGTTTTCAGACCGGGTCAGACGGATTATTTCGAAAACTTCTCGGGCTCAGGCCGGGTCAAATCTTAATATTTTCGGGCCGGGAAATTATTTTTTTAATTCAGTCCGTGCAGACCTCTAACACACAACTACCCAATATCGTATGGCTTCTTCCAAGGTCAAGTACAACCCAAACTTATGATAGAAAAGTACCGCCTATTTGCTGTACTCCAAATTTTTAATTGACGTGCACGCACTTCTCAAACGAAAGATATTTTCTCATTTACGTATCAACCTGTCACCGTGGGCGGATACCACTTTTTTTTCCCCATAGAGGCACGTACCTATTAATCACGCTTTTGAGTATAAAGGGAAAGGTATCATTGGCAAACAAAGTCGTATCTTCGAAATCTGGTATGGCCTTCCAGATGTATATGAAATGTTAATGAGTTCGTTTCTGAATTGGACTAGAATGTCATTTTTGTGAGGGTTTAAAAAAAAGGCTCGGGTTTGGATCAAAAGATTTAGATAATGGTTTAAAAATTTATCTCGGTTGGTTTACTAGAAAGAATCTTAATTATGGTTTGCTGAATTTCTGATTAACCTTGAGACTCAACAGAGATAATAAAAATCTGATGTGGGCAGCACATGACTTTCCCTGCAGACTTATATTAACGTTCTCTTTATTTTAATTAAATTTATTTCACTTTTAATTCAATTTTCGTTCTCATTCGGTAACCGGGCTTATTTTCAAAGGTGGCGTAGAGAAAGTATGAAAAACTAAAATATCTCGAGAACGGCTAGTCCTAGTGTAATGGGGTTGGTCTTATTCTTTTCGTCGTTAAAAATTACGTATTAAGCGAGCATTTAATGGATATATTTGAGTATACCTAGTTCTTTAGTTTAGATTTTGACGATTTTTGCGGGCCATTTTGCAAAAAAAAGGCAGGTTATTTTTTTCCGAATAGTACCAACATCTAATCAGCACCAGAGTAACCCACAAGTGACTCATCTACCGAATTTTGTGAAATTCGGTCCATTTGTTTTTCAGTTAGAGTGGATACAAGCTTTTACTGGCCATTTCGCAAAAAAAGGCGGATTCTTTTATCCCAAATCGTACCCAAAACTAATCAGCACCAGACTCGTTCACAAGTGACTTACCTACCAAATTTTGTGAAATTCGGTCCATTAGTTTTTTAGTTAGAGTGGATACAAAATCTGCACAGACAGACAGAGAGACACACACACAGACAGACAGACACACACACACACACACACACACACACACACAGACGTCACGCTAAAAATGGTTTTTTCGTATTCTACAGGTCTCGAAACGTGTAGATCCGTCGAAAACTCGAGTTGTGATTTTCGGCATGATTCCAATACTTTCCCTATACATTACCATGTATTGCAGGGAAAGTAAAAATCTGATGTGGGCAGCACATGACTTTCCCTGCAGACTTATATTAATGTTCTCTATATTTTAATTAAATTTATTTCACTTTTAATTCAATTTCCGTTCTCATTCGGTAACCGGGCTTATTTTCAAAGGTGGCGTAGGGAAAGTACGAAAAACTAAAATATCTCGAGAACGGCTAGTCCTAGTGTAATGGGGTTGGTCTTATTCTTTACGTCGTTAAAAATTACGTATTAAATCAGCATTTAATGGATATATTTGAGTATACCCAGTTTTTTAATTTTAGATTTTGGCAATTTTTGCGGGCCATTTTGCAAAAAAAGGCAGGTTATTTTTTTCTGAATCGTACCAAAATCTAATCAGCACCAGGGTGACCTATACGTGGCTCATCTACCGAATTTTGTGAAATTCGGTCCATTAGTTTTTCAGCTACAGTGGATACAAGCTTTTGCGGGCCATTTCACAAAAAAGGCGGGTTCTTTTATTCCGAATCGTACCCAAAACTAATCAGCACCAGCCCCGCCCACAAGTGACTTACCTACAAAATTTTGTGAAATTCGATCCATTAGTTTTTTAGTTAGAGTGGATACAAAATCTGCACAGACAGACAGACACACACACAGACGTCACGCTAAAAATGGTTTTTTCGTATTCTAGAGGTCTCGAAACGTGTAGATCCGTCGAAAACTCGAGTTGCGATTTTCGGCATGATTCCAATACTTTCCCTATACATTACCATGTATTGCAGGGAAAGAAAAAATCTGATGTGGGCAGCACATGACTTTCCTTGCAGACTTATATTCACGTTCCATTTATTTAAATTAAATTTAATTCATTTTTAATTCAATTTTCGTTCTCATTTGAAAACTGGACTTATTTTCAAAAATGGTGTAGGAAAAATACGAAAAACTAAAATATCTCGAGAACGGCTAGTCCTAGTGTAATGGGGTTGGTCTTATTCTTTTCTTCGCTAAAAATTACGTATTAAACAAGTATTTAATGGCTATATTTGAGCATACGTAGTTCTTAAGTTTAGATTTTGACGATTTTTGCGGGCCATTTTGTAAAAAAAGGCAAGTTATTTTTTTGCGAATAGTACCAAAATCTAATCAGCACCAGGGTGGCCTACAAGCGACTTATCTACTAAATTTTGTGAAATTCGGTCCATTAGTTTTTCAGTTAGAGTGGATACAAGCTTTTGCGGGCCATTTCGCAAAAAAAGGCGGGTTCTTTTAACCCGAGCCATAACCAAAACTAATCAGCACCAGATTCGTGCACAAGTGACTTACCTACCAAATTTTATGAAATTCGGTCAATTAGTTTTTCAGTTAGAGTGGATACAAAATCTGCACAGACAGACAGACACACAGACAGACACACAGACAGACAGACACACAGACACACACACAGACGTCACGCTAAAAATAGTTTTTTCGTATTCTAGAGGTCTCGAAACGTGTAGATCCGTCGAAAACTCGAGTTGTGATTTTCGGCATGACACATACTTTGCCTATACATTACCATGTATTGCAGGGAAAGTAAAAATTTGACGCAGACAGCTCATGACTTTGTAATCATTTGCCAACTAGAAGGTACAAATAGATATGTTATAATCAGTATCAGAATTGAAAATATTAGTTTCTGTTCACAACTTGTTTTCTTTTTTAATCTTAAAATTTTCCCTAAATATTCTTGAAGTTTCTTTTCTTGAGTTAGCAACAGCTTAGTGACGCCGACAAATCGGAATCAATTGGCAGATTTGTGTCAGCATTTACTCTTGCAATGGGTCAGGTACCCGTGGTTTACCAGCTTTACGAATCAGTTTCTGGTCGAATTTTCTACATTTTTCAAGATGCTGATCGGTTTGTGGATCTAGTCGCAAATATTATTTTAATCACCCTTTTTTAATGGCAGCATGCCTGAACAGAGGCTACATATTGCAAACAGATTTTTTTTTACATGTCAGAGAATAAAAAAATAATTGTTTAGTTTAAAAATTAAGTTTTCTGTTCTTCATGTATTTTTGTGTGTCTATTTTTGTATGTGTGCAAATAATTTATTTCATTTCTAAATTTTATTTTTAATAAAATTTTCATACAGGTAGATAGGTCACAGTGCAGAAAAATGGGGGTCACCATTTTGTATACGTAATAACAAAAAAAGAATAATATATTGGTTTAAGATAGAACTTCATCCATTTTTTAGAAGTATGATTTAGGAATGTTATTTTTCCCCATTAAGCAGTATGTACAGCGAAGTTAACGCTGGGTTTGCGGGTTGACAATTTTCTTTGTTGCGGGTATGGAGCGGGGTAAAACAATCCGCTTTTCACCCGCCCATCGTAGAGCCAAGGTTTATAGTCGTAGAGCTTCAGATCAAACTATTTTTTTTTCTTTTTCGTGTAACTGCCCCCCCCCCCCCCCCCATTGTTCATCTGTAGGAAATAATACTAGGAAATTTTAAAATTCGAATTCTGAACATGAGATTTGTAAAAGAAAAAAAATTCTAATTAGTCCAGTCTGAGTCTACACAAAAAATGTCATAAAAGTTACAAGCATTTGTCCTCGGGGCGCGACAGCCCAGTGGTTAGCGCGCGGGAATTGTACTCGGTAGGCCCGGGTTCGATTCCCGTCACTGCCAAAACTGCCGCCGTATTCACGCAGAGTACGATCACGTTAAACATGTGGGTCCGTAAGTCCTTTCGAGAGGTTGGTGGTAGGGGAAGGAGGGTACGGTCCTTGTGGATGCCTCCTCCATTGGGTTCCGGTCTAAATTGGGTGGCACTTTCCGACCGTCCAAACAGTTAACTTACACCTTTCTGGTAGGTCGGACGGTCTGGGTCTCAACAACATTGACGACAGTTAGCTATTATTACACATTGACAACAGTTAACTGTTATTACACATTGACGACAGTTGGCTGTTATTACACATTGAATACGTTTTTTTTTTATTACATATAAATTACCTGTTTCGTTTGAAATTGAATAAAAAATCCGATGTAGGCAGCGCAAGACTTTCTACAAACTAAAATTTATTTTCTCTATTTCTTCCATAATTCATTAAATTGAGTTTAATTGCCCCAAGATAACATGGATAATTACTTGAAATTGCACTAAATTTGAAATTTTAGTTCAATTTTCGTTTTCAATTAGCAACTGTACATATATTTAAAGGTGACATGGAAAAAAAATTAAATAATCTGTAATATATCGTGAACAGTTAGTTCTAGAGTACTGGGAGTTCTAGAGTACTTGGGTCTCAACAACAACATTGACGACAGTTAGGGCGCGGTAGCCCAGTGGTTAGCGCGCGGGAATTGTACTCGGTAGGCCCGGGTTCGATTCCCGTCACTGCCAAAACTGCCGCCGTATTCACGCAGAGTACGATCACATTAAACATGTAGATCCGTAAGTCCTTCCGAGAGGTTGGTGGTAGGGGAAGGGGGGTACGGTCCTTGTGGATGCCTCCTCCACTGAGTTCCGGTCTAAATTGGGTGGCACTTCCCGGATGTCCAAACAGGTACCTTACACCTTTCTGATAGGTCGGACGGTCTGGGTCGAAAAAGAAGCATTTGTCCTCGAATTATCGCGTCCACACCTGAAAATCAATGAGCTTCTGACGATTATGAATTCAAACGATCGTATCAAATCTCTTTCAATTTATTCGAGATATACTGCGTAGACACATACACAGATAGAGATACACCACTGGCAAAATGGTTGATTCGCATTCTGAGATGCTCAAAACGTCTCATCGATAAATAAGACTCACCTCGTCGCAATACGTATACTATGTATTGTAAGGAAAGCAAAAACATAACCTCCTACAGTTCCTACAGTATAAGTAAAATCAAAAATATCCTTGAGCCAAGTAATAATAATTTGAATAATACAATGAAGCGTTTACAACAAATATACTTTTCAAAAAGACGTGAAGTAAAAATTCAATTCCGACTCTCAAATAGTTAATTCCATTGAAAAAAAGGCAGCACATCCTATGGCATTCCTCGACAACTACTTTCCGAAGTTCTCACCAGTAGGCCAAGGCCGGGAAATACATGCGAGGTAGCATGTATACCTGGCACTTTTAGAAAGAGGCAGTCTAATGAAGCAGTAGAAAGGAATTCGTTATGACATGACACAGCGCTGGTGACATAAATATGACTATTTTTTTCCTCTTTAAAAATGCTAATTGGAAATAAGTGTTAGTTAAAAAATGCCGAGGAAGTAACTTTCCTCAGAACAATATGTTATTACTTTCCCCACGTATGTAATGGAGAAGTTTCTATAAAGTATTGTGAGTCGAAAATTTAAATTCGTTTCTCGACGGTTTTACACGCTTTAATCATCCCTGAACTCAAAGCGAACTCTTTAGGGGGGGGGGGGGGGGGGGGGCAAAGTTTCTACATGATTTTTTGAAAAAATGATCATAAAAAAATCAGAACAAAAAACAAAATTATATTTTACTGTTAAAAAATATCTGAAAAATATTTTAACATTTCAAAGTATATTTTAATTTTTTAACTAGCATATTTTACTCCGAGTAGTTACTGTTATTAAAGTTTTTTTTTTTTTTAAAGGTTATCAATACCAATGGCAGTTACACAATAAGTAACGGTTACATTTATTCACTGTGCAACCCTGATATCGCTCTTAAACTAAATTTATTTTTTCTGTTTAAAAATTGACGCACGGTTATATTCTGATTTAATTAAATGTTTTTAATGATAAATAAACTGCTTATGACGCAACTTTCTTTAGGTCCCGTGCAATTTCTTCAAAACAAAATTTTATGGCAATTAAAAAGTAAAAAAGTTAAAAGTACCTTAAAAAATCCCTTTTTCTGTTACGAACCTCTTTTACGAACAGTAATTAAAAAATAAAATAACAAATACATAGTATATGTTTCTTAATTTCTCCTAAACTAAAGTTCATAAATATACAGGCTGACGCATTGAATCTATTTTGAATCCAACAGGTCCAGGCAGTTATCATCTGCCCGTACTATTTCAATAACGCGCCCATGTTACATGGCTGATATTTGGTACGCAATTTAGCTCTAAAATATGCGCTTCAGCTTTCAAAAAATTGTACCAATCATTGAAGAATACAGTCTAGAATATTTTGATTTTCTCGAAATGTCGAGAAAAGCCAAGATGGCTGCTGCTGCGCCAGCCTGTATATTTAGGAGCCTTATGGTGTTATTACACAGGATAATTTTTATTGCCGAACTTCGTCAATTCCGCCCGTTAATCATACTTTAAGCCCCTCCTCTCTAATGCAGCCGATTTCATTCAAGAGAGCATTCTTTAGTGATTATTTCGTATAATTTAGATCTTTTATGTCCCACAGATGTCTACAATGTGGTAGAAGTTCTATTAATTTTTTATCCATCTCTAGATTCCGAAGTAGTTGAGCTGCTCAAGATGCACTTTCAGTTGCCATCGCCATCTTTAAAAATCTGATGTGGGCAGCACATGACTTTCCCTGCAGACTTATATCCACGTTCTCTTTATTATAATTAAATTTAATTCACTTTTAATTCAATTTTCGTTCTCATTTGTTAACTGGACTTATTTTCAAAGGTGGCGTAGAGAAAATACAAAAAAACTAAAATATCTCGAGAACGGCTAATCCTAGTGTAATGGGGTTGATCTTATTATTTTCTGAGTTAAAAATTACGTATTAAACAAGCATTTAATAGATATATTTGATTATACGTAGTTTTTAATTTTAGATTTTGGCCATTTTTGCGGGCCATTTTGCTAAAAAAAGACAGATTATTTTCTGAATCCTACCAAAATCTAATCAGCACCAGGGTGACCCACAAGTGACTATCTACCAAATTTTGTGAAATTCGGTCCATTAGTTTTGGAGCAAGAGTAGATGCAAGTTTTTGCGGGCCATTTCGCAAAAAATGGCGGGTTCTTTTATCCCGAATCGTATCCAAAACTAATCAGCACCAGACTCGCCCACAAGTGACTTACCTACCAAATTTTATGAAATTCGGTCGACTAGTTTTTTTAATTAGAGTGGATACAAAATCTGCACAGACAGACACAGACATCACGCTAAAAATGATTTTTTTCGTATTCTAGAGATCTTGAAACGTGTAGATCCGTCGAAAACTCGAGTTGCGATTTTCGGCATGATTGCAATACTTTCCCTATGCAATACCATGTATTGCAGGGAAAGTAATAAATGATAAGAAAGGCGGGAGAGAAGTGACGTCCAATCTTATCGTCCTTTGATGATTGGTTCGACCTCAGAAAATGAGCAATTTTTACTTTCCCTGCAATACATGGTAATGTATAGGGAAAGTATTGGAATCATGCCGAAAATCGCAACTCGAGTTTTCGTCGGATCTACACGTTTCGAGACCTCTAGAATACGAAAAAACCATTTTTAATGTGACGCCTGTGTGTGTGTCTGTCTGTCTGTCTGTGTGTCTGTCTGTGCAGATTTTGTATCCACTCTAACTAAAAAACTAATGGACCGAATTTCACAAAATTTTGTTGGTAAGTCACTTGTGGCCGGGGCTGGTGCTGATTAGTTTTGGGTACGATTCGGAATAAAAGAACCCGCCTTTTTTGTGAAATGCCCCGCAAAAGCTTGTATCCACTGTAGCTGAAAAACTAATGGACCGAATTTCACAAAATTCGGTATATGAGTCACGTATAGGTCACCCTGGTGCTGATTAGATTTGGGTACGATTCAGAAAAAAATAACCTGCCTTTTTTTGCAAAATGACCCGCAAAAATTGCCAAAATCTAAAATAAAAAACTGGGTATACTCAAATATATCCATCAAAAGCTGATTTAATACGTAATTTTTAACGACGAAAAGAATAAGACCAACTCCATTACACTAGGACTAGCCGTTCTCGAGATATTTTAGTTTTTCGTACTTTCCCTACGCCACCTTTGAAAATAAGTCCGGTTATCGAATGAGAACGAAAATTGAATTAAAAGTGAAATAAATTTAATTAAATTAAAGAGAACGTTAATATAAGTCTGCAGGGAAAGTCATGTGCTGCTCACATCAGATTTTTACTTTCCCTGCAATACATGGTAATGTATAGGGAAAGTATTGGAATCATGTCGAAAATCGCAACTCGAGTTTTCGACAGATCTACACGTTTCGAGACCTCTAGAGTACGAAAAAACCATTTTTAGCGTGACGTCTGTGTGTGTGTGTCTGTCTGTCTGTCTGTGTAGATTTTGTATCTACTCTAACTAAAAAACTAATGGACCAAATTTCACAAAATTTGGTAAGTCACTTGTGGGCGAATCTGGTGCTGATTAGTTTTGGGTACGATTCGTGATAACAGAACCCGCCTTTCTTTGCGAAATGGCCCGCAAAAGCTTGTATCCACTCTAACTGAAAAACTAATGGACCGAATTTTACAAAATTCAGTAGATGAGTTACTTGTGGGTTACTCTGGTGCTGATTAGATTTTGGTACGATTCGGAAAAATATAACCTGCCTTTTTTTGCAAAAAGGCCCGCAAAAATCTAAACTAAAGAACTAGGTATACTCAAATGTATCCATTAAATGCTCGTTTAATATGTAATTTTTAACGACGAAAAGAATAAGACCAACTCCATTACACTAGGACTAGCCGTTCTCGAGATATTTTAGTTTTCCGAATTTTCTCTACGCCACCTTTGAAAATAAGTCCGGTTACCGAATGAGAACGAAAATTGAATTAAAAGTGAAATAAATTTAATTAAATTAAAGAGAACGTTAATATAAGTCTGCAGGGAAAGTCATGTGCTGCCCACATCAGATTTTTACTTTCCCTGCAATACATGGTAATGTATAGCAAAAGTAATGGAATCATGCCGAAAATCACAGCTCGAGTTTTCGACGGATCTACACGTTTCGAGACCTCTAGAATACGAAAAAACTATTTTCAGCGTGGCGCCTGTGTGTGTGTCTGTGCAATGTATGTATCCACTCTAACTCAAAAACTAATGGACTGAATTTCATAAAATTTGGTAGGTATGACCCTTGGGTGTGACCCTGGTGCTGATTAGTTTTTGGTATAATACGGAAAAAAAGAACCCGCCTTTTTTTTGCGAAATGGCCTGCAAAAATATCATGTATTTACTAGCTGAAATACAAATTAACCAAATTTCACAAAATTTGGTAGATAAATCACATGTGGGATACTCTGGTGCTGATTAGATTTTGGTACGATTCGGAAAAAAACAACCTGCCTTTTTTTACGAAATGGCCCACAAAAATCGCCAATATCTAAAAAAAGACTATGTATGTTCAAGTGTATCAATTAAATGCTTGTTTTATGCGTAAATGTTGCCGAGGAAAAGAATAAGAACCCTATTACTCTAGGACTAGCCATTCTCGAGATATTTGAGATTTTTCGCATTTTTTTATGCCGCCTTTGGAAAAATGTCCAATTACCAAATAAAAGCAGAAATTGAATTAAAAATGCAAATTTTGTGTCATTTTGTGCAATTAAACTCAATTTAATGAGTTATGAAAGTTAAAGAAAATATGAATTTGAGTCATGTGCTGCCCACATCAGATTTTTACTGTTAAGTTCGAAAAAAATGCGGCAATTCGGCGGAAAGTTTCTTCCAATTGAAATGTATGGTGTTGCTGAAAAATTGCTGGAAAAAATTGCTCCGTGCAATAACACCTTAGTCTAAACTATTCGACATTTATGAATGACCGTTTAGACACACGTATTTGGAAAACACTCAATTCTCAATACCAGACACACAAATCAATTTTACCTTCTCACAATGCAGACACCATAAAAAAAAAAAAAAATTCCTGAAAAACGCGTGAAAAGACTTTCCCAAAGGAAAAAAAAGGGCATCCGTTTGGTTAAGGAAAAAGTGGGAGTGAAAACCAAGCAGGAATGTGTGTTCAAGAGTGAGAATCAAACACCGTGTAATCAGGATGTGAAGAAATGGAATATATATATTTTTTTTTTTATAATTATGTTTGTCTTTCGAAGGTGAATGGGTTTTCATAAATTTTCGATGCGGACGTGTGTATGTTTCTTTAGATGGTTAAGTATTGTTTTTAAGCGGCCACGCGACCATGAAACTAAGGAAAGTAGTTAAAATTGTACCATTTTACTTCTCGTAAAAGATTAGAATCAATATTTTCCCTCGAGATAAAACAAACTTCCCGCATTAGAATAATTTTCATTACATATTACAAACTATTTGAAGTGTGAAGGGGAAAAAACTTGAACAATTCCTATACACAAAATTTATTAAAACATTCGATTTTTTCTTTTTTTACTTTCCCTGCAATACATGGTAATGTATAGGGAAAGTATTGGAATCATGTCGAAAATCACAACTCGAGTTTTCGACGGATCTACACGTTTCGAGACCTCTAGAATACGAAAAAACTATTTTTAGCGTGACGCTGTGTGTGTGTCTGTCTGTGCAGATTTTGTATCCACTCTAACTAAAAAACTAATACACCGAATTTCACAAAATTTTGTAGGTAAGTCACTTGTGGGCGAGTCTGGTGCTGATTAGTTTTAGGTACGATTCGGGATAAAAGAACCCGCCTTTTTTTGCGAAATGGCCCGCAAAAGCTTGTATCCACTCTAGCTGAAAAACTAATAGACCGAATTTCACAAAATTCTGTAGATGAGTCACGTATAGGTCACCCTGGTGCTGATTAGATTTTGGTATGATTCAGATAAAAATAACCTGCCTTTTTTTGCAGAATGGCCCGCAAAAACTGTCAAAACCTAAACTAAAAAGATACGTATGCTCAAATATATCCATTAAATGCTTGTTTAATACGTAATTTTTAACGAAGAAAAGAATAAGACCAACCCCATTACACTAGGACTAGCCGTTCTCGAGATATATTAGTTTTTTCGTATTTTCTCCACGCCACCTTTGAAAATAAGTCCAGTTATCAAATGAGAACGAAAATTGAATTAAAAGTGAATTAAATTTAATTGAAATAAAGAGAACGTGAATATAAGTCTGCAGACAAAGTCATGTGCTGCCCACATCAGATTTTTTTGTTTGTAGGATTGACATTGTAGTAGCTGCTATAGTAAAATGTTGTACAGCATTTTACTATAGCAGCTACTATAACATCTACTTTATTAATAAAGTATTAATTAAGTATTAATCTTAGTCTATTCTATTAGATGCGCATGAAATCTGGTTAATATAGCTATTAACTATTAAAAAATTATAATGAATTTAGCACTTCATTTTTTTTCCAGGATTTTAAATATTCTGTTTTGTACCATAAGTAATTGTCTATAGAGGCAAACATTTTGTATTTTTTTCGTGAATATTTGTTTCGAAAGTATTTGCATATCTGAATTTTACTTTTTAAACGTGTTTCCTTCACAGCCTTGGATATGTGTAAATTCAATGGAAGCTGGAATTCGAATTTTCTATCCTATTACGTAGAACAACTTAAGTGTGTGCAATCAGTACTTCAGCTATTTGAATACCACAGCAAGGAATGTCAGGATCCTCAAAAATTTCTTTGGTTTCCTTTACTGGGTAAACCGCACAGCTATTTAACCACTAATAATGTAGAAATTTCTTATAACGAAGCAATAAGTCGTAGAATGTGCTGGTTTGGGAAACTAAAAGTCGTGTGTCAACCACTTTCATTCAAGTATGTACTTAAATGTCTAAAGTTTCTGACACAAACATTTTTTTTTTCTTTTTTGGAAATTTAAGGAGATTGGCACTATTATTAAAGGGATAAAAATATTACTTTTAACTCGATTATATTATTTTCCTTATATACATAATGTATAAGGAAAGTATTGTGACGGGGTCGAAATTTCGAATTCGAGTTTTCGACGGGAGAGTACGTTTCAAGCATCCCTGATCACGAATCCAACATTTTTGAAGTGATGTGTGTGTGTGTGTGCGAAAGTATGTGTGTATGTGTGCGCGAAAGTATGTGTGTGTGTGTGCGAAAGTATGTGTGTATGTGAGTGTGTGTGTGTGTGTCAGTGAGTCTGTGGAGACAATAACTGACGAACGAATGAACCAATTCGAACGAAATTTGGTACAAATATCACAATCCGTAAACACTGGAAGCCTATTGTTTTTATACGCAATCAAATGTTCAGAACTCCCCTACATTTTCGAGTGAAATTTTGAAAAAATTGTCAGAAAATTAAAACCGTTAATAAAGTTACGCAAATAGACATTTCTTATGAAATTTTTCATTAGAAAACGATTGACCTAAATTTTAGAACGCTAACATGAACCGTTCTCGAGATATTGCACATTTTTCAAAAAAATTATCAAAAAGTCATATAAAATAAAAAAAAATATTTCCTATTGAGAAACATGTTCACTTTTCATATGTAATACCATGCGATAAATTTGGTGACATCATTCTCGTGGATCTAGCTCGTTTCATTCATAAAACAAGAAAGATCAATCATGCTTAAAGCATTGATTATGAAACACATTCCAACAGCAATGCAATTTTATTTAAACATGTCTAAAATGCAATACATTCCTCGGTAATATTTTAAAACTTCTCACAATACTACATTGATTTATTATATTTGAAAACTTAAACCTTCATAGAAAAAAATGAACTTCATTCAAATGACGGCATTGAAATATAAATTGCCTGGTTTAAACATCTCTAAAATGTGATATATTACTCGATAATAATTGTAGAATTATCATAATACACATTGATTTACTACATTGATTTATTATATTTGAAAACTTAAACCTTCATCGAAAAAAATGAACTTCATTCAAATGACGGCATTGAAATATAAATTGCCTGGTTTAAACATCTCTAAAATGTGATATATTACTCGATAATAATTGTAGAATTATCATAATACCACGATAATTTATTATATTTAAAAACTTCATCAAAAACAACTGAAATTCATTCAAATGACGTCATAGAAAAAATAACACGCCTGGCTCTCTCTAAAAAAGCAGCATTTCATTCATAAATAATTTCCCATTCATGTCATTCATCACAATACTATAATAATTTATTTTATTTAAAAATTAAGACCATGGAGCTACAAGTAATTTAACTCTATGCTTAAAACTTCATCGCAAAAAATCATCCTTCTCTCGGTCAATGAATATTTCTTTCATATCAGCTATGCAGACTCCATGAGCTAAATTCTTTTGCGTTAAAAAAATACAGCAATTTCTATACAACTCATCCTACATATTTTGCTGTTTACATTTTACATAAGTGAAAAATAGGCTTCGTTGTAGAAATAATCAAATTTGGATGAGCATTTAAACTCATATATATTGTAATTGCGTTGATTTAGTTTGTAGATGCACAGAATTTAAACCAAAATAAAGTGGTTTTAGGACGGATACAACACTCAATATGAGTTAAAAAGAACTTTAAAAATCACGATTTTGAGACAAAATGGATGCCATATATATTTTTGAAGTGGATCACGTGATCTTTTCATATCATGGTCACGTGATCGTTCCATATAAGAAGTGTTATTATTATTTTAATTGTTATTTTAAAAACTACTGAATATATTTCGCTGAATTTTTTTTTATATATTTTATGGAACAATTTGAATATTACTTAAAAATTTCAAAGCAATTTGTGAATTTTAAATCCGCTTAAAAAATGTTTGAAAAATTAGGTCCCATAGGGCTCAATGTATTTCAGTTTTTCAACCCGGGTTCAATCCAAAACTAATTGGGCGATATTATTCATTTATATTCCCATAGGTCCTACAGACCGTCTGCACAACATACTAAAATTTCATTTTGATTAAGTCATTTTTACGGCAGTTATCGTGCTAACGGGCAGACAGACAGACAGACAGAATGAACAAAGTCATAAACACTTTTCAACTTTGTTGTAAAGTGTTAAAAAGATACTTTGAGTAATATTTTTGTAGTTGAACGCCAATAGTCTTATCTGCTGTAAGAATAACTTATTTCTTCGTCCATAACGCTACAACAGATTTTGGCGACGAATTTGGTAGAATGTCGCCAACTTGGCGACTTTTTTAAATGTCGCTAAATTAACGAAAAACTCGACAAATGGATAAAAATGACGACTCATTGACGAAAATTCAATATCTTGCAAAGAATATAAATAACTTCTATACAAATAATCTTTTTTTTTACTGTAAAAATAGTATATTCATCGCATTATATAAGGAAAGTCATGTGCTGCCCACATCAGATTTTTTTAAATATTACTTTAAACTATTTAATACTAATGAGGATACAATCATTGTTCTCTTTAATGCCTTGGCCAGATCTGGGCTTGAATATGCGTCTGTGGTGTGGAGGCCTTTTCATGCAAACAAGATCGCAATTATTCAAAATAAATTGAGATACCTTTATTATAAGAAAACTGGTACTTTTTGTTATACCTTATCTGCTACTTTTATTCGTGATATGTTTAATGTTAAAAGCTTACAGAACAGAAGGAATTTCATTTTAATTTCATTCATCAGGAATCTGCGTTCAATAACAGAATGATTGTTTCCCTGTCTTGGGTGAGATCGGGTTCTCTTGTTCCCCAGTATTCTACCAGGAGCATGAGTTTATTTGCTGAAAGGATTTCTGGTACAAATATTGGTTGTTATTGTGCGATTAATAATTTCTGTAATTTACAGCAGCTTCCTATAATCTTAATGTTTTTTACTCATCGGAAATTGCTTTTAAAAAGCATTTGTTGTAAATATTTTATATTTTAATGTTTTTTATATTTTATGTTTTAATGTTATTCATATGCAAGTGCTTTTAAAACTCATTTGTTGACAATAGTTTGCATTTTAATGTTCCGGGTGGTCATAACATAACGTGAGGTGTTCAGAGTATAAAATATTTTATGGAAAACTGAAATAAATCTTTGGATATTTGAAATACGTGAGAAAAGTTATTAAGCTGGTTTTATAACTTGTGCAGCTTTCTATAATCTTAATGTTTTTTATTCATTGGAAATTGCTTTTAAAAATCATTTGTTGTAAATATGTTATATTTTAATGTATTTATTCATATGCAAGTGCTTTTAAAACCCATTTGTTGACAATAGTTTGCATTTTAATGTACTGGGTGGTCATAAAATAACGTGAGGTGTTCAGAGGCTTCTAGCGAGTAATGTATTGGACGAAACGTAACAAAATTCGGTTGGCGTACACAGTGGAACATGCGGTTTTGATTTCTGGAGGGGGAAAAAATGTAGTTCTAAAAAGTCGCCTCCAGGGGAAATTTTGGCGCTGCAAAAGCGTTGTAGTGTGAATAATGGATGACTAAATGCCAAATGAGACAGTACACATCAATTATGTTAATAATGCATGACAACGTTTATTGTTAATTATAAATGAGGTTCAATATGGCCACCATTGTGATGTTCACAGAACTGCATGCGTTGCACGACACTTTCCACCGGTAGTTTCAAATCGTTAAATCATGTTTCGAAGTTTGTTAAGCTTATCGGTCCTCGTCGTAACTTCTTCAACCGGCGAAATTCACCCTGAAAAACACTTTTTGAGCGAAATTGAAGAATTTTAAACGCTTAACAAAACAAAAAATATTTGAAAAAATTTGCACTTTCCATTATTTAATAATTCACGATCAAAAATGGGAAAAAAGCTAGAGGTTGAAAGAAAAACTCGTAAAAACTAATTTGGAATAATAAATTTGATCATGGTAAATCATTAAGATATAGCTCCTCTTGTTTATATGATCAAATTTATTATTCTAAATTAGTTTTTACGAGTTTTTTCTTTCAGACTACAGCTTTTTTCCCATTTTTTGGTTGTGAATTATTAAATAATGAAAAGTGCAAAATTTTTCAAACATTTTTTATTTTGTTAAGTTTTTAAAGTTCTTCAATTTCGCTCAAAAAGGGTTTTTTAGGATATCCGTGCATCAAAAGTTGTAGAGCATTGAACTTCGTATCCCATTGAAATAACATGGAAGTGATTCCATAATTTTTGCCAGGGGTAGTAAACTCGATCAAATCATTGGTCTTTTCTTTTGATGTTTTTGCGTAATGTTTTTGCGTGATGTTTATACGTGATGTTTTTCGCGTAAAAAATTATTGATTCCTGTGTAGCTAAAAATGTAAAAATATGGGAAAATGTAAATCAATGTTCAGTGCTTATTAATACCTATATTAACTGTATTTACTCATGTTCATCCTCCTTTTCTACCACAGTCTAAGAAAAATAAAATTTATTTGTATTGTATTGTATGATAACCATATTTAGTGAATAGAATATACATGTGTGTTTATTTAGTTAATATTCAGTATTAATCTTCTCACATAGAAATCTCTTACTTGTGTATACTTTTGTGTATACTTAATACAGAATATAATTTAGTTTCCTGTTTCGACTTCAACAATAAGTTTGTTTCCTTATATAGTCACGTAATTTTTTTTTTCTTCCAATCTTCATTGTTTTTCTTTGGTCATAAAAAAATGATAAGCCGTATTTTATAAGCTGCAAAGAACTTACTATAAACTTCCGAATTTGTTCTAGTTATTTCAAAAATGTTAAATATCCGTATATAGGAAGCCGTTAAGAAAATCCTAACTGAACAAACCTCCGAGAACATTTCGATCTACAGATCGACCCCCCCCCCCCCCCCCCAAACAAGAGGCCAAAATCCGCCACTGCGTTCTACTGATAATACAGATTGACCAACAAAGCGTCGTCACGTAAGGTAAGAGTCATCGAAAGGTACTAGGTAGTTCACCTCCAAATGATGAGAATTCTCCTAGCCTTTCCTTTTATCCACATGATCCCTACACGAAACGCGATGCAAATTAGTGCATTTTACTCGGTAAACAACGCTAATAATTTCCCCTGGAGGCGGCTTTTGGAACTTTTTTTTTCTAGAAATCAAAACCGCATGTTCCACTGTGTACACGCACCGTATTTTGTTATGTTTCGTCCAATACATTACTCGTTAGAAGCCTCTGAACACCTTACGTTATTTTATGGCCACCCGGTATTTTATTATATTTTAATCTGTATATTACTTTCCTTATATACATAATGTATAAGGAAAGTATTGTGACGGGGTCGAAAATTCGAATTCGAGTTTTCGATGGGAGAGCACGTTTCAAGCATCCCTGATCACGAATCAAACATTTTTGAAGTGATGTCTGTGTGTGTGCGTGAAAGTATGTGTGTGTGTGTGTGTGTCAGTGAGTCTGTGGAGACGATAACTGACGAACGAATGGACCGATTCAAACGAAATTTGGTACAAAAATCACAATCTGTAAACACTGGAATCCTATTGTTTTTATACGCAATCGAATGTTCAGAACCCCCTAAATTTTCGAGTGAAATTTTGAAAAAATCGTCAAAAAATCAAAACCGCTAATAAAGGTAAGCAAATAGACATTTCTTATGTAATTTTTCATTAGAAAACGATTGACATAAATTTCAGAACGCTAACATGAACCGTTCTCGAGATATTGCACATTTTTCGAAAAAATTATCACAAAGTTATATAAAATTAAAAAAAAATATTTCCTATTGAGAAACAAGTTCACTTTTCATATATAATATCATGCGATAAATTGGGTGACATCATTCTCGTGGATTTGGCTCATTCCATTCATGAAAAAAGATACTTTGAGTAATACTTTTGTATTTGAACGCTATTAGTCATTTATCTGCTGTAAGAATAACTTATTTCTACGTCCATAACACTTGGCGAGATTTTGGCGACGAATTTGGCGGAATGTCGCCAACTTAGCAAAATTTTTAATTGTTGCCAAGTTAACAAAAATCTCGTCAAATTGATAAAAATGACGCTAAATCAATGAAAATGACGACTAATTGAAGAAAATTTAATATCATGGAAAGAATATAAGTATCTACTATAAGAATAACATTTTTTTAACTGTAAAAGTAGTAAATTCATTGCATTATACAAGAAAAGCCATGTGTTGCCCACATCAATGTTTTTGTATTGTATTTTATCTTGCACGCTGTTACTGGTTCTTTGCTCTGTAGCTTGCATTCTTTTAAATAAATTTAAAATATATATATATATATATATATATATATGGGCAGGCTCGCCAGACGTTTATAAAAAAATTATCATCAAAAATAGTATTATCCCAAATCATTATAGGAATAATATCGAATATTCACCTTAATATGCACACGGTTCTGTCCCATAATTGGGTGGATCTTTTTTCTTAATTTACGAATAGTAAATTCAGCGTAAGAAAAATCATGTACTGCACGCATCAGACTTTTCAAATAACTTCAGCAAGTGATGCATTATAATAGTGACTAGAGATGGACGATTACTATCCGCGAATACTCGAATTCTCCGAATACTAAAAAAAATTCGAAATTCGAGATCTCGAATATAACGTACTCGAAGAAATTCGAATATCTCAAATATCGCGCCATGATTAACAGCAGGTTCTGGAATAAAAAATGAGGATTCTCCAAAAAACGAAATTCGGAGTACTAGAAGAAAGTTTGCTTCCACCAAATGAAAACATTTTTCGACAACTTATAAAAGAACAGTCTGCATCCTCGCTTGAAGTAATTATCTTTGAAGTATTTAATTACACCACCGTCAACAGTTTTTCTTTTTTTTTCTAATTTGAGGGGGGAGCAGACTTACAATTATTCAATTGTTGTATAGTTAAGAACAAAAAGGCAACTGAAAAAAACTTAAATAAACAGTTTTATTTCTAAATTAATGTGATTTATTACACTTCACTTTTTTTACCTTATTAATGTATTTACAAATAATTAATGAATAATATTTAATAAATATTATTTGTTGACAATTTGAAAAAAAATTATTCGAGGTATTCGAAAATTCGAGATCTGGTTAATATTCAAATAGAAAAGTGTTATTCGCTATTCTCTAATAGAAACTAAAGAAAAGAACAGAAGCACAATTGCGTACGGGTACTTAAAGCTGTACTTTTACAGCAGCGCTCTTCAAATATAAAATTTCAAAAAGTTCAAAGAACACAACCTTGGGCAAAATATCTGCCGACAGGCTTCTGAAGTACCACAAGTGCAAGTCAAACATAGAACATCTGTCCAATCAACATTGAAACTTGAAAGTTAAGTGAAACATTTAGATAAGAAGAGCACCATGAAAATCGAATTAATAAAAAGAGTGACGAATATCGCTGGCTGGCGTGACGATAAGTTACCGCAGACGATCGAACTAAAGAATGAAGAAAATAGAATAAGTGAATCATCCAAAGTGAAGATGCTAAGCATTCTGCGGAGGGAAATACTTATCTAAGAGCGTGTTAACAGAATTATCGCCCTTCACCGCGGGAAAAATGTATTGACAAGATAGTGCGGTTGGCGGGAAGTTGGCTGAAGAGAACTTTAATTTATATGAGCTACGAAAAACATGTCTTAAATTCTTAATCTGAGCGTTGAGCAGTGGTCTGCAACCTTTTAGCCTCAGTAGGTACTCGCACACATTAAAGCCTTCCACGCATTGGTGAATTTACTATGAAGCAAAAGCTTCGGGCCCCATGCAGCAGGGGTCCTTTGACCCGTTGCATGGGGCCCGAAAAAGGCATGGACAATTGAAAGAAAATTTAAAAAGAAACAATATCTACATTATTCATTTTTATCACTGAACAATCAAGGAAATAGATAAAACTAGACATGTCCTGAAAAATCCATTTCTTTCTGGATTTCTATTGAGTGGTACTTATGTTTAAAAACTGTCATATCTTTTCAGCAAAATTGGTATATTAACGCTGCTACTGCTGATTATAATTCGATTCAATTTTTAATGATTTTATTAGAATTCATTTAAAAGACCAATAACTGAAAATAAAATTTAAGGAGCCCCCTTGACTCAAAATTAATGCATTTAGTAAATGGAATTCTAAAATTATTATGAGAAGTACATAAGGAAATAGAAATAAGGAAAATAAAATGTTATATAATATTTCAATTATGCAGAATTAAAGAAGCGTTTGATTTATATAAAATAAGGTATTTTATAAATACTTTAGTACGTAGACGTTAGTAATACTGCTACTTAAGCCCTAATGAAGAGTATAAAAGTATGCTGAAAACATCAGCCGTATTTAATTTCGTTACAATATATGATATACGAAGAATACGATGAAATTTTAAAATTATTATGGGGCTATCGTTATGACGTCAAAGAGCTCCAAATGGGAGTTCAGATAAAATTTAGTACAGGCACTCACTCCAATATTGAGTAATCAACAATCTCTTCCACACATGGGTTGGATTGCTTTGGCACTCTACTGCAGTTTTTTGCACACAACGGATAATTTGAGCAGAACTTATAAACGAAGTTACAGGTGTGGACCTGTGCACACTTATATAATCTTTCATTATACAAGTGTGTCATATTATTGTCATGCATTACTAACAAAATTGATGTGTACTGTCTCATTTGGCATATAGTCATCCATTATTCACACTCCAACACTTTTGCAGCGTCAAAATTTCCCCTGGAGTCAACTTTTAGAACTCCCCCCCCCCCCCCCCCCGCATGTTCCACTGTGTATGCCAACCGAATTTTGTTATGTTTCGTCCAATACATTACTCGCTAGAGAGCTCTGAACATCTCACATTATTTTATGGCCACCCGGTACATTAAAATGCAAACTATTGACAACAAATGAGTTTTAAAAGCACTTGCATCTGAATAAATACATTAAAATATAAAATATTTACAGGAAATGATTTTTAAAAGCAATTTCCAATGAATAAAAAACATTAAGATTATAGAAAGCTGCACAAGTTATAAAACCAGCTTAATAACTTTTCTCACATATTTAAAATATCCAAAGATTTATTTCCGTTTTCCATAAAATTTTGTATACAATATACGAATTAAACCAGTTATATTAAATGCAATAACCATGCGACAAAATTAACTGAAATGTGGCTCAACTCGACTTTCTCATACCATAATTCATTTTTTTCCTTTAAATTTTACAAGAAATTCCTTTAAATTTTACAAGAAATTTTTTCCTTTAATTTTTAAAAGCACTTGCATCTGAATAAATACATTAAAATATAAAATATTTACAGCAAATGATTTTTAAAAGCAATTTCCAATGAATAAAAAACATTAAGATTATAGAAAGCTGCACAAGTTATAAAACCAGCTTAATAACTTTTCTCACATATTTCAAATATCCAAGATTTATTTCCGTTTTCCATAAAATATTGTATACAATATACGAATTAAACCAGTTATACTAAATGCAATAACCATGCGACAAAATTAACTGAAATGTGGCTCAACTCGACTTTCTCATACCGTAATTCATTTTTTTCCTTTAAATTTTACAAGAAAAAAAATTGAAAAATCGGTATCGTGGGTCCAACTGATTACACCTATAGCGTCTTACCACTCACTTACAAGGGCTTTAAAAAATCTTTCGATTGATACCATACTTAACAATGTACCCTTGGGAGAGGGGGGTAATTTGTCCTTCAAGGGGGGCTAATGACAGCACGAACAAAAAAATTTTTATATCGCCGCTATTTTTCACAATAATGATTGAAACTATAGAGTCTCGTGAACAATGAACCACAAATAAACACTTTTATGTATGTCAAATTTTGTCCTATACTGCTATGTTAAAAAAATATATAAAATTTAGAATAAAATTCAAAGCTTTCGCTAGAATTTTAAAAAATTCTGTCTAGTTCTAGATTTTTTGATAACAAAGTCGGATATAAAGTTTCGTGAAAATCCATTAATATTTGTGGCTGCTTATGTGTACACAAGAAACCGACCACAGACAGAAGGACATCACTCCAAAAATAGCCAGAACGTTAAAAGAAAAAGAGAATTGTGTAGCACAATCAGATTAATCTTAACGCTCTTTTGCACACGAACTTTAAAGACTTCATAACAAAGAAATAGTTTTTTCTTTAATGGATGAGTCTCCCCACTGGGATTCCTCATGTGGATCTAGAAATCTGGGAGAATCATGAGGATTACAGCCGAGCATTTGGAATTATCCAAACTATTAAAGTGGTTAATGGCCATGATGAAAGGAGTGTGACCATATCCAAGGATTAAATGGCAATATCAACCCGAAATTAGCCATAATTACAATACTTATTACAGGTGATTGAGGATCATCGACGAGTATATACTAAGATTGCAAAACACAGAATTCGGCAGGCTTATCAATGTCTGCTTAATTATGATTGTAACACTTTTATTTTGTTATTCTTACGTTCTACTTCTCATTGTGATACCCATTAATTCCAATAGAAAAACATTTCTCAATTTCTCTCTCTCTAAGTTGAGTCTTTTAAAGACTTCATAACAAAGAAAGAGGTTTTTTTTTTAATGGATGAGTCTCCCCACTGGGATTCCTTCATGAGGATCTAGAAATGTGGGAAAATCATGAAGATTACAGCCGAGCTTTAGGAATTATCTAAACTATTAAAATGATTAATGACCATGATGGAGTGTGACCATATTCAAGGATTAAATGGCAAAATCAACCCGAAATGAGCCATAATTACAATATTTATTACAGGTGATTAAGGATCATCAGAAAGCATATACTAAGATTGCAAAACACAGAATTTGGCATGCTTATCCATGTCAGCTTAATAATATGATTGTAACACTTATTTTTTTATTATGTTCTAATTCTCATTGTGATACCCACTAATTCCAATAAAAAAACATTTCTCAATTTCTCTCTGAGTTTTCTATGTAATATTTTTATGCAGTACAATATGAAAAACTTTGCTAGTTTTGAACTACTAGTAAATATTATTTTTTTTTTTTTTTAATCTTTGTTTTTCACTTTAAAAGATCAAATTAAGATGGAAAAACCAATAAAATAAAAAATACCCCCCCCCCCCCTCAAAAAAAAAAAAAATAGAATAATTACTTATTTGTCAAGGTCGCCTGCTGCAGAGAATTGGTTTGCATCAACGATTTTATGTGTTTCTTGATAATAAAATAGTCTTTTATCAGGTATTATAAACTTTTCGTTAGTGTCATTTGAAAGTAAAAACTTTAAATTCTGTTTTACCGATCTTCTGTTTTTTAACTTTTCTTGGGAGAATACAGACCCTTGCCAAAGAATGGTTTGCAGGTTAGTTGTTATCTATCTGCCAACAAAAGTATATTTATTTAAAATTTAGAAAATGTTATATATAAATGAAAAATACAATTCTGAGAAGCACATGGGTACAAAGAAGTACAAAGAAAGATAAAAGTTTAAAGATATAAAGAGTTTATCTTTGAACTTTCAAGCAATTTTATGTGACCTATAGCATCAAATGCATCTGATCATAAAAGTGATTAATTTGAGTATAAAAGTAATTAATCTGTGCTTTCTTCTTCATTACTCTTATTTATAGCAAAAAATTTGCGATTTATATTTCTGCCAAAAATGTCCTTGAAACATCTATTTTTCAGGATTAGTTAATAGATAAAAGAGTAGATAATGATTTAAATGGATTTAACATCATATTCCGGCGGGGGTCGAAAGGGTGCACTAAAGATTTCTACTTCGAGTTATTTTTCCAATTCAAAAAATTTCCCTAAAACACCTATCTCTCAGAATAAGCTCCTAGATAGAGCTTAGACGATGATTGATATGTAATTCAACATAAAATTCCTGAGACAGTATAGGAGATCAAAAGGTTTTCTATTTCCGGTTGCAACTTCCGGTTTTTCCGCAAGTTCGCCTGACTTTACGAAAGGAATGTGCAAGAGTATAAAAATAACTGTTCCGACAAAAATTAAGCATACACACTCCTTGCTACTATATGAAGGAACTTTTACAAAATCCTTGTTTACGTATCGCAAGTCAGCTAATAACGTTACCACTCAAAAAATGCCCATAGAGTTAATGCCATATTGAGATTAACGAGGATCGAAGCTATAACCACATAGAATGACACTTTCGTACTTACAAAACTCACCGCCAGAGAGCAGAAGTGTTGTTGTTATTGCACTGAGACAGTTTTGAAGCCATGAATGGCGCGGCGCCACTTTAAGTGTTCGAACAAAACATTGGATAATTAAATTCGGGAATAATGACATAACTCAATTCAATAGTCCCAACAATATATTTTAAGTAAGTCGAGAACAGGAACACAACTCAAATAAAATAACCACATATCAGAATATGTGAATTATTTGAGAAACAAAGGGAACATAACTAAAACACCCCACAATTAATTAATCAACAACATTAGCATGATTCTCTTAGCTCCAAAGAGTTATCAAAATTATCTTAAACTGCTCCTGGAAGCTTCACTCCAGCCACTAGGGGGGGGGGCTGCCCCCCCCCCCCGGGGGAAACAAAATGAATCCGAAAATGTTTTGCATGACCCTAAAGGATATAGGCAACCTTTCTATACCAAGGACACTTTCCTTCAAAGGTCAATGGGTTGCTCTTTTAAAAGACTTAAAAAGATTTTATTTGTTTTTTGCTCATACTGAAAAATGAGGGTTTTGAGTTCTGACGAAATTATAGCTGACACGTATGTATTTTGTTTGGATGTGTGTGTATGTTTCATGATCGTAGAAATCATCTAGAGAAGAGGATCTTTAGTTACAAAAATCTATTTTATTAAGCTGACAATCTTAGACCACAATAACTTACATTGGCCGAGCTCTCCGTCGGGGTCCTTCTAGTAAGAGATCTCAGTGCAGTCTGCCGTAGTCTCACACAAGTTACATTTATAGCGGAGGGGGTATCTGATGACAGCATGGAAAATATGCTGTCCTCGCGTTTTCCATACTTCACAAATGGGATGGCGATGCAGTTTCAGATGAGAAAGTTTACGTAGTGGTTAAAATTAGTGGCCAAATAACTTGTTAGAACGAAAAATAGGAAGCAAAATTATTATTTGTTAATATTAATAACGTGGGATACAATTTAATGTGGTTAGAATAAGTGCTTGACATGAGATAGGAATTTGGAATAAGAATTATGAAAGAAAAAGGTACGCTAATCGGAGAAGCTTAAAAATTCTGTATCATATACATAGTATGTGTATTTTCAATATTCAGCACTTAAAAATAGGTAATGAACAAGGTAGGTCTCACATTTGAGTCTTCTCGGTCGCGTTAACAGGTGATTTTTTAAAACAGAGGTATTAAATATTACACACACTGGGATTTTTTTTTTTCATGCTTGAATAACTGATCTTTAAAACACGTGGTTGCCGAACACAATAACCTCTTAGGCAGGTTTCACTGTATCTGCAATTTAGCGCAATCGGCGAAGGACACTAAACCAACAGATAATACATTTATCAACCCAAAGAGAAACAACTGGACACCTTTAAAAGCACTATGTTCCTACATTTCAAGGCAATATGTATTAGTTTTATTCCACACAGTAAAAACAGAAACAAAGAATGGGTTGTAAAAGTAAATATTTTGAACTTTTTATTGCGTCACTGTTGAGTGATGCAAAACAATGCAACGCTATTTTTAGATCTAATAAGGATTTATTGCAGTCATTTAAACGAAGTAATATCTTAAAAAGGAAAAGCTGTTTATGAAAATTTTGCGCACGCAAAACATTATCCGAGGAAAATTTGTCAGCCATATCTGTCCCATAATAAATTTGCGCTTCATTGCTTTTTTTTTCTGAAAGTTTTAAAACTATAATCACTAAATAACACTAGAGTTACTAGTAAAGTTACTAATAAAGTTACTAATAAAACTACAATTATTTTATGGTGTCTACAGAGTAAAAAGTTATAATTTCCATCATTACAGAAGGGTTAGTTGTAAATGCTAACTACAATATAAAAATTTGTGGAGAGCAGATAAAATGTTATATAGCAGCAGGTCTACAATATTTAGGAGCAGCTCATTAGAAAAATTTTAACAAAATACATTCTGTTTTCTGTCTTGTATTCATTAAATTCTCACCAACATAAAATATACAAATTAAAAAACAAAACACATATTATATTTTCTAATGCAGGGAAGGATTTATAAGCCAGGGGTAGCCCTAAGCGAAATACTTCTTGGGAGTTGTCCTATGACATAATTATATTTTGTGTCCTAAGAATACTTAAGGAAATTAACTGAAGTGTGGCTCAACTCGACTTTCTCATACTAGAATTATTATTTTTTATTTTCTTATTATTAAGTTTTACAAGAAAAAAATTTTAAAATCTGTTTCGTGGGTCAAGATTTCTATCGTGAATAATTTCAATATTTTAATATTTTAAACTTTTTTCTTTCGAAAAAAACTTTTCGTTTTTCTAACTTTTACTTGAAATATATAGTAAACTATAAAATATAGATATACATAATAAAAGAAAAAAATACGTACTAGAAAATCTAATACTGAAACCTATATTTATTATTTAAAAAAAAAAGCTCTTATAGTTTTCGAGTCTTGTTAAGTTAAACGAATGTTTAGTTTTTCAAGTTTGTAATGCTTATATCTTAAAAACTAAACGCGATAGCTATAAACAATAAGCAAAAATTTGTATCTCTTTAAAAGCCCTATAAGAGCATATAATCAGCCACCGCCAGTTTTTTATATATATTTCGAAAACTAAAAGTCCGATTCGAAATCCAATGTAATGCCTTTGTAGAGCTTTCAAAGCGCTATAAATTACTTGTTTATTGTTCATAGCTAGAACTTTTAGTTTTCGGATATAGACATTATAAACTTTAAAAACGGAGAATTTGCAATCTTCAATTTGACACGACGATTGCTTGAAAACTATAAACTTTAAAAAAACAAATTATCGATCAAGAAACTATTTCCCAATGAATATTTTTTAATTCTCACGTTAAAAATTGCGTATAGTGCACGTTCGTAAGAAATGAAAATAAACTGAGAATCTCACATTAGCAATTATCAACATATGCGGATTTTCTTAAAGATGACAAATACAAATCCTTAAAAACGGGGGAAAAAATATTTCTACGAATCTCGTTAAGGGGACTGTGGACGTTGAAATGAGCAAAAATCGACTGAAAAAAGTTTTAATATATAACATTATTTTACGCATTTAAAATTTGTTTACGGGTGGGACAGCGTCCATCCCAAACGAACAACCTCCCAAAAAGACAGGTATTTGATATACCCTATCCCAAACAGTTCGACCCCATTTGCAGGCATTGGCGTCCATGGAAATCGCCCACAGAAACATTGCACCTGCTGAGGTATTTGACATACCTTATCACAAACAGTTCGATCCCCCTTTGTAGGCATTGGCGTCCATGGAAATCGCCTGCTGCAGCAGGTGTAATGTTTCTGTTGGCGATTTCCATGGACGCCAATGCCTGCAAAGGGAATCGAACTGTTTGGAATAGGGTATGTCAAATACCTGTCTTTTTGGAAGGTTGTTCGTCTTGTATTGACGCTGTCCCACCCGTAAGCAAAGGTTGAATGCATTTTTTTCGAAACGGAATTTTCAAAGGTTTTACATTTTTAAAATGCTTCATGCGTCTTAATTTTTATCTGAGATGCATGAAATCTGGCAAGAAGACACCTCTTATACTTTTTAATGAAACTGGGTATGCATTTTATAATTGGACTTTATTAAGGTAACTAAAAGTGAATAAGAACCTTATTAAATGATGAAAATTAAGTTTTAATGCAAAAAAATATTTTTAAAAAATACTTTCTACGGGATTTAAAAATGAATACCCAAATTTGTTCATAATGTGTTTTTGAGTGACCATAATGTAAAATTAATGAAAAATGTGAACAAATGGCACGCAAGGAGCATTTTCAAATTTTCGTTAAAAATATTAAATTTTAAAAAAAAATGCAAAATTATAACAAAATTAAAAAAAAATTAATGGTATTGTATATAGTAATATTAAGAGGAATATTTATACAAATTTTCACGTTTCTAAGACAAATAAAAAATATTTCAACGTCCACCGTTCCCTTAAACATCAAAGTCCTCCGACTTCCTTAACCATATCCATAAACTAACGAGACTTTGAAAGCTCTTCATAAAAAAAAAAAAAAAAAAACTTCGCAATATAATTCTTAATTAAAAACTTAACAGTTCAACTTTACAAGCTATGTCTTTAATTATTTTTTTTTCCCACTTCCTGACAGCACCCATATTGTGTGCCGTTATCAAAAGCGGGAAATTTTATTTTCGTGGCGGGAATGCTATAATTTCGAAAGATTGGCAAACGTCGGTCGGCGCAGCACAGATTCGTCAGTTAACGGCCATTCGATACCCTTCGGAGCAGAGATGAAAAGATAAATAATGTGACAAATATCTGTCCTCTGCGGAAGATATACAATTTCCAGTGTATCTTTTACTACAGGATCTTTTTTTTTTTCAACTTTTGAGTAGCTGAATACCAAAGATGTTAAGGATGTTACAAGAAAAGGATTAATTCTTTGAAACTGTACTTGAAAAAGAGAGAAGATATGCTGAAGGAGCGGATGTCTTTTGCAATAGCAGGTAATTGAATATTGGGGGGGGGGGGGGGCTTGCATTATTATTTTTCTTTCAAAGTGTGCATCATTATTCAAGAAATATCTTGAGTGCAAATCCAATGGGTTCGGGAATACCCTTTCACGACTAGCGCCGGCTATATCCGGCATCCATCCACTAAATCCTAATCCATCCACTAAATGTAACGATACGTGAATTGGACACCACGCATTTAACTTGCGCACAAGAAAAAGTTCTTGACACGAGTAAAGTGTATGTTTTCTACCTTTTTATGGAGTATCATAGTTAAAAGTAAAGCAATTAACGTGTGCTGTGTGTGTGCACTAATGGCACGACGACCCATTCATTGGTGGGGTATTGGCTCCGTCGTTGCGAAAGGATTAATTAATGCGTGTCAAAAAAAATCTCTCTAATACAAACTTAATAATATAAAACTTCTTAAATACGGTATAAGCACAAAATTATATTAGTCAACCGGTTTCGAAAGTAGAAAACAGAGCGCCCTTCTTCAGAGCAATTAAAAGCCGGACCTCATTCATTCAAGAATGCGTTATGTAGGGTAGCACACGTGGCTAAAGGTAGTTGAGAAGCCGAGGTGAAATGAAAAAAGAAACAAGAAAGATCAATCATGCATAAGCATTGATTATGAAACACTTTCCAACTGAAATGTAATTTCATTTAAAAATTTCTAAAATGTGATTCATTCAGTGGTAATATCTTTTACATTATCACAGTACTACAGTAATTTATTATACTTAAATATTTAAAACTGTATCGAAATATAAATCATCTGATTCTTTATGCAAAATCAATGAATATTTCATTCATATAACTTGTATTCCAGACTCCAGAGCTAAATAATTTTGTGTGAAAAAAATTCAGCAATTCTTATGTAATTCATCTTACAATCGCTTGAGATATTTGCATTCTGCATATGTTAAAATTAGGCTTCCTTGAAGAAATAATAAAAGTTTAGGGATCATTTAAAATCACAACTATTGTAATTGCATAGGCACGGAATTTAGATACACAGATAATACACAGATAATATATATGTGTATGTGTATGTACTCAAAGTATTGGAATCGTGCCGAAGATCGGAACTCGAATTTTCAAAGTATCTACACGTTTTGGGACTTCTAGAACACGAAAAAACTACTTTTAGGAAGACGTCTGTGTGTGTAAGGGTGTATCTGTGTATGTTTCTGTGTGTCTGTGTGGATATTACATCCACTCTAATTGAAAAACTAATGGACCGAATTTCATACAATTTGGTAGGTATGTTTTTTGTGGGAAATCCTGATGTTCATTAGATTATAGTACGATTCGTAATAAAAGAATCTGCCTTCTTTGCGAAATGGCCGCAGAAAATGCCTTTATCCACTCTAGCTAAAAACTAATGAACCAAATTTAACAAAATTTGGAGTATAATATTTCAATAACCTACAAGTGATTTATATACCAAATTTAACAAAATTTTGTATATAAATCATTTGTAGGTTATTCTACTACGATTCGGGAAAAAGGAACGGGCTATTTTTGCGAAATGGCCAGCAAAAATCGTTATATATAAAAATAAAAGACTACGTGTGCTCAATTATATCAATTAAATTCCTATTTTATATGTGATTTTTGACAACAAAAAGAATAAGACTAACCCCATTACTCTAGGACTAGCCGTTCTTGAGATATTCTAGTTTTTTCACGTTTTCGCTACGCCACCTTTGACAATAAGTCCAGTTATCAAATGAGAACCAAATTTAAGTTTAACGTGTAAATTCAATGTCATTTAAAATACTTATCTTGTGCAGATAAACTCAAATTATCATTGAATAAATAAAGAGAACGAATATGAGTCTGCAGGGAAAGACATGTGCTGTCCACATCAGAATTTTTAACAATATTACAACAATGATTTATAAAAGTGAACGGGGATTAATTGCGGGTCATTTCGAAAAAAATGTATGATCTATATTTAAAGATCCACCAAATTGCTGTAGAATAAAATGTTCTACAAATTTAAGCTGTGTACCAAATTTTAACTCTCTAGGACGTAGGAAAGTGCATTTAAAATGCCATCAATTAAATTTATCATGAAGAGTTATATAAAATTTAAAAAAAATGAAAAATTGTTATCTACCAAATTATTTTAAAATATGAAGCCCCCCATATGCAAAACGTTTTAACAAATGGAGAGATATTTATTATATAATATCTCTCTCTTTTCTTTCTGGAAGATATCCCAAAGTCAGAATTTAATTGAATTTGTTTTTTTCCCTATATTAAATAATTTTTTTAATTAAAAAACTACTTAACATATTTTACTGAATTTTTTTTTATATATTCTATGGGATAATGTGAATATTTCCTAAAAATTTCGAAGCAATTCGTGAATTTTAAATTTACTTAAAAAATGTTTGAAAAATTAGGTCCCATAGGGTTCAATGTATTTCATTTTTTCAACCCGGGTTCAATAAAAAACTAATTGGGTGATATTATTTATTTATATTCCCATAGGTCCTACAGACCGTCTGAACAACATACTAAAATTTCATTTTGATAAACTCATTTTTACGGCAGTTATCGTGCTAACGGACAGACAGACAGACAGACAGACAGACAGACAGACAGACAGACAGACAGACAGAATGAACAAAGTCATAAACACTTTTCAACTTTGTTGTAAAGTGTTAAAAACAATAAAGCAGGAAAACGAGTGACAGCATACTAAGCATAAAAGGTAAAAACCACGAAGGAATGAAAGAATAGCAAACAAAAAAGAAGGAACCGTGTTATTTTCATTGCGCTCATTCTTTATTACTTTCCTTATACACATATAATGTATAAGGAAAGTATTGTGACGGGGTCGAAAATTCGAATTCGAGTTTTCGATGGGAGAGCATGTTTCAACCATCCCTGAACACGAATCAGACGTTTTTGTGGTGATGTGTGTGTGTGTCAGTGAGTCTGTGGAGACGATAACTGACAAACGAATGGACCAATTCGAACGAAATTTGGTACAAAAATTACAATCCGTGAATACTGGAAGCATATTGTTTTTATACGCAATCGAATGTTCAGAAACCCCCTAAATTTTCAAGTGAAATTTTGAAAAAATCTTCAAAAAATTAAAACCTATAATAAAGTTACGCAAATAGACATTTCTTATGTAATTCTTCCTTAGCAAATAATTAACATAAACTTTAGAACGCTAGCACGAACCGCTCTCGAGATATTGCACATAAAATAAATTTATCAAAATATTCCATAAATTAAAAAAAAAATATTAACTGTTGAGAAACATGTTCACTTCTCATATGTAATACCATGCGATAAATTGGGTGACATCATTCTCGTGGATCTAGCTCCTTCCATTCATGAGAAAAGATACTTTGAGTAATACTTTTGTATCTGACCGCCAATAATCATTTATCTGCTATAAGAATAATTTATTTCTCCGTCCATAACACTTGGTGATTTTGGCGACGAATTTGGCGAAATATCGCCAACTTGGCGACTTTTTTAAATGTTGCCAAATTAATGAAAATTTCGCCAAATGGATAAAAATGACGCTAAATCAATGAAAATGACGACTCATTGACGAAAATTCAATATCTTGGAAAGAATATAAGTATCTACTATAAGAATAACTCATTTTTTTTTTTACTGTAAAAATAGTAAATTCACTGCATTATATAAGGAAAGTCATGTGCTGCCCACATCAGATTTTTTTCTGTTATGCCCACATCAGATTTTCTGTCTGTTCTGCTCCATTTTTTTTCTGCCCCACCGCCGTGGTTTTTACCGTACACTCGTTATACACTATCTCTCGCTTTTCTGCCTCATTGTTATTTTTCATTTCTCCCAGAGACAATGATAGCATTTTTTTTCCTACTTTCAGCCATGTGTGCTATCTTACTGCAATTGAAGAACACACTTAAATAAGTATGGTCATGCTTTTTATTGGTCCTGAAGAAGACAGTTTTCTGCTTTTAAAACCAGTATAACTTTGTGTTTATGTTGCATTTACGAAATTTTTATATTACTGAGTCTAAAACGTACTTATGTCAAAATCTCGAATTCGAAATTTATGAGGAAAATAATACCTTCTCTACACAAGAGCATGAAAAAACAAAAATCTAGTTCTGGAAATTCTATTTTACTTCCCAATACTGTTACTGTATAAAAGTATGATTTTAACGAAATGTTTCCAAATTTAAGATTTTGAAGGGAAATGGCATTTTTAAGATCTGAATACATCGCGATACCGGCAAAACTCCTATACACGCATCCATGCTTCGTTATATATGTCAACCTTCATCATCAGTGCATGCAATATGCAGAAAAGTAGCTTTTTTTTCACTTCTACTTTCAATAAGAAACAATTTTAAAGCGAATTACGCAGACGATAACGCAATCATTCTTCTTCTCTTCTCACGATGAACAATGGTCAGGGAAAAGAGCGTGGTAATGGCCGGGCGTAGTCTACCTAAGCCCCACTCCCTACCTGGGCTTCATTCCCAAGTCAAGAATGGCATGGAAGGTGAAAAAAAAAGAAAGAACATAGCGTGATTGTGAAAAGGGGTGGACGACTTACTTCCGCCACCCGTGGAAAAAAAGATCGAATAAAAAAATTTTCTTTTCGTTTATGTTGGTTGGGATGTAAATAAACCAGAGTCGTCGTTTTGCCAGGAGGTTTCCGGTAGAGGTAAAAGTGTATGTAATGAAAAGGTAGACATTGTGGCATGGCATGTTAACTGAAGATTCATGGGCCGAAATTACATATTTTGGCCGGGTACAGCCTGAGAGTAACAAAGCCCAAAGCCAGCTCGAATCGCTAAAATTGTGTAATTTAAAGCTCGGCACAAAAATTTTTGAGTAGTGGCTCTGCACAGTCCGTACTTTTATTCTAAGATAGGTCGATTTAATTTATGGCTTTAAATATAAGTGTTCAAAATTAAATGAAATGGTATTTATTAAAATAAATCACTCAAACTGCAGCGAAAACACTAAAAAATAAAATCGAAAAAACACAGCATAAAACAAAAACAAATAAATAACATTATCAACTGTTTTAGGAGGCAAAGAACAGTCCTCCTTCGGAATATAACGATAGAGCAACCACACCAACAAAGGTAAGAAGGTTAGATGTCTATTTACCTTTGCTGTTGATATTTGTGAATTGTTGTATACAGTTGTATTTACGTTGACACAAACGTTGTATTTACGTACAGCGTTGCATTTACGTTGACACAAACGTTGTATTTACGTACAGCGTTGCATTTACGTTGACACAAACACAGACAAACACACACACACACACACACACATATATATATATATATATATATATATATATATATATATATATATATATATATATATATATATATATATATATATATATATATATATGTGTGTGTGTGTGTGTGCGTGATACAGAAATTTTAAGCTTCCCCATTAACACACCCTTTTCTTTCGTAATTCTTATTCCAAATTCCTATCTCATGCCACGCACTTATTGTAACCACATTAAATTCTATCCCAGGATATTAATATTAACAAAGTCTGCCATTACTTCCTCTTTGTCTCTACAACACCATATATGGTCACTAATTCTAACCACTACGTATACTTTCTCAATTGAAACTGCATCCCCATCACATTTTTGAAAGATAGCATGGGAAACATGCTGCCCTAGCGTTTACTATCTGATTCCCCCTGAGTCAGAAATGTAAATGTAACTTGTACTTGCGTGAAACTACCACAGACTGCACTGAGATCTCCTGCTAATGGTCGCCGACGGAGAGCTCGACCAATGTAAAAAGCCATTTTCCAAGATTGCCAGCCTAATAAAGTATATTTTTATAACTAAAGTGTCTCTTCCCTGGGCAATTTCTACAAATATCACACACATATATATATATATATATATATATATATATATATATATTTAAAAAAGAAAAAGAAAAAAAACACGAAAACGAGTATTCTTATAATACCTCTAGATCGAGGTTTGACATATCCCTGGGGCTTGACTCCCCGTATGATTCGATCGGTAGCAGGTTGGAGTCATAATCTTCTGGTCATGGAGAAAATTCTAAAGAAAACTGTATATTTTTCATTCATTTGTGTTGTTTCCGATATAAATAACAGAATCGATAACGCGTTGACGTGTTTCACGTCGAGGTTAAAGGAAACGCAATGGAACGCGAAGGTGATTATAGCATGTTAAAAGATTCAATGAAAGAAAAGAAATATTCAGAATTTCTGCAAATAAATAACTCCGATACGAAAAATCCCTAAGTTAGGTCACACACGCTAGGTCTACACATAGTAAAACGACCATGGCCGATCGAATAAAAGTGATTGCAAAGCCCCTAGCGAAGATTTGAAGAAGTTAGGAATAGTAAGTATGTAAAGTCGACTTTGTATTTACCGGTTGTGAAGTCACGTACCGTCACCATCATGATATCACGATGGTATAGCGATCAATAGCCGATCCTGAAAAATAGATGCTGCAAGGAAAATGCACATTTTTTTAATTGGAAGCGACAGCTGCAGAACCGAAAGCGGAAATCAATAGCGATCACACTAACCCCTCTGGATTTAGATGATGAAACCATATCACTCATCATCCAAGTTATCTTAAAACATAGAAACTTAAAGGAAAATGTATAAACCGGAAATGGAAAAAGCAATGACGTATTCATAGAGGGGATCCGGTGGGTCCGGCTCCCCTCTATGAATACGCCCCCCCCCCCCCCCTCCCCTGAAATGAAATTTCTGGATACGTCCTTGCCTGGGCTCTCGTGTTTTCTCGTTCAATTGTGATCCAGTATCAATTTAGTCAAGTTTAGTTCTTTTTTTTGGATTGAAAGTTCACTATACTTTGGACCCCTCCCCCCCATCCCCCCGAAAAGAAATTTCTGGATACGTCCTTGGGAAAAAGAACAGGAAATCTTTAGGAAACCACCCTACCTCCTACAGAATTTTGTTGCTAAATTCATATCAGTTGTCATCTAAGTTCTACCTATATGGCTAATCTAGAAAAATATGTGTCTTGAGTAAAATGAAGTATTTTGAACCGACAGGGGTTAAACGAAATCATTAGTGACCCCCCTCCCGCTCCATTGCGACCTCCGAAATTTGATGCTGAATCCATATCAGTGATCATCTAAGTCGTGTCTACAACAGATCCTGAGTAATAGATTCTTCAAAAAAGTTTTAGTAAAAACAATAGTATTACATATGGCGAAATTTTTGTCACCAATAAAATAAATTAATAAATTCAAGTCATGTACTACTGTTTATTCCAAAACAATTATTCTCATTTGGGCTTAATCCAAGAATGAAAAACAATTATTTATATTTAATTCAACTGACGTTAATAATGCTAGAATAGAAAAACTGTTCCATCTTCCATATCGAAAAAGTATCTAGACCGAGATATACAGATAATCAAGCAACTAATTATTTCACAAACCGGCTTTGGGATGATAAATTACTTCTCTTAAGTACTAAAATCTAAATCCCCTTCGACAGCAGTCGCATACCTTTCTGACACGCAAGGAATAACCACACTGCTATCATGACAATTAAAAATGCAATTAGAGGATTGAGCTGTGCCTTCAGCAACCGAAGATAAAACATTTTTAATCATGCTAGAAGAGCTAGAAAAAAATAAAAGTTAAAAACTGAAATTTCAAAGAAAGAATGATCATTTTCTGCGTCTATCTCATTATTAAGAACAAGTAAAAGCAAGAAACGTAGTTTCTTGCTTTTACACACTTGCATTCCCGTGGTGGGCCCAGGACGGGCTGGCCCGATAGGGGTGAAAACTCAAGAGAAAAATAAAATGTACCACAAAAAGCATCATACCAAATTTCATATTTCTATAATTAATGGAAGATTAGTTCTAACTAATCTTCCACTGAAACCGTGAAGAGTTTCAAATATTTGAATCACACTGACGTAGAAACAAACATCAGATCAAGTTAAATAAAAAGTTGTAAAACCGCTTAATGGAATCGGATATTTTGCAAAAAAAAAAAAAAAAAAAAAAAAAAAAAAAAAAAAAATTGGAATATGTACAGTGTGGACATATTAAAAATATGATGTGCCCAACACATAACTTTCTCTACAAACTACTTTCTTTTACAGTAACTTGTCTCGTGGATTGAACTAGACACACGCAAACCATGTTAACAGATTTATCGCATAATATTACATATGAAAAGAAAACACATTTGACGATACTGAATATTTAATTTTGTGAAATTTATTAGAAAAACGTGCAATGTCTCGAGAACGGCTCTATAGTGTGTGCGTTATTCGTTTATGAAAAATTATGTATAAAATGATTGTTTATTTAACAATATTGTGTGTCCTGAATTTTTAATGATTTCTCAAAAATTAATTCGAAAACTTCGGGGGTCTTCCGAACGTTCGATTGCTTTTAAAATTAATCTAGTATTTACCGATATATTAATTGTGCCAATGTTTATTAGAAACGCTCCAGTCGTACGTGAAATATCGTGTCCACAGACTCACGAACACATATATGCACTAACATGCATGCACACACACACGCCCGAGCGTACGTACACAGCCATCCCCTAAGAAAAGATCGAATCACATTCAGGGAAGCTGGAAATGTGTTCTTCCGTCGAAAACTCGAATTCAAATTTTCGGCTCCGTCGCAATACTTGTCCTGTACATAACTACTACTGTCACCTGAGGGGAATACTCTGTCAAAATTTAACATTCAATTATTGTAACAACTATCAAAACTAATGATTCTAAATTTAGCATGGAGGAAGTATCTTCTGTTGTCTATATAATAAAATGATTACTTCAATATAAATATGCTTGTAATGTAAATAATTATAATTGTTAAGTGACCAAGAATTGCTCCAGGACTGGGGTAATTACGGGTCACTTTCGGGGTAATTATTGGTCAGCATCCTTTTTGATGCAAATAGATTAAATATTGATTTATTATTTAAGGCAAAGGGTTAAAAGCAATTAGACTAAATAAAGACTTTTTTTGTCTTATAATTGGGGGAAAATAGCATACAGGCTATACAAATTTATCTGATATGCAAAAGATTTACTTTTACACTCTACAAAACTAATTACCCAAAGAACTTTATGTAATATTTATAAGCAATATTTATTGCTTAATCATCCACTGTGAATGGATCAATACCTTGCAAATCTACTGGGTCTATAAAAAATATGATTATCTTTTCTACTCTATCTAGCTTAAGCCAATAGAAATTTCCAGCTCCTCTTTCAAGAAATTTTACTCAAACTTTACTGCCTTGTATTTTAGTGATCTTCCCAATATAAAATGGATCTTTATAATAGTAGTACACAGTATAATAACTGTGGGCTAAAACAGTAGACTTAATTTATGGAAAAAAAAATAGGAATGATTCACTCAATTTAGGCATCGTGAACATCTAAGCAAAACAAAAAATGAGGATTATAGTTAAGAAAGAAACTTTACAGTTATGGTTAAAAAAAACCATATGGTGATAATTTTTAGGTTGCACAGTTATAATAGATAAAATGTCAAGCATAAATACTGTAAAACAGCACTACTGACTAGGAATTACCCCAGTGACTAAGAATTACCCCCACACATATGGGGTATAGTTTGGTTTACTCCTGTAAAATGTTTTAATGTAGTAGAAGAAAATCTTATACTCACTTTTAGTAGCTGTGGTGGTTCATAGTTGAAACAAAAATGAAAGATAGAAAAATAAACTTTACGAGTTACGAAAATCTTTGCAAAATGTGAAAAAATTAAGACCAATGTTGTTTTGCAGAAATTTAAATAGCAGATTTGAAAATAATTTCTTTTATAATATATTCCAACTTAATAAATAATCAAATCATACATTGCAAAGTAAAGGGTTCGAAGTATCTTTATGATTTTTTACAGTTTAATGAAGCGTCATTTTAATACAAAAAAGGAATGTGACCAGGAATTACCCCGGAAACTCAGTGACCAAGAATTACCCCAGGTGACACTATGTAAGGAAATTAAAACGCACCATCTCTTTTTCTCTACTACCCAGAAGATAGGCCACAACAATGGTGTACATTATAATAAATATTCATGATCATAGACATCAGTAACAAAATAGCCGAACTGGTGGAAAGCTTTCAGAATTGAAGATCTTGCTGTTTTTTAATAAACAAAAACCATTAATATTTTAATATCCACACAACGATTTTTAAAGGTCGCTAATGAAAGATTTTTAGTGTGAATCCTTTGACAAAAATTAAATTAGTATAAATTTTCAATTTTTTCGATTTAAATTTGGCTTCAAACAGGCTTAACACTAAGTACTTTTAGAAGTACAAAAATATCTCGCAGCGTAATATGCTGTATACCGTACCAGTCAATAAGTTTTTTTTTTTTTTTTTGAGATTCCAAATCGTAGTATAGACATATCCTCAGCTATATACGGTTGGGATAATGAGAAGTCAAAATTTCCAAATGATAAAACCTATTAAAGTAAAATTATGCAATTAGTCACTTCCGACATTTGCATGCAACCGCAGGCTAAAGGCATTAACATTGGCTTTCCATTATGAAGAGCACGAAACACAACAGACGTTCAAATTGTACTAAGAGTTAAAAGAGAAGTGATTTAAGCTAGATGTCAGCACAGGCTGATATTTCAGACTTTTACACGGGCCGATTTTTCTTTTCCGGCCATCCAAACTGTTGCTCTAAGTCCTCGGACGAGTCGGGTGGTCTGGGCTTTCGTCGGGCCGATATTTCAGATTTTTACACGGCTCGACCCGAATGTACTAGGGCTAAAACCAGATATTTTTGCTTTCTTATACGTAGTATTGAGAAAGTATTGTTTTCGCGAAAATTTTGGATTTCGAGATTTTGATGAAAATATATGTGGAGTGATGTCCTTCTGTCTGTGGACGATTTCTTGTGTACACACACGATAGCAGCAACAAATATTAATGGATTTTCACGAAACTTTATACTCTGCTGTGTTAACGAAAAATCTGGAACTAGATATAATTTTTTTTTAATTCGAGCGAAAACTGAAATTTATTCGAAATTTCATATTTTCTGAACTAACATAGCAGCATAGAATAAAATGTGATATAAATCATGCACAAAAGGGGTTATTTATGGCCCAATGATCACGAAACTTAAAAGTTTCAATAATTGTAGTGAAAAATAGCCGCGATACAATTTTCGTGCTCGTGACAATATTAAACTTGGTATCAATAGAAAGGTTTTTTCAAGCCCTTTAAAATGAAGGGTAACATACTATAATTGTGATCATTTAGAACAACGATATAGGTTTTTCAAATGTTTTCTTTTAAAATTTGAAAAAAAAAAAAAATCACAAGCTGTTCCCGTTCTGAAAATCCTGGAGACTCCGCCCGACGCGACACGGAATGAAGTTTATACAAATGTCACAAGGATGAATTTATGAAATTTTTGTGCTCAAAACCAAAGCAAAAACCGTCTTTTTAACCATTTGCCCTGACGGATGTTCCTAGGAAAACCTTTGGGATCCTAATAAGATTTGCAAGAAATTTATAATTTGTAAGAAAAGTTCGTTAGGTATACATTAGGTCCCTTTATAGTAAAATGACCATGACCGCATGAATAAAAACGATTGCAGTGCCCCTAGAAGAGAATTAAAATGTTAGAGAAACAAACTCTGTAACAAAACTACACAGACGTAGAAAAAAGTCCTTTTAAAACATCCAGAATGTGAGGCTGACAAATATGGGCAGACCTCCAAACATACAGCTGAACGCTTTGGAATAAATAACAGAAACATATTTAGACGTGGGATAATTTAGAATTTGTGAATAAGAAAGACTGCATAAAGTTTGAATAAGATAAAATCACTTCTCAATAGGATTAACGTACTTGGAAAGGATGATACTCAAATCTAAAACATGGCTGTAAGAGGTCCGCACGCACGTATTAAAATTTTACACATTTACCAAGCCCGTCCGGCCCGGCCCGACAGTAAGAAAACACAAACCCAGCGGGAGCTCAAAAACATTTTAAGTGCCCTAACTCGACAATTTTTGTCTCGAACCGAGTCGAGCCGAACAGTTCCCCCTCCCCCCGAAAATTATCTAAAATCCAAATTTTTAGCCATCTAAAACACGAGAATTATGTAGAAAGTAGTTTTAAAAAAAAATGTTATTCGCATATTTCTGAAATCGACAATATTTTTCATGCATTTTGTTTTAAAACTCATTTATAACTTTCTAAAACACGAACTTGTCTGAGGCGAAACGAAATTTTTCCAAACTCAATCCCAACTTTCCACGAGAAACGAAATCAGACCTGACTCAAGTTGTCGCCGGTCAAACCTCTACACCACGTCTATCTACCTTCTGCGACAACATTAATATGTACACACTCACCTAGTCTTAACTTAATTTTAATCAGGAAATGTAATGGGCACTATAGATTAATTTATAATCTATATCTGTTAGATTAAACTTTGCAGTTCGAGAATTATTAGCTCAAAGATAATATTATTAAAATCTTAAATTGCGAATAACGAGAATTTAATTATTACTTTTATTTGAGAAAGCAAATATTACGTCTACAAAGTCGTAATATTGTCGTAAAAAGTAATAACATTCATTCTGAAATTACAAGGTATCTATCTACGTCCTAAATATAAGCTTGGTAGGTGAAAAGCTGAAAACATCTGTCGTGCTCGCTTGGGGACAGCAGGACGAAGAAACAGCTGCTTGTTTTGGGGAATTTCTGGAATGTTCAGACAGGGATACTATGAATGCAAGGAGGAAGGATACAGGGGCTTTAAAGAAAGTGACAGCACAAGGAGACTTGTCAATTCGCGATACGGCCAAAGCCAAAAGGGTAACAGCTAGCAACATCTTACCGGATAGGTCTGGGCCCCCACAGCCATTAGGGGTCCCCAAAAAGATATTCATTAAATTTTTATTAGGAGGTTCAATCGTCTCCTTAAATTGCAATAATATTTATTTAAATATATTTCAACTCGCTAAACGAGAAAAAATACTGCACTTCCCGAGAAAAATTGTAATGCTTTTCTAGTAGGAAGGCCTCTTTTTGTGTACGGGCCAATGTTATGGGAAACACTATTTAGGCAGCTTTTACCATTTTTTATTATTGAAAATTTCGAATGATTTTTTTTTTTTTAATTTTCCTTGTTTAATCCTTAGCACAACATTTTTTGTTCGGCGAGCGGGGAAAAATTTTCTAGCGATATTACTTAACAGTCACGTTATTGCTCCTACTTTGAAAAGGACATCATAAAATCGGGAGGGGGGGGGGGGGGATGTTTAAAACTCATACGACTTTTTTTTCTTCAAATTTAAACATTTTAAGATACAAAAATTTGTTCTTATCGTAATTCACAAGAAATTACTACATAGAAATCCAATAAATTGCTGAATAAACGAAGCGGTGATTAAATCTTAGTAGGAAAGTTAGAAAGTATCGGGTGGTATCTATGCATATTTTTTTTTCTTTATTCAATAATTTCTTTGTCGCAGTCGGCCATTCAAATTGGCCAATACGATATTAGCTAAATTTTAACTCAGCCTGAAGAATCTATTACATATTGCAGATCATGAATAAGGGATATTTTGAGTTATAATATGTTCTGCTATGTAGCTGGTTAACCCATTGTTGCAGTACGGTCTTCAATTGCTTCGTTCTTGTTACTGGGCTGTTTTCCGTTAAAATCTCAAATTCGAAATTTTTACTCCAGTACAACATTTTTCTATACATAAATTAGTGTAGGACTGGGCAAAACTCCGCAAGCCATTTTTATAAAACTTGAACTGTTTCCGTAGGTGGCACTGGCTTTCACATGGGATATCCATATGGTGGAGACCTCAAATAAAAATTGGCTTTACAATGACAACTCAATTTTCAGCTATGAGGTTGATATGTTTTCACATTTTAACTTTCTCATACGTAGTATTGAAAAAGTATTGCTTTTCCGATAATTTTCGATTTCGAGATTTTGATGCTAATATATATTTAAGGAAATCCTGAATACGTTTTGACTATTTTTGGAGTAATGTCCATCTGATATCTGTGATCAATTCCTTGTGTACAGAACAGCAGCCACAAATATTAATGGATTTTCACGAAACTTTATATCCGGCTTTGTTATCCAAAAATCTAGCACTAGATAGAATTTTTTTTTAATTCGAGCAAAAACTTTGAATTTGATTCAAAATTATATATTTTTTTAACATGGCAGCATAGGTCAAAATTTGACATAATCATGCATAAACGGATTTATTTGTGGAACTTAATAGTTTCAATCATTGCTATAAAAAATAGTGATACAAATTTGCTTTGTTCGTGACGTCATTGGCCCCCCTTGGGGGGACAAGTTACCCCCCAGGGGTGCATTGTCAAATATGGTATCAGTCAAAACATTTTTTCAAGTCCTTTAAAGTGAAGAGTAACACGCTATAGTTATAATCATTTAGATCCACGATACAAATTTTTCAAAAAAAGAATTGTGAAATTTGAAAATAATTTGTTCTAGTTTTAAGTGAATAACATCTATGGTTGGGGTATCTCTGGCAGAAATTGGAACATTAAGAAAAATGGAAACACTTGGGAAGCTTATATCTCCGAACCAAATAGATAAAAATATAAATTTTTGTTTAGGCCGGAAATAGAGTCCCATTTATAAATATACAAAGGTGTTTCTAATTTTGATATTTCAATATTTTGAAAATGTCTAAAGAAGACAAACTACCCACAAAGAATGATGTCATTCAAGCAAAATCATTTCAGCTCCATCAAACTGGAGCAGCTGCTGATTATCGCCCCCCCCCCCCCCTTTCCAATATTTCACTCTCCGACTGCTGGCGTCTTTACACATGTTTTTATTTTATTTTATTTTTAACAATTTTTGGTCGTATATGTCTATCATATCTATAACGTTTCAAGCATAGCACCTGGTGAATTTATTTTTTTTAATGGGAAATGACGAAATATGTCAAGAGTGTGAATTGGAGTAAAATTCCGCACAGTTTGTGGGGCAGCCGTCCGCTGCGGATGTTTGCTCCACAATATTTTTTCGACCCGAATCAGTGCTATTTGTTTAATTATTTACAGTCACAGTGACAGAGAATGAACACCGCTGATATTGATGACCGTGACATGTACGGAATAATCAGCTTCGAGGAGTTTCACCCTGATGATCTACGTACTTCATAAAATTGTCCACCACCCCGCATCTTCAACCAACATTTTAAAACGAGTGCAATTCGTTTTTTAATAAAAAGTAAACATTTATCTTTGTAATTTACATATAAAAACTTTTCATTCAAACTAGTATATAATTAGGAATTTTATGTAGATTCTTTAGATGTTGTTTCTGTAATATTATAAGAACTATTAAGTTTGATTTAAGTAAGCAGTGATCACTATTTTTTTTTCTCCTCCTAGACTTTCACATGTAATTCGTGCTAATTTTCATTAAGATATACCATTCTGAAAATTTATAATATTATTCAGTATAAAATTGATTACAATATTAAATTGATTTTATTGATGTTGGTTCGAAAACAAACGGTATTGAGAAATTGCAATCCACCATAGAGGTCAGCTGAGCAGTCTCTCTATTAAAATTTAAATACGGCTTAGTCACGACATTTGCTACACAGATGTCATTTAGGAGTTCTGGTTTTGAGCTTTTCGATACATTCATGAATATTATTCTCCTTACAATCTTTCCACTATGAAATATTTATTTATAAAAAGAAATTAGAAAACTGAAACGTCAAATTCTCGCGAATTAATGCCACGAACCGGAGATTGAGAAATACTGTATTATACTACATGTAGAACAACAAACATAAACAATGCAAAACTATGCCTCGTTTGATTTAAAGTTTCTTATACTATTGGTCAATTTCCGGAAATAGCCACAAGTCTAGAACAAAATGACTTCCTTTAAAAGCAATTTTCGAATGCTGATATCAGCATTTTTCTCCCATGTTTCCACCTAAACACCGAAAATTGCACAACTATTCTAACCGTTATTCATCGGTGGTTGACTTGGAATGAAAGCGGTCGAACAATCCCTCCTAACTCGCAAAGCAAGTTTTGCGGCCAATTCGTGCCTTGTATTACCCAAGTTCAACGATTGCAAATTATATTTCCTGTATAGCGTTATACTTGTTTGCAAGAAGAAAAAAAAAATTAACGGGGTAAGTCGAGTTACGTTCGAGGTCTGGCCTTTAGATTTTTCGCTTGTAGCAGGTTGGATAGTACGTTTCAAAGATGGGCAAATTTAAATTTTTCGATCAAAGATTGTAAGATCTGTAAGCTGTGTTTATTAAAAACACCATCTTGACGTACAGTAAATTTTTACATTTTTAAGTGCCATGGCGCTTTCAGACATCATAATGTCGATCCTCAGTGGTAACCACTGTGGATGGACATTGACATCTAGCACTGTGATTTCCCCACCCCCCTCATTCATAATGATTATAACATTCGTTCATACCCCCCCCCTTTGCAAGACCTTGACTACGTTAATGCTTACATACACACATTTTGAAAGAAGTAAAATATCAATACACATTTACAACGTTCTGTCGTAAACTCCATTTATTATTTATTGTTTAACCCTTGCAAACTTACTGGGGTGTTATTGTAAAAAGTCACTAATAAATTTAAAGCATCTTAGAATTATTAGCAGGAAATATATTATTTGGGGGGAAGTACACAATAGCTCGCCTCAAAATATTGTTTTACCAGAATCATTTTATGGATGCAATGAAAACAAAATGAAAACAAAATATCTCCTAAAATGTGTTTTCCCTTTTTCTGTGGAGAAAGTTTTTAAGTTTAACCAAGTGTAACCGAAAGAAGTCGATCAACTCTTCCGGGAAAAAATAACTACGCATTTCCTATATAAATAAAAACACAAGCGAGGAAGAATCCACACACAAGAAAGAACAACAAAAGTTTTTTTTTTTCCGCGAACGCGGATTAAAAAGGATGGAGAAGGCAAAAATAAATAAGTCTTATCAGCTTGAAAGTTTTCTACCATGTTTGGTAGTTTCAAGGTATAATTAAAATATTTACACACATTAAAAAAGGTTATTTTGTAGACCTGGAAATAGGCACTCGCCACAGGTCAATTAAACAATGCAGCGTGGCAATTAAATGAAACAATTAATCGACCACCACTCCCCTCCCAGATTCTATTTTAATCAAAAACTGCTCGGACGTTTCTGCTGACGTTTGATTTAAGTCTTTATTACTCAATAAGCCTCTATATCTTTCATTTATTAAAATGATAGATTTGATCCCCACATTTTTCACTACAAGTTAAATACAGGAATATTTTATAAAATTGTTTCTACTTAAATCCAGTATCTGTTGCGTTAGTTATTTAAATTAGGCAATATAACCAATTTTTGCCTAAAAAAGATGGCATTTAATAATGTTTTATCTATTAAAGGCACTCTCCCAAGGTGCATCCTCAAATGGGGCACCTTTCGACACTGAAAGGTTTCTAAAAAAAAAAAAAAACGATATTTATTAATCAAGTATAAAACATTTGAAATGGATTATACTTTTATCTTGTGCGAAAGTATTTGGTTAGGATAGAATTGCAAAGAAATATTTATAAAATCCAAAAACTGTCCTAAGGTGTAACACTCTCCCCTACCAGTTCTTGATCGCGGCCCGGACGTGGAAAAAATTTGTGAACGTGAACTCGAAACCAGCGCCAACTGAAGCCTCTATAATCTCACCTCGGCTTGATCCAGTCCAAAATAATGCTTATATCTATAAACTTTATATTTCTATCTGTAAATTTTATATCCACACTATTAAATTCCAGTTAGAAATTTTTCACACACTGAATACTTCCGACTCGGCTACACTCCAATTTTGAATAACTAAGCTGGAGCCTGAGCCGAAACCATTTTAGAGGAATCAAGCTCGCCCCGATCCCTGGATTGATTGGGCAAGTGATCCAATTATCATATATCATCTTTGAGTTAAAGGAGCTATGAATAACATTGTAGAACGCCCAAGCAACCCAACATAGCCCATTGCCACTCTGTACAGTAAACGCACAGAAACAGAACCCACATTTTCTGCCCTGCACCGTGACAATGCACTTGACAGTCTCTTATTTCTACGATCGATGTTCACTCACTAACACAAAACACAAGATTCCTTTTTATACAGGATTCACGGACAACGAAGAAACTTTCGCCCAAAAAAAGCAACACAAGAGTAAGCAAAGACCTTCAAGTGAAGCGTGAAAAGATAGACCGAAAAAAGCTCCTTACTTCCTAAATCGCGATTTTTGCCCACAGCAATCCACCCGATTACCGTGCTCTTACACTCTCTGAATATTTCCAGAAAGACCTTCTTTAATTCTATTAACCACCTATTCCTTCCGAGAACAATCGGGAGCAATAAAGAACGAATTAATGCAGCAATTTTTCGTCTGCGGAATTTGAGAGAATGTTTAACGATTGAGAAGGAATTGCTCTACCGTTAAACGGCTAATACTTGTGTGATTCGCTGCAACATGGAAAGATATGTTTTTAGAAGATGGATGATAGTTAATATATGCAAATGTGCATTTATAAATAACACGGATACAAATTCTGTTTTGAGAAAATGCTCTTACAATTATTAACGACGGATACAAGTATAATAGGAATTCCTCCGCTACACAATAGAATTTTGTATAACTTCAGGCAAAATATGTCGTATACTTCTTATGCACTGGAAAAACAACATTTATAAAAATCCTTCCAAGAATTAAATATTGTAAGATGAATGCATGGTTGCCGTCCAAAAGGCACAATAAAAATTCTTGAATTTTCAAAATTTGCCAGGATAACAAAATTAACGAATTTAAGATATAAAAATGATTCTACCTAGATATCTCTGTACTCGCGGTAAGGCTAACTAAAATATACCGTAGAAAATATGACCAGCTATTTATGCGCACATTGACTAGAGAGTGGTTTCCATAGTAACAGAATTCCTTTTGAATATTAAATTAGAATAATTTTATTCATTAAAATGGGAAAAAATATTAGTACAATTTTAATTTTAGAAAATGATTGATTTGAACTCAGACGATTGGTTTACAACAAAATTGTAATTTTTAACTGTTAAAATAGCTTTGCGGCAAACATAGTTATATTGGTTTGGGTGAAATAAAAATAAGAAACCGACAGAGTAATAAATTCAAGATACTTTATAAAATAAATATTAAAATTTCACTTAAACTACTGTCTTAAATAATCTAAAAATAAAAAAATGCTTTGTAACAGCAAAAACAGTTGATTAGATGTATAAACAGGCTCCAAAGGCAAGAAATAACCTTTATCGTCAGGATATAGGAGAAAAATCGGACATAAAGGATTTCGTCAGGGAGACACAGTAGTCACTATAGCCAAGATTCCGAAATTTCTGCCAACATAATAATGTTCATACCAAAATATTATCACGTGAGTATTATTCTGTTAACAGAAATTTTTTTACCTTTGCAGTAGTGTGGGAAAAAGGGTTGATCTGTCTCATTTCATGAAAAATAATCAACTTTAGTTGACTTGATTATCCGCTTACTCGATTTCTTGCGCAAATTTGCAATAAAATAATTAACTCCCTTGGTGTTGTTTCGAGTGTTGCACCATTTCAAATATTCATTAAAAATTTCTAAACGCTGCAATTTGCTTGAGAATGGTTGGCTTTAGAGGCTTGAAAATGGTTTCATTCGCCTTTTTTATTTTCAGGGGGTGAGGAAGAGGGAGGAAATCATATAAAACAACAATCCGCTTAATAAAATAAAATATTTTAAGTTTTAAATTAAAACATGGCAGCCATTTTGATAGCATAGTTAGTTCATTTCACCGACAATATTTTTTAAACATTTTAGTAACCACCAAAGTATGAAACAAGAAAGATCAATCATGCATAAAGCACTGATTATGAAACACTTTCCAACTGAGATGCAATTTTATTTAAACATTTCTAAAATGCGATGCATTCAGGGGTAATATTTTTAAATTATCACAGTACTACAGTAATTTATTATACTTGACAACTTAAAGCTTCATCGAAATATAAATAGTCTGCCTCTCTATGTAAAATCAATGAATATTTCATTCATATCACTTACATTCCAGACTCCAGTCCAGAGCTAAACAATTTTGCGTGAAAGAAATTCAGCAATCTTTATACAACTCATCCATCTTACAATCGCTTGATTTATTTACATACTGCATAAGTTAAAATTAGGATTCGTTGTAGAAATAATCAAAGTTTGGTGATCATTTAATATAAAAAATATAGTAATTGTGTTGGCACAGAATTTAGATACACAGATAATAAGCAAAAATGAAAAGGTTTTACGACGGATGCAACACTAAATATAAATTTTAAATACTCTTAAATATCACGATCTTTAGACACGGAATTTTTTTTTTTTATTTTGAAATGAGTCACTACAAAGCTATTTATAAAACAATTCAGAAAAAAAAAATTTAAATAAACACATACCAAAATGAAATTGTTACAACTAGGTTGGTGTGAAAATGCATGTTTGGGGCAGTTTAAACGGAGAACAAGCTCAGCATCACTGCCCACATCATTTGCAAAAACGGTTCGCGTTCAAATTCCAACAATCCAACATTCGACTCTATCACACTTGTTACTTTTTCATACGTAGCATTAAGAAAGTATTATTTTCCCAAAAATTTTCGATTCCGAAATGATGCCTATATATGTTTTGAGGCCCCTTCAACACGTTTTGACTATTTTTGGAGTGATATCCGTCCGTCTGTCTGATACCTGTGGTCAATTTCTTGTGTACACGACAGCAACCACAAATATTGAATGGATCTTCACGAAACTTTATATCCGGCTTTATTATAAAAAAAATCTAGAACTGGATAGAAAATTTTTTTTAATTCGGACGAAAACTTTGAATTTTATTCGAAATTATATATTTTTTTTAACATGGCAGCATAGGAAAAAATATGACATAATCATATATAAAAAAATCTGTTGTGGGCAGCACATGACTTTCCTTATATACTGCAATGAATTTACTACTTTTACAGTAAAATAAAATAGATTATTTTTATAATAGTTATTTATATTCTTTCCAAGATATTGAATTTTCGTCAATGAGTCGTCATTTTCCATGTCATCATCAATGAGTCGTCATTGATTTAGAGTCATTTTTATCCATTTGGCGAGTTTTTCGTTAATTTAGCAACATTTAAAAAAGTCACCAAGTTGGCGACATTCCACCAAATTCGTCGCCAAAATCTCGCCAAGCGTTATGGACGAAGAAATAAGTTATTCTTACAGCAGATAAATGACTAATGGCGTTCATATATAAAAGTATTACTCAAGGTATCTTTTTCCATGAATGGAACGAGTTAGATCCACGAGAATGATGTCACCAAATTTATTGCATGATTATTACATATGAAAAGTGAACATGTTTCTCAATAGGAATTTTTTTTTTATTTTATATGACTTTTTGATAATTTTTTTAAAAAATGTGCAGTATCTCGAGAACGGTTCATCTTAGCGTTCTAAAATTTATGTCAATCGTTTTCTAATGAAAAATTACATAAGATATATCTATTCGCGTAACTTCATTGGCGGTTTTGATTTTTTGACGATTTTTGCAATACTTCACTCGAAAATTTAGGGGGGTTCTGAACATTCGATTGCGTATAAAAACAATAGGGTTCCAGTGTTTACGGATTGTGATTTTTGTACCAAATGTCGTTCAAATCGCTCCATTCGTTCGTCAGTTATCGTCTCCACAGACTCACACACACATACTTTCACATACACACACAAACATCACTTCAAAAATGTTCAATTCGTGATCAGGGTGTTTGAAACGTGCTCTCCCGTCAAAAATTCGAATTCTCGACCCCGTCACAATACTTTCCTTATACATTATGTATATAAGGAAAGTAAAAAAGTTTATTATTGACTCAATGATTATGAGACTTAATAGTTTCAATCATTGTTGTGAAAAGCAGCCGCGATACACTTTTATTTTTGCTAGTGACGTCATTAGCGCCCTTGGGGAAGCAAGTTACCCCCTAAGAGGTACATTGTCATGTATGGTTTCGATCGAAAGATTTTTTTCAAGTCTTTCAACGTGAAGGGTAACACGCTATAGTTTTAATCATTTAGACCCAATTTTTCTTGTAAAATTTAACTAACCAAAATTTTTCTTGTAAAATTTAATTAACCAAAATTTTTCTTGTAAAATTTAAGAAAAACTGAATTCTGGTATGAGGAAGTCGAGTGTAGCCCATTGGTTAGCGCGCTGAAGTTGCACTCGGTAGGCCCGGGTTCGATTCCAGCCACTGCCAAAACTGCCGCCGTGTTCATGCGGAGTACGATCACGTTAAACATGTGGGTCCGAAAGTCCTTCCGAGAGGTTGGTGGTAGGGGAAGGAGGGTACGGTCCCTGTGGATGCCTCCCCCACTGGGTTCCGGTCTAAATTGGGTGGCACTTCCCGACCGTCCAAACAGTTACCTTACACCTTTTTGGTAGGTCGGACGGTCTGGGTTTCAACAACAACAACACTCTAGTTAGTTTTCTATGCAACTACGTAATTGTAGGAATAATTTTAATTAAAAAGTGTAAAATACTCAAAAACCTCAACTTTCAGCCAGTCACGCCTTCAAGATTCCAGAAATTTTACTCATCCACCGGAAAAAGTAAAAATTAAAACTTTGAAATCAACTCGTTTGATAAATAAACTTTAAAAACTGAAAAAAAAAATCCGTCAGAACAATGCTGAAGGCAGCTAATACACACAATAACATAAGTATTAACGATACGTTAAATGGCCACTGTGTGTGTAATTAACATTGAAGTAGAGGCAACTTAAGATAAGGACGGCATTCGTTCTTTACTCTCCTGTGTTTCAGAGCCAGTCATGCATTCACGATGTTACGTGTAATTAGCAAAAAATGTTCGTACCGCTATTACGATGAAAAGAGGGATGTTTCGAATGAAAAAAAATTAAATTGACATAATGAAACAAATAAGATATTTTGAGGTACGAAGGGTTAAATCCAAACACTGCACGTGAATCTAACCGCATTGTTTCCATGCTCAAACAAAATTTGTTCGTGCAAATATTTTGACGTGAATAACATCTACGGTCCGGCAGAAATTGAAGCGTTACGAAAAATGTAAACACTCTGGACGCTTATATCTCCGAACCTAATAGACAAAAATGTAAACAATTTACATTTGTTTTTGGGTTTTTTCTGAAATAACGTACGATTTATGAATATTCAAAAATAATGCTAAAATTTTTATATTTTGAACTAATCTTTTTTTTTTTTTTCGGAAAAAAAAATAAAACGGTTTTATACTGTACGAATAACTTCTTGTTTCAATCAATTTGCTTACTTTTACCAGGAATATCTTCCAAAGTGTAAAGGATAGATGTAGACAGTAAGCAACAAAAATGTTCAACAGAAAATCTAGTTTCTACACCACTAATTTGATTTTATAAAGTTCTTACAGTTTTCAAGCAATCGTCTTGTCAAATTGAAGAAGATTGAAAATTTTTTGTTTTTAAAATTTGTAATGAAAACTAAACGTGCTAGCTATGAACAGTAATTGTGGCCCATTGAAAGGCTTGCAAAGATAATATATAATAGACTTCGAATTGGATTCTTTATTTTTGAAATGCAATGGTTATAATTTCAATATCTCGATTTTTTTTTTTTTTTTAAAAAGAAGGATTCTAATTTTGATATTTTAGCTAGCTATGAACAGTAAAAAAGTAATTTGTAGTTTTTATGAAGCCCTACAAGGATATATAAATGAAACTTTATTGGTGTTTTATTTGACAAGACATTTGCTACGCAAAACCATTTCGGCTCCATTGGAAAAGACCCACCGCCGATTTTTTAAATTCTCATTACACTGAACAGATAAAAGTATTGTTTTTGTAAAGTGTTTCGAATTCCGAGATTTTATGAGGAAAAGAACCTGAGCAGATTTTGAACACCGTCGGCAATGGTCGAATATAATTTCAGGTGAAAAATAATTTAGTGCAAGATCGGAATTCTAAATTTAGAAAAAAAAAAAAAATCGAGCTCGGGCAGGTAAAAGTCGAAAATTTTGACGCATATACGAAAACTCCAATTCAAATCTGGATGTCGATCCGGGAAAACTGCGCAGAAATGCAAATTCGTAAACTTGAGAGGGAAAACGGACACAATGTAAACGCGAGAGATAACAGATCTTCGAGAGGCGTTTCTCCAATGATGAATCCCTTTCCCAGAAATGATGAATCGTGTAATGGCCCAGGTATTTTTCCCATCCATTAACGAGCTCTGCCTCTTAAATTCAAGGTAGCATTCCCGGAACAAATATTTACGCATGAGACGTACTCGACAGCAGTTTCTTGAACTTTTCTCACCGCACTAATTCGAGAAATGGCCAGTTTTTTATCCTAAAAAAAAATCAATTTTGAGAAAATAGCATAATTGTGTGAAAAAATCAAAATAATGAAATGGAAAAACTACACAGGGTTCCTAGCAAAATGTTTAAGCACCCCCAATAACTTTGAAAGGAAAGGTCCAAGAATCTGGACCGTCCATGGGGGGAGGGACACCCAGTAAATATTTTAAGGGTGGAGAAGACATGAAAAATTCCCAAAGAGAAGAAACCCAAATGTGAAGGGCGACCTATGATAAATATTTTAACAGAGGCCCATAATAAATGTTTGTATTGGAGCCCACTATTAGTATCAGAGGCCCATGATAAATATTTTAACAAAGATCCATAATAAATGTTTGTATGAGGGTCCACAACATGTTGTTGTTGTTGAAACCCAGACCGTCCGACCTACCAGAAAGGTGTAAGGTAACTGTTTGGACGGTTGGAAAGTGCCACCCAATTTAGACCGGAACCCAGTGGGGGAGGCATCCACAGGGACCGTACCCTCCTTCCCCTACCACCAACCTCTCGGAAGGACTTTCGGACCCACATGTTTAACGTGATCGTACTCCGCATGAACACGGCGGCAGTTTTGGCAGTGACTGGAATCGAACCCGGGCCTACCGAGTGCAACTCCAGCGCACTAGCCAAGGTCCACAACATGTATGGGAGGCCTATGATAAATGTTTGTATGGTGGCCCACAATTTCTATAGGCGGCTCATGATAAATATTTTAAAAGAGGCCCATGATAAATGTTTGTATGGGCGGCCCATGATAAATGTTTGTATGGGGGGGGGGGCCACAGTTAGTATCGGTGACCCATGATAAATATTTTAAGGAAGACCCGTAATAAATGTCTGTCTGTATAGCAGCTCACAATTTGTATGGGTGGCCCATGATAAATATTTTAAAGGAGGCCCATGTTAAATGTTTGTATGGGGGACACAATTTGCATGGGTGGTCCTGCATGTGTACACGTTAGATCTATCTATAATAAAGTGATCCTGCCCGAATTAATAAAAGGATCGCAGTACTCCTAGCTGAAAATTCAAAATGTTTAGAATAACAAACTCGACAACAAAGTGAGATAAGTGAGAAAATCCAATTACAAACTTGTACAGCATTGTCTCATGAGTAGGAATCTCAAATAATAAAGGAAGTTGGGTTGTATGTGCATCATTCTGTCTGTCTGCGAGTGTGTGCAATCAGTAATGGGATATCTAAGCTTTGTACGACCATGAAATTTGGTAAACAGGTATTATTTCAGGATCCCAATAGGTGCGCCTCTGCATTTGTTTTTCCTTTTAGTATTTTATGTTCCAGCTCGATTTGCAATTTGGACAATATTCACACATATCAGTTTCTTAGCGATCGAAAATATTATCAGTGAATTTTCATCTTGACACCATCTGAAAAGTTGAAGAACGTTCTTTCCAACAATCTTTAAACCGAATCCGTGGGACAATTCCTTCATACTTATTTATTTTTCTTTTAAATACATCAAAATTTGAATTTCATTTACATAATCTGATGATCATTTACATAATCTGATTTCATTTACATAATCATTATATCATCGCATCCGAAGAAATAAAATTAGCACATTCTATAATTTGGCTAAAAGTTTATTTTTTTTTCGATTTTACGGAAAATTTTAATTTTTGTGATTTTTTAAGTAATTACATTCAGTCATCGCAATGTACCATCTTGCACTTCAACAGAAATTCAGTGTTCCCCTTATCTGGATCAGGTCCATTTTAAAGAGGGATGAGCAGATTTCGCAAAATGGGTTCTTGGCATCCGAGAAGAAATTTCCTGAGCTCTCCTAGAAGTTTTGAATCTTTTTTTTTTTTCTGCTTTGCGGATAGCATGCTTGATGAAGAATGAAGTAGTAACGGGTGTTTTATATGACCACTAGTGGCACTGAAGTTACTTTTATTTGATCTGCATGGTCACTTTTTCATAGATAGACCTAATGCGTATACTCAAAGAACTTTCCTTACAAAGATATTGGGGTGCACAAGGACTTTCCTGGAAGACACCATATTTCAATTTAAAAGGAAATCAACTTTACACTAGAATTTATTTCAGTTTTCCCATGTTAATCTATGAAAAATAGTCAATCTCTCTGTTTTTTTTATGAAGCAGATGCTAAAATAGTCAGGTTTTGCAGACCCAGACCTCTCAACTGACCCAGAGGGCTTACAGCAATTATTTGAGAGGCCGAAAATAGTCAGGTTTGTAATACTTTTAAATGTTGCATGAAATAAGTATGTCTAATAATTAAGTAAAAAGGAATGCATCCAGGGCCTGATTTATACACAGGTCACCGAAGCTGTGTCCCCCCAATTTTACCATTAATGGCCTAAAACTTCTAAAAATAAATGAGAATATCAGTTACATTAAGAAAATCTCAGCAAAACTATTCAATATCTTAACTAAATAAATGTTAATCCAGATTTCCATTATGCTATTTGCAAAAGTGATTGTTAGTTTCCTAAACAATCCAATGTTTCAAAAAATCTACAGGCCCGGTCCTTTAATTTGATATGTGGTTCACATTTTTTATATCAAGTATTAGCCAAGACCTTGAATGTACAGTTAACAAAAACTTGCAAAAAATAATGAATCTCCATTTTCATACAAATTCAAATTTTTTTTTACATGAACAAAACTTTTGCAAAGACCAATGTAGACTGGTGACAGAGCAACCAGAAATTTCTCAGGAGGTTGGTTAGATTTTATACAACTTATTAACTTGATTACAATCTGTCAAAATTTTGAAGGTTTAAGTACTTGTATAGTACTCATTTGAACAGACTTTATTATTATTGTGTATTGTATAATTATCTTTACATCCGTATCCCTTAACACAGGACAGACATTGTACAACTTATGGAATGGAATGCAATGTTTGTAAAAGTAGCTCAGTTAGTCAACAATTCTAAACTTTTAACGAAAAATTTCTAAACTTTTTCATTCTTTATTAAATTTTCATAACCTTTCAATAACTGTAATTATTCTTAATTCATTTAAATTTAATTCTTTATTAAATTTCAATTCATTATTAACTTTTAGGACAAAGTTTTACCACTGCCAAAACTGCCGCCGTGTTCATGCGGAGTACGATCACGTTAAACATGTGGGTCCGAAAGTCCTTCCGAGAGGTTGGTGGTAGGGGAAGGAGGGTATGGTCTCTGTGGATGCCTCCCCCACTGGGTTCCGGTCTAAATTGGGTGGCACTTCCCGACCGTCCAAACAGTTACCTTACACCTTTCTGGTAGGTCGGACGGTCTGGGTTTCAACAACAACTCACAGTACCTATAGGTCCCTGTAGATGCCTCCCCCCACTGGGTTCCGGTTTAAATTGGGTGGCACTTCCCAGCCATCCAAACAGTTACCTTACACCTTTCTGGTATGTCGGATGGTCTGGGTCTCAACAACAACTTACAGTACCTATAATATTTACAAGGTCTCCCAAGAAAATGCTAGATTGTCTAGTGGCCCAATCTAGTACCTAGGTATTATAGCATTAACATTGAAACAACTAGAACCCTACATCAGGTTTGAACCCATGGTTACCTGCTTTATAGGTTGGTTTAGGAGCGGGTTTTGTCTTTATTTTCAAATTGCGGGTCGGGTTTACTTTACTTTTAAAGCTGTGTGGGTTTACTGTACTTTTAAAGCTTTATAAGAGAAATTGAATAAATGCATGAAAAGGGGTTAAAAACTATAAACAGCAAAAAATTGTACATATATATTAGAGGTGTAAAAACTACTGAATAGAATTTTTAATATAATTCCATTGTTAGTTACACATGTCTAGCATTCGGGTCACATGTTGCTAATTTTCTTTGCTGAGGGTTGAGATCTAGTTAAACCAGACCTGCACAAAACACTAGAATAAATCGTATAAAATCTTAATTCTACTCAGGATGGCAGCTTGTGCTATATAACAGGGCTGTCCATACAAACTATGGACCCCCTATAAACATTTATCACAGACCACCCCTCCATATTTGATGTCCCTTTTTTGTAAACGTTCAAAAATACCTACTACCTTCTCCTCCCTCAAGAAAAAGTTATTTGTGGTCCTGATTCAGAGCTATAACATTTCATGGCTAGATTTAGCTATTTTTAGGAACATTTAGTATTCAAATAGCAAAATCAAGTCATAACGTTAACATGGCTAAGTTTGGAACTACTTATAATAGTTATCCATGAAATCTAATCACTTTTAATACTTTACAACGTAGTTGAAATGTGTTTCTGACTTTGATCATTCTGTCTGTCTGTCCATTACCAAGATAACTGCCATAAAAATGATTATCAAAATGAAATTTTAGTATGTTGTTGAGACGGTCTGTGGGACATATGGGAATGTAAATGAATAATATCACCCAATTAGTTTTTGATTAAACCCAGGTTGAAAAAATGAAATACACTGAACCCTATGTAACCTCATCTTTCAAACATTTTTAAGCGACGTTAAAATTCAAATTGCTTCGAAAATTTTAGGAAATATTCAAGTTATCCCATAAAATATATAAAAAAATTTTCAGCAAAATATGTTCAGTAGTTTATAAAATAAAAATTAAAATAATAATTACACCCATACAGTAGCGTAGCGTAAGAATTTTGACTCGGGAGGCTGAATGCTTGGCATTTTAAATTAGAAAGGGTTTTACTATTATTACAAGTGAGAAGTTTGCAACTACTTATAGTTATCCATGAAATCTAATCATTTTTAATACTTTACTATATAGTTGAAATGTGTTTCTGACTTTGTTCATTCTGTCTGTCTGTCCATTCCCAAGATAAGGGCCGTAAAAATGACTATCAAAATGAAATTTGAGTATGTTGTTGAAACGGTCTGTGGGACATATGGGAATGTAAATGAATAATATCACCCAATTACCTTTTGATTAAATCCAGGTTGAAAAAATGAAATACATTGAACCCTATGAGACCTCATTTTTCAAGCATTTTTAAGCGACACTAAAATTCAAATTGCCTCGAAAATTTTAGGAAATATTCAAATTATCCCATAAAATATATAAAAAAAATTTCAGCAAAATATGTTTGGTAGTTTTTTAAATAAAAATTAAAATAATAATTACACCCATACAGTAGCGTAGCATAAGAATTTTGACTGGAGAGGCTGAATGCTTGGCATTTTAAAAAAAATTAGAAAGGGTTTTACTGTTATTATAAGTGAGATTTATATTTGAATTCGCTCTTATTCTTTTGATTGAGTAAAATAGTATAATGTAGCATAAAAATGCAAAAGTGCATGAAATGCACGAAATTTAAAAATGTCACCGATGTAAGATAAATATATGCAAGATACACATTTTAAATGTTTTCATATTTCTAAATTAGACCAACCTTTGCAACCATCATATTAAATATGTAGATATAAATTAGCATATTATAAGCAAGTGACAGAAAATATATATCAGGTTTGTAATTATAAATAGCTAGAACTAGCAAAATTGAACAATTCAAGAGTGCACTGAAAATGGGTGAAAAATAAATTTGGAATGTAACAAGCTTAGTTGAACACCTCTGTAATCAACAATGTCCTTAAACAATTTTGTATATTATTTATTGACAAATACTATACTATGAAAACTCTTATCTTACAGTTACAATATGCTAAACATATTATCAATTGGTTTTGTAAAATAGATTCTGATGTAACAGATGATTACCAAAGTGAAATTCGATTTATTCCTTCTAAAACTCCCAAATACGAAAAGGATCCTTCACTTATTAACTACTATTGATGCCGAAGACTACTTCACTTACTAACTACGAAGTTTAAATAGTAGTCATTATTAATGTATTTCTTCGTCCTGGTCTTGTTTAAAATGACCTGGTCTTGTTTAAAATAAATAAATAGACCGAAGGGCTGGCCAAAAATATGGCTTAGCATCAAATTCTCTGGCCCGGAAAAGTATAAGAATTGCTGAATTTTTTCCATGCAAAATTATTTAACTCTGGAGTCTGGAATAAAAATGCATGAATGAGTTCTGCAATGTAGTTCTGCGATAATTACAAAAATATCACCCATGAATGTATCGCATTTTACAGATGTCTAAAAAATTACATTTCAGTTGGAAAGTGTTTCATAATCAATGCTTTATGCATGATTGATCTTTCTTGTTTGCTATGATTCTAACCATAAAATTCCTCTTAAGTATTTGCAACACTGTCGAGAGCCCCCCTTACCCAAGTGATGTCCATTCCCCTATGAGCAGCCCTGTACATTTAATTCCCTTATCCTCTCTTTAATTAAAATATACATCATAATCCATAAAATGCTTGCATTAATTTAAATACTTTCATTTATTTTAATTAAATTAAATAAAACTGAGTAAATTGTGATCAATAAAAATTCACAAATGTTTAAAACATGATGGTAATTATACCTACAATTATATTTGATATTTATAAAAGATGGCACTTGATATTTAATTTTAATTAAATGAGCATACTACAGCATATATCTTATTCTCTTGATCTAAAATTACAGAGTTACCTAAATTGATTTACAGTGGATTACATCACATTATGAAAATAACATACAGAGCTGCAAAACTAGGTGATAAGTGTCCACACTAATAAGCCACTACTCCAATTTATAAATATTCTTCTTTCTCATGTAAATATAAATGCTATATGTTTTTAAACATGAATATAGTTAAATATGTCATATTAATATATGGGATTATAATTAGTAAACAATACATTGATAATGGGAAGGGTTACAATTCTCCTCTAAAGGAAAATGCATATCGGATAGCAACTGTTCAACAATTACAATGTACTTTACAATTTATTACATACATAAATTTTAGCTCCCCCAGTCAGTAACATTGCCAGTAAAAATTTCTGGAGGAGGAGAATGGGGTGTTGATAACCAAATATTTTGTTTTCCATTTATTTCATTTTATTCTCCATGTATCATTTTTTCAAAATTCGATTGATTCCTGGGGGGAGGTATTATAACCCCAAAATCCTATCCCCCTTTAATGCCACAGGCCCCAATTAAACATAGATCATAAGTACCCCTTTCTTTCATAATTCTTATTCCAAATTCCTATATTAAATCACATGCTTATTGTGACCACTGTAAATTCTCTCTCATGCCATTAATATATTATTACAGAATAAACTTTCATCTTTCATCGACAACGACATATTGGCCACTAATTCTAGCCACCACATAAACTTTCTCATTTGAATTTATCTTACTCTCTTGACTTTGAATAGCCTATAATCATAACGATGACTAAAATATAAGTTTCTCACTATTAATTGCCTCGCCATCACATTTTCTTTGCTATAGAAATCACTGCTCTGAAAAGACTATGATAATGATGACTGCAGGACAACCACTGCTGCCTATATAATTTAAAGCAATGATGATGATCACAGAATCTGTATAATTTAATTCATGTTACCATGCCATAACTTAATAAATCCTATTAGAAATGAACCTAATTGTGTGCTTCAATTCTTAATTCTACTACTACCATCACATATATATCTATGATAATAAAGGAAAATGTTGGTGTTGTCTATAACAGAAAATCTAATCTATTTTGAGTAATTTTTATGATTTTCTTACACATATCAGCTCCTTAGTGACCAAAAATATTATTACAGAGTTTACATCTTGACATCATCGGAAAGATCAAAGAGCATTCTTTCAAACGATGTCTAAACCAAATTCGTAGGACACTTTCTATATATATATTTTATTTTCAAATCGAAATTTCCATATTCTAGATTATTCAATACTTCTTTCACAGAATCCAAAAACTAAAATTACTACAATTCTATAGTTTAGCAAAAAGTTGCATGTATATCTTTACATTCTAACAAAAAAATTTCTATTAAATGAAAGAATTATAGAAGATAAAATTATGTAAGCAAATGTATAATATTGTTGATTAAAGTTTCCGCAATGAAGTCCGGCAGATTTTTTGATCTGTGAACTATACATGTCCAACTGATAGTTGGCCATGCTTACAGAAGGGGGTAATATTTTCCTCGAAAAAGCACTGCCCCACAATGTGGAGCAGTGTTCTTTACACTTAAACAAAGGATTTCACATTTCATGCTAATTTGGATAGAAACTGATTTGATGATTTGAAGTCTACCTAGCAGGCACTTACTTAGGACAAAGGCAATGCTGGGCTATTCGTTCTAGTTTTTAAATAAATGAAGTATGTATGTCTTGCTAATGTACTATACAAAAGTATTCATTAGTAGATAATGTGTAACATAGTACCTACTACTTATTATCACAATCTTAAATAATAGTTTTTTAATAATGAATAAATCAAATATGACAAATTTTCCCTTTAATATTAAAAAAGAACTACAGACAAGTTTATATCAAACATGGATCAAACAATATCGTCTAAAATATCTATATTCCATACAGAAGTCAATATCTAATTTTGGTATTTATTTTCAACTGAAAATACGTAACTCATATATGAGCAGTTGTGTAGTTACGGGTTTTAGAGTGTCAGACCATCTGTCCCGCCAAAGAAACATTCTGTTATTCAATATTAAAATTAAATTCAGTAGACACGAAAGTGCAATATTCACTTAAAAAACCTTTTAAAGTAAAATTTGCTCACTAAACATTTTCATTACAGACAATTTTTTTTTAATTTACAGTCCCAAAGTATATCTGGTTGTATATTAGCTACAAATAGCAAGTATTTGCAATATTTAAATACTAAATTTGGTCTTTAAATGGCATTTTCTAAAACATAAATATGTAATTAATGCATTTCAAACTATACAGTTATTGAAGGGTACCTATATACTCGTTAATTACAATCCTATTAAATATTTATCAAGCAACAATATTGAAAATGGTTATTTTTGAATCACTGAATGTTTCCATGAATTTTTGTAACAGAACATGTCATAAATTTTTAATGAAGTATGTTTATTTAATACAAATCATAAATTACATGTTTTATTTTAACACTATATATATAAAACATGTATAACTTCTTGTAACATCTATAAATAGATATAAGTTTAAAAATTCTGTTACCAGCCCCCTCTAAAAGTAGGATCACTATAAAAAGCAATGCCAATTCACCCTGGAATGTGAAACCAGTAGTCCAACAGCATAGTTGCATGTATAATGTTTTACACTGGGCAAACCATGTCTATCCTTAGTTTAACCAGTTTCAGGGAACTTCATGACAGCAGCAAGGTATTTTTTCTTCAGAAATGATTTTGTTTACAGCACTGTGCACAAGAACATATTGAGAATAAACTACCCCTGTCAATGTTCTTGACAGGGGTAGTTTAGATTTCTTTCAATAAATACATTACATTTTATAAAATGTTGCATAAAAAAGAAGGAAATAAAGACTTACCGAAGAATTCACCTTCAGGATTACTTTCCATTTCATCCTCTATCTGTTTTGTCAAAGCCTCAATTTTTTTCTCTGCTTCAGTGGGACCCTTTTGCCTTGGCGGTGTTACATTATAAGGCAAAAGTGTCTTAGAGTTCAAGGTATTTGGCTTATATCCAGTACCTGGATAAGGTGGAGGAGGAGGCAAATGGCCAGATGCAGACTTTGTTGCCATTGACGATGTTAAAACCTGTGAATGAGCTGGTTGTGGCAACTGCATTTTTGCTAACATTGATATTTGATCATTTGGATGAACACCATTTGGCTGAGGCCTAATGTAACTTTGATTAGAAATTAAGCTATGAGTACTACCATACACAGGTGAGTGAATCGATTGGTGGGATAACTGTTGGCTATGAATAGGAGTAAAAGAATTGGCAGCATTTGGTTGTCGCAGTGATAAATTAGTAGAATTACCACTGATATAGCTTCCTAAGTTATTGTGAGCAGGGATTTCAGGCTGGGGAGCGTACACAATGTTACTGACAGGGGGAGAGTACACAATGTTATTGACAGGGGTAGCTGCCTGCTGATAATGTAATGTACTACCACTAGATACTTGGTATATATTAGTTGATGTTACAGGTTCACAGCTATAACCAGCAGACATCAATGGATAATCCTTAATTCCAGATGTTATATGGCTTATATTAGATACACTGTGCTGTGGAACTGCAGATACATAAGGGTAGCTTGTTGCAACTGGTCGCTGAACTGACGTACAAACACCTACATTATAAATATTATTTCCACTAGTAACTGTTGGCAACTGTGACTTTAAGGAAAGTTCTTGCAAATTAGCATATATAGGTTGTTCCACAGAAACTTTAGGATAAGGATATGGAGGAGGAGGTTTGGGTACAACACCAATACATGTATTTGGATTTCTTATATCCAATGAACTGCTTGGCCTTGAAACATGTACGATATCATGTTGAAGAGAAGAGGTATTTATCTTTGGTATAGTGTCAGGAATTCCTGCATTCCTGACTGTATTTAAATTTTCATATATTGGCCCTGTATAACTTGTTCTAGGAGAGCCCGAATTTTGAGACTCACGACTACCACTGGAACTACTTAAACTACTACGAGGACTGGAATGTAATGAATCGTGACCAAGCCTGCCATTTATACTAGATATTGAACTTAAAAAATTTTTATTTGAAATATTTGCGTATTTTATGTGATTCCTATCATTGACTTGTAAGAGAGCTGGCTTTGTTATGCTACAGTTTGAATTTGTTAATGTATATCCTTTATTAGATAATCCATTAGAAAATGATGGTGATATCGATGAGCTCGTTATACTGATAGGTTGTTTAGGAGTAGGAAACTTTGCAGCAGCTATGACACTTGCACGATCAATTTTTTGATACGCTGGTGGGTCTTTAGTTTTTAAACCAGACCCGGTTTTCACGAAACTTTCTATAGCACCGACAGAACGATTGTGTTGTCCAAGTGCGTCATTTTGCTTCAAAGACGCCAAAAAGGCATTTGAGACATGCGGGGATCTGTGATCTATAGGAGTTTTACAACTTCGGTCAGTTAAAACGTCTGTCACGTAACCATGCTGTACTGCACTTGCTTGTTTTGTACGAATCCTCCCATAATACGATTCGGGACTAATATTGGAATCCAGTCGCGAAGCATGAAATGCGGGATGAGATTCCAAATTCAAATTTGCATATAACTCTCGTTTCTTTTCAAAATCTTCGCCGGCAGAAGTTTCCGACTTCTTTAAAGTTGTAGAATTGGCACTAAAACACTCGCGGGATGGCACTTCAAATAAACTTAAATCCTTCATAAAACGTGAAGCATCCTCTTCTAACTCGTCATCATACATATCCATGCCAGAAACATTGATGATACACACATAAAAGTTTATTAAAATTCGACAACTGTAGCTTACCACTCAACACACTCACAAACAAGACATCGCGCCACAACATGAGAAGACGTCGCAAAGGTGGTTCATTGCTGAATTTCTGATGTTTGTGGATGGTAGATGCGGCTTTGCTGTGACGTCACAATCAACATTGGAATGTCTTTTTGTTTTGCTATTATATTTTCCATTCACTCACTAAACATCCTAAAACATTTAAAGTCATATTAAATTTATGATAAAAATAAATATATAATTAAGAAAAAGTATTTAAGTAGTGATCGCAAACTCCTGCAGTGTCGCAAATTTTGCTATGAGCAAGCCTTTTGAGTTGCACCGACGTCACATTTCCCTAGTAACGGTTGCTACCGCCATACTCTTTATAGACGCCGTCAGCCATTCCTGTCAATGTTAAAGCGGCAGCTATCGATTTTTTTATCTTAACACTGTCAAGATTTCACTGTGAAATTATACCTCACACCACAACGTTGCTTCTAGAAAGCCAATAAAGGTATCGAAAAAAATTACTTTTTTTCGAATTTGTCTGACGATAAGTATATTATCCGTCACTTCTGGATCGCGTGTACTGATACAACAAAACCAATGGATACTATCGGCATTTATTGCTTCTACTCCAAATCCAGATACAATGAAAAAAGTCAAGTTACTTTTCATGTCCATTTATTTACTTTATTTTGATGCAATAATTTGTTTTAAAAGAAATTTGGGAAATATAAATACCTCTGATCAAGAGAAATTATGTGATTTCACTCGAGCTGATTTGAATGATTGATTTAAAATTCATTTCATTTACCAGATCTAGATGATATCTTACTTAGACAGACATGATTTTTAATATCCTGCCTATGTTTTGATATTATTTAGAGTTGCAAGAACAAAAAATAGACTATTTTTTAATATATATATATATATGTTACATGTATACTGTGTATGTTTGATGCTGTTTTTTCATTAATTTTCCTTTGAAATGTCGAAATGAATCATTTGTGACTAACACTTTGCTGACAGGTTGTGAGTATGCTCATGTTTGAATGGCTACATGTTGCTGGCCAGTCATCGTGTTTTCATGTCACTATATTTAAAACATATTGTTACTTGAGGGGGATCCCAGAGTATGTGGAGAATACTTTTCCAAAGGAAAGTGCAGCAAAACTCGATATGTTTGTAAAACTTGTGTATCATTTCACGTAGGTAAATGCTTTACAGTATACAGTACCCGAAAAAATGATTAAATATATGTAGTAAGTTTCATTTCAATGTATGCTGTGTAAATAAAGTTTATTGAAGCATATTTAAATGTTTTGATTTTACTTACGGGAGGGGGGATCCCAGAGTATGTGTAAATAAAATTTATTTAAGCTTATTTAGATGTTTTGATGTTATTTGGGGGGGGGGGGGAATTCCAGAGTATGTGGAGTATGCTCTTCCAAAGGAAAGTGCAGTGAAACTCGATATGTTTGTACAACTTGTGTACCATTGCACATAGATAAATGCTTTACAATACACGGTATCCGAAAAAATTATTAAATATATGTAGTATGTTTCATTTCAATGCATGCTGTGTAAATAAAATTTATTGAAGCTTATTTAAATGTTTTAATTTTATTTTCAACTGCCGAAACATAGCCCACTACACGGAATAGCTTTGGCTTGAAATAGTTAGTCAGCAATATGTTAAAACTTATTTTTGATCTCTACAAGATCTCGTCTAATATTCTCTGTAAAAATACAAACCATATAACATGTGGTACGCCACAGACGATAGATGTGCTGGATACATTTTTATTTCATTTGATCGTGAATAGTTTATGTATAAAGTTTTTGTAATATTTCACCTCTAATTAGTATCATTTGTCGAGATCAGAACAATAATTTTTAAAAGTTTTGCCATATGCAAAAAATAACTTAACTTGAAAATTACATTTTTTGAAAAAATAATTGTGAGTAAATGAAACATTGTACAATGCTTAACAGATTAATCCATTACCACAACAATATCATTGATGCATTTTCAAAGATAAAACATTTAACGTGTGGAAGTACTTTGTATTAATTTGTACAGAAAAATAAAATTGATCTCTCATAGCGGTAGCACAGTTAAAGCACGGTAAAAAATACCATCGATGGAAGTTACCTAAAGCAATTAATTTCTCTTTTGTCATTATTATGTGCATGCGATTATATTATATGCGGATTCGACAATTTGCTTAAAATTTAAATTTCATTTCGTTTATCAGATTTAGATGATATCTTACTTAGACCTGATATTTCATATACTGCCATGTTTTGATAATAGAATGTCTATTTCCAAAAATAAATAGACTATTTTTTTCTAAAAGCTTTTTGTTTGCTTTCTTTGCAATATGTAGTTCACTATATATACATAATATGTTACATATACTGTCTATGTTTGATGCTGTTTTTCAATTTGAAATGATGAATTAAATCATTTGTGTTAAAACCCTATTTTTGATCTCTATAAGATTTCGTGTAATAGTCTACGTAAAAATACAAATCAAATAACATGTGGCAGGTCACAGATATGATGGGTGCATTTTTTTCCCATTCGACCATGACTTGTTTATGCATAAAGTTTTTGTAACATGTTGCAGCATTTTGTCCCTAATTGGAATCATTTGGAGATTTAAGAAAAACAATCATTTGTGAAAGTGTCACCATATGCAAAAAATAACGGTATGCATTTTTTTTCATTCGACGAAACAATTCAAACTATATGAAATTTCTATGTAATATATAAAAATAATGGAAAATATGATCATATATTACTTACTACAAAGATGTAATATAATTTCTAAAAATGTCTGTTTACTTTTTATTATTCAACACGGTTTACTTCCGGTTTATTTGGTATGCATCTTAAATGAAATCAACTTTTTGGAAGTGAGTTCAAAACAACATCCAGAGATGAGTAACTTAGTTATGAAACTGCTCAACTTCAAACATGTCATATGTCCCTAATTCTATTAACACTTTACAACAAAGTTGAAAAGTGTTTATGACTTTGTTCATTCTGTCTGTCTGTCTGTCTGTCTGTCTGTCTGTCTGTCCGTTAGCACGATAACTGCCGTAAAAATGACTTAATCAAAATGAAATTTTAGTATGTTGTTCAGACGGTCTATAGGACCTATGGGAATATAAATGAATAATATCACCCAATTAGTTTTGGATTGAACCCGGGTTGAAAAAATGGAATACATTGAGCCCTATGGGACCTAATTTTTCAAGCATTTTTTAAGCGGATTTAAAATTCACGAATTGCTTCGAAAATTTTAGGCAATATTCAAATTGTTCCATAAAATATATAAAAAAAAATTCAGCGAAATATATTCAGTTGTTTTTTAAATAAAAATTAAAATAATAATAACACCTCTTATATTAAGCGATCACGTGTCCATGATATGAAACGATCACATGACCCACTTCAAAATGATATATGGCATCCATCTTGTGTCAAAATCGTGATTTTTAAAGTTCTTTTTAATTCATATTGAGTGTTGTATCCGTCCTAAAATTACTTTATTTTTGCCTAAATTCTGTGCATCTACATACTGAAACAACGCAATGACAATATATTTCAGTTTAAATGCTCTTCCAAATTTGATTATTTCTACTATTAAGCCTATTTTTCACCTATGTAAAATGTAAACAGCAAAATATGTAGAATGAGTTGTATTAGAATCGCTGTAATTCTTTAACACAAAATCATTTAGTCCATGGAGTCTGCTTAGCTGATATGAATTCATTGATTTTAGAAAGAGAAGGACGATATTTTTCGATGAAGTTTTACGCATAGAGTTTACTTACTTGCAGCTCAATGGTCTTAATTTTTAAATAAAATAAATTATTATAGTATTGTGATGAATGACATGAATGGGGGAATTATTTATGAATGAAATGTTGCTTTTATAGAGAGAGCCAGGCGTGTTATTTTTTTATGACGTCATTTGAATGGATTTCAGTTGTTTTCGATGAAGTTTTCAAATATAATAAATTATCGTAGTATTATGATAGTTCTAAAATTATTACCGAGGAATGTATAACATTTTAGAGATGTTTAAACCAGGCAATTTATACTTTAATGCCGTCATTTGAATGAAGTTCATTTTTTTCGATGAAGGTTTAAGGTTTCAAATATAATAAATTAATGTAGTATTGTGATAAGTTTTAAAATATTACCGAGGAATGTATTGCATTTTAGACATGTTTAAATAAAATTGCATTGAAGTTGGAAAGTGTTTCATAATCAATGCTTTAAGCATGATTGATCTTTCTTGTTATAAATAAATTCATATTTACTCATTCAAAACAATTATTTGTGTTCCATATCTAGTCTTAATTTCAACCAAAATATGACACACATGGGATATTTTAATGAGATTTCTTTCCATTTTTAATTGAGCTTAAAATATGATTACAATGGATAATTTCTTCAGATTTTTCCTATTTCACTATTTTATAGTGGTGTTTAAATGGCGTACTATTTTGTAGTGGTGTTTAAATGGTCGAAAACCCAGGCCGTCAGACTCATCCGAAGATATAGAGCAGCAAAAATGGGCGGCCTGGTAACGGTGTTTAAATGGTGTACTATTTTGTAGTGGTGTTTTATGCTTTTCTTATTTGAAGACCCAGACCGTCCGATTCATCCGAAGACATAGAGCATCCACTAAACTTTGCTTTGATTAGTGTAATTTCTTACTTGATATCTTAGTGAAGTGAAAATAAAGGGAATTAACCAATACTTCAAGTTAATTTTTTAGAAAGTAAAATTCAACAAATAATCATTAACGTTAAAAATGCAGAAGACGTATTTAATTATAAAATTATAAACTGGTATATTAAGTTTAAGTTTTTATCTTATATTGTCAAAATGTGCTAATATTTTTAAATATCATGCATTCTTTAAAGTTTTAAAATAATACTTTGGATTAAAATGATTGGTTAGTTTTTGTACATATAGAATATCCAGAAAAATTTGATATTTTTTACATTGTAGAATACATTAGTAGAAAACCACGTATTATACGTCAAATGTAGAATACATATTCTATGTGCCCAACCCTGATGTATACATACAATTGTAAGTATGCATCCCTTATTAAAAATTATTTTCATATGTATAAGATAAATTTAATTTTGTTCATTCTTTCCGTTAAAATGAATTAGAATAAATGTTAATTATATTGTAATATATGAAAAACTGCTCGTACATTTATTGCATATTTTCAACCATTCAAAATATATAATTTATAATAGATTTTATGCATAATTGTAAAATCGCTAGGCAATCTACATTTCACATTTCACCTTTATCCTCATAAATGTATTCAATATTTCATTTGATGGCAGTATTTTTATATTGCCGAAGAACCTAAATTTATCACAGAATCTCAACCATGCTCTTAAGTACAAAACAATAAAATTATTGTTTGATTAATTGCAGTTGCATTGTTGATAGCATTTTGAGGAATTAGTATCTTATCTTTAGTTACACTAAGAAAGAATATTCTCATTTTTGGCGACTAATTTCTCTTCTAACACAGAATTTGCTAAATCAATAATTGCTGTAAAAACTAATTGCTATATTTAATGACCGCTAACTTCGAGCACCACAGCTCATTATTACTGCACTTACGTATCAACCCAGATGTATTGAATATATTTACAAAAATTTTGCACAGCTTTTGAGTTTAATTTTCTTTAAATCAGAAATCACAAGGTTGCTACAAAACAAAATAGTTTTGTGATAATAATTCAGAATCATATTGATTTATCTCCAAATGTTGCTATGTGTAAGCTGTTTACACTTAAAATGTGTTGAGACCCAGACCGTCCGACCTACCAGAAAGGTGTAAGGTAACTGTTTGGACGGTCAGGAAAAGTCACCCAATTTAGACCGGAACCCAGTGGGGGAGGCATCAACAGGGACCGTACCCTCCGTCCCCTGCCACCAACATCTCGGAAGAACTTACGGACCCACAAGTTTAACGTGATCGTACTTCACATGAACATGGCGGCAGTTTTGGCAGCGGAGGGAATCGAACCCCGGCCTTCCGAGTGCAATTCCCGCGCGCTAACCACTGGGCTACCGCGCCCTACACTTAAAATGTGTGTTTACTTTAAAAATTTAAATGTGTTTCCTTATTTTTTTAAATGCAAATATTAAAACATGTTTGTTTACTTTTGAATATCTCATCTTGAAATGCCTCTTTACTCTTAAAAAGTGAGATGTTTGCTGTGCTATTTATGCTAATTTTATGTGTTTAGTTTCGTCAAGACGGCATGTTGTGATTTTAGTTGTGGAGTACAAAACTGTTCTTGTGAACATAGTTATATGCTCCATGAGTCCGAAGCCACTACTACTACTCTTAAAATGATTTAAAGAATCAAATTTGAAAACACTGTTTACTTTTATCTTTTCATTAAATTTAAGTTTTAAAAATTTAATCTTAAAAATATTCATTTTCTTATTCCAATTTTATAATCACTGAGAGTGTATTGTGGCAGCATTGCAGTCTTTTTGCAACCAAGCTAATAAAATAATATTTTTGTTACAATAAAGTTGCAAAATTTAAAACTCTTGGAACAGTTTCAACAGCTTCCTAGCATGAAAATATAATAGAACCTTTCCTTGCTTTATTTAGAATTGCTTATATTTATCATTTTATAATTGGAGATTTAGTTGGAAGAAATCAGCTGTATCTCAGAGCATCAAATCAGCAGCGTTCAAAGAGCGTTAAAGAGGGTAACAAGCTTATTATATAAGATTCCTTTATATGAACTTATTACTTTTTGAAAACGTAAGAACATATCTACTTGCTTTTTATTTTTATACCACTGCATGTTATCTATAATTTTCTAGCAGAATCTCTTGTGTATACCAATGCTGTCATGACTTTTACTTTCCTTATATACATAATGTATAAGGGAAGTATTGTGACGGGATCGAAAATTCGAATTCGAGTTTTCGACGGGAGAGCACATTTCAAGTATCCCTGATCACGAATCAAACATTTTTGATGTGATGTTTGTGTGTGTGTGTATGTGTCTGTGTGTGTCAGTGAGTCTGTGGAGACGATAGCTGACGAACGAATGGAACGATTCGAACGAAATTTGGTAAAAAAATCGCAATCCGTAAACACTGTAAGTCTATTGTTTTTATACGCAATCGAATGTTCAGAACCCCCTAAATTTTCGAGTGAAATTTTGAAAAAATCGTCAAAAAATCAAAACCGCTAATAAAGTTACGCAAATAGACATTTCTTATGTAATTTTCATTAAAAAACAATTGTCTTAAATTTTAGAACTCTAACATGAACCGTTCTCGAGATATTGCACTTTTTTCAAAAAAATTATCAAGAAGTCATATAAAATAAAAAATAAAAATTCCTATTGAGAAACATGTTCACTTTTCATATGTAATACCATGCTATAAATTTGGTGAAATCATTCTCGTGTATCAAACTCGTTCCATTCATAAAAAAAGATACTTTGAGTAATACTTTTGTATTTGAACGCCAATAGTTATTTATCTGCTGTACGCATAACTTATTTCTTAGTCTATAACGCTTGGCAAGATTTTGGCGGCAAATTTGGTGGAATGTCGCCAATTTGGCGACTTTTTTAAATTTTGCTAAATTAACGAAAAACTCGCCAAATGGATAAAAATGACGATAAATCAATGATAATGACGACTCATTGACGAAAATTCAATATCTTGGAAAGAATATAAATATCTACTATAAAAATAATTTTTTTTTTTTTTTGCTGTAAAAGTAGTAAATTCATTGCATTATATAAGGAAAGTCATGTGCTGCCCACATCAGATTTTTTTGTAATTGGGATTTTAAAATTTAAAGATCTGTGTACAATTTTTAATTGGAATGCTTAAAACTCCTAACTTAAGTTTGGCGTAGAAATTTCAAAGCATATTTTAATGAAATATGATATGACATATTTTGTAATTTGATGGTTATGTGTTATAGAGTATGAATTTCAAATTATTATACATAATGATAGAATTTTCTTGTGTAAAGATGTAGAGAATATACAAAAAAAAAGAGAATGCATTTTTTATTTACAATACTTTTTAGTTAAAATGAAAATATATGTAATTTGATGGGTACCAATTACAATACAAGAAAACACATTGGTGTTTCTTTCCTATTAGTCTTTCTACACAACCCAAATTTGATACCAAAGTAGCTTCTTAAATGAATGTAAAAACAACTTTGTAGTATTTTTGGAAAATTTACCCATGTTGTACATGTAAGCACATTTTGTACTATGTTGTAATGTCTAAGTACGTTCCATAATTCCATGCATTACAGCAGTTTTGAATTTATCCAATTAACTACAAATTAAGTACACTGGGATAATTTATGGATAATTTAAGAAGAAAGTCAGATTCAGTTTGATGTGAATGTGCTATGCTCAAATTACGTATTAAAAACCCAAAGTATAGTCGATAAACATGTCTACGTTCAAAGAAAATCACCAGTAAATAATGTATAGTATATCCACTTGTTTTTCTTTTTGTGGGTAAAGAAACAAATGATGGTATTTTATGTCAGGTACTTGATATTATAATAATAAAATATTTTATAGAAATCTTATGAGAAAGACATAAACAATATTATATAAATTTTGTTATAGCGTTATGAAAATACTTTATACAGTTTTAAAGTATTTTCAATTCCATTATAATGTTCTTTACTAAAATTATACTAAAATTTATTCGAATTGTTCAATTTGTTCTATATTGTGTCCACACACAAACATACATTGTTTGCATATGAGTTGCACCGTTTTAAGACTTTTTTGGAGGAGGGGGGAAAAAGTTGTAATGTTCCAATGATGGAAATATGATTCAGCATAAAAATTATATAAGAAACACAATAACTTGGATATCCTTATGGAGGGCAGCCCTTTTACACATACAGACATAACTGCCGCCGTGTTCACGCGGAGTACGATCACGTTAAACATGTGGGTCCGTAAGTCCTTCCGAGAGGTTGGTGGTAGGGGAAGGAGGGTACGGTCCCTGTGGATGCCACCCCCACTGGGTTCCGGTCTAAATTGGGTGGCAGTTCCCGGCTGTCCAAACTGTTACCTTACACCTTTCTGGTAGGTCGGACGGTCTGGGTCTCAACAACAACATACTGACATAATTTGGGATATGTTATGTAAATAATCACAAAACCCATTTGTAAGGAGCATCCCCAAAATTTGGAAAACACTCGTATTGCAGATACCAGAATTCATGGACCAGTTTTTCACTTATCATGTACTCATCAACATGGAATAGCCAATATCTGCAATGGCAGCAAAAAAAACTTGTTATAAGTCACCATTTTTGTTAACTTCCATGAGAACTGACAATATAATAAGGGCAAGACTGGTCCATGGATGCTGATATCTGTATTGGGAGTGTCTTCCAGATGTTATGTATAGTTCAGTGATGCTAAAAGTGTGTAAATCAGAAGAAAAGTATTCATATATATGATTCCAGTCACAATACTTTCCTTATGTATAAAACTCAAAGCTCAAACTTTTACATCCTTTGTACGACATATATTCAGTCATGAAAAGATGCTTGTATAAACAATTATTACACAACAATTGTAGGGCTTACCGTGCTGAACACTCCGGTTCTCGTTAGATCACCGAAGTCAAACAGCATCGGGCGCGATTAGTACTTGGGTGGGTAACCACCTGGGAACACCGCTTGCTGTTGGCACATTTCGGGCGCGGTAGCCCGGTGGTTTGCGCGCTGGATTTGCACGCTGCCACAACTGCCGCCGTGTTCATGCGGAGTACGATCACGTTAAACATGTGGGTCCGTAAGTCCTTCCGAGAGGTTGGTGGTAGGGGAAGGAGGGTACGGTCCCTGTGGATGCCTCCCCCACTGGGTTCCGGTCTAAATTGGGTGGCACTTCCCGGCCGTCCAAACGGTTACCATACACCTTTCTGGTAGGTCGGACGGTCTGGGTCTCAACAACAACAACACAACAATTGTAAAAAATTTCCATATTACCTAATTTCTTTTTTTAAATACTATATATGTATTCATCAGAAAATGCATATACTTTTCTATTTCAATATATAGATTTAAAAATATAGAAAGAAGCTCCAGGATTACAAATGAACCTGACTGACTGCACTTTGAGGTACAAAATGCTCACTACAAGCAAGTTTTTTCACTTTCCCTAGTTTCATAATCTATATGCAGGGCAAGAAATTTCAGTTTAAAGTTTACTCGCATAAAAAGCTTTTCACTCAGCAGTTTAATATAAATAACATTGCATAATCTGTTTGTCATTTCTTATCGAATGCAAAATTGCATTAAATAAAGCTTAATATGCAGACTTTTTACAAGTTATTGTGTGATTTGGTATGTTGCAGTTTGGAGAAGCATTTTAAGAACAAATTAAAAAATTTTCAGCCTACGACAGCCAGCTTTATGTGGTATATCAATAAATGTGCATGAATATTAATAGAGATATTCAATGGAAATGTGTACTCAAGAAAAAACCCAAATAGATCACTTCTACAGAGTTAACTTATATTACACATAATTATGCCTGTTTTGCATATCTTCAGTAATAACTAATACAACAAAACAACCGACCTTTTATATATATAAAGGAGTCAGCTGCTATATTATAATCAATATATTACTAATAAAAGTCTTGCGATATGGGTGTTTTAAGTGCATGAAATAAACATAGCACAATTAAATAAACAAACTTTGATAACACAGATATGATTACATAATGCACAAGAGCAGATGTCAACAAAGTAATTTTAAATTTAACCCAATTTCTATAGCAAACTTCCAAAAGCACATATTGTGCATATATGCTTGTAGCGGCAACGTCAAACTTAAGTCTTTAAAACACATATTTTTATTAATATTTGTGCTAAATAATCTTAAGAGAAAATAAATTTAGATATATCTTACTAAAATTATGTACTAAATGATTGTAAATTTCTAAAATCGTCTGTAATATGTAAACTAATATTTGACAACAAGTATGGATGCCGTGCAGTGGAATTGCGGACGTGACGTCACATGAAACTCATCCATAGATGTACCCTTAGACGCAATTGGACGCACTGAGAAGAAAATATATTTGAATAATTTTTACTTTCTTTAAATATGCAATAATGCATAAGGAAAGTATTGTGGGTCGAAACTAGGGTCGAAAATTCGAATTCGAGTTTTCGACGGGAGAGCACGTTTCAAGTATCCATGATCACAAATCGAACATTTTTAAAGTGATGTCTGTGTGTGTGTGTGTGTGTCAGTGAGTCTGTGGAGACGATAACTGACGAACGAATGAAGCCATATGAACGAAATTTGGTACAAATATTACAATCCATGAATACTAGAAGTCTATTGTTTTTATACGCAATCGAATGTTTAGTTCGACTACCCTAAATTGTCGAGTGAAATTTTGAAAAAATCATCAAAATATCAAAATAGACATTTCTTATGTAATTTTTCATTAGAAAACGATTAACATAAATTTTAGAAGCCTAGCATGAACCGTTCTCGAAATATTGCACATTTTTAAAAAAAATATCAAAAAATTGTATAAAATAAAAAATATATATTTCCTATTGCGAAACATGTTCACTTTTCATATGTAATATCATGCAATAAATTGGGTGACATCATTCTCGTGGATCTAGCTCGTTCCATTCATGAAAAATGATAATTTGAGTAATACTTTTGTATTTGAACGCCAATAGTCATTCATCTGCTATAAGAATAAATTATTCCATCCATAACGCTTGATGAGATTTTGGCGACGAGTTTGGCGGAATGTTGCCAACTTGGCGACTTTTTTTAATATTACCAAATCAAAGAAAATCTCGCCAAATGGATAAAAATGACGCTAAATCAATGAAAATAACGACTATTTAACGAAAATTCAATATCTTGGAAAAAATATAAATATCTACTATAAGAATAACCTATTTTGTTTTTACTGTGCAAGTAGTAAATACATTGCACTACATAAGGAAAGTCATGTGCTGCCCACATCAAATTTTTTAAAATGTAACCATCTCCTGCATAACAATGTGTCATAGTGTATTCCACTATGTCATACCAATTCCTCCTCCATAAATCTATTCTGTTACAGAATTAAAATTGTATTCAGTAGACACTAAAAGGAAATTGTTTTTGAATCACTGAAAGTTTCTACGCATTTTTGTACTCGTCCAATAAGAGAAGGAGAAGGAAAAAATTCCGAGGTTCTCGATAATAAAGATCGGAAACCTCTGGGTTTTCTCATTCTTTTTCGTTTATTGGATCTGGCCTTTCAGTTCAGGGCGCTTGGATAAACGATAAACTTTTCTCTCAGGTCATATTTAGCGAAATAGTGTTTCTTAGGAAACGTTTTGTAGAAATTATATTTAAAGATATATGTATGACAACGTTTAAGAATAAATTTAACACACATACACAGAGGAAGTGTATAGTATTTGATAATTGTTTTTAGAATCTTCTTTCAAGTACTAATTATTAAACAAAAAAAGAATGATAATAATATAGATGTAAAAAGTTGTATTATTCATGAAAAGAATATACACTTATTCTGTTAAAAATTGAGTTGTGTATAGAATAATCACTGGTAGGTAACAGTATTGCTAAGGAAGGAATTCCTTAAATTTGTCAACTTTTGCCAAAAATATTCTTTTACGAGGGTCACACTGAAATGTTTGAGATAGGGGCAGACGATATTCCACGTCTCTTTTTTTTTTGCTTAAATTCTGTGCATCTACATTCTGAAACAACGTAATTATAATATATTTGAGTTTAAATGATCATGAAACTTTGATTATTTCTACAACGAAGCCTAATTTTAACTATGGAGAATGTAAACACCAAAAGGTGTAGGATGAATTGTATAAGAATTGCTGCATTTCTTTAATTATTTAGCTTATTTTCAAAATTATTTAGCTCTAGAGCCTGCAATATAGCTGATATGAATGACACATTCATTGATTTTACATAGAGAAGCAGGCGATTTTTTCGATGAAGCTTTAAGCATAGAGTTAAATTACTTGTACCTCCATGGTTTTAAGTTTTAAATAAAATAAATTATTGTAGTATTGTGATGAATGAAAGGAATGGAAAAAACGTTAATGAATGAAATTCTGCTTTTACGGAGAGAGCTAGGCGATTTATATTTCGATGACGTCATTTGAATAAAGTTCATTTGTTTTCGATGAAGTTTTCAAATATAATATATTATTGTAGTATTGTGATAATGTAAAAATATTACCGCTGAATGTATCGCATTTTAGAGATGTTTAAACCAGGCAATTTATATTTCAATGACGTCATTTGAATAAAGTTCATTTTTTTCGATGAAGTTTTAAGTTTTCAAATATAATAAACTAATATAGTATTGTGATAATTTTAAAAATATTACCCAGGAATGTATCCCATTTTAGAGATTTTGAAATAAAATTGCATTGCAGTTGGAAGGTGTTTCATAATCAATGCTTTATGTATGATTGATCTTTCTTGTTTTTCAAGTTGCTGATCGGTTTTCCTTTATTTTTGTGCTTGTTAGATTGGTCACACGATTGCTGACTGACATGTTGATATGGTGACATACATGACTGCTATGGACATAACCAACCTGCTTGGCGACATGCCCAACCTGCTTAGTGCAGGGCCGTAGCTAGGTGAGGGCCTGAGCACCCCCATGAGGTATCCTCAGCCCCCCACCCTGATAAAAATATTGAATCTTTAACAATGGCATGAAATTTCATACAATATGTCATCTGATATTTATCCCAAAAACTGCTTTTTTGGAATTCTTTTGCAAATTACTTCGTTTTGTATATTACAGATATAAGAATTTTTATTGGCTGAATTTCTGGTTATATTGATGATTATAAATTTATTTACTTAATTAATTTTAAAATATTCAATAAAGTTTTAAAAATTAGAGTTTCATAGTTAGACCTTCTAGAGTTAGGCATTATCAACTGATAATGTATTACTTTAGAATGTATAACTTTAGAGTTTGAGTTTAATTATATAGAGTTATATATTATTATGCTACACCTGAGTACATATAGAGTTAATATTATGTGATATACATAGTTATAATTAAAATAACTTTCTTAATACAGCAATTTATTTGAAAGACTTTAATTTAATATTTTAGTGCATTTCCCTCCCCTTACTGTCTTCCCCCCAAAATATTTTAGTGAGCCACGCCTTCAGTGTTGTTGAGCCCTCCCTTAATTTCATTTCAGCCCCTCTCAGATTTCGTTTCTGGCTACGGCCCTGGTTTGGCGACAATCAAAATACCTTGGTGATATAACTAAAATACCTCGAGAATGCGTTTTCGAGATACTTTTAGATTTTTGGAATTTTGAGGAGTTAAAGGCAGTTGCCAAATGGAACGAAGATATTACATTAAAAATGCAAATTGGATGCAATATAAAAAAAAAATATCCCGTTATTTTCTGCAATTAAGCTCAATTTAATGTATCATGAAATAAAATATAAAAAAAATAATTTGAGTCTGTAAGGAAAGTCATGTAAGGAAAGTCATGTGATGCTCACATCAGAAAACAGAAGATCGTGTATATGTGTTAGGAAATTAAAAGCTACTGAATGGTATTTTGAAATTCAATTTCCTTTCAGGACGGGTCGATGTTCGGATCACACGCTGGGGGTTGACAATTTTCTTTGTTGCCCTTGGGGGGGTCATGTCAAAACCGACTTGCTCGGGGATCTATTATATACTACCATTATTGTTCCGAGAATTATCATTGTTTTCTATAGGAGATAATGCTGTGATAATTTTAAAATTTAAATAACCCAAGTTCTAATCATGATAATGTTAAAAATTATCTAGTTCAAGAATTTACATAATGTATATACGCATAAAATTTGTCAATAGTAGGATTATTCGTCCATGTGTCAGTGTGTTTATATCCCATAGACACTTACGCAAACACACATACACAGTGGTGTCGCCAAGGGCGGAGTCCAAACTCTCTCCCCTCTTTTATCTGTCGAAGCTCCTGCTCACGCGCGCACACACACACAGGTGTCCAACTTTCCGAACGAATTCAGAAGACATTACCGTCCAAATCTCGAATTCAAAAATTTGTAGGAAATCAAAACTTATTTCATACAGTAGTTTGCTGACAAGTGCCGTCCATAGAACTTATGCAGCATATATGTGAGCTTTCCTTCTATGCAACGAATGCACGGGCTACTACCTTCTATGTTTTGCAAGTTATTGACCTTTTTTCATAAACTTTTTATGCAGCTTGGGTCTCCAAGTCACCTGGGTTTCTATGAAATGCAATATTTTGTCCCCTCTGTCGGAGGTTCTATTTGTTCGGAAAAACTATAGTTTTAAAGGGAGGCATTACATTTTTGTTTAGTGGCGACATCTAGGGAATAGCAGTTAAATTATGCAGTTAAACAAAACAATGTTTTTGTCAACCCGATTACAGTTATTTCAGACAGTTATTTCATATTTATTGAAAGTATGTTAATACATTAGTTAAAACTGACGAAAGAAATTGTTTATAAAAACATGCTAATAATTTTATTTAAATATTTACATATAAGTTTAGTGGCGACATCTAGAGAACGGCTATAAAACTATTTATCTGACCCAGAATTTGATGTGCGAATGCATTTATATTTATCGGTAATTTCTATATGATTAATTTATTTAAATTTTATAAAAATGAATGTTCATATTTTTGTTAAAACTTAAGAAAGAAACTGTACATAAAAATATTGTAATTAAAATTAATTGTTTTAGTTCAGTGGCGACATCTAGGGAACATAAGTCAAACCATTTATATATTACAGATACAAACATACGTCTAATAAATCTCCCTACTTTACTTCCCAGATATTTGAGAACAATTATAAAGAATTTGTCTTTATTAGAAATCTCCCTGCGATTGTTAATTTGTTGTCAAGGTACAAAAAAGTTGATCTATATCTAATATGATGCACTGAGAATTGCAAAATTACATCTATTGCATACAGATTTGTGTCTGCATACAGGTTTGTGTACATACAGATATATATTCTCTTTTCATGGACATAAGCAGGAATTTCTTCAGGGGGGGGGGGTGCTAAGATTGATTGCATTCAAAATTTAGAGATAAACTATCAACCTTGAAATATGTATTATTACAAAGTAAATGTGAATAGATGGTATGGACATCACATTTAAAAAATTAGTGTGTTAGTGTGTATAGCACTTTTAAAAATTAGTATGCACCATTTTTAAAAATCTGATGTGGGCAGCACATGACTTTCCCTGCAGACTCAAATTCATATTTCCTTTATTTCTTTATTAATAATTCATTAGATTGGGTTTAATTGCACCAAATAACATTAAATTTGCATTTTTAATTAAAATGTTGTCTTTATTTGGTAATTGCATATTTTTCCGATAGCGGCGTAACAAAAATGCAAGAAATCTCAAATATCTTGAGAACGGTTAAACCTAAAGTATAATGAAGTGTGTTATATTCTTTTCCTCGTCAAAAATTGCGTATAAAACAAGAATTTAATTTATACATTTCAGCAAACGTAGTCTTTTTTTTTTTTAGATTTTGGCGATTGTTGCGGGTCATTTAGTAAAAAAGGCAGGTTGTTCTTTTCCGAATCATATCAAAATCTAATCAGCGCCAGAGCATTCTGCAATAAAACTTATCTACCAAATTTTGTGAAATTTGGTCAATTAGTATTTTAGCTAGGGTAGATACATGAAATTTTTACGGGCCTTTTTGCAAAAAAACGTCGGGTTCTGCTTTTACGAATCCTACCAAAAACTAATCAGCCTCAGGGTCTCACTCAAGTGACTTACATACCAAATTTTAGGAAATTCGTTCCATTAGTTTTTTAGTTAGAGTGGATACATACATTGCACAGACAGACAGACAAACACACAGACGTCTCGCTAAAAATAGTTTTTTCGTATTCTAGAGGTCTCAAAACGTGTAGATCCGTCGAAAACTCGAGTTGTGATTTTCGGCATGATTCCAATACTTTCCCTATACATTACGATGTATTGCAGGGAAAGTAAAAATTAGTGTGTACTAACTTAAAAAAATATTCCTCCTTTCATAACAGAATTTTAACTTTCCTGGAAACAGAGCAACTAAGCTAACAAATGGGACATTCATAAACGTACTAAATGCATAAACCCAAGTTTTCCATTTAGGTATATGTTTAAATTGCTTTTTATGAATATACACGTGGGAGAAAACACACATTTGTGGTTGAATGTTCTAATTCTAAAAAACATGTTTCTTATTTTTTTTCTCTCATAACGGCTTTTAGTTAAATTAACAGTTTAGTTAAATTTTCCGGATTTTAGTTGAATTTTCCAGCTGGGGTGCATTTGCACCTCCTGACCCCCCTAAATATGCTCACGTCTGCTATTCCATTCTTAAAATATTCAGTAAATTGTGTCCAGAGACGGATTTATGAATTGCAGAGTATAAAATTCACCTCAAAATGGCAATCAGCTGGAATCGGAAATCGAACGATGTCTTTTGGGATTGCAAGGAACTCACTCAAAAAAAGTTGTTGATAACTTTTTCAGTACTGAAAACCCATTCAGATGCAAGCATAAAAATGACTCAAATATTATAGATCTGTTAACATGTTAAATGGGAAAATATATTTAATCTTATTTCTGCTCGTGGTGCACGGTTTGATAGTTTAATATTTTCGATTGGCAGCGAAAGGATTTGAAATTGCAATTTTGTTATATCTGACAAGCAAAGTAAGTTAAGTTATCCCTTTGTATCGTCACCCTTACTTCAAATTTTCGATTTTTATTGTTTAATTTTTCGTCAATATTGAAGCTGAGACGGAACGAATCAAACTCAAACCAAGGTTCTAGTTGAAATGGATTTGTTCGATAATAAAGCAATATAGTTTTGAGTTATTTCTTTACTATTCTATCGTATTATCATACCGAATTCAAATTTTTAATGTATTAGATTTTCCCGTTAATCTGGCAGTTGAGGCTGATAGAAATAGACCAAAATCAAAATGTTAGCTAGTGTCGAAGTACTAAATGCATTATTTATTTTTTTTATTATTCCTTTGCTTCTTCGCCTCTAATTCGAATTTTTCAAAATATTAGATTTTTCCGTTGACTTAAAAGCTGAGACGTCACCCAAACCGAGATTAATACTCTACAATTAAGCAAAGTAGTTTTGAGTTTTTTTTATTATTCCTTCATCCTTAATTCGAATGTTTAAAATATCAGATTCTCAAGCTGATCTGAAAGCTGAGACGGATCGAATGAGACCCAAACCAAAATTTAGGTCCAAGCGGAAGAGATCATAATTTTGAGAAGAGTGCTTTTGTCTTCGCACCGTCACCACTAATGATTTTTAGATTTTAGCCTTGGTTTCGAAGCTGAGACTGACCGAACGATATCAAAACTATTATTTTAGCTAGAATAGAAGTGTTTGATAATTTTGAAATTTCGCTAAATCACCCTATCAGTCAGTCGCGTTAGTATAGACGTCATATTATATAGTTGCGTACACAAAATTTGAAGATACATAAATATATATTCAAAAGCCACATTGCAAATTTTATAAGGATGGATCTTTAACGATATTTTCTTATAATAAAAACTTATAATAAATAAAATTCTTATAATAAATTCTTATAATAAATAAAACACATTGTTCGAATTTCAGGGTATATAATTCATATCCGAATTTTTCTGTTTCACACAATTCCAGGAATGATTCGTAATGTATTTGTTATTTATTAAAAATAAAGGATGTTTCTGAAAATATCCAAACACATCATTTAATGCTTATAGGCTCAGCAATCTTTTTAACAATTTCCAACATAGTTGAAAAGTGTTTATGACTTTGTTCATTCTGTCTGTCTGTCTGTCCGTTCGCACGATAACTGCCGTAAAAATGGCTTTATCAAAATGAAATTTTAGTACGTTGTTGAGACTGTCTGTGGAACATATGGGAATGTAAATGAAAAATATCACCCAATTGGTATTAGATTGAACCCGGGTCAAAAAAATGAAATACATTGAACCCTATAGGACCTAATTTTTCATACATCTTTTAAACGAAGTTAAAATTCACATTCGAAAATTTTAGAAAATATTTAAATTATACCATAAAATGTACCAAAAAAAAAAAAAAAAAAAAAAAAACCCAGCAAAATATGTTCGGCAGTTTTTAACTAAAAATTAAAATAATAATTACACCCATATTATATGACAAGACCACGTGACCAACTTCAAAATAATATGGCATCCATCTTTTTTTCCCAGTGTTAAAATCGTGAATTTTAAAGTTCTTTTAAATTTATAGTGTTGCATCCGTCCTGAAACCTCTTCTTGTTTTTGCGTATTTTCTGTGGATCTATATTTTGATAATTATTATCTATACTTTGCTTTAAATGATCCTCACACTGTGATTATTTATACAACAAAGCCTAATGTTAATGGATGGAAGAATGTAAATAAGTGATTGTAAGATGAGTTGCATAAGAATTGATGAATTTTTTTTCACGCCAAATTAGTTAACTCTGGAGTCTGGAATAAAAGTGATATGAATAAAGTACTCATTGCTTTTACATAGAGAGCCAGACGATTTATATTCCGATGACGCCATTTGAATAAAGTTCATTTTATTCAAATGGTGAGATTTTTCAAGTTTTAAGATTTCAAATATAATAAATTATTGTAGTACTGTGGTAATTTAAAATACATCAGCGCCGAATGTATCGAATTTCAGATATGTTTAAATGAAATGCATTTCAGTTGGAAAGTGTTTCATAATCAATGCTATATGCATGGCTGATTATTCTTGTTATTATTTAAATTGGATAATTAAAACGAAAATCGTCTGCAGCATAAACACGTTTATACTACAAACCTAACTTAAAGCAAAATTAATTAGCTCTGGAGTGTGGAATAAAAGTGATATGAATGAAATATTTATTTCTTTTACACATAGAGCCAAACGATTTATATTTCGATGACGTCATTTGAACGAAGTTCACTTTTCTCGATGAAGTTTTAAGTTTTCAAGTAAAATAAATTATTGTAGTACTGTGATAATTTAAGCTATATCAGCGCAGGATGTATCTTATTTTAGAGATGTTTAAATAAAATTGCATTTCAGTTTGAAAGTGTTTCATAATCAATGCTTTATGCATGATTGATCTTTCTTAAGTTTTGATACGAATACATCTATGCGCCAATGATGTGATAGGGTATCGTTCGCATTTGCATCACTTACCTCGCAGCAATTAAAACGACTGATGACGGATAATTCAAACTGGATTTTCTGCTTTGATAGTGCGTGTACAATAATTGTGTACAAATATGTGCAACGATGCTCGCTACGAGTTGTCATTATATATATATCAATCCATATAATTATTAACAAATAATTATATATTTATATCTGTAAGCTAAAAGTTGATTAGGAAAATCCATATAGCTACTATACATCAATATTATTAAATAATAATTACAATTATTTTAATATGAGCATTAACTAGTAGCAAAGCTGTTAATGAATCAAATAAAATTTCTGAAAGTCAATACAAGTTAACACTTAATAGAGTCACACTGAAATTTTTGAGATACGGCTAAGTGGTACAAGTTAAACTTACCAACTCTTAGGAGTGTTCAAAGTACTCCCCCCCAACATCAATGCACTTTTGCAGGCGAATTTTTCAAAGATTAAATGCTTCAAACCATCCATTTCTTGGAATCGATGAAAAATATGATTTTATAGCCTCTTCAATCTCATCTTTGGATGAAAATGAAGATCACGTATTTTTTTTTTTAGATTAAAAAATAGCCAAAAGTCACACATAACAAGATCGGGAGAATAAGGTGGATATTCTAACACTTTGATGTTTTTTTGTTCAAGAAATTCGCCTGTCATTCTTGCTGAATGAGAAGATGCATTGTCGAGTCTGCTAACATTCACTTCCTGAAGAATTTCTGGAAGACACTTAGTGGTGTACCAGTTAGCTGTAACTGTTTTGTCTCTCTAGCTTTATGGCTTTGACCAGACCTTTACTTCTGAAGAACACGGCATGCATTACTTTTTTCATTGCTCGTTGTCTTTTAACCATTGTTGGTTTGGGGTCATCTTCAAAGACCCATACTTCCTTGACGTGTTGCAACGTCAAAAACCGGTATGTACGTTCCATCACCAGTTATGATTTTAGAAATAACGCGGTGTCCACCATCATTAAGTAATTTTAGGGTTTCTTTACTGATTCTGATACGCTCTACTTTTTGGTGTTCTGTTAAATTATGGGGGACCCAACGACAAACTAATTTTTTCATATGCAGTTCTTCATGAATAATTTTATGTATAGTTGCGGATCCAATATTAAGTTCCTTCTGTATTATTTAGTAGGTACAGCGATTATCAATGATTAACCTTTTTCGAATGGCCGACACATTTTCTGGAACTACAGCTGACAAAGGTTTTCCTGTGTGTTCTTCATCCAGGAGAGAATTTCGACCTCTTCTAAATTCTACATCTGAATACAGTGGCACGAGATGGAGCATCATTTCCATATGCTAATTGTAGACGTTGAAGACATTCTTTTTGATTTAGCCCCACTTTAAAATCATAGAAAATCATAGCTCGATAATGCTTTCGCGTCAACTCAATTTTTTTTTTCTATCAAATTTATTCTACCATAGTTAAATTGTAATTCTTGCCACAAATTATCGTCTGCGGACATAAAAGAGTTCAAATTTAAATATCCGACTAATAATTTTGTTTTTTTTTTTGCGCATATCGGTTGCCCTTATCTCGAAAATTTCAGTGTGACCTTTGTATTAACTCTTAATTACTTATCAGTTGACTTCGACTCTATAATGTATAACAATGAACCCCGCAATAATACAAAGTATCCAAATACTATTGTCTTAATTTTTAAATATTTTTAAATTAAATATGTAAATAAATGGATATCAGCACAACTACAAATTCATCTAAATTAAACAATATTTAAAACAAAGTAATTTATAAAAGAAGAATATAAAGACATTTCTTATTCAAAATTTAGATGTCATGTTGGATAAAATCTCATATCACTATTAAATACTTAATATTTTTATCAGGGGGGGTGGCTGAGTATACTCCTTGTGTGTGTGTGTGTGTGGGGGGGGGGGCTTAGCCCCCTCTGGCCTCTGCCTGGCTACGGCCCTAAAGGGGAGCTTTTGATATTGAAGACTTGGGATCCAGATCATAGCGTCAGGGTCGCCATGTGGGTGTGGGGAGGGGGATAGGTAACAGTCAAGGGTGGGGGGGCGCGTTCCAGAGGGGTCCCTAACACCCTATATAATTTTTCGAGCGTGGAGAACACATGGAAAATTCATAAAGAGGGTAAAAATATGTAAGGGGCTCTTGATAAATGTTTGTAAGAACTCACACAATTCGTATGGGTGGCTCTGATAATATAATTTGTTAACCAAGTAATCTGATATTACGCCACCGCGTGTAATTTAATATGTTTTGTTAAAGGTTGCCATCATTGCTTGCGTCGATATTGAAACAATTCTTTAAAAGTTTGATATAGCACTTCAATAAGTCTCCGGTCTGACACATATATGGCAACACTGTTGACAGACCCATATGATTTCTAGATAATACCAATATTCAAACGACACGTGTCAAAATTTCATGATATTCTGACAATTAGTTTATAGGTTACAGTGGTTTCAGTGACCCCAGTTTTGTAATTTTCAAAACAACGGATAAAAAAGAATTTCGTGTGTTGATTAACCATTGTTTTTTGATGGGCAAATATACTGTTGAAGCCAAACAGTGGCTTGATAAGCGTTATGGAGACTCTGCCCCAGGGAAATCAACTATTATTGACTGGTATGCTGAATTTAAACGCGGTCGTACAAACACCGATGATGCTGAACGCTCTGGTCGCCCAAAATCGGCAGTTGTTCCGGAAAACATAAAAAAAGTCCGCAAAATAGTTTTGAAAGACCGTAAAGTGAAGTTGCGTGAGATAGCTGACACCTTAAAGATATCAGAAGGTAGTGTGTTTACAATTTTACACGAAAATTTGAGCATGCGTAAGTTGCTTTCAAAGTCGGTGCCGCGTTTGCTCACACCGGACCAAAAACAACGACACGTCGACGATTCAGAGCGCTGTTTGGAGCTGTTCAAGTGAGATAAGAAGGATTTCTTGCTTCGGTATGTGACAATGGATGAAACATGGATCCATTACTACACACCTGAATCAAAAAGATCGTCAGCTGAGTGGACAGCAGCCGGTGATAGTCGTCCATAGCGACCCAAAACCCAAAAGTCAGCTGGCAAGGTTATGGCATCCGTATTTTGGGACGTGCATGGTATTTTGTTCATCAACTATCTTGAGAAAGGTAAAATTATCAATAGCGAATATTACATGGCATTATTGGATCGATTGAGTGTAGAAATCAAGAAAAAACGGCCTCACATGCAAAAGAAAAAAGTACTGTTCCACCAAGACAATGCCCGTGTCACAAGTCGATGAAAATTATGGTTAAATTATATGAATTACGCTTCGAATTGCTTCCCCACCCACCATACTCTCCAGATCTGGCCCCCAGGCGACTACTGGCTTTTTGCAGACATAAAAAAGATGCTCCAGGGAAAGAAATTTGGCTCAAATGAAGAAGTGATTGCTGAAACTAAGGCCTATTTTGAGAGCAAAGACAAATCGCTCTGCAAAAAAGGCATCGAAAGTTAGAGAAGCGTTGGAATGAATGTATCACTCTTGGAGGAGAGTATATTGATGAATAAAGTCGAATTTCTAAAAAAAAAAAAATGTTTTTCTTAGTTAGACCGGAGACTTATTGAGTGGGCCTTGTATTTATAAAATAAACACCTTGATTTTTCTATCTGTTTATTTATCTATCTCTGGGTAACTCTGCTACAAAATGTTGCCAAACGTGTTTCAATCACGGATAAACATTTCAATAATTTAGATAGTAACTCAGACCACGCGGTTCGTTTTTTTTTTTCTTTTCTTCTTATTTTTTCCTTTGAGTGATGTTAGCAGATATAAATTTATATTTAAAAAGATTGAAAAAACAAACACACAGTTTTTGACATGCAAAAGAAATTTCATTTCACAAACGTGCTGGCCAATGAAAAATGAAGAAGATAGAAAAGAAAAGAAACGTTGGTTAAACAGAGAAAAAGTGAGAAGATGGCAGACACGTCAAAGTCAAGAATCTTTGGAAAAAATTCGAAAAGAAAAGGTCGAAGCTTGTAGCTGCAAATTGCGCAGGAAGCTCTTCAGCAATGTCAAATCCATCGCCAAATTGGTAAAAATGACGCCAAATTGATAAAAATGATGCCAAATGGGAGGTAATGATTTGCAAATTTTGAATTTCGTCGTATGACGGGCATACCTTCTAGTGTCAGATAACCTTGTAACATCATACATGTTAAAAATATAACAAAAATGCTTTTCAGCTACACATTTTTTACTTTATTTTATGGAGAACTTTAGTTTTCTATAAACTATTAATTTATTTTGAAAAGATCAGAGAATGACTGCAAGAAAAACTACTTTTTCCATATTTTTTTCTGCAATGGGAGTGTTTTTCATATTGAAGATCATCTTTGTTGTAGGTAATAACTACTGTTAATAAAAATTCACTTGGAAACTGTTGCAAAGTAACACAATAAATTAATGAAAACTTCGTCATACAAAAAACTGGTTTTTGTGATTATGCTGTAGTGTATTTACTTTATTTATGTATGTATTGTTAATTATAAATTGGTTTACAACGTAAACAGCAGCGCAAATCAGCGCTGGGTGTTTTATCAGTCAGTTTATTATTGATTGTCCGCAAAATTATGTGCTTTACCTACTTTTAATGTCACATATTTAAAATAGATGGCAGCACCAAAAGTGCAGCAATAGAATCCGTGACTCAAAGAAGATATTAGTTTATAGGGAATTTTGTTTTTTAAAAGTGAATGAATTAAATGCAAGTATACAACAGTAATTATAAATTAGTAAAATGAATTATTTATGCTTTGGAAATGCAAAGGAACAATGAAATCTAGAAATTGCCCATTCGTCATTTGTTTCATTGAAAGACAAATTCTTAATTTTATGTTGTTGATATTATTTCTAAATTATGTTATGTATATAAATACAAATTTTAGATTAAATTTAGAAATACTAAGCATTAAATAAATCTAGAATAAAACATAATGGATTGAAATATTTAACGAAACAGTTGATGTTTCACGTCCACAGAGTTAATGACTACAACTACTAACGTCAATTATTTATAGTAGATGGCAGCACCGAAACTGCAAAAAGTATCTGTAACTTACATTTTAATCTTTCAACGACAGGGAAAATAACACTGACCAAAAAAAATAGAGTTCTAACATTTTTTTTAATTAAGTTTTACTTTGTTTAATAGCACAAAGTGAAGCGTGTGTGTGTGTGTGGGGGGGGGGGGGGGCGACTAGAAAGTCGCTCATCCCTCATTTTGCCATCTCCAGTGGGAGGAATCTAAATTCTGGCTCTGTTAGATTATAATCGATAATAACAACCTCTATATCTATGGTCAATACTAGCAAGATACCAGTGGGCGAAGTTTCAGTCCATTTTAATTTCCTCCGCGGGAGAAATCGAAAACTCGGCTTTGTTAAGTTCTGTCCTGTGGTCGGAATTATAAGTGTGCGGATACTTAGCCTTCTAGGTATCGGCAATGTTTCTAGAGGGTCTGTAAAGATCAAACCTCACCAGGCAATTATTATTTATTTGAAAAGTATATGAGTTTATTTGAAAAAATCCATTCGTTTATTAATTACTAAAATGAATTATTCGGCGTAGCCCGCGCCCCTAAAAAAACGCCCGTTACTTAATATTACAGATACAGATAACACCACCCAATTTCCAAATCGCTTGTTTTGAGCAAAAAACACTCTGTTTTTTCCATGCGCAACTGTGTCAATTACAGAACGTGAACGTAATACGTCCCAAATAAGCTCTTTGATACGCCCTAAATAGGCTCTAGATCGCCGATCGTTGACAAAACGACCCAATGAAAATATTTAAAGTCGCAAAAATAAAAAGGGTCCCTTTACGTCCAAAGTAAAATTCAATGCTATCTCAATTTAAGTCAAATTTCAATGCATTACTCAAAGTGACAATATAATACAAAAAAAGAAGAAAGAAATATTTTTATTTCGCAAAGTTAGAAAATCCATAAGTTAAATGTGTGATCAGCTGTTTCTTCTTCTTTGACCCAGACCGTCCGACCCACCCGAAAGTGTAAGGAATATGTTTGAACGGAAGGGACAGTGCCACACAATTTAGACCGGAACTCTGTGGGGCGGCATCGATAGCAGCGGTACCGGCCTTCCCCCTACCAATAACATCTCAAAGGACATACGGACCCGCATATTTAACGTTCCCGTACTCCGCGTGAACACGGGGACAGTTTGGACAGAGCCGGGAGTCGAACTCTGGCCGTCCGAGTGCTCGAAGTCAAACTCGGGTCGTCGGATGTATTAACATAGTTGCAATAAATTGCAACTATGTTAATACATGACTATGTTTTAACATAAATGCAATTAGTTATTGCACCTATGCTAATACATGGCTATGTTTTAACATAGATTTAGTAAGTTATTGCAACTATGTTAATACATGACTATATTTTAACATAAATGTAATTAGTTATTGCACCTATGCTAATACATGGCTATGTTTTAACATAGATTTAGTAAGTTATTGCAACTATGTTAATACATGACTATATTTTAACATAAATGTAATTAGTTATTGCACCTATGCTAATACATGGCTATGTTTTAACATAGATTTAGTTAGTTATTGCAACTATGTTAATATATGACTGTGTTTTAACATACATGCAATTAGTTATTGCCTCTATGCTAATACATGGCTATGCTTTAACATAGATTTAGTTAGTTATTGCAACTATGTTAATACATGACTGTGTTTTAACATACATGCAATTAGTTATTGCATAGATTTAGTTAGTAATTGCAAATACGTTACCTGATGTTTTACCCCATTTCTTATAAACTCATAATCTTTAGGTCCTCATGTATCAGACACAATAAAAATGTTCTTGCAGCTGTCGTTCTTAATTTATTACTTAAAAAGTCTCCTAAAAATTCAATAGACATTTATTTTTACTTTCCTTATATACTTAATGTATAAGGAAAGTATTGTGACGGGGAATTCGAATTCGAATTCGAATTCGGATTCGAATTCGAGTTTTCGACGGGAGAGCACGTTTCAAGCATCCCTGATCACGAATCGAACATTTTTGAAGTGATGTCTGTGTGTGTGTGTGTGTGTGTGTGTGTGTGTGAAAGTATGTGTGTGTGTGTGTGTGTGTGTGTGTGTGTGTGTGTGTGTGTGTCAGTGAGACTGTGGAGACGATAACTGACGAATGAATGGACCGATTCGAACAAAATTTGGTACAATAATCACAATCCGTGAATACTGGAAGCCTATTGTTTTTATACGCAATCAAATGCTCAGAGCCCACCTAAATTTTAGAGTGAAATTTTGAAAAAATCATTAAAAAAATCAAAACTTTTAATTAAGTTACGCAAATAAACTTATGTAATTTTTCATTAGAAAACGATTGACGCAAATTTTAGAATGCTAGCACGAACCGTTCTCGAGATATTGCACATTTAAAAAAAAATTATCAAAAAATCATGTAAAATAAAAAAAAAGTATTACCTATTGAAAAATATGTTCACTTTTCATATGTAATATCATGCGATAAATTGGGTGACATCATTCTCGTGTATCTATCTCGTTCCATTCATGAAAAAAGATACTTTGAGTTATACTTTTGTATTTGAACGCCAATAGTCATTTATCTGCTGTAAGAATAACTTATTTCTCCATCCATAACGCTTGGCGAGATTTTGGCGACGAATTTAGTGGAATGTCGCCAACTTGGCGACTTGTTTAAATGTTGCTAAATTAACGAAAAACTCGCCAACTGGATAAAAATGGCGCTACATCAATGAAAATGACGACTAATTGAAGAAAATTCAATATCTTGGAAAGAATAAAAGTATCTACTATAAGAATAAAATTTTTTTAACTGTAAAAGTAGTAAACTCATTGCATTATATAAGGAAAGTCATGTGTTGTCCACATCAGATATTTTTAAGTTGGCAACAGGCTAATGTGTCTCGGCATGCAGCGTCTAAACCGCCTAATTTATTTCATTCATTGTGAAAGAATTTTCGAAAATTGTTTACACTTTTCACTAACTAGCTGTTAGTGGCTACGTTTCAGCGTGAATTACCACATCAATCAAGATCTTTGGTTTTCTTTCGGTAAATTTACTCAAGTATGAAATTCAAGTAATAGGAGTTAAAGAGAAGTGGAGTCTGTGTTGGTAAGTGATTTATACAGTGATAGAGGTAATTTTCTAATATAAAACATCTGATGTGGGCAGCACATGACTTTCCCTGCAGATTCAAATGCATTTTTCTTTAATAATTCATTAAATTGAATTTAATTGCACAAAATAACACTAAATTTGCACTTTAAATTCAATTTTTGTTTTTCTTTGGTAATTGGACATTTCCCCAAAGGCGGCGTAACAAAAATGCGAAAAATCTCAAATATCTTAAGAACGGCTAGTGCTAGAGTAATTGAGTGGATCTTATTCTTACCCTCGTCAAAAATTACGTATAAAACAAGCATTTAATTGATGCATTTGAGCATGCGTAGTATTATTTTTTTAGATTTTTGCGGGTCATTTCGTAACAAAAGGCAGGTTGTTCTTTCTCGAATCGTACTAAAAGCTAACCAGCACCTGAGTATCTCACAAGTAACTTATCTACCAAATTTTGTGAAATTTGGTCAATTAGTATTTCAGCTAGAGTGAATACATGATATGTTTGCTGGCCATTTCGCAGAAAAAGGCGGGTTTTTTTTTCCGTATCGTACCAAAAACTAATCAGCACCAGAGTGACACCCAAGTGACTAACCTACCAAATTTTATAAAATTCGGGGAATTAGTTTTTGAGTGAGCGTCGATTAATACATTGCACAGACAAGTACACAGACACACAAACAGCCAACGGCCCTACCGTGCTGAAAACACCGGTTCTCGTTAGATCACCGAAGTCAAGCAGCATCGGGCGCGGTTAATACTTGGGTGGGTGCCCACCTGGGAACACCGCTTGCTGTTGGCACATTTCGGACGCGGCAGCCCGGTGGTTTGCGCCCTGGATTTTCACGCTGCCACAACAGCCGCCGTGTTCATGCGGAGTACGATCACGTTAAACATGTGGGTCCGTAAGTCCTTCCGAGAGGTTGGAGGTAGGGGAAGGAGGGTACGGTTCCTGTGGATACCTCCCCCACTGGGTTCCGGTCTAAATTGGGTGGCACTTCCCGGCCGTCCAAACGGTTACCTTACACCTTTCTGGTAGGTCTGACGGTCTGGGTCTCAACAGCAACAACAGACACACAAACAGACAGATACACAGATAGACATACACATACACAGACAGACACACACACGGACGCCACGCTAAAAATAGTTTTTTCGTATTCTAGAGGTCCCGAAACGTGTAGTTCCGTCGAAAACTCGAGTTGCTATTTTCGGCATGATTTCAATACTTTCCTTATACATTACCATGTATTTTAGGGAAAGTAAAAATAAAGAAATTTTAATAAATATTTCTCTCTTAAATATCTCCGAAACTACGCTATGGATTTTAATGCGTGTTTTTCAGGTAATGAAGCTGTGAAGTTGAATCCAAAGAATGGTCTGATATACGTTTTATCATCCTATAGCGAAATGCTTAATAACGAGCATTATAAACCCGTTTATTGTGCCGTGGCGTATAAAATTGGACTATTGATGACTCAAGCAAAAGTTGCTTTTGGTAGCTTAAGCTAAGAAGATTACAGAAGTATTTACAACTAAGTTCGAGCAAAATTAGAAGCTGAAATATGAGCAAATTAACGAAATGCCTGAAATTGATGGAAACGGTTGTTAATGAAACATAAACCTAGCGGATCTCTAACATAACCCTATGAAGAAATTCGGGTGTTTCAACCAACGGCTGTATGTAGTTTTAGTACCTAAGCTATGTTGTTGTTGTTGAGACCCAGACCGTTCGACCTACCAGAAAGGTGTAAGGTAATCGTTTGGACGGCCGGGAAGTGCCACCCAATTTAGACAGGAACCCATTGGGGGAAGCATCCACAGGGACCGTAACCTCCTTCCCCTACCACCAACCTCTCGGAAGAACTTTCGGACCCACATGTTTAACGTGATCGTATTCCGTATGAACACGGTGGCAGTTGTGGCAGCGTGTAATTCCAGCGCGCAAACCACTGGGCTACAGCGTCCGAAATGTGACAACAGCACGCGGTGTTCCCAGGTGATCACCCACCCATGTACTAACCGCGCCCGATGCTGCTTGACTTCGGTGATCTAACGAGAACCGGTGTTTTCAGCACGGTAGGGCCTTTGGCTTACCTAAGTTATGTGTAGCAATTTTCGGTATTCTCGCTTGGTTATACCGACATCCCCCCCCCCCCCCTCTTAAATTCCCACCTGTGGGTTTCGATTTTTTTCTGTGATTTCAGTACATGAGCTATACAGGATGTTCCAAAAAGATTGAAACGCGCTTTAATTCTTTACCTGTTGGAGATAAATGGGCTATATAAATTGCAAAAGTGTTGAAAGTAAGGTAGGAAATAAGACTACTTTAATGAAATAGACCTCCCATTCATTTTCATAAAGTTACCATTTTTAAATTTTTATACGACCCCTTTAGACAAATTGGGTCAATCAGAAAATTTTTATTTTTAATGTAACAAGATCATTAAAAAAACCGCATATCTGTATCTTTAAAATTGAGCGAGTTATATTTAATTGAAAATTGAACATTGTGATTGGGGACCCTATACCAAATTAGAAATGTAAATTTGTGACAAATCACAAAGAAGATAAAACTGGATGATAATACATAGGATGCCCAACTGCGTAGTGAGTATCACTGCTTTATACGAACTCTGTCTGTGTAATGCTTTATTTAGATGCATTTGTGATAGAAAATTTTGACACATATTAACGTATTTTTGATCTAAACAATTTCCATCGTCGATTTGCTTATGATCCCTATTTGCTCTGATGAAACAGCCATTCACATGGTACGGAAAAGTGGCATAAGTCAGATTTTTTTCCTTTATCATAATTCAGTTGATTTTAAAGATACAGATATGTGAGGTTTTTTAATGATCTTGTTGCATTAAAAATAAAAAAATTCTGATTGACAAAATTTGTCTAAGGGGATCGTGTAAAAATTCAAAAAGCGTAACTTTCTAAAAATGAATGGGAGGACTATTTCATTAACGTAGTCTTATTTCCTACCTTACTTTCAACATTTTTGCAATTTACATTGCCCACTTATCTCTAACAGGTAAAGAATTAAAGTGCGTTTCAATCTTTTTGGGACACCCTGTATACATCCCATTGTTGTAAGATAATTAATAACTTGATGTGAGCAGCACGTGACTTTCCCTGCAGACTCAAATTCGTTTTCTCTTTATTTCATTAATAATTCATTAAATTGAGTTTAATTGCACTAAATAACAAGCAAATTTATTAAAATGACATTGAATTTCTTCTTTTAATTCAACTTTCGTTTTCATTTGGTAACTGGACTCATTTTCAAAACCAGCGTAGCAAAAATGTGAAAAAACTAAAATATCTCGAGAACGGCTAGTCCTAGTGTAATGGGGTTGGTCTTATTCATTTTATCGTCAAAATTTACATGTAAAACAAGCATTTAATTCGTGCATTTGAGCATACGTAGTCTTTTATTTTAGATTTGAACGATTTTTGCGAGCAGTTTCGTATAAAAAAGCAGGTTTTTATTTTCCGGATCATACCAAAACCTAATGTGCACCTGGGTAATCCACAAGCGACTTATCTATAAAATTTTGTGAAATTTGATCAATTAGTTTTTCAGTTAGAGTGGATACATACATTCTACAGACAGACAGACAGACAGACAGACAGATAGACAGACACACACACAGACACAGGCACACACTTTAGACACCAACGGCCCTACCTTGCTGAAAACACCGGTTCTCGTTAGATCATCAAAGTTAAGCAGCATCGGGTGCGGTTAGTAATTGGGTGGGTGATCACCTGGGAACACCGCGTGCTGTTGACACATTTCGGATGCGGTAGCCTGGTGGTTTGCGCGCTGGGTTTGCAGGCTGCCACAACTGCCGTCGTGTTCATGCGGAGTACGATCACGTTAAACATGTGGATCCGCAAGGTTGGTCCGTAAGGTTTGTGGTAGGGGAAGGAGGGTACGGTCCCTGTGGATGCCTCCCCCACTGGGTTCCGGTCTAAATTGGGTGGCACTTCCCGGCCGTCCAAGCAGTTACCTTACACCTTTCTGGTAGGTCGGACGGTCTGGATCTCAACAACAACAACACACTTTAGACAAACAAACACACAGACAAACGGACTTACTCAAGTCCTCAGGATGAGTCGGACGGTCTGGGTCTTCAACAGACAAACGGACACACAGACACACACACACAGACGTCACGCTAAAACAGTGTTCTAGAGGTCTCAAAATGTGTAAATCCATCGAGAAATCGAGTTGCGATTTTCGATATGATTCCAATACTTTCCCTATACATTATCATGTATTTCAGGAATATGTATTTCAGGAATATGTATTTCAGGAATGTAAAAAGGGTAATGAAGACAATTAAAGCAAGTAAATAATGAGTTATCAATACGGAAAAAATTCTCAATTTCAACTGATTTCTAAGTAAATAACCAGTCTTTGATAGCCCTGGAAATGGAACAAAAGGTAACAATGCTTTTAAAAGATTGAGGTAGAAGATTGTAATATCTAGGAGCTGAAAAAGAACAAAATTCCTGAAACATAATAAATTGGGTTGACGCGGTCTAAGCGATCAAAGGCAAGCTTTTCATCGTGCGCGCTCGGCTGTCAGGTTGTGGGTTCGAGTTCCACCCTCGGGCATGGATGTAGTGTTGTTGGACGCAGTGTGTTTCGCCCCCCACCCCCCCACTGGTGTGTCGATGCAACGTCATATGACGGTTAAATAGTTCACGATTCTGGCCGATGCATAGGTAAATGATAGTGTATCAAGTGCCTGGCCGTTGTTAATATATAGTAGAACTGGCTCATTCTATACTAAATAGCAAATTCAAATACTAAAGATATTGTACTGTCTTCTATACTATTATTTCGCTATGAAAAAATCAGATGTGGGCAGCGCATGACTTTCCTTATATAACGCAATGAATTTACTTCTTTAAAGGTGAAAAAAATCCACGTCACAGTGTTTGTAACGGCAACTTTTACATTTGGCACCTTTTCGGATGACAACATATAAAACTATTTCGTACCCAATTAACTTATATTTTCAACAACTATAAATTAACAATTATCAATATCGATATCATCCTCAATAAGCAATATAGTTCATATACTTAAATATTTTAATAACAAATTGTTGAATTAGGTGTCATTTTCATTAACTTGGCATAATTTTTGCAACTTTGACGATATTTTCGTCAATGTGGAGCTCAATATCACCAAGTTGGCGATATTTATAAGAGCATTTCTTATATAATAAAAGGTAAGCCCATCACATGACGGAATTAAACATTTGCAAAACATTGCATCCCATTTGTCGCCATTTTTATCAATTTGGCAACATTTTTATTAATTTGATAACATTTTTATCAATTTGGCAGCGGTTTCGATAATTTGGAAACATTTGAAAGAAGTCGCCAAGTTAGCGATATGCCGCGTAAATTCGTCTCCAGAATTCCGTCAAGCGCTACAGACAATGTTCTTTCCAAAATAATGAATTTTCAGCAATTAGTTGTCATTTTCATTGATTTAGCGTCATTCTTATCAATTTGGCGACATTTAAAAACTCACCAAGTTGGCGACATTCCGCCGAATTTATCGCCAAAACTTCGTCAAGCATTATGGTTTGAGAAATAGGTTATTCTTAAAGTAGATTAATGACTAATGGCGTCCAAATACAAAACTATTTCCCAAAATATTTTTTTTACAGTGGTATTTCTTTCCAAGATATTGAATTTTCATCAGTTAGTCTTCATTTTCATTGTTTTAGTGTCATTTTTATCAATTTGGTGATATTTTAGTTAATTTAGCAACATTTAAAATGCTCACCAAGTGGGTTTTATTGCGCTAAATTCGTCGCCAAATTTTCGTCAAGCATTATGGATGTAGAAATAGGTTATTCTTATAGTAGATAAACGACTAATAGCGTTAAATTAGAATGCAATTATCCAAAGTGTCTTCCTCGTGAAAGGAATAAGCCAGATCTACGAGAATAATGATAATAAATTTATCGCATAATATTATATATGAAAAGTGAACAGATTTCACAACAGTTAATACTTTTTTGTGAATTTTATGTGATTTTTATAAATTTATTTAAAAAATATGCAATGTCTCGAGAACGGTTCAAGCTAGCATTTCAAAGTTTGTGTCAATCGTTTTCTAATGAAAAATTACATGAGAAATGATTATTTACGTAACTTTATTAAATGCTTTAAATTTTTGATGTTTTTTTCAAAATTTCATTTCAAAATTTAGGTGGGTTATGAACATTCGATTGCGTCTAAAAACAATAGGCTTCCAGTATTCACTGATTGTGTTTATTGTACTAAATTTTGTTCGAAACGCTTCATTTGTGAGATATCGTCTCCACAGACTCACTGACACACCCACCCACCCACACACACACAGACATCACCTCAAAAACGTCCGAATCGCGTTCAGGGACGCTTGAAACGTGCTCTCCCGTAGTATATTTAAATTCGAATTTTGGACCCCGTCACAATATTTTCCTTATACAATATATGTATATAAGGAAAGTAAGGTGCAAAAGGGATTGAATTATGCTGGAAAGATAATGCAGGGAAAGATGTGGTTATGTAGGGAAAGATGTCGTTACACATCAGACATTTTTATGTGAATAACATTTTCGAGTAATATAAACACTAATACCTCCAAACATAATAGATAAAAATGTAAATAATTTTTCTTGCTTTGTCGTCCGGAAAAAAAAAATCTGATGTGGGCAACACATGACTTTCCTTATATAATGCAATGAATTTACTATTTTTACAATAAAAAAATAGGTTTTTCTTACAGGTTAGTCGTCATTTTCATTGATTTATTGTCATTTTGATCCATTTGGCGAGATTATCGTTAATTTGGCAACATTTCAAAAAGTCGCCAAGTTGGCGACATTCCGCCAAATTCGTTGCCAAAATCTCTCCAAGCTTTATGGACGGAGAAATAAGTTATAGCAGATAAATGACTCTTATAGCAGATAAATGACTCTTATAGCAGAGAATTCTTATAGCAGATAAATGACTATCGGCGTACAAATACAAAAGTATTACTCAAAGTATCTTTTCTCGTGAATGGAATGAGCAAGATCCACAAGAATGATGTCACCAAATTTATCGCATGATATTACATATAAAAAGTGAACGCGTTTCTCAACAGTTAATATACTTTTTTTAATTTATGGGATTTTTTGATAAATTTATTTAAAAAATGTGCAATATCTCAAAAACTGTTCCTGCTAGCGTTTTAAAGTTTATGTCAATCGTTTTCTAAGGAAAAATTGCATCAGAAATGTCTACTTGTGTAACTTTATTAAAGGATTTGGTTTTTTGACGATTTTTTTAAAATTTCAGTTGAAAATTTAGGGGGGTTCTGAGCATTCGAGTACGTTTAAAAACAATAGGTTTCCAGTATTCACGGATTGTGATTTTTGTACCAAATTTCATTCGAATCGCTCCATTAATTCGTGAGTTATCCACACACACAGATATCACCTCAAAAATGTTTGATTCGTGATCAGCGATGCTTGAAACGTGCTCTCCCGTCGAAAACTCGAATTCGAATTTTCGACCCCGTCACAATACTTTTCTTATACATTAGGTATATAAGGAAAGTAAAAAGCTCTTATAGTTTTCGAGTGGTCATCTTGTTAAGTTGAAGAAGATCGAAAGTTTTTCGTTTTTAAAGTTTGTAATGCTTATATCTCAACTAAAAGAGCTAGCTTTCAGCAATAAGTAAGAATTTGTAGTTCTTTGAAAGCTCTATAAAGTGTATGTAACTAGATTTTGGATCTAGCTCTATTTTTTCGGAAACACTTAAAAATTATTTCTCCGAACGAATTATTTTATTTGTTTTTTCATTTTTCATGTACTTTCAATCGAAATATCTTCAAAACTATAAAAGATGGCTATAAATAATAAACGATAAAATTATGTCTGAGGAAATTTAGCTTCTAAATCTATATTTTTAAACACAGCTCTTATAGGTTTTGAGTAATCGTCTTGCCAAATTGAAGAAGTCTAAAAATTTTGCCTTTTTCAAGTTTGTAATGTTTATATCTTTAAACCTTAAAGTGATAACTATAAACAATAAAAGAAAATTTATAGCTCTTTGAAAGCCTTTTAAGTGTATGTATGTAATCAGATTTTGGACCGATTTCATTTTTTTTTTCGTTATTATAAAAGTTGAGTTTTATCTTACAAAATGTTATTCGCCTAAAACCATTTCGGCTCCATCGAACTGGAGCCACCGCCGATTTTTCTTATTTTTGAAGTGAGTTTTAACTTAGACACTCTATACACGCAATATTCAAACCCAATACAATATTTTTATAATAACCGAATGAGAGAACGTGCTAAAAATGATTCATTCAAATTCCAAATATTATTACAATACCAAGTTTTAAACGAGTATTAAGTCACTCTGAAAGAAAGAAATTGATTACAGTGTGACCCAACTCTACTTTTTACTTTCCTTATATACATAATGTATAAGGAAAGTATTGTGACGGGGTCGAAAATTCGAGTTTTCGACGGGAAAGCACGTTTCAAGCATCCCTGATCACGAATCATACATTTTTGAGGCGATGTCTGTGTGTGTGTGCGTGAAAGTGAGTCTGTGGAGACGATATCTCACGAACAAATAGAGCGATTCGAATGAAATTTGGTACAAAAATCACAATCCTTGAATACTGGAAGCCTATTGTTTTTAAACGTAATCGAATGTTCAGAATCACCCTAAATTTTCGAGTGAAATTTTGAAAAAATCATCAAAAATTCAAAACCTTTACTAAAGTTACGCAAATAGACATTTCTTAAGTAATTTTTCCTTTAAAAACGATTGATATAAATTTTAGAAAGCTAGCATGAACCGTTCTCGAGGTATTGCACATTTTTAAAATACATTTATCAAAAAATCCCATAAATTAAAAAAAATATATTAACTGTTGAGAAACATGTTCGCTTTTCATATGCAATATCATGCGATAAATTGGGTGCACATCATTCTCGTGGATCTAGCTCGTTCCATTCATGAGAAAAGATACTTTGAGTAATACTTTTGTATTTGAACGTCAATAGTTATTTATCTGCTATAAGAATAGCTTATTTCTCCGTCCATAACGCTTGGCGAGAATTTGACGGAATGTCGCCAACTTGGCGACTTTTTAAATGTTGTCAAGTTAACGAAAATCTCGCCAAATGGATAAAAATGACACAAAATCAATGAAAATGACAACCAATTGACGAAAATTCAATATCTTGGAAAGAATATAAATATCTACAATAAGAAAAACCTATTTTTTTATTGTAAAAGTAGTAAATTAATTGCATTATATAAGTGTTGCCCACATCAGATTTTTTATACCAGAATTCTTTTTTTTTTCAAATTTTACAAGGAAAAATTGGAAAAATCGGTATCGTGGACCCAAATGATGATAACTATATCGTGTTACGCTTCACTTTAATGGCTGAAAAAAACTTTCGACTGATATTATACTTGAAAATGTACCCCCCACCCCCCGGGCATAAAATTTCGAGAAAATCCATTAATATGTGTCAAATTGTTATGTATGGGGATCATTGAGCCATAAATAAACCCTTTTATGCATAATTATGTCAAACTTTGTCCTACGTTGCCATGCTAAAAAAAATATAAAATTTAGAATAACATTCAAAGTTTTAGAATAACATTCAAAATTCAAAAGAATATAAAATTTAGAATAACACTCAAAGTTTTTAGAGTAACATTCAAAGATAGAATTTAAAGAAATTCTATCTAGTTCTAGATTTCTTGATAACAAAGTCGGACATAAAGTTTCGTGGAAATCCATTAAAATTTGTGGCTGCTATTGTGTACACAAGAAATCGACCGCAGACATCATACAGAGAGACAGACAGACAGACGGAAATCACTCCAATAGTCAGTGCACGTTCAGGCGGTCTTAAAACATACATTGGCGTTAAAATTTCAACATCAAAAATTTTCGCGAAAAATATACTTTCTTAATACCACGTATGAGAAAGTGAAAATCCTCTTTAACTGGCATTGCTTTTATCTTAAAAAACAAGAGGTTGGCACGTTTTTCCAAAGCAATAGTGACGTTCCTTGAATTATAAAATAAACCACAGTACCCACGTTCTAATTCTCAGACAGGTGATGCCCTGCCCTGCAGTTTATTGTAATGCGTAGCAAATGACCTTGACATGACGATCTCAAGTAAGTGAAACCAGTCTTGAACAATAGATATTTTGCTCCTTTTGAAAAAAAAAATAAATGTAACACTTTTGAGGCATATGTTGTGCCAGCTCATAAAATATTTTGTTAATATTCAAAATCCTGTTCTGAAGGTCTTGATATGTTTACTTTCCCTACATACTACATAGGGAAGACATTGGGAAGCGGGTCGAGAAAATTCGAATTCAAGTTTTCGACTTAAAAGAACGTTAAATATGTGGGTCCGTATGTCCTTCCGAGAGGTTGGTATTAGGGGAAGGAGGATATGGTCGCACTGGATGCCGCCCCCACTGGGTTCCGGTATATATTGAGTGGCACTTCCCGGCTTTCCAAACAGATACTCCACACCTTCGGGTAGCGGCCGTCCAAATAGATGCTCTAAGTCCTCGGACGAGTCGGACGGTCTGGGTCTTCAACACCTTCGGGTAGAGGTTGAACGGTCTGGGTCGAAGAAGAAAAAGAGAAGGCTTGGCGGGACAGCTCAGTGGTTAAGGTACGGGGATTGTATTCCGAGGACCCGAGTTCGATTCCCGGCTCTGTCCAAGCTGTCTCCGTGTTCACACAAAGTACGGGCACGTAAAGTATGTGGATCTGAAAATTTTTCAAGAGGGTGGTAGTAGGGGAAGGAGAGTACACTCCCTGTGGATGTCGCGCTTGCTGGGTTTCGGTATAAATTGGGTGGCACTGTCCCTACCGTCCAAACAGATACCTTACACCTTCGGGTTGGTCTGACGGTTTGGGTCAAAGAAGAAGAAGAAAATGATTGCTCGAAGACTTAGGACAAGCAATAATATTAATTTAGAAACTACATTTTCTACAGAACATTTTTGTTGCTTACAATTCATATTTATATTTTATAGTTTAGAAGATATTTCGTATGAAAATAAGAAAATTAAAGCGAAAACTAGCTCGAATAAAAACATTTGTTTTTCTCAAAATATTTCAAAATATTAATATATTGAAATTATTTTTGCACATTCATAAATAGTGCCTCATTTCCGAAAAATTAGGTATTTTAGATTTTAAAATTATTAGATCAGATATAAATTGTTTAGATATAATTTATGTGTTTTTCAAGCTTTTTTGGTTGTGGAATCTGTTTGATATTCAAATTGATGAGTGAACCAACCCCAAAATGAGAATAAGTCGCTTGTGGTCCAACTATACATTAAAATTTTACGGATTCTTTAATAAAGAAAATTTATACGAAACTATCCCGTCTCGGAACCCCTGGAATACTGTCAACCTTAAGGGTTCCGCGGAACACGAAAAACACTGCTATAACGTACTATCTTCCAAACGTGTGAAAAATTGTTTAAAATTTGAGTCCCCCGTTGGCCCCCTTAAACAAACATTCCTGGTTACGTCACTGAAGCAGATACCTCACGTCTTCGGGTAGATCAGATTCTGGGTCGAAAGAAAAAAGTGAAGATTATTGTCTCAGTAGTTGAATGTATGCGTAATGGACAGAGTATCGTATGGGTTAAAATATTTTTTTTTTTGAACCCTAGATTAACATTTCTTGGAGTAAAATTTTTTAATTTCCATTCTGCACTGCATGCTATGACTAATAATCAGTTTAAAAAATGTTCATATTGTGGTTATCTCAAACACTATTATTGAATTTTATGTAGTATATCGTTAATGAAAATTTAAAAACATGTGCAAATTTTTATAGCGTTACAAATCATATTATCATGCAGATTTTAACTGCATTCTAAATCACATCGTTATACAAATTCCAAATCGTATTGTCATCCAAATTCTAAATCATACTGTCCTGAAAAATTTATTCATATTTTCAATCATATTGTCATTCAAATTCTAAATCATACTGTCATAAACATTTTAATAGCGTTTTAAATCATACTGTCATGGAAATTTTTATAGAATTTTAAATCATACTGTCATTCAAATTCTAAATAATATTGTCATGCAAATTTTAATAGCATTTTAAATCATACTGTCATAGAAATTTTTATATTATTTTAAAAATCATACTGTCATTCAAATTCTAAATAATATTGTCATTCAAATTTAAATAGCATTTTAAATCTTACTGTCATGGAAATTTTAATAGTATTTTAAATCATACTGTCATTCAAATTCTAAATAATAATGTCATGCAAATTTTAATAGCATTTTAAACCTTACTGTCATGGAAATTTTAATAGTATTTTAAATCATACTGTCATTCTAATTCTAAATAATATTGTCATGCAATTTTTAATAGCATTCTAACTCATATTGCCATTGTCTTGTCCTAAGACAATGACAAAATAAGACCTTTTTCAAAAGGTCTGATCACTTTACCAAGTGATTTTCTATTCAAATGAAAAAACTGTGACATACAGGGTGATTCAAAACAGATGTGCCAAACTTTATGAAGTGGTATTACACACCAAGCATTTTTCGTCTTAGTTTACCGGGTCGGGCATGAAACGTAAAGGCGTAAGTGGGCGATTAATGACGAAACCGATGAGGTGAGGTGAAAACACAAGAATGACTTAGAACTTATAAAATGACATTTAATAAGCAATAATTACAGTAGTGGCCCAAAAGAGTGACCGCCAACCTGAAAGAATGTCTCACAACGGCGATGGAGGGATTGGCGAACTCTCTCGAACAGATCAGGCATGTCGCGCACTTCGGCAGTAGCGGCCGAAATTTTGGAGACGAACTCCTCTTCAGATTCAAGATGAGTGTCATAAACGAGACTCTTGAGATATCCCCACAAAAAGAAGACACTACAGGTCGGGCGATCATGAGGCCAAGCTAGGGGACCACCTTGCCCTATCCATCGCCCTGTAACGCTTTTACGTTTCGTTTCCGACCCGGTAAACTATGACGAAAAAAGGTTGGTTTGGTGCGTATTATCATCTCGTAAAGTTTAGCCTATCGTTTTTGAATCACCCTGTATATAGACAACAAAAATCAAAGTTTTCTTATGAAATCGAGCTCGCCTAAAATCCATAGGTTTGTTATTACGTATTAAAATAAAACCACAGAGAGAAAAACACATAATGTAGTCCTATAAATAATGCCATTTGCTTTTAAATAAATAAAAAGAAAAAACTACGCAGAAAATGACTATTATCTTGATTTTCCAGCTTATTAACTTGAAGGACTGTAGACCAGGCATGAGCAGTTTGTCTGAGTAAAAAAGTGAAACGGTAAAGGGAGGGGGGGGGGGGGTAATTTCGGGTAAATAAGCAGTGAGTCGTGAGCAAGATAATATAATTTTTTACCTATGGTGGATCAGACAACAAAATGTTTAACTTTTGGCGGACCATATCTTTTAAAGGCCCAGCAAAAGCCAAGGTGACAAGGGAATCATCAGCAAGAGCAGGAAGGTGGCTGCACATTTTGCTTTTACTGGTTTCTTTGCTTTGCGTTTTCACCAAAGAGAAAAGGATTTTTGAAACCAGTTGATGCCGATACTAATTGGCTATGCGATGTATTTTTAAAGAAGTTGTTTTTGCAACAGCAATTTAATACAAATTTATATTATTTTATATATTTTAATATTTTTTTAACACTTTCCATAGTTTTAAAGTGTTTATGAGTTTGTTCATTCTGTCTGTCTGTTTGTCCGTTGGCACGATAACTGCCGTAAAAATGATTTTATCAAAATGAAATTTTAGTATGTTGTTGAGACGCTCTGTGTGGGGCATATGGGAATGAAAATAAATACTATCACACAATTAGTTTCGGATTTAACCCGGATTGAAAAAATGAAATATATGGAACACTATGGGACACACTTTTTCAAAGTTTTTAAGCGGAGTTCAAATCCACAAATTGCTTCGAAAATTTTAGGAAATATTCAAGTTATCATGTGAAATGTGTGACAGAATTTTAGCAAAATATGTTAGGTAGTTTTTTAAATAAAATTGAAGTAATAATTACATCAATATTATAAGAAGAGATCACGTACCTCATTTTAAAATAAAATATGGCATCCATATTTTCCCTGTCTAAAAATCGTGATGTTTTCTTTTAAATTTATATTTAGTGTTACATCCGTTCTGAAACAGCTGTGTTTTTGTTAATGCTTTGTGTATCTTCATTCTGTGTCAAAGCAATTACAATATGTTTGATTTTAAATGATCACCAATCTTTGATTATTTCTACAACGAAGCCTAATTTTAATGTATGCAGAATGTAAACAAATCAAGCGATTGTAAGATGAGTTGTGTAAGAAATGCTGAATTTATTTAACGCAAAATTATTTCACTCTGGAGTCTGGAATATAATTGATATGAATGAAATGTTCATTGCTTTTACATAGAGAAGTAGGCGATTTATAGCATTGACTTTTTGGAAGAAGTTTCAAGTTTTCAAGTATAATAAATTATTGTAGTACTGTAATAATTTAAAAAATATCAGCGCTAAATATATCGCATTTTAAAGCTGTTTAAAAAAATTGCATTTCAAATTAATTATGCAAAGTGTTGCATAATTAATGGTTTATCCATGATTGATCTTTCTTATTTATTTTGAATTAACTAACAGACATCTATTTTTTAATTATTACTTTTTTTTTTAAATCGAGTAATCATTATGATTTTGGATATTTCATTTTCCTTCAAGACGTAGCCTATAAATCTACTAATTCCAATTATTAAATTATTAATAACTTAAAAAACTACGCAGTAAAAATTGGTCCTGTGGCTAAAAAATTCTTAACCTAACACTGATTAATATGGACCTTCACTGGACAACGAAACTATTTCCTTATCGTCAAATTTCTTTCTTTGCCAGGGAACAAGAAACATATCTACATTGAGACAAAGAAAATAAAACTTCAAGAATAGAGGGAAGTTCAAGGAAGCGACCAAGTTCCACTTTTCCTTATTCAAATACTCCAAACGCTGGAATCTCTATTGGAGCAGTAACAGTTTTTTCTGGCATATGGGAAATGGTATAAAAAAGCGATTTAAGCGCTATTGGTCAAGCGTTGAGATGCGTTCTCGTTAAGGACGAATCTTCAGGCACTTGAAAGTGAAAGTTGAAGTGGACAAGACAAATATTAGGTGTTTCATAAGCGGTGCAAAAACAACCAAGGGTTTCCCATATTTCACACTGAGGTATGTGCACGTTGTTGTGAAATATGTGTTGTACATTGTCAAGTGGTCATGAGTGGTCAGGAATGTGTTTACTCGCATTTTGTAATCGGGAAATCCAGACACGAATGACAGTCAACCAGTCTTGAAAATCTAAGCGCAACTAGTTGTAGCTAATAATAATAATTTTAATAGTTGAAAAGGTTGACGTGCGTTCTGTAATTATTTTCAATAATGTAAATATTTTTGAAACCTTTGAGATCGTATTTATATCTGCATCCTATTGCATTTCGAATTTTCACAGATTTAACACGAAACGTCGATGTTCCTGTGGAAAAAAGGGAATATTATTTTCCCTGCAATGCATGATAATGTATAGGAAAAGTATTGGAATCATGTCGAAATTCGCAACTCGAGTTTTCGACGGATCTACACGTTTCGAGACCTCTAGAATACGAAAAAACTATTTTTAGAGTGTCGTCTGTGTGTGTGTGTCTGTCTGTGTGTCTGTGCAATGTATGTATTCACTCTAACTGAAAAACTAATGGACCGAATTTCATAGAATTTGATAGATAAGTCACTTGGATGTGACCCTAGTGCTGATTAGTTTTTGGTACGATTTGTAAATACAGAAACTGCCTTTTTTTGCAAAATGGCCCTTAAGAATTTCATTTATCCGCTCTAGCTAAAATACTAATTTACCAAACTTCACAAAATTTGGTAGATAAGTTACTTGCTGAATACTCTGGTGCTGATTAGAATTTGGTACGATTCGGAAATGAATAACTCGCCTTTTTTTACGAAATGGCTCGCAAAAATTTCATGTATCCACCCTAGCTAAAATACTAATTGACCAAATTTCACAATATTTGGTAGATAAGTTACGTGTGGGACACTCTGGTGCTGATTCGATATTGGTACGTTTCGGAAAATAACAATCTGCCTTTTTTAACGAAATGGCCCGCAAAAATCTAAAAAAAGAAAGAAATGATTACGTATGCTGAAATGTATCAATTAAATTCTTGTTTTATACGCAATTTTTGACGCGGAAAAGAATATAACACACTCCATTATACTTTAGGACTAACCGTTCTCAAGATATTTGACATTTCTTGCATTTTTGTTACGCCGCTATCGGAAAAATGTCCAATTACCAAATAAAAACAAAAATTGAATTAAAAATGCAAATTTAGTGTTATTTGGTGCAATTAAACTCAACCTAATGAATTATTAAAGAAATAAAGAAAATATGAATTTAAGTCTGCAGGGAAAGTCATGTGTTGCCCACATCAGATTTTTTCTTTAGTTGTACGAATAAGATACCTCTGTCAGGTCAAGTGGGAGAAACTAAAGGTCTATAGATGACGTTTCCATAGTTAGTATAATGTTCACACTGCAGGTAACCAGTTTACATTGCTAGTTCACATTGCAGGTAACCGGTCTAAATTGCTGGTTCACACTGCCCGGAAATCAGGCGGATCGATTTCAGTTTTTTAAGTGCTCTTTTGCACGGAATAACCGATACATGCTATGACAGTAACAAAACTTGCTGAAAACCGACAAATACAGTCCTATTATGCAGCCGGTATTATATTTAATAAGAATGAGCTTAAATTGCCCAAGACTAAAAGAGCTAGAAGTTTCTGCTCACAAAACCAACCATAGGGGAGGGGGGGGGGGGGCATTCGCAAAATTGTGCCACATACCAAGTTTTTTTGGGCGCGGTAACCTTGTGGTTAGCGCGCTGGATTTGCACTCGGTTGGGCCGGGTTCGATTCCAGCCACTGCCAAAACTGCCGCCATGTTCACGCGGAGTACGATCACGCTAAACATGTGGGTCCGTAAGTCCTTCCGAGAGGTTGGTGGTAGGGGAAGGAGGATACGGTCCCTGTGGTTGCCTCCCCCACTGGTTTCCGGTCTAAATTGGGTGGCACTTCCCGACCGTCCAAACAGTTACCTTACACCTTTCTGGTAGGTCGGACGGTCTGGGTTTCAACAACAACATACAACGTTTTCTTCTTACGTCCATGCAGAATATGGGTACAGTTCCTTTCTTCAAGGCACTGTAGTATGGGCATAATAAATCTGTAGGTCTCAAAGTCCGCTCGAGAGGCGATGCGTTAGGGGAAGTTGACTCCTATTGGGTTGACTCCTATTGAAGTTGACTCCTATTGACTCCTATTGACTCCTATTGTACTGGAAGTTGCCTCCTATTGGGCTCCTGTCAAAATTAGGTGGTCCTATTTAAAACAACAATAAATTTCGATCAAACACAATAACAGAAAGTCGAAATCCTTACACTGTAAAACATTTTGCAACTTTTACTTATTTTTTTCAGCTATTTTGTTGATAATTTCCGCAAACTATCAGAAAAGCAGCAATTACAGGCGTTCATGAAAATTCCAACTTCATTTTTGAAATATTGAGCTGCATTCTGGGCTCTAATGGTTAGCACACTTGCATTCTTTTATTCTAAGATTCTTGTTTCCTTTACTATTTTTCTATCTTTATGTGTGCAGTAGTCCGAGTTTTTAGAGTTTATAGATATTATCTATCTCTGAAATCAGAAACACACATTTTGTGTTCATTTTGATTAAATACTTGGACCTAACGAAGCGTTTTTTTCAAAATGAACAATTCATTTATTTAAGCCTAGCGCTTATCTACGTGCTTTAATGCTTGGATTTTACTTGTTTTTCAATTATCGATTCCATTCCATTCATATTTGTTGATTATCTTTAACTTGATGACTAGCAATTTGCATTTCTTTTTCTCATTTGATTCATGATTCTCTATTTAACACTTTTTTTTATTATGTAGGCATTTTTTAAAGTTAGGATTTTTGAGCTGCAACTTCTCTCTATTCAATCATTGGATTTTCAAGCTATTATATATATATATATATATATATATATATATATATATATAAGAAAAAAAGGGGTTTGAAGATCCAATGAAAGAAAAGTGAGAAGCTGTAACACAAAAATTCATCTATCCAACAGGCTTACAAAACAAAAGTAAAAATCAACAAATTCTCAAGCAAATGGAAAAAAAAAAAAAAATAAAATAAATATCGAATCAACAAGTCAATGAAAAGTATCAAAATACAAAGGTATGGAATCGAAAAAAGTATAACAAACGAAATCAAGCACAAACACTATACACGTGGACGAGGCTCTAAGCCTAAATCATGAATTGTTCACCTCTACAAAAAATCTAATCATGTCCAAGTTTTTTGTAGAAGCAAACACAAAAATGTATGTTTCTGAAGAAATAGATAGATTATATCTATAAACTATATATATATATATATATATATATATATATATATATATTTGGCTTTCTAGATGATACCAAGGCAATGAGGTCTTTTCCCATTATTAAGTTGCACCCATGAGGTTGCCCAGGGGGGGGGGAGTCCACGGCCATGGCCCCCCGGTGCCATGTAGCCTTGAGCAGATTTTGCTTTATGTACCTTTCCTACCTTTGTGTACCTTTCCTGATGTAGTGTCAATATTTGGTCTTTGCTGCATCGATGCTGTTTTGCCCAATTTGGCCAGTCGTCCGGAGGATAGGCTCTCGTTGGTGCAAGTTGAAAATTTGAAATCGCTAAGTAGTCCAGGTTCGCACTGATACTCAATAATAATAATAATAATAATAATAACAACAACAACAACAACAACAATAATAATAATAGCAGTAATAATAATAATAATATCAAGCTTTCCATGTCTGTCACAGCCTATATCTGATATTCTATGCTGAATAGCTCATAAAAAGAGCAAAACGGTTAATAGATATTGTTAGTTGCACGTCAGCACATGTACAGAAGAGGATCTTTAGCTTCAGTGTGCTTCTGACATTCTTTGTCTCATTGGGCTCATCTTCGACTGTAGCATCTTCTTTATTCACTACAGCAACTTTCCTGCATCCGTTAAATTCTGTTCATGAGTGTTTGGATCAAGCCCATGCTTCAATTCTTTTATACTTCCCAGGAAACCGCTTGAGCATGCCCAAGAACTTTTCGATATTAAGAACTGCATTGTTGTCCACAGTTATAACCAGATGCAGTTCCCCCACCACCGCACGTTCGAATTGTTTCAATTAGCTGGAGAGTTGAAGAGCCAGACCGCCCGACTCATCTTGAGGACTTGAGCAACTAATTGGGCGGCCGGAATTAGCTGGAGTGTGGCTCAACTCGACTTTCTCATACCAGGAATCCATTTTTTAGTAGATTTTCATTTTCCTTCAAATTTTTACAAGAAAAAATTTGAGAAATCGGTATAACGAGTCCAATTGATTGCAATTACAAAGTGTTATCCTTCACTTTAAAGGGCTTGAAAAAAAATCTTTCGATTAATACCATATTTGACATTGTCCCCCCCCCGGGGGATAACTTGCCCCTCGGGGGGGGGGGGGTTAATGACTTCACGAACAAAATAATTGTATGGCGGCTATATTTTGCAACAATGATTGAAACTATTAAGTCTCGATAGCATTGTGCTATAAAAGCCCACTTTATGCATAATGATGTCAAATTTTGGCCTATCCCTAACAGCATTTTTTTCACGGTGACGTAAGATTACGTCACACTGTGACTTTGGGACGTCACAGGACGTCGCAGTACGTCTCGGCAATGTCATATTGAGATCACAGCGAAGACATTTTAGTCATTTTCATGGTCGTTTGTGACGTCGCATATTAACTTGTTTGTGACGTCACATTGTAATTGCCATTGTAATGTCGTCACATTGTTACGTGTTAATTAAATTGTGGAAACGTCACAGAATATAGTCACAATGAAGTTACAAAGTTGCTAATACGTAACGTCGCATAGAAGTCACAAATATGATGTCAGATTGTGACCCAGATGTCACGTGACTATAACGTCACTGTCACACATGTGACGATCTTTGCTGTGAGGGATGTATATAAAATTTCGAATAAATTTCGAAGCTTTTGCTCGAATTAAAAAAAAAGTTCTATTTAGTTCTAGATTTTTGATAACAACGCCGAATATAAAGTTTCGTGAAAATTAAGTCTATCTATGGTGAAAAGAATATGTCCAAACGAATAAAAGTGATCGTGGCGCCCCTAGCGGATAATTTAAAAGTTAAAATTACGAACTCAGAAGCTAAGTGAGATCAGGGGTGTAGTCGAGGGGGGACGCGGGCGGACGCAGACCCCCCACCTTTTCTCCTGATCTCAAGCGTACCCCCACTTTTTATTTTGTAAGGGGAGGCTCTTTTTTTTTTAAATTTATATATACATACATAACCCCTCAGCAGTTTGGCATAGATGGGATGCTTGGCCGATGGCCTCAGATTATTATTCTTTGGTCACTCTTCCTCTGAAAAACATATGGATAGGGATGGCGGTTATTACAAAAATAACCGGTTTTCGGTTTTTTTTTAGAAAAAAAAAACCGTTACATTCGAATTTTAGAAATTTTCCAAAGCTAAAAAGCTTTAGAAAAATCATTAGAGAAATCAATGACAAATATCAATGTAATCAATGAATCAATGTATTCAATGAGTAATCAATGTAATCAATGAAAAAGTATCTCTATGGAAAGTTATTTGAGATAATTTCATTTCAAAATGCAAGAATCTTAATTGATTTTTCTTTCTTGAGCTGAGAATCATATGCTTTGGAGCACAATTTTTGGTTTTTAATAAATAACTAAATAAAATTAAAATAATTATTATTCTTTTGATTTTATCAACATGTTAAGAGTTCGAGTTGGAAAGTAAAAAATGAAAAAAAAAACTGGATACAATTGAAAAAGTATTTCAATACAAAATCCACGATACATTTAGAGACTAGGGTCGTTACTCAAGACATTTTATATCGATCATACTTTTATCGCGATACTGCCCAGCCCTATGTTAGTCACAAGAATTATACAGCATTGGCTAAAATTCTTCAAAAAAAGAGCGTCCCACCACTTTTTTTTTTACGACTACACCACCGAGTGAGATAGACAAAAAAAATCCAATTACAAAGTTGCCGAGTATTGTCTAATACATTGTTTCTCAAACAGTTTCGGTCATAACACCCTTTTGAAATTTAATTTGATGGCGGAACTCAAAAAACATAAAAGGTTTGCTGTGGTTAAAATTATGATTTCAAATTTTACACCTATTTTAATTTTTAAAAAAAACTTTCACAAAAATGATCACGCTCGAAAAATACTGGTCTAATGAGTAGGAATTGACACCAGGACCGAACAAAACGCGTATATGGAAAGAAATAAACAAGGAGCGGACTCGGACCCCATGTCGAGGGAAAATAATGATTCCGGGATAGAAAAAAAAACTGTGCGTGGATAGAATTGTTCTTCACTAAACCTGGTCCCACCTCTGCAAGTTTATAAATGGGTGGCATTTCCTGGCCGTCCAGGCAGATACTTTACACCTTTGGGTAGGTCTGATGGTCTGGGTCGAAGAAGAAGCACTTGATACATTCAATCATTCACCTATACATCGACCCGAATCGTGAACCATTTAGCCGTCACATGACGTTTTCCCGGTGCACCAATGGGGTCGGAACACACTGCGCCCAACAACACGACATCCATGCCCGCAGGTGGTACTCGAATCCACAACCCGGTAGCCGAGCGAGCAAGAGGAAACGGTTGCCTTGACCGCTCAACCAAATTACAATTGATTTTAATATAAGCATTAATTTGAATATAAGCTGCTAATTAATTAAAGAAATATTTTTAAAAGTAAATACAAGTTAACACATAATATAAATTCTATAATTATTCATCTTTTGATTAGACATGTGTAATGTATTACTGTGGACCTTGCAATAATACAAAACTAACCTAAATACTATATTCTGAATTTAATTTTTAAAACTATTAAATATTTTAAAATTAAATATGTAAAAAAAAAAAAAAAAAGAATGATCATTAGTTTAACAGCTCATTTACATAAACTAAAAAAAAATATTTTTTCCTTTAAAAATCGAAGTAATTCATAAAAATTTTTTCAAAAAAGCAATTTTTCATGCAAAATTTGGATAACATGTTGGAAGAAATATCATATTACTACTTAAATTTGAATATTTTTTATTAGGGGGTTACAATATACTTTTTGGCGGGTGCCCAGCCACCTCCAGTCTCTGCCTGGATACGGCCCTGACTGGGCTTCCATTTCAATAACAAAATTGAAAAATGTCATTAATTACTTTAATTGTAATTCAGTTATATTTTATTCTATTTGTTGTTTCTGGTTTCATGTCTCCCTAAATCATTTTATCACGTTTCGTTACTACTTTTAAGCCAATCTTAACATGCATTATCTCCTCTTTCTTGCCCTTCAAAAGATCGACGATTTACCTGCGATAACCTTTTCCTCAATAAATCTTCGTCCAAGACATTCCAAAACTATTTTTTTCTTCTCTGAATACTTTTCATCGCATATATCACGCAGTTTACGTGTTAAGAATATCAACCAGAAAGAAAATTGTATAAATTATTTTAATATTAAGGACTCAACAAAGCAGAGATACCTGTTCTTCAAGTGCAGCTAATTATCTGCCTGAATATTCATAGACTACGATGTTATATTAGACACGCGTGTTTTATATAAGTTGCTATATTTTAAGTATGACTTCATGCTTCCTCAAAGAATAATGGTTGCATAGGGTTTTGAATATGAATATAATAAAGACTACGATGTTATATTAAACACGAGTGTTTGATAAAAGTTGCTATATTTTAAGTATGACTTCATGCTTCCTCAAAGAATAATGGTTGCGTCGGGTTTTGAATATGAATATAATGAAGATTAAAAGTGATTTGGCAACTTTCAAACCGCAGCACATCTGATATTGCATTCTTGGCCTTGAACATGAAATGATTGTACAGAACTCGTGTGTGGTAATGCATAATTTGCATTATGGTGTTCGGATTACGGAGGAAACACGTGATGAATTCTAATGAGAATATGACCTAAACTGGGAGCTAACGTTTCCGAAAAAGATGTTTGCAACATCGAGGTAGTTGCGAATGATAAACTCAACGAGAATTTGTGAGCAAATAGTATAGTAGAATTCCGTTTATTTGAATCAAACGGGAAAGCAAATGATCTATATAAGTTACTCCCAAAGTGGTGTTTGTGACTTACTCCATTGGGGGTCCGTGAATAATACAAAATTATTCAGTATGCACTTTCACACATAATACAATACTCTATCAGGCACAGAAAATGCAACACCATGAAAGAGCGAATAGAGAGTGTGAAGATAAAGAACACCCGGACAGGGTTGGCATGTATGAATAAGGGATTTTAATTCCAGAAGGATGATGCAATACAGTAATGGCATAGGCAGGGTGATCATTAGGCAGTAGGACCACCTCTTGCGGCGATACCCTTCGAGGAACAAATAGATGCAATGTGCGTGAGGATAGTTTCCTGAGGGATGGGTGACCATATGCCTTCAACCATCCTCCACATGTCGGAGAGGGCAGTCAAACGACTGCCAATCACGTTCCATACATGCTCGATGGATAAGAGATATAGAGACAGCGGAGGCCAAGGAAGCAACTGGATACCTTGCAAGGCTTGTCTGTTGATGGTTGCTGTGTGCGGTCGCAAGTTATCTTGCTGGAAAACAGCATTCTGAAACCGCTGAAGGTAGGGTAGTGCAACCGGCCTTAGCACCTCATCTACATATCGTCATACCGTCATTGTGCCTCTGATACGAACCAGAGGTGACCCGCTATCGAAGCCGATGGCACCCCAAACCATGATGCCGCGTTGTCGAGCAGTATGGCTTTCAATAGTCGCAGTAGGATTGGATATGTTTCCATGTCGCCTCCAGACTCTTACACGGCGACTGTCAATCGACAAACAGAGCTGAGACTCGTCTCTGAACACTATCCTGTCTTATTCAGTCGTCCAAGAGGCTCGGGCCCAAAATTAATGCAATCTCTCACGTCGGTGTCTTGTCGTCAATGACAGTCATCGTAAAAGACGGTTTGAGTGCAAGCCACTTTCGGCCAATCGTCGAGAAACTGTTCTTGCTGATATTGGAACATCCAATGTACCCTACAGAATGTCGATAGTCGTCGTATTTGGGTTCGCCACCTCATGCCTTCGAATGCGCTGATCAACGCATGCTGACGTACGTCTGGATGGACCTGTACCACTGCCAGGGCCGATCCTAGGGTGTCGGCCGCCCGCGTGCAAAGACCTAATGTGCCGCTCCTCTAGAGAATTTTTCATATTTTGACTAATACTTAACGTTGACGTTATAAATTCATCTACCTGTATAAGAGTAAAAAGTAAAACATTAATAAAAATGCAAATAAAATTTGAAGTGCAAAACTTTATCTTTTGGCCAGCTAATAGGTTATAATAGCGACAAAATACTTTAACAAAATAATAAACAAACAGAAATATTACCTTTGAAATAAAAACAGACATTTCATAATTAGAAATGCAAAACAACAGTATTTACTCAGAAAATATAATCTAATAAAAAAAAGTACTAAAGCATAAATCTCGTGAAACGAAAAGTATATAAATCAGTCCTTATACAAGGACTACCTAATAATTAACTATAAAATAAATTTTCTGGCTTTCTGAGAAGCAAATTTGTCAATAATTTCGGTGAAATCAATTTTTTCAGAGATTTCGGATTCAATAGAGATGATGCCCAAATCTGAAAACCTTTCTTGTGTCATATTATTTCTCAAGTAATTTTTAATAATTTTTAATTTACTGAAACTTCTTTCACCTGAAGCCACAGAAACAGGTAAGGTTAAAAAAATTCTTATTGCTAGAGCAAAATTTGGAAAACAGGGAATGAGATCATTTTTGACTATAATTTGTAATATCTTAATTGGCTGTTTTTTACCTGGAAAAATATCTTTAAATGAAGTTATTTCATTAAAGAGTTGTATACCGTCTATATCTTTCACAATATTTCCTTCCTCCTGTACCTGTAACTTAATATCTAAGTCCATGCAGGCTTTCATGAGATCATCATTAGAAATGTTGTGAAACTCATACAGAAAGCAGAATATTGAATGGCACTCAGATAATAAGGTAATTCTTTCATTTACCGAAGAGATCGCGTGATCAAGAATTTCAAAATAGAAAGCAGTTTTGAATTGCTGGAAGGAATTTGAAACTGGTTCATCACTGCCCTCATAATCAAATAAACGGACCTTTTTCTGAGCTTCGACATGGGAAATTCGGGATCAATACCTAAATCTCTAGCAAGTGTTGTTGCTGAATCGACAAATATTTTTAAATTATCGTCAGATCTTTGGGAAACTAAATACTTTTTTAAGATTATCTAAGCCTTCAATGCATTCTGCGATGTTTAATTTAAGATTTTGAAGCATTTTACTCAATACATCAATTCTTGATAATAAATCATGCCAAATTAAAATTGAACACAAAAATTTAAATGTTTCAAGACTTTTAATTATTAATTCAGCACCCATTTTTGTTTTCGTGTCTCTGGTGGTATCTTCAATTAAGGCATTTAATGCGGTAATAATGTTTTTTAGGTCTTGTTTTAGAGGTCTAATAGCATCGATACGACTTTCACACCTTGTTTCACTTAATGGTTTTAAAGTTAGATTTTTCACGTGTTCTTTTAGTAAATCCCATCGATATGATCGATATGGGATGCAGAAAAGTTATTATATACCTCTTGTACCATATCAAAAAAACCAGAAATTTCACCACTGGAGCTGGCAGCGTCATTAACGACGAGATTTAATGTATGAGCCGCACACGGCACGTATAATACTCCAGGATTGATATCGAGAATCCGTTTCTGAAGCCCTATATTTTCCCCCTTCATGTTCGATCCATTGTCGTAGCCCTGACCCCGTATATCTTTAACTTCGAGCTGCAGACTAGGTAATAGCTTCTCTAATGGAAAATTGCACAGACCTTCTGCAGTGGTATTAGTTACTTCAAAAAATCCTAGAAAAAATTCTAAAATATCTATCTTACCATCAGTAGTGTTCACACATCTAATTACAAACATTATTTGTTCTGTGTGGCTAATATCTGGTGTAGAGTCGAGAATTATAGTGTAATATTTGGCTTTTTTGACAATGCGTGTTATCTCATAACGAATAGATTCGGCTAAAATATTAATTATTTCATTTTGAAAATACTGCCGTACGTAGTGTGGAATACGTGTTTTATTATCTTTGTATTTACTGACATTATTAAGGTGTTCTGAAATAACTGGATCAATTTTGGTCGACATCTCCACTGCCTTTAAAAAATTACCATTATCTCTATGATACAACTTCGTACTAGTTCCTCTGAATGGCAAATTTTAACTGGCTAGAAATTGTACTACAGCAATCATTCTTTCAATGATGGCGGATCATCGCTTTTTCTCTCGATTGTAAACATTTTGTTGTTCCGCGTCAATAGTACAATTTTTTCCAGCCTCGTCTTTATTTCGCACCACGATCTTATAGAGTTTGTTTTAGAGTATTTTCATGCTTATTAAGGTAATCCAAACAATGACGACAATTAGAAAAGTCAGTACTTACAAGTTGTGTTGAACTATCTTTACCAAACAATTTACATGCAAACCAAAAAAGACAATTTAGTTTTATGTAATATCAGAGCCACGCGCGATTTATTTTCTCCCCGTTCACTAAAGTTTTGTTATAATATGAACAGCTAAATTTTCTGCCACTCTCATCGACCGGAAATTTAAAATTTGCTACTTGTTTGGGACCATGTTCTACCAATAAATCAATATTTTTTTCGTTAAAATGTTAGGCCAAGAATATTACGTTACCTTCATTTTACTCTTGATAGTAATGCCCCAAAACTAGATAAATTGAAACCCGTTTTAGATGCATTAGTTTCAAAATTTAAATCTGTATACACTCCTGATAACTGATTTAAATCTATATACACTCCTGATTAACTGATAACTATTTTATTCAAGGTAAGTTATCATTTTTAATACGCTAAAATTTTTAATATTTTGATAAAAGAAAATTTGAAAGAAAAATATACATCAAATAGAAAATAAGAATTTCCTTTATTCCTGAAAATGATGATGTGTTGAACGGGTGATTTTTAGTGAATTTTTTTCGAGAGTTAGGCTTAGCGCAATAAAATTGCTGTCTCCTGGGAACAGTTCGAAAAAGAAGCGCTCCGTCCTTTGGGCCGCCGCGAAAGAGTTAATTTTGCCGATATAATTCAGTTCTAATCTACAAAGGAGACCGCTAAAATAAAGTTTCTTTTGACCATTGATCTGCGAGCCGCGTGCCGACCGTGGTATACATAAATAAGCTGCCGCACAGTGGAACGAAACATCCTTAGGCGTCTCAAAAATATGCCCCTTGGTTATTTGTTTAGATAGAAATTTAAAATTTGGTATCCTTTTCTATGTCGTATTGCCGGCTCTGCCACGAATTTTGCTATCAAATGAAGGATCAACAATGGACCAACAATGGACCAACACACTGTGCACCAACATTCTATTTTTCTTAAACTATGGGACTTATTTTGATTTTTCAATAACTATTTAAAATTCAGCATATTTATTCGACTTATTATAAGTTTTAAAAAATTTTGCTTGATTGATAGAACTATATGCGGCCTGCGGCCGCCCCTTGTTTTGGCCGCCCGCGTGCAGTGCACGCGCTGCACACCTGCTAGGATCGGCCCTGACCTCTCCGACGATTCACATGCCCTTCTTCAATCTATCTTATTCAAATCCTTTGCACAGTGGACGCATCTACGCGTGTTTCAGCGGCGATATATTAGTATGACCATCTAACCATATGTAGGTCTAAAATGAATCACTTGGCACAATCGTGCAAATGCTGAAACGGATTTCGGCATTGTCGTTCAGGCATCTTTGCACCAACATGTATCTTCTGAAACGAAAACAGCTCAGAAAACGGGTTTCCGTAGGCGACAAGGAGTAACAACTCTTGGCTCATCTGCCGTTTCCATCCCTTTTATCTTGCGCTCTAATCACGTGACCTACTTGCATTTCAGATCATTTGCGTACATCGGCCAGCTGCGTTTGTCTCGCAATTTGCATAATTATACGGCCAAAGCTTCATGGTGTTGCATTTTCTATGTCTGGTAGTGTATATATAGCGTATACACGCCCAACCTTTTCAACATTTCCTCAATGTTAGCAACATCATGCAAATAACGAACAAATATTTAGAGGAAGTTTTGATCCCTGTTCATCAGGTCAAAACAGCATCTTTACTTAACAAACGCTAAGCAAGACCTGCCAGCCTGTTATGATATGTCTGATAAATATTCCTTTCAGACGTTACTTTTCATTAGGAAACAAATGACACAAACTGTAGAACGCTAGTATGATTGGTTCCAGATATACAGCAGGTTTTTAAAATATATTTATTGAAAAAAATACCATAAAGTTAAAAAAGTGATAAGTATGTAGATTGCTTTGCCTCGATCGGGCTCATGGTAACTTAATGACCCTTAAATAGCACTCTATTTTACGGATTATTGTACTTAGGTTGCGGAATTACCTATCCATACGTACTTAGATCTGTTAAAGAAAGTGTCATAACTCCACACCTGGAATAACTGGATAAACAGGACCTTGCGGCCCAGGGCAATAACACACGGATGCAATCAATTAATCCAACACATTTATTGTGTATTTCACCAAATTACAGCAGCTGGCTGTTAAACTAAAATGGAGACATATACCAGCAACCAGTATTGCACTTTCCAATAAATAAACATAAAAATGTAATGCAATGCACATTTACAGGGGCCTGGTGATATTTAGATAAACGGTGGATTACTTATAAAGCTTCTATGCTTACCCAACTTTTGTCTTTTGCCTCGAAACCTTGTTTCGGCTAACCAGGGATACTAGACATTTCTAATCATAGTGGTATCTATTAGGGTGGGTCGCTCTATCCTTCCACACACTCAGTTTACATAGCTTAACTAGCCTTACTTCCTCTCACCTCAATCCTTTTAACTTTCTCGCTTCTCAATCACTCAATTCCAAAATCCTCCCCATCCATCTTCTAACTTACTCACGATTCGAAACTTTATCCTGTTTCCACCCCCAGGATCGCAGAAATGTTACTTGGTTCTGTGATTGGTCTATCTAACTGAACCAGTCAGAGTTGTCAATTTAAAGTAAACATAAATTGTAATGAAAACTGAGGGAAATAATGACGGCGCGCTATTTAGACCTTACAAGTATCGTCAAACAGGTTTGATTTTCATATGCACTATTATGCGATTGATGTGTTATTTTTATGGATCTAGTTCGTCCCATTTACGAGAGAAGGTGCTTTTTGCAATAGTTTTATATATTGACTCCAACATAATCGCGAATGCTGTTTTATTTCACTGGATAATAATTTAATTTCAATTTCTTTTTGATGAACGTTTTGCACTTGAATATATTTATAAGTCGTTTTGTTTAGATTTATAGGCTGCCAAAAGTACCCAATTTCGATTCAATTTTCGGTGTTAATTCGATGCTAAAAGCATTATGCTGTATATCTTGTGAACTGTTATTTCGCTTTACGTTTTTACAGCAATTAAATGCTCAGCTAATTCACAAAATAGCTGATGGGGCCAACGTCCCTACCGTGCTGAAAACACCGGTTCTTGTTAGATCACCGGAGTCAAACAGCATCGGGCGCGGTTAGTACATGGGTGGGTGACCACCTGGGAACACCGCGTGCTGTTGGCACATTTCGGGCGCGGCAGCCCGGTGGTTTGCGCGCTGAATTTGCACGCTGCCACAACTGCCGCCGTGTTCATGCGGAGTACGGTCACGTTAAACATGTGGGTCCGTAAGTCCTTCTGAGAGGTTGGTGGTAGGGGAAGGAGGGTACGGTCCCTGCACGTGAATATATAAGTCGGATGCCTCCCCTACTGGGTTTCGGTCTAAATTGGGTATCACTCCCCGGCCGTCCAAACGGTTACCTTACACCATTCTGGTAGGTTGGACGGTCTGGGTCTCAACAACAACAAAATAGCTAATACTCTTCTCAAAACACGACGTATCTCACAATTTACTTTAGCTTGTATCACGCCAATCCTCCAACTGAGAGATGACTCCTTTTATATGCTCCCTGTAGAAATGTTTAGAAAGGGCTAGTATCTTCAAGAGTATTCAATATTTCGAGAACGTTCTAGTATATTTGAAAAGACATAAAAAAACGCCAAGTATGTGATAAATCGCCAAATATGATAACCCACCTTTCCCCGAAAATCAAAATATGGCAACCCTGCATTCACGTAATAGGAATGGCTGCTTGTAAAGGTGTTTTACCCTTCTGGGGACTCTAAGAGCCTCAAGTGAAGGTATTTTACACATCTGTAATAATATGCCCAAAGGAATTCTTGAACTAAATAAGGAAGTTGAAATAGAAGGTCTGTCTATTACGCGATAGCATATTCCCCAGTTTTGTGATTAGCACATTTCGAAATAGATCACAGAAATTTGCAATTTTCGGGAACTCGTCCACCCTACTTCGGGCTTAATGACATTCAGTGAACGACCTTCAGACAATGTGCCTCTGTGCTCAAGATGGAGCATGACCATATCCTTCCTCAAACATCAGTCTGGAGAATTCGAAAGGGGGGGAAGTACTTGCATTTGGATATGCATTACTTGGTACGAGGTTGCGCACTTTGATTTTGGAAATGAGCAGTTGGGACGTTAAGTTATAATGAGACGTGTTATGAGTTTTAGTAATACATTTTAAGAAAAAAATCTGATGTGGGCAGCACAAGACTTTCCCTGCAGACCTAAAATCATTTTTTCTTTATTTCATTAATAATTCATTAAATTGAGTTTAATTGCACAAAATAACGCTAAATTTGCAATTTTAATTCACTTTCTGGTAATTGGACTATTATATTGGTAATTGGACTATAATATTCGGTAATTGGACATTTTTCCGAAAGCGGCGTAACAAAAATGCAAGAAATCTCAAATATCTTGAAAACGGTTAGTCCTAAAGTAATGGAGTTGATCTTATTCTTTTCCTCACCAAAAATTGCGTATAAAATAAGCATTTAATGGATGCATTTGAGCATATGTAGTTTTTTTTGTAGATTTTGACTATTCTAGCGGGCCATTTCGTAAAAAAAAAAGGCAGGTTCTCTTCCGAATCGTACCAAAATCTAACCAGCACCAGAGTATATCACGAGTAACTTATCTATCAAATTTTGTGAAATTTGGTCTATTAGTATTTTAACTAGAGTGGATACCTAAAATTTTTGCGAGTCATTCCGCAAAAAAAGGCGGGTTCTGTCTTTCCGAATCGCACCAAAAACTAATCAGCACCAAGGTCATACCCAAGTGACTTACCTACCAAATTTTATGAAATTCGGTCCATTAGATTTTGAGTTAAAGTGGATACATACATTGCACAGACAGACAGACACACATACAGACGGCACTCTAAAAATAGCCTTTTCGTATTCTACATATCTCAAAACGTGTAGATTCGTTGAAAACTCAAGCTGCGGTTTTCGGCATAATTTTTTTTCCAATGGCCAGAAATTTTTTTTTTCCAATGGCCAGGCACTAGACTCTAGCACTAGACTCTGCGTCGACTTACGTCGTTTGCCCTATGTACGGCCGAAATCGTAAACCATTTTGCCGTCCTAGGACGTTGCCCCAGGCGCACCAGAGGGGGCGGAACACACTGCGCCCACAACACACAACATCCATGTCTTACGTGGGACTCGAACCCACAACGTGGCGGCCGATCGATCGCTGGAAACGCTCGCCTTGACCGTTCGGCCACCACGTCGACTTAAATGAGCCAACAGCACACGGTGTTCCCAAGTGGTCACCCACCCAAGTACTATCCGCGCCCGATGCTGCTTAACTTCGGTGATCTAACGGAAACCGGTGTGTTTTCAGCACGGTAGAGCCCTTGGCTATGCATTTTTAAGTAGTTTGTGACTTTTTGTTGCGAATATTGCAAAGAAAAAATTTCAAATATCTGTATCGTTTGTCCAACATAATTATAATAATTATACGTAATTATGTGCATAATTATAACATGTCACGCTTCATTCTAAAGGGCTTGAAAAAGGTGTCGCGATTGATACCAAGCTTAACAATGCATCCCCTCGGGGGGGGGGATAATGACGTAATGAACACAAAATTGTATCGCGGCTATTTTTCATTACAATGACTGGAACTGTTAAATGTTCTTCTTCGATGTTGGCAAATGTTCTGTAAGTTTCGTGAAATTTGATTGAAACCTATGGATATTGTAAGCAAGAAACATGTAACAAATTTTTTTTTTTTTTTTAAAGAAACGTTTATATCTTTATGAATATACGTTTTTGTTTTACGAAAATGCTTATATACATTGAACAAAGCTAGTTAACTGTTTTGCGAAAGTTAAAAATCATTTACAGCTTTTTACGATACAGGGTGATCAAATATATTTCCCCCCTTTTTCAATATTTTGGTGGTCCCCTAAATGCACAAGTCACCGAAACTTTACTGGGAAGTGTGCTTTCAAGCATGTTCTTCACTTCGCCAAAGTTACAGGCCACTTTGCCAAGTATTTGTTTAGAAATTCGAAAAACATTCTAATATCCAAAGTGTCCGGATACTTTTGATCATATAGTGTATATAAACACTAAAACTTGGATCTTCAATGCATGTAAGTACTCGTAAATGAAAATGCTAATTATCGATTCAATTCGTGTCTGCATATAAATACATGCATAGCTTTGCGGCGTTGACAGTAATCCTTTTTTTATCCTTGAACTTGTAATCTCTTAAGCTACTTTATCATTATTACTTCAAAATATATTTTTCAAGCCTTTTTTCCCCCCCAAGTCCGCTAAGCCGATCAGTTGCAGTGGATTCTGGATTAAAAGGACTAAATGATTGAAATAATCTGTTACTTAAGACGTATGTGCAATTTCAATCAAATTAGCGTATTGATATTGGAACGAAGAGGTTTTTCTTTTCTTTTTTATAGGAGAATGAATTTATATATAGCTATTGAGATTGAGTATGAAATGTCAGTTCAATTTTCCTGCTAGCGCCATTGAGACTATTTAGCATAATTAATGTCATTAGCATGTTTGGGGTAAGTTTTTCAGTTATTTTCCTACACTGTAAGAAAACTATATAAGATAACTAGATAATTTATTGGAAATTGTGATGCTACAAGGTGGTCGAAGGGCCTTAGCCAAACTTTAAGGGTTGTTCAGGCATACAAGTACTAATTACAAGTATCAATTGCAATTGTTTAGCATAGGTGTTCAATGTTCTTGCCATCAACAGATATGCATTTCTGGTAACGTCAACGCGAGGATTGGTGAATGCGTTCAGAAATGCCAGGAAGTTCGCTGACTAGTGCTGCTGCCTCGACATGTCTAGCGACAAGGTCATCGTCAGATATCACAAGGGTCTTGTAAGCAAGGCTTTTGAAGTAACCCCACAGGAAGTAATCAATCAGGGACAGGTCAGGGGGACTGTGGTGGCCAACTGACTGACGGATTCTTTCCGGGCGATCCATATTGTAGAAAACGTTCTATTGAGACAGTTCTGCACACCCTGATTGAAACATGCACAGCTGTGGATGGTAAGAAATTTGAACACCTACTTGATAACAACGATAAACAATTCTACTTCTTCGACCCAGACCGTCCGACCTACCAGCAAGGTATAAGGTATCTGTTTGGACGGCCGTGAAGTGCCACCTAATTTAGACCGGAAACCAGCGGGGGAGGTATCTACAGGTACCGTACCCTTCTTTCCCGACCACAAACCTCTCGGAAGGACTTACGGACCCACATGTTTAAGGTGATCGTACTCCGCTTGAACACGGTGGCAGTTTTGGCAGTGGCGGGAATCGAATCCGGGACGACCCAGTGCAATTTCCGCGCGTTAACCACTGGGCTGTCGCGCCCCAATGATAAACAATTGTAATTGATACTTGTTATTGTTATGTCTAATAACCTGTTTTGTGCTATCTGCATTCCTGTCACTTGCTTCTTCCTGCATCTGAAGCAAGCCTCAGTGGCGTTTGCAGTCCCATGTTCCTATGCAAACCGGCTTGTTTTTGTATGCCTGAACTAACCTTAAAGTTTGTCTAAGACCATTTAGACCACGTTATATATAATTTTCTAGTAATATTCCACGGGTTATTCTATATAACAGTGTAAATTTAGATTATATTGTTATATAGAAATTTTAAGAAATTGTAAGAGAAATTGATATTAATTAATCTAGAGATTTACATTAAGAGCTTTTTTTTGTCTATTAATCTGTTGATCTTATTAAAACACATTGAGCTGATCTTGATAATTTTATTTTGACTTCCTTTAATTTCAAAAGAAGCCTGTGTTAATGTAATCGACAAGTTTGCTGCTTAGTAGTCTATATTTTATATTCAATGCTTTTTACGTTTTGCGGTTATTGCAATTGGATTTTATATGCAGTTTCCACTTAAATTGAATTAATAAATAAATGATACCAGTAACATTTGTGGAAGGTTATATACAGAGACTTGCTGCTCCAATCGGGAAGATTGCCTGCGAATTTTCAGATGATGCCTGGTGGGATATTGAACTGAGAACAGAGAAAAACTGTAGGAAAATTGTTGTTTTTAAGATAAATGTAAAATCTCAGATTTCCGATCTTCTGAATGAAAAAGTTGAATGCGAAATAGATTACGAGAAAAATGAGCAATTTATCTAGGAGATATTACTTTTGAGTGTCATGATTTTGTTAAAACAGGAGCACAGGAGACGGACAATGTTGATGCAGTTGTTGATAACACGTTTGATGAATTCGAAATTGATTCAAAAAGAGGGATTGTAGAGGGATTGATTTAAAAAGAGGGATTGGAGGAATGAAGAAGCAGGCGTGTTTTTATAAAAACAACATGTTTATTCTTAAAACTGTAGAAAATTATAAAATAAACAGCCATTAACTTAATTTGCAAGTAATGAATCAGAATATACATGGTCCACCCTTTCTGTCTTCGGGTACAGCCACACACGCTTCGCACTTCGCCTCTTTTGAACCTGTTTGCCAGCTCCACATGCCGTTTGCGATCTGCGCGGCTGCCCGGGCATGACACTGCTTGAAAAATAAGAAGTCGAGAATAAAATAGAATATGGCCAGAGAATTAGTTAATATATAGGCAGGGTGATCCTCCAAGAAGGAGTGCATTAAAGAGTAGTAAAGTAATAGTTGCCTGGTCTGTGTTGTCAAAGACACCGAAGAGCGGCCATCGAATCAGCTAAAATACAGATAGGGCGATCTTCCAAGAAGAGGGAGCGCATTAAAGCTGCATTGATTGCCAAAAACCTTGCATCAAGACTTGAACATGGGCCGTTGGAACAAGAAAAACTTCATTTAAATTATAATTTCCTTTAATGTCATGTTATTTTAATACCTAAAATACTGTGCCGTGGATCTTGCTTATTGTTACTTCGCTGTCAAATAGTAAAATCATTGTAGAAAAAGCCACCTACTGCCCACCTCACATATTTAATAAATCTTTTAGGGTGCACAGTACGTGAAAATAAAAGCAGATAGTTGACGGATTGTGAAATACATGTAGGGGTTATATCGGGTCTTTTTAAGTTGCCTTGAAAACATTTTAATTGCGAAAACCTTCCGATATCTTTTTCTTTGAGGCGGGATTTTACGTATTTCCAATGCTGCAATCGGAGTTTCGCATTAGCGCCCTATAGGTTAAATTTGCTGTTATGAACAAATCGTGATTGAGATTGACAAGATGATATACTAACAAGAAAGATCAATCATGCATAAAGCTTTGATTATGAAACACTTTTCAACTTCAATGGAATTTTATTTAAACATCTCTAAAATGCGATACATTCCTTGGTAATATTTTTAAAATTATAACAATACTACATTAATTTATTATATTTGAAAACTTAAAACTTCATAAAAAAAATGAACTTCATTCAAATGACGACATTGAAACTGAAATTGCCTGGTTTAAACATCTCTAAGATGCGATACATTCCTCGGTAATATATTTAAAATTTTCATAATACTACAATAATTTATTATATTTAAAAACTTCATGGAAAACAAATGACCTTTATTTAAATGACGTCATTGAATTATAAATCGCCTGACTCTCTCTATAAAAGCAGTATTTCATTCATAAACTGTTTTCCATTCCTTTCATTCATCTCAATACTATAATAATTTACTTTATATAAAAACTTAAAACAACGGAGGTACAAGTAATTTAATTCTATGCTTAAAACTTCATCGAAAAAAATCGTCTGGCTCTCTGTGCAAAATCAATGAATGTTTCATTCATATCAGCTATATTGCAGATTCCATGAGCTAAATAATTTTGCATTGAAGAAATACAGCAATTCTTATAAAACCCATTCTACATTTTTTGGAGTATACCTTCTACCAGTGGCGGCTTGTGAGCGAGGTGTAGAGGGAGGCGCTCATATATGTATTTATGTATAGATGGGGATATTTAAGTATAGAGGCATACTATAATATGTATTTATGTATATTATAGTATCCCTCCTCAATTTGTGACAACTACGTCTTTTAGACTTCGAGTTCGTCGTTTGTCCGGCACTGATAAATTAGTTCCGGCGTTACCTCCAAATAACTGTATACCAAATTATTATTTTACTTGCGCTGATATGCATTTGCAAGTTTCCTTAAAATGAATAAGAGCCTATTGTAACCATGGAAATTATTTGAATGTATTTCTAAATAAATTTATATCAAATTTGTAAAAATTAAATACTCTCAGTCGTATGCATGTGCAGTATTTTATTATGATTAGCGCAATTGTTTGTACACCCAAAATGCACACAATTTCTCTCAGCTACACAATATGGCTAATAGTTTTGTACCTGATCATCCTTGTAACCCAAACAGTAACATAATTAGAGAGCGAAAATCAACTAAATCTACGGCCGTTTATATGTAGAAACGGAATAACTATTTTCATACAAGTTTAAGAATGATTTTGGAATTTACAGAAAGTTCTTATGCATTATGGTTTTCTCTATTCGTCTTTAAAATGATATGAGCGAGTTCTGCCTGCTAGTAATCATTATATATAGCAATCAGTTTCTATAGCAATAAGCAGTTAGCTCGCTGCACGGATTCAACAAAAGTGGATCAAAGTTTAGAGTGAGCAGATCGAGTGGGTCCATTGTAGAGTAGAAAATACAGTGTGAAAATTGCATCAAAATCGGAGCAAGTGTCACTAAGATAGATAAAAATGTAAATATAAAAAAGAGGAGGGTCTCCCCTCTTCCACCACGGTTGTTTCATATTACATAATAACAGACGATGTTTGTGTGTCGACGTGTGTGTGTAAGGTCTGTAGCGGAAAATGTAAACATCGTACGGTCTTGAAATATCGTGCACCGATATTTCAGGAACCAAGGCGATGCATTTTTGTAAAACCGAAATATGAAATTGAGGCTACTTAAAGTAAAAGCTACGCCCAGAGGGTTGACATAATAAGGTTGTATAACTAAGTGATTGCCACCAGCAAAATCTAAATCGCTCAATTAGAAGGTGAAATAAGAAATTTGGCGGGGGGGGGGGGCTAACCGAACTGAAAGTTGCGCCCAGGGAGCTGACACAATAAATATGTATATCCAGTTCACATGTACAAATGGTGCCGGGACTATAGCCACCAACGGAATCAAAATGGCTCAATTAGGAGCCGAGATGTGAAATTAGAGGAGGACTACTTAAAGTAAAAATTGCGCCCAGGGGATTGATATGAAAGATATGTATATTCAAATGGTACAAAGAGTGTAGCTACCAGAAGATTCAAAATCGCTCAATTTAGGAACCGAGAAGTAAAACCGTGCGGGCTAGTTAAACTAAAAGTGACGCTCAGAGGGTTTGAATAAAACAATATGCATGTCCAGACGATACGCGTATACATAGTGCAGAGACTATAGCTGCCAGTAGATTCAAAATCGCTTAATTAGGAAACGAGATGAGAAATTTTAGGACTACCTCAAGTGAAATTTACCCCTAGGGAGTATCGGATCAATATTGGACTTCAATGAAATTAGAAGCAAAACCAGGGGGATTGAATAGTCGCCGGTGAAGAGGGGGGGGGGGAGATTTTGAGGAAAACAACGTCAGATCAAAGAATCAAGTATCAGGTTGAAAATTAATTTTTAATTTCTTTAACAAATATTTATATTTTATTTCAATCTTTAATGTTAAATAGCTGAAAAAGTAAGACAGCTGAGTAAATCAAGAGACCCACCCCCTCAGACAACACATTTCTGAAAGTGTCACTAAAAATATCCACGGGCATGCCACAAATACAATTCTCGTGACTTTTAAGCAATTAAGAAGTCAAACGCATTGAAATTCATCACAAACAAAGCATGGAACTACCCCAAATCAGAAATAATCCCCTTTCCGAAGGACAGACAGAACCACCCTACATCAGAAATGCCCCCCCCCCGCCCGGGCGCTTACGCAGCGAAATTAAACTGAGTGCTCCAAACAATGCATTTTTCTACCAAAAACGAAGAACGGAAGCCCCAAAATACCATCAATAACCCCCCCTTATTCAATGAAGTAAAAAGCACAAAATATATATCGAAACTTTTTTGAATTTCTATTTTCTATATCTAATACTACTAAACTATTTCTTCATGAACCAAAACTGAAAAAGCTAGGGGTCAATAGGATCAATAAAATAAATCAGAATTAGATAAATACAGTAATTTATTTTCAAATATTTATTTAAACATCCAAATTTATTATTTTAAAAAGAAGCGAGAGCGAGAACACTCATTTATCAAGAAACATTCGAGGCCAAATTACCGAAACTCAGCCAATTCGAGTCAGTCGTTCACGGTATTCGAGTCTTCTTGGCTTCTTTAGAAGAGAGCCGCGATATAAGCCGCGGCTCAGATCAGATTGGAATATTGCAATGTCTGTTTTTTTAGCTGAAATTTCTATTGCCGTTGTATTCACATACCATTCTTTCTATTATCAGAGAGTCGCTAACGGGACGCGGATCTTATTAAAATCCCTCGTCTTTCCCTATAATGCAGTATTTTTCCCTATAAATTTAATATAGTATGAAGAGGGGATGAGAGATTTTTTTGAAAGTCAAAGCTTTAGTGCTGCCATCTAGTGACAAATTTTATCATTTATTTCCAATAATTCGACTTTTAGTTGAAAGAAATTTCAGATAATTTTCTTAAAAATTGTAATTAACCTATATAACTAAAGGAATTTGAAGTGCTTGATCAAGGGGGTCCGCGCGGCCCCGCGGCGCCCCTGAATAACCGCCCCTGCCTTCTACATAAGTGAAAATTAGGCTTCGTTGAAGAAATAATCAAAGTTGGATGAAGAAATTTAAGCAAATTTAAGCACAGAATTTAAGCAAAAATAAAGCGGTTTTAGGTCGGATACAACACTAAATATGAATTAAAAATAACTTAAAAAATCACGATTTTGAGACAAGATGGATGCCATATATCATTTTGAAGTGGGTCATGTGATCTTTTCATATCATGGTCACGTGATCGCTTCATATAAGAGGTGTAATTATTATTTTAATTTTTATTTAAAAAAACTACTGAATATATTTTGCTGAATTTTTTTTATATATTTTATGGAACAATTTGAATATTACCTAAAATTTTCGAAGCAATTTGTGAATTTTAAATCCGCTTAAAAAATGTTTGAAAAATTACGTCCCCTAGGGATCAATGTATTTCATTTTTTCAACCCGGGTTCAATCCAAAACTAATTGGGTGATATTATTCATTTATATTCCTATAGGTTCTACAGACCGTCTGAACAACATACTAAAATTTCATTTTGATTAAATCATTTGTACGGCAGTTATCGTGCTAACGGACAGACAGACAGACAGGCAGAATGAACAAAGTCATAAACACTTTTCAACCTTGTTGTAAAGTGTTAATAAAAATGGAGATCAACGTATAGTGATAATTATACGTATATATAATACGTAAATTATCCCTATAGTGATATTATCCGTAATTATATGTATTTATCAACGTATAGTGATATTTGCTACTAAAGCGCTTCTGAAGGAAATGGCGAGAAATAGGTTTGGAAAAAAATAATCCGTGTAATAAGCTAATTTTAATATATTTCGAATTATCCCTTTTGCAATAGGCAAAAAATTTTGCATAAAAATTGCAGATAAATGATGCAACACAATAATTCGTTTTTAACCTCATATTTTATCGTCTGTGTACATGCTACGTGCGAAGCGCACGTTTTCCTGTAGAGACGCCCTCTAGTGGTGAATTGCAGAAGTTGGAATTCCTATCTAAAAAATTTTCAATTACAAAGTCATAGAATGTTTCCTATCTAGAATGGAAATACATACGGTTTGCGTATAACGTGTACACAGACGATGAAAATCTTATGTGGGCAGTAAATGATTTCCCTACAAATTCATTTTCTTATTATTTAATTTATGATTCATCAGGTTTTAATTTCACCAAATAACACGCACAATTATTTGAAATTGCACTGAATTCGCACTTTTAATTCATTTTTCATTTTCATTTGATACCTGGGTATTTTCAAAGGTGTAGCAAAAATGCGAAAAAAACTAAAACATCTCAAGGACGCCTAATCCTAGACTAATGGGGTTGCTTTTATTTTTTTTTATCTTTAAAATTTATATATAAAATAAGGATGTAATTTATAGATTTGAGCATACGTATTCCTTTATTCTGGAATTTGACGATTTTTGCGGAACATTTCGCGGGGGGGGGGGGGGGGGGGAAGGCAGGCTCTTTTATCTCGAACTATACCAAAATCTAATCAGCACCAGGGTCATCCACAAATGATTTATCTACCAAATTTTGTGAAATTTGGTCAATTATTTTTTTAGCTAGAGTGAATACAACCAGTTTTAAATGGCCATTTCGCAAAAATAAGGCAGGTTCGCTCATCCCGAATCGTACCTAAATCTAATCAGCACCAGGGTAACCCACAAGTAACTTACCTATAAATTTTATGAAATTCGGTCCATTGGTTTTTGCATTATAGTGGATACATAAATTGCACAGACAGATACACACACACAGACTTCACGTTAAAATAGTTTTTTCGTATTCTAGAGGTCTCGAAACGTGTAGATCCGTTGAAAATTCGAGTTGTGATTTTCGACACGATTCCGGTACTTTCGCTATACATTACCATGTATTGCAGGGAAAGTAAAAAGATGTGAACGAAAATAGTTAATTATTGTATTACATCAGTTGTCTTATAATATATTACATCCTTTATTACATGTATTACATCATTTATTTTTTACAGCAAAAAGGATGATTATAAACAAATTAAATTCAGTTTAGTACACGGAATATTAATTATCCATTCGTATCTTTTCCATTTCCTCCAGAAAGACCTTAGTATAATGAGAGATTAGCATAATTATCTCTTTTGGTTGGCTTCTTTCTTTATCATCTGACTTATGAGGGACTTATAATGAGATAGAGAGATGTAGATAGAGAGATAGAGATAGAGAGAAATATACTTTTCTGTTTACGAATCTATATTTCTAATGTATTATCTCTAAAAGACATAAGCAATGGAGGCATGTTCCCTAAAATACATAGAACATTGTGTTTGAAGAATGTATTTTTCCTGAAATACACAGTATTTATAAATGAATTTTTTTTTAGAGAGATTGATAGATAGATAGATAGATAGAGAGACCCGGGGGGAGAGGGAATAGAGAGGGGGAGAGAGGGAATAGAGGAGAGAGAGGGAAGAGAGGAGAGAGAGAGGGAAGAGAGGAGAGGGAGGGAATAGAGGAGAGGGAGGGAATAGAGGAGAGGGAGGGAATAGAGGAGAGGGAGGGAATAGAGGAGAGAGAGAAGAGCAAGAGGAGAGAGAGAAGAGCAAGAGGAGAGAGAGAAGAGCAAGAGGAGAGAGGGGGAGAAAGGTGAATGAAATAGTGGTACTTCACACTAGTGAATCCAGGCGGGGGGGGGGGTTCTAGGGGCGTTAGCCACCGAAATTAAATACACCAAATAAAAGGACGTTTTATCTATATTGTACCTATATATACGTTTAGTGTACCTATGTACGAAATTAAAAGAATCTTAGACTACCACAAATTAAAATCCGGATTTGCTACTGTTACCCTATCCCATGTTAATCGGTCAATTTGCTTGAGATACAGTGCGCAGATTCACAGACATACAACCATGCATATTTTATTAAAATAATGGCGGTGGCTCTAATCCGATGGAGCCAAAATGGGTTCGCTTGAGTAAAACCTTAAAAAATAAAGTTTAAATTATATATCCTTGTAGGGTTTTCAAAATGTTAAAAATGACTCTTTGTTAAAAGGTAGCTACAACATCGAAATTATATAAAAACAGAGGACCTAAATACTGGGTTTCCTACTGAGCGTTTTTGTTCCTTACTGTTATCTATCTTTTATGGTTTAGAAGATATTTAGAATGATAATAAGCAACGTGAAGAGAAAAGTCACTGGGACAAAATCTTATTTTTGTGAATAAAAAAAAGTTTAAATTATTTTATATATTCATAAATAGCATCACATGTCTTGCAGAATGGTGAAAAGTCTAAATTATTTACATTTTTACTTTCCTACATTACATGGTGATGTATAGGGAAAATATCGGAATCATGTCGGAAACCGCAACTCTAGTTTTAGAAGGATCTACACATTTTGAGACCTCTGGAATACGAAAAAATATTTTGAGCGTGACGTCTCTCTCTCTCATCTGTGTGTGTGTGTGTATGTGTGCACACGTGTGTGTGTGTACAATGTATGTATCCACTCTAACTGAAAAACTAAGTGAACAAGTATTTGGTCAATTGGTTTGTAAAATTTGGAAGGAAAGTCACTGGTGGATGACTCTGGTGCTGATTAGATTTTGGTACTATTGGAGATAAAAGAACCTGCCTTTTTTTGCGAAATATCCCCTCAAAAATCACATGTATCCACTCTAGCTAAAAATATTATTTACTAAATTTCACAAAATTTGGTAAATAAGTCACTTGTAGGTTATTCTGGTGCTGATTAGATTTTGGTGCGATTCGGAAAAACAGAATCTACATTTTTTTTTGCTAAATGGCCTGCAAAAATCATTAAAATTTAAAAATAAAAAGAATACGTATGCTCAAATGTATTGATTAAACGCTTGCTTTATACGTAATTTTTAACGATAAAAATAATAAGACTAACTTCATTACTCTAGGATTAGTGGTTCTCGAAATATTTTAGTTTTTTCATTTTGTTTTCATATCGCCTTTGAAAATGTGTGCAATTATTACCGAATGAAAACGAAAATTTAATTAAAAGTGCAAATTCAGTGTCATTTCAAATAAGTTTGCGTGTTATTTTGTGCAAGAAAACTTACTTTAAGTAATTATTAAAGAAATAAAGAGAAAATGAATTTAAATCCGTAGAGAAAGTCATGTACTGCCCACATCAGATTTTTCCTATTAGATTTTGGTCCGATTTTATTCAGATACCCGGACCACAGACGCTATTCACACCTAAAATTTTCGAAAAATTTAGAACCTCATAGTCTAATACCGTTGAAGCTCGATAGGCTTTTTACGATTACTTATTGAAATAATCGTGCCAAATTTCATAATAATCTTACCAAACTATTTTTAATAATCGCACCAAATTTCATATGACTCGTTCAATTTAATCGAGATATATCATGCATACAAACTCACCTACAGACAGACAAGTAGATACACGACATTTTCAAAATGTACGGATCGTATTCAGATACACACAAACCGTATAAATCTATCAAAACTCAAGAGACATATCCTGAACCGCGCCTAATATTGACGATATATCTTGTACTGTATTGAAAGTAAGAACCATTGCGTACTCAGAGTTAACCCAAGCGTATAAAAATTATCAAAATTTAAATTTTTGCATTTATCACATTATTTTCACTTTACCTATATATATATAAAGCTATCCTGGCTTTATACAAGATGTACTTGTATATATAAAGATATATAAAGATATATCCGGCTCGGATATATCCGACCCTCGGATGCTTTGACAAAAATATTTGGTATATTTTTCTAAATTTGCAATTTACAATTAAATAAGTAATTTCAGTGACAAATACGAAAAATCTATTAAAAATGATATATATATATATATATATTAAAAATGATATATATATATATATATATATATATATATATATATATATATATATATATGTATTAGAAATATGTAATAACAAAAAATTCAATTAATATTAACATCACCATAGAAGCAAATTCACGGCTATAACGCCGTATATATATATATAAAAGCCAAAAGGAATAAAATAAAAACAGAGTAGAACCAAAATAGGCCGTGGGGGGTTGTGACCCCCACTCCCAGTTAAAGCATGTTTAAAGAGCCGCGGCAACACTCCCGGTAAGCCGGTACTACTCAGCTATACATAGAGCGAAACAGCATTACCGAGAAAATATCACCACAGCTCCACACACACACACACAAACGGAGAATGGAAATCACTAAAATACACCCTAAATGTACATAAAAATAACAGGAAACTTTTTTGTCACGTATAGCGCGATGCCGCTTTTTACGAGAAAAAAAAACATATAATATCAAATGTATGAAGTAATTTTAAGAATATATACATAAATAAAACCAAATGTTTGAAATAAATTAAGCGATATGTATAGATATCATAGAATATCATAGAATTTATTTATGTATATATTCTTAAAATTACTTCATACATTTGATATTATATGTTTTCTGTTCTCGTAAAAAGCGGCATCCCGCTATACATGACAAAAAAGTTTCCTGTTGTTTTTATGTACAGTTAGGGTGTATTTTAGTGATTTCCATTCTCCGTTTGTGTGTGTGTGTGGAGCTGTGGTGATATTTTCTCGGTAATGTTGTTTCGCCCTATGTATAGCTGAGTGGTACCGGCTTACCGGGAGTGTTGCCGCGGATCTTTCAGCATGCTTTAACCGGGGAGTGGGGGTCACAACCCCCCCACGGCCTCTTTTGGTTCTACTCTGTTTTTATTTTATTCCTTTTGACTTTTATATTATACATTGTTATATATTAAGGCTGCTTCGCGCCTGATATTTCATGGTATTTTTTGAATTCTATGATATCTATACATATCGCTTAATTTATTTCAAACATTTGATTTTATTTTTGTATATATTCTTAAAATTACTTCATACATTTGATATTATATATATATATATATACAAGTACATCTTGTATAAAGCCAGGATATCTTTATATATATATATATATATATATATATATATATAAAGATATCCTGGCTTTATACAAGATGTACTTGTATAAAGCCAGGATATCTTTATATATATATATATATATATATATATATATATATATATATATATATAAAGATATCCTGGCTTTATACAAGATGTACTTGTATATATAAAGATATATAAAGAGGATATATCCGGCCCGCGGGCCAGATTCGATCCGCGGATGCTTTGGCAAAAATATTTGGTATATTTTTCTAAATTTACAATTTACAGTTAAAAAAGTAATTTCCGTGACAAATACGAAAAATCTATTAAAAATTATATATATATATATATATATATATATATATATATATATATATGTATATTGTATATATGTATGTGTGTGTTGAAAACCCAGGCCGTCCGACTCATCCAAAGGACTTGAGCAACTATTTGGACGGCCGGATGTATGTGTGTTGAAGACCCAGACCGTCCGGCTCGCCCCGAGGGCTTGAGCATCCATTTGGACGGCCGGGGATGTATGTGTGTGTGTAAGTTCAATAGATTTTTCGTATTTGTCATGGAAATTACTTTTTTAATTGTAAATTGTAAATTTAGAAAAATATACCAAATATATTTGTCAAAGTATCCGCGGATCGGATGAACACATTACGCGGGCCGGATCTGGCCCGTTGGCCGTAGTTTGGAGACTCCTGCTCTAAGTTATAGGGAACGTAGGAGCTGTGTTAGTTTATGAATCTGATATATTTAATATTTTTATATTGCAATATAGGGACTGCATTAAGTTTCTATTATGCAAGATTATGTATTTTGGAATTAAGCATTTTCTTTTCTGAATGTGTTGAATTCTTATGGAGGATAAAAAATAAGACTTACTACAAATAACTCATTTATTTCATTAAAACACAAACTGTAATAATAACAATATTAGAAAAATTCGTATGATATTTTTCGGAATATGTAATAACTAATAACCAAATCATATATCTGATTTATCCTGAAATCAGTTTATGCAGTCATTTTACTGCTGTAACTCGTAAAGTTTAAATACGTGTTTTTCATTGCAAATATCATTATACTGCTCATAACATTTTTTTTCCTTTATTGGTAGATATTAATATTGTTTAATATTTCTACAGCTTTTGTGTAGAATCACATGCAACTCAATCTTTATAAAAAAATACTTGTCGTACATTTATAAGCGACCTACATATGTCAACAATAATGGCAAACTCTCAAAGTTTGTGAAATAATTCGTGCGATTTAAATAGGAGAATACTGCTTAAATTTGCGAATTCGTGTGTAAAGTTTGTTCTTGGCTATTTTTTAACTTTGGCAACTTCTTAATTTTGATATTTTTTTGTTACAGCGGAGGTGGCAACGGGTGTGGATGCATGGGATTTCTCCGGTGGAAGATTGTTCTACTTCTTCCAAGTCTCAACAAGTCTGGGAATTCGGTTCCAACCTTTGGATCGTCGACATGTAAATCTTGTGGTACGTCATGTACCTTCTTGGGAAAGTCGTACGCACCATATCCTCTTGTATCACCAGTACCACCAAATCCACCGTACCGTTCCACTGTAATGTTGAAATTGTCCTCCTTTGGGTATCCGTACTGTTCGTATGAGGTACTGTCGTCTGGGTATTGGTAAGGTGCACTTTTGGAATAGTCTGACGAGAACGAATCTGAAGAATAGGGTCCTGGATCGCTGTCGTATGCTCTGGAGTTGTCCTGGTAATATCCTGTCGTGCCAATGTAAGGTTCAGGGTGATTGTAATATCTGGAATCGTAGCTGGTTGTTGTTGTGTCATCGCTGTATGGATGCAAAGAAGTGTGTCTGGGTACTTGCATCGGCCGCCAGTCGAAGGTTTGATAGTTTTTGTTCTGACCACAGGCCATGCCAAGAAGAAGTAGAAATGACAGCCATGTCTGAAAAGATAAAGATAAAATATTTAAAAACCGTTCAGATGGATTATACAATATGTTCATGAAGCATACTCGTGGTTGGAAGCAGTATTTTCTGCATTTGGATGCGGATTGGTCTGAAGTTTCTCTGGTCTATTTCAGATGTTGACGTTTAACAGTTTACATTCATTTATTCATGTATATTATTTTCCTTATTCTACAATGACTTAAAGAGCTGTAAAATGTATGTAATTTATTTTTGGTTCTGTAATTTCAATTTTGCAAGACTGCATTTACTGGTAAATACACTCTTTCAAATGGAAGGCAATATCCTGGAAGGAAAATATCAAATTCTGTGCGTTGCTATAATGGGAATTGCGAGACCAGAAGTAGATCTCACATTTGTTGGTGAGACAGTTTTATGCCAGTAATTTATTGTGTATCAAACATCGGACAATACCTCCAGTCTGAATGATGCCAGGATTTACAGCACGTGAACCCAAAGGTCAGATAAAACCATAAATTTAGGGGTGTCAAGACAGAAGAAGAGTCGAACCCTTAAGGAAATGTGAAGTAACGACATTGGACGGAAAGGCTATCCAATGAAGAAAGTGCTTATAGCGTCACACTGAATGCCGCAAATGAGAGCAAAGGGGGAGTGACAGTCCCGAGGCAAAAGAGCCACAACCTATGACTTTAGAAACGACTATGAGAAGCACGATGACTTGGAATATACTTGTTAGACATCATGAATAGAACGACGATGACACCTAGTGAATAACTTGAATACATGAAGGCTAGAACGATGGTGAAACAGACGTATAACACGACGCTTAAGGTACAGCGATATAGCGAGAAGATGACTTACGTATGACTTGGCGAATACAGATATGAATACGAGGAATACGAGAACTTCATAAGTACGAGTGTTCGAGCCAGCAGTACAATATAATCGTCATATTACGAGTGGTGAATAATACTCCGAGTTAATTCAAGTAATATGATCGGCGAAGTACCTGCCGGTGGCCAAGCCAAGACAGCCTGGAAGGTATGGGTTCCTCAAATTGAATACCAGGTCCTAATCCATTTTAAATATTTTTATTAATGGTCTCACATTGTCTCTCGCCGCCGAAATATTATATAAAATGTGTAATGAATTAAGTATTTTATGTTGTTAATAAATGTTTTATTGTTAAAGTTAAAACGGTGCAATCAATTTAGTATTATAATAATTAATATTCTTTTACAGAACTCGCTCGAAAGATAAATAATTGGAGGGTTAATAGCGACATACAATGCAATGTACTACAATAATGATGAGTTCCACTATGTACAATTTACGACCATGTATATTAAGTTTAATTTAACAACTTTAGGTTAACTTTTATATTCCTTTCCCACAGGAATAATGTTTCTTAATTTTCTAGAAACTATGCAATTTATATTTGGATTATGTTTTTCTCATACTGTACTACAAAAAAGTCTCATTTTTCAAATTTTAGGGATTTATTACCAAATCTAAATTTATTACAAAATTCAAAATTTTTAAATTTTTGATCAAAAATCAAAAATATCCAAATTTTAGATTTTATTGCAATAAATCCTTAATTTTAAACCTACAGGGGATACATATTAGATATTCGATCTTCCTGTATGGTTTTTATATGGATAATGCATGTTGAAACTATATACTTTTGATTAGAGTTATCCTCCTGTTGTCTATGCGGGCAATTTGAATGAATTCCATATGAGCAGGTCACACAGGACATAAAAGGAATTACATGGTTCTCATATGGATCCAATATGGAACTCATATCGGTTGTCTACATAGAGTCAACGCGGGTTGCAGAGAAGAAGAAAAAATCTGATGTGGGCAGCACATGACTTTCCTTATATAATGCAATGAATTTACTACTTTTACAGTAAAAAAAATAGATTATATTTATAGTAGATATTTATATTCTTTCCAGGATATTGAATTTTCGTCAATGAGTCTTCATTTTCATTGATTTAGCGTTATTTTTATCCATTTGGCGAGTTTTTCGTTAAATTAGCAACATTTAAAAAAGTCGCCAAGTTGGCGACATTCCACCAAATTCGTCGTCAAAATCTTACCAAGCGTTATGGACGGAGAAATAAGTTATTCTTACAGCAGATAAATGACTATTGGCATTCAAATACAAAAGTATTACTCAAAGTATATTTTTTCATGAATGGAACGACTAGATCCACGAGAATGATGTCACCGAATTTATCGCATGGTATTACATGTGAAAAATAAACATGTTTCTCAATAGGAAATATTTTTTTTTATTTTATATGATTTTTGGATAATTTTTTTGAAAAATGTGCAATATCTCGAAAACGGTTCATGTTAGCGTCTAAAATTTATGTCAATCGTTTTCTAATGAAAAATTACATAAGAAATGTCTATTTGTGTAACTTTATTAGAGGTTTTTATTTTTTGACGATTTTTTCAAAATTTCACTGGAAAATTTAGGGGGGTTCTGAACATTCGATTGCGTATAAAAACAATAGGCTTCCAGTGTTTACAGATTGTAATTTTTGTATCAAATTTCGTTCGAATCGGTCCATTCGTTCGTCAGTTATCGTCTCCACAGACTCACTGACACACACACATACACACATACTTTAACACACACACAAACACACACACACAGACATCACTTCAAAAATGTTAGATTCGTGATCAGGGTTGCTTGAAACGTGCTATCCCGTCGAAAACTCGAATTCGAATTTTCGACTCCGTCATAATACTTTCCCTTCCTTATATATTATTGTATATAAGGAAAGTAAAAATAAAGATTGAAAATAAGAATAAATTTAATATAAGAAATCTGATGCGGGCAGCCCATGACTTTCCTTACATAATGCGATGCATTTAATTCATTCACAGTGAAAAAATTATGTATAATAACCATGGCACAATGTGTTGAATATTGAATTGTAGATTTGAATCTTTTCCGGACGACAACATGTAAAACTATTTTTAACTACCCAAATAACTTATATCCCGTCATTACAATGCGTACTTTGACAAGCATCGCAAATGCTACTGTTTTATAGGCCTTCATGATACGATATTTTGAGAGCTATATTGCCTTCTATATACGCACTTCGTTCGTTACTGGTGTCGATTCCTACTTAAGGGTTGTGCTGCCGGTCACAATTGCTGTATTTTTCGAACGAAAATTCAATTTGGCGATTGAAAAAAATATTGAAAAAAAGTGTTGGTGATTGAATTCTGCCAATGTAAAAATCAAAAATTGCGTTATACTAATCGTAATGTAAACTATACCATTTGTCTTTTCCAAAGCAATGATCATTGGAATTTAAGAATTTATAAATCAAAACACATTTTTCAAATGGAATGTCAAAATAAAATTTGAGGAATAAAAATTCTATTTGGCGAAAGGAAACTTTATTTGGCGAATAGGTTGGCGAAAGTAATAAAAAATCCAGAGCAACCCCTGTCTACTCATTTGACAATGTTCTACAACTTTGTATTTAGTTTTGTGTATCTTGCTTTATTGGCGCGTTATTGGAGCCTATAAAGCGAGAGTTTTCGCTTTATTGGCGAGTTCGTTATCTCAACTTTTAAAATTCTCCACTAGTGGCGCTTCGAATGAGATATATATTTATCTTAAATATTCAAAATTATTTGTCATGGCTTGTCATGTATCTCTTATTTTATGTCAACAAATTCCATGAGAGGCAGTTGATCTTGATATGCCCCAATCCAGAGTTCTTCTAGAAAATACGATTGTTATTGTTCCAAATACATTTATCAGAAGCTTGGTAACAGCTAAACCCTGGCACTGAAACCCGCTTGCATTTATTCAGAAACAGGAAGTGAAACCTTAATTGGACCTTTTCCGCCGTTTATTAGATAGTTTAGTTCGATAATGAATGGTTTAAGAGTACGGTTGAAGTTAAAGTGTCAACGCCTTTGTTTCAATTGTTTATTTTATTATTTTTGCTGTGATACAATTTCAAGAAGCTAGTATAAACCTCATTAAAACAATTGGATTTTTAAGAAACTTTAGCTATGTAGCTTATCTTAATAAATTAGAATAATTAAAATTCCAGAAGTTTTTTTTTTTTTTTTTTGATAGAATCACACTATCTATTTGATTCTTATAAACAGTGCTACATCAAATTTCTGATTACTTTCCCTGCAATACATGGTAATGTATAGGGAAAGTATAGAAATTGAGTCGAAAATCGCAACTCGAGTTTTCGATGAACCTATATATTTTGGAACCTCTAGAACACGAGAAAACTATTTTTAGCTTGACGTCTGTGTGTGTGTGTGTCTGTCTGTGCAATGTATGTATCCACTCTAATTCAAAATCTAATGGACCAAATTTCATAAAATTTTGTAGGTAAGTCACTTGTGTGTAACCCTGGTGCTAATTAGATTTTGGTACGATTCGGAATAAAGGAACCCGCCCTTTCTTTGAGAAATGACCCCTAAAAATCTAATGTATCAACTCTAGCTAAAAACTAATTGACTAAATTTTGCAAAATTTAGTAGATAAGTCACTTGTAGGATACCGTGGTGCTGATTAGATTTTGGTACGCCTGCCTTTTTTACGAAATGACCCGCAAAAATCGTCAAATCTAAAATGAAAGATTACGTATGCTCAAATGTATCAATTAAATGCTTTTTTTAAGGCCAAATAAGAATATATATATATATATATATATATATATATATATATATATATATATATATATATATATATATATATATATATATGTATATATATATATATATAAGACCAACCTCATTACACACAGAACAGCCGTTCTCGAGAAATTTTAGTTTCTTCGCGTTTTTGTACACAGCCTTAAAAAAAATTTTCAGTTTCCAAATAAAAGCAAAAATTAAATAAAAATGCAAATTCAGTGATATTTTGTGCAATTAATCTCAACTTAACGAGTTATTAAAGAAATATAGAGAACGAATAAATATGAGTCTGCAGCAAAAGTCATGCGTTGCGCAGATCACATTTTTTATAGATGTTTTCAACACTTTCTGTTCCGACGGTACTTTACGTCTCATTTTTTTTTTTTTTAAACTTGCATAAAATGTTTTGTTCGGACATTTTACAAGATGTATATTTTCTGTATCGTCCAGTTGAGTGATTTGACATTGATTGACAAATAGAGGAATTGCACAGCCAAACTGCTGAAGGTAGAAAATCGAAACTTTGCATACACGCAGGGTTTGACCTATAAGTAATGAGAAAAATCTAACATCTTAGAAATTTATAAATCCGGGAAATTTTTGATTTAAAGTTATTGTAATTATAATAGGAGAACGGACACAAAATTCGTTTATATACCATTTTACACAGGAAAATATATTCCAAATTTTCTTTATGAACTGTACAATCAACCATGCATGGAATATTTTAATTTATAGTTACATCAGATGATTTTTTATTATATACTAGAAAATGTACTCAGCGTTGCCCGGGGATTAATTTGCAAATCTTTGAGATTACCGGAATTCGCAGCGAATTCTTGAAAACCAAAGAACGCCTGCTTGTAACAACAGTAACAACAAATAAAAAGAAACCATTGCGACGATAGTGTTAAGATGGGAACTCTGCGATGATATCTTGGTGGCCTTCTATCTCGGGAAATTACGTTTTTAACACACAGGAAGTGTATATTTAAAAAAAAATCACTAACATACCTTTATTAATAATATGGATTCTGTTCAAAGTTTGTTTTAACGAGAAATTTTGCAGTATTTTTGTTGTGTGAAAATGGAAACTTTGGAATGTGATAAAATTTTGGTCAAAGAACCAATTTGTGTGAAAATCGCTCAAAATGGAGCTAAATCGTTTTAAAGCATAAAAGAACTGAAAAACTAATTCGAATTTAAACAAATTCTCAACGAAGCACATCGTCCCGGGTCATGAAATACCTGTGTACCAAATTTCATGGCCGTACGAAGCTTAGACTTTCTGCTACAGACGACGCATACAGACGACGGTCATCTTCCATTATTATTATAGATTTATCAATTACTTTGTTTATATTTTTTTACTTTCCCTGCAATACATGGTAATGTATAAGGAACGTATTGGAATCATGCTGAAAATCGCAACTCGTGTTTTCAACGAATCAACACGTTTCGAGACCTCTAGAATACGAAAAAACTATTTTTATCGTGACATCTGTGTGTGTGTCGTCTGTGTGTCTGTTTGTGTGTCTGTTTGTGTGTCTGTGTGTCTGTTGTGTGTCTGTGTGTCTGTTGTGTGTCTGTGCAATGTATGTATCCACTCTAACTCAAAACCTAATGAACCAAATTTCATAAAATTTGGTAGGTAAGTCATTTGGGTGTGATCCTGGTGCTGATTAGATTTTAGTACGATTCGGGATAAAATAATCTGCCTTTTCTGCGAAATAACCAGCAAAATTTGCCTGTATTCACCATCTGAAAAACTAATGGACCGAATTTCACGAAATTCGGTAGATAAGTCGCTTGTGGGTTATGCTGGTGCTGATTAGATTTTGGTACGATTCGGAAAAAAAATAACCTGCCTTTTTTGCAAAATGGCCCGCAAAAATGGTCAAAGTCAAAATAAAAAATTACGTAAGCTCAAATATATCCATTAAACGCTTGTTTTATACATATTTTTTAACGAAGAAAAGAATAAGACCAACCCCATTGCACTAGGGCTAACCGTTCTCGAGATATTTTAGTTTTTTCGTATTTTCTCTACGCCACCTTTGAAAATAAGTCCAGTTAACAAATGAGAACGAAAATTGAATTAGTAGTGACTTGAATTTAATTAAAATAAAGAGAACGTAGATATAAGTCTGCAGGGAAAGTCATGTGCTGCCGATATCAATTTTTTTAATTTCATTTTTGGAACTCGATCCGAGTTTTTCAAATACCGAAACCGTTTGCTGGCGATTTTACAAATCAAATTATTGAAAAACAATACTATAGTTAATTGATGTTTAGCTTAACATGTTTGAGAATATTGAAAATAAGACATCGTATTGCAATTGGAGGTGGAATATTGTTTGGCAGTCTGCAATTTTCATGTTAAGAGAAATAACTATAAAATGTGCGCCATTTTTATGCTTAAATTTGAAACGGATTTTGATACTCAGAACGTTTATTAATTTTCACTTTCCCTGCAATACATGGTAATGTTTAGGGAAAGTATTGGAATCATGTCGAAAATCGCAACTCGAGTTTTCGACAGATCTAAACGTTTCGAGACCTCTAGAATACGAAAAAACTATTTTTAGCGTGACGTCTGTGTGTGTGTCTGTGTGTCTGTCTGCCTGTCTGTGTGTCTGTTTGTCTGTGCAGATTTTGTATCCACTCTAACTAAAAAACTAATTGACCGAATTTCATAAAATTTGGTAGGTAAGTCACTTGTGGGCGAATCTGGTGTTAATTAGTTTTGGATACGATTCGGGATAAAAGAACAAGCCTTTTTTTGCGAAATGGCCCGCAAAAATGGTCAAAATCAAAATAGAAAACTACGTATGCTGAAATATATCCATTAAATGCTTGTGTTATACGTAATTTTCAACGAAGAAAAGAATAAGACCAACCCCATTACACTAGGACTAGCCGCTCTCGAGATATTTTCGATTTTTCGTTTTTTCTCTAATGCCCTTTGAAAATGAGTCCAGTTAACAAATGCGAACGAAAATTGAATTAATAGTGAATTAAATTTAATTAAAACAAAGAGAGCGTGTATATAAGTCTGCAGGGAAAGTCGTGTGCTGCCCACATCAGAGTTTTATATTTAGTATATTTAACATTTTGTGAAAACGCAATGTTCTTCGATTGATGAAAAGAGTCTGTAATGATCGTTCGACGTATTAAAAGCAGCAGGCGATATTTTTGAAATATTTTAGGGTATATTAGCGTCACCTAACTTATATTTAGTACATTTAACGTACTGGGAAAACGCCATGTTCTTCGATTGATGAAAAGAGTCTGAATTGATCGTTTGACATACAAGTACTTGTATTAAAAGCAGCAGACGATATTTCTGAAATATTTATATTTTTTAGGGTATATTAGCGCCACCTAACTGAAAAAAAATCTACTATTTTAATTCCTAGTACATGATTTTAAAATTTGATGTCTTCGATTTTTCGACCACTCCTTATAAATATTTAAAAGAATTACAAACACTAATATAAACCTATAAACATTTTTTTTTATTGCTGATTGTGTTCCAGTTTGATAAAGTCAATATTGCAAGAATATTTCCCCACTTAATATTACGATCAAGTGTCACATGTTATTTTGCAAGAAATCGAATGAAATAATTATTTCGAAACTGGCGCACACAGTTAGTGAAATTTTTATGACTTTTAAATTGACGGTTCATAACGATATTACGATATTAAAAAATCTTGCTGCGGACAGCACATAACTTCTCTGCGCACATAAATTCCTTTTCATTCTTTTCCATTCTTTATATACTGAATTTAAGTTTTGTCGCAGAAAACAATAGATGAAAGAATTCTTAATTAAAATTATGAGTGTATTTGCAGTTTTATAATAATTTCCTTTATTTAGTTGGAGAGAAAGAGAGAGAGAGAGAGGGGGGGGGGGAGGGGAGAGAGGAAGAGAGACCCCTTCCATACCTAACACTTCTCAGAAAGACTGTCGCACCTACATATTTGACGTGCCCATACTCCGCGTAGCCATGGGGATTGTTTTGGGTGGCGATTTGGATCCAATTCGGGTCTTCTCTCGCAATAACCACTGGGCTATCCCGGCCCCAGATCTAACGTGTATACGCATGGACATTTTCATGCAAAGTTATTGGATATTTCGTCTTGGAATTCTGCAAGTTCGAGAAAGTGGAGTGCAGACTCATTATCCACAAGATAACAATAAGATCTGTAATATATACATTTTTTCAACGTGTAACTGAATATATTTATTATTACATAAAGTGAACAGTAATCAAAAACAGTTTTTTTTTATCTATTCACACCATTGTCTCTTTCCAGTTGCCAATTAAAGTGTGCAAAATAACTTCTATATAATATCGAAAAATCGTCTGATCCATTGTATTACAACTGTTTGATGATAATCATCTTTTCCTGCAACACCAACTGGCAATATTTCCTGTTACGGCTTTATAACCTGCGGAAAAAATAGGATATTGTGAGTGGCGAAAAATAATATAAAGAAAGTAAGTACGGTTGCTACTGCGATAGAATTATTTTTCTGATAGTAATCAGGTTTTGATTGTAAAGGAATAGGTGATATTAACTAGATGAAGGTTTATGTGTTTAGAATGTTGTTCAAGGAATGAGGATTTCAATAGTTTTTATTAGGATGGGGAAACTTCTTTGATGACTCCTGCAAACCTTTTACGGAGAAGAAAATACGATATGGGAGTAACGTTATCTATTCTATAAAAACGTGTGCTGTGGAATTATGTATTTATAATCTATCTATACTTGGAGTACGGATAATTTAAAGAAACTGCGGAAGCTATGACTGGCATTTACTCAGTTTTGTATTCATATGGTCATTATGCATATATTAACTAGATGATTTCCATAGCAACATATTTTATTTAGAATATCCACTTTTTTATTGAAATATAAAAAACTATTAATATAATATTGAATGTTATTTATTGGAATAGGTTGATTTGAGTCTAACCAATGCTTAATTACAGCAAATTGTTAGATTTAGTTATTAATAGCGTTTAGAATATGGGTTATGTAACTCATAGGAAGTTTATAGTTTTTTCTATACTTCTCTGCAGTCATGTTAGTTTTGCTGCAAAGATATGCCATTGCTTTTATTTTCCCCCCACAACGTCATGGGATGGATTTTTGTTTATTGAAAGTTTAATAAAATTTTATTTCCCAGAAATTTGGCAAAAATTTGGCGTTATTGACGACGAATTGGTTACAAATTTGGCGACTTTTTGAAAATGTCACCAAATTTACGTTGATGTCGCCACATTCATAAAAATGACGATAAATCAATAAAAATGACTACAAATTGATGAAAATTGAATATTTTGGAAAATAAAGTTCAATTTTTTTGATAACCCGTTTTGCGTCGGGGAGATTGATATGCTGGTTCCGAAATATAGCTAGTCTCACTATTTATGTTACAAATACGTTTTGTTAGAGGGTTGCTAGAGTTAAAGGGGTATGTTAATTTTTTTTTTACTAAAATAACAACTTTGCTTAATATAAAATTTAAAATTGAAAGATTTAAATAAAGTTAAAATAAAATAGTTGAAAATATATTTTTTTAAATAAACCAATTTTCTATAACGCTCTAAAAAGTAGAAAAGGAACTTTCTCACTTGAAAAAATTTTAATAATTTCATTCTGTAGATTAAAAGCACAGTGGATCCCGCATATAGTGAAGTCTTAAGGGACAGGAAAAATATTCGTTATAAGCGATATTTCGCAATAATCGATCAAAAGTTTAGGTATGGGATAAACAATATTATTTTTCACAACAATGATTGAAACTATTAAGTATTGTGATCATTGGACCACAGATAAACCCTATTTTGTATGATTAAGTCAAATTTTGTTTTATGATGCCATGTTAAAAAATATATAATTTAAGCTTAATTTAATTAATTTGAGTTTAATTGTACAAAATAATCCGGATAATTACTTGAAATTATTCAAAATTGACAGTTTTAATTTCATTTTCATTTCTATTCGGAGACTGGACGCATTTTCAAAAGCGATGTGTGAAAATGCGAAGAAGCTAAAATATTCCTAGAACGGTTATCAGAGTTATGGGGTTAGTCTTATTTTTTCATTGTCAACAATTGCGCATAAAATAGGCATTTAATTGATATATTTGAGCATATGTAGTTTTTTATTTTAGACTTTGAAGATTTTGGGGGCCATTTTTTAAAAAAAGCAGGTCATTTGTTTCGAAATAATTCCAAAATTTAATCAACACAATCAGTACCAGGATCATCCGCAAGTGACTTATCTCCCAAATTTTGTGAAATTTGATCCATTAATTTTTTAATTACGCATTTAATTGATGTATTTGATCATATGTAGTCTATTATTTTAGACTTTGACGATTTTGGGGGCCATTTTGCAAAAAAAGCAGGTCATTTGTTTTGAAATCATTCCAAAATTTAATTAACACAATCAGTACCAGAATCACCCGCAAGTGACTTATCTAACAAATTTTGTGAAATTTGATCCATTAATTTTTTAATTACGCATTTAATTGATGTATTTGATCATATGTAGTCTATTATTTTAGACTTTGACGATTTTGGGGGCCATTTTGCAAAAAAAAAGCAGGTCATTTTTTTGAAATCATTCCAAAATTTAATCAGCACAATCAGTACCAGGATCACCTGCAAGTGACTTATCTATCAAATGTTGTGAAATTTGATCCGTTACTTTTTAACCAGAGTGGATACATACAACTTTTGAGGTGCATTTCTTAAAAAAAAAACCAGTTTTTTTTTTAATCGTACCAAATTCTAATCAGCACCAGGGTAACTCACAATTTTGTGAAATTTGATCCATTAGTTTTTTCAGTTTAAAGTTTTCAGTTTAGTTTTTTAGTTTTTTAAAGTTTATACATAAGGTTTTTGCGGGCCATTTCTTATAACAGACAGTTTTTTTAGAATCGTACCAAAATCTAATCAGTGCTAGGGTAATTTACAAGTGACTGTAAAAATTGATCCATTAAAGTTTCAGTGGATACATACATTGCACAGACAGACAGTCACATGGGCATACAGACACACATACAAACGACACGCTAAAAATAGTAATAGTGTTTTCGAATTCTTGAGTGCTCGAAACGTGTAGATCCGTCGAAAATTCGAGTTGCGATTTTCTGCAATATTCCAATACTTTTCCTACACATTATTATGTATTGCAGGGAATATAAAACGCCTAGACGCTTCAACGTGAAAAAACGGGACACAGAAACATGAATTTTTCTTTTTTTTTCAAAAGTAAAAGGAATAGAAGTTTCGTTGGAAATAACAAGAATAAATATTTCACTTCATAAAAACGGCAAATAATATACATTTTTCAACAATTTAAAAATGCTGACAGACGGAAAGGCAACGCAAAACCGGCGATAAATCTGTCACGTTTGTGCGTACTCAACCATATCAATGTGACGACCTTGCTGGGACCGACTCTACGCTTGAATAGAAACATTTATGGTATTAAGCACTACTGCTAAGTAGAAAGGAGTTTCTGTTGCGTTGGTCAAGGAAAGTTCTACTTCTTAGGTTTGTCAAATCAGTAACCAATCAATAACCATCGGACTGCGGGACAAATGTGACTTACGAGCTGTTATAATTCGGCAAGCGGACAAATGTGACCCACGAGTTATTATAACCCAGCCCGTGAGACAAATGTGGCCCACGAGCTGTTATAGTCCGGTCCGCGGGACAAATGTGACCCACGAGTTGTTATAATTAGGACCGCAGGACAAATGTGGCTCACTAATTGTTATAATCCAGCCCGCGGGACAAATAGGGCCCACGAATTGTTATAATCCGGCCGGCGGGACAAATGTGACCCATGAGTTGTTATCATCAGGTCCGCGGGACAAATGTGGCCCAAGAGCTGTTATAATTCGGCCTGGGGGACAAATGGGGCCCACGAGCTGTTATAATCCGGTCCGCGGCTCGATGCATGATTGAGCAAAAGAAATGGAAATGAAATTAACATTTGCCATAATTTAAGAGCATCCTGTATTGCATCTACTACGTTGATTCTATTCCTTCCATATGAAGTACGCTGTTTTTATCGGGAATTTAAAATCAGAATACAGTGCCCTAACTACAACATATATATAAATATATATATATATATATATATATTATTCTCTCGACCAGTGGTGTTCCAAAGTGGCCTACTAGTCGACCAGTGGCCTACTAGTGGTGTTCAAAAGACTCGCTTTTGCGGCTTTCAGGAGCAGATTGCACACAAGAAATTAAGAGTATGTCTCAATTTTACTTTCTCATGCCAGAATCCATTTTTAAATAGCATGTATTTTTTTTCTTTTTGCAAATTTTGCAAGAAAATTTTTTAAAAATCTGTATTGTTAGTCCAAATGATCATAATTATAACATGCTATCCTTTATTTTAAAGGGCTTGAAAGAAAAATCGTTCGTTAGATAGCAAGTTTGATAATATACCCCTTCGAGGGGAGGTGGCTAATGACGTCACGAACTCAAAAATTGCATCGCGACTGTTATCTACTACAGTGATTAAAACTCTTAAGTTTCGTGATTATTGAGCCATAAAAAACTCTAATTTATGGATAATTACGCTAAATTTTGCTCTATGCTGCCATGTTAAGCAAATATAAAATTTCGAAGGTATTTCGAAATTTTCGCTCGAATTTCAAAAAACAAACACCTTTTATTACAAATCTGGATATAAAGTTTCGTGAAAATCTGTTAATATTTGTGGCAGCTGTCGCACGCACAATAAATCGATTACAGACAGACGGACGTCACTTTAAAACAGTCAAAACGTGTTCAGAAGGTTTTAAAATACATTGGCATTAAAATCTCCAAATCGAAAAATTTCGCGAAAACAATAATTTTTTTATGCTATATTCTGTGACATGGGAAATTAAAAATTCCAGTACAGAAATATTAATTCAACTAAGGCCACAACTGGTGCCATTCAAACAATGGGTGATATACACATATTATTCACATTTAAATATTATGAATATATTTATAATTAACATTTATCAAAATTGATTTTGGGAGGAGATGAACTGACTATAAATTTGAAAAAGAAAATTAACCGCTTTAATTAACTGAAGTGTGGCTCCACTCGAGTTTCTCATACCAGAATTAATTTTTTTTTCAAATATTATAAGAATTTTTTTGAAAAATCGGTATCGTAAGTCCAAATGATTACAATTATAGCGTGGTTACCCTTCACTTTAATGGGCTGGAAAAAAATATTTCGACCCCCCCCCCCCCCGTAAGGAGGAGTAACTTGTAACTTGTCCCTAAGGGTGTCTAATGACTTCATGAACAAAAAAATGGTATCTTGGCTATTTTTCACAACAATGATAAAAATCTTGTCTCGTGATCATTAAGCCATAAATAAAGTATTTTATGCATGATTATGCCAAAAGTTGTCTTATGTTGCCATGTTAAAATATAAAATTTCAAATAAATTACAAAGTTTTGCTCGAATTCAAAATAAATTCCATCTAGTTCTAGACTTTTTGATAACAAAGCCGAATATAAAGTTTCGTGAATACCCATTAATATTTGTGGCTGCTCTCGTGTACACATACATCAGACGGACAGATAGACTGACATCTCTCCAAAAATAGCCAAAACGCTTAAACATATACTGACGTCAAAATCTCGAAATCAAAAATTTTCGGGAAAACAATACTTTCTCAATACTACGTATGAGAAAGTAGAAATTACTGTAAATAATTCCCATTGGCTTGCTTTTTTGCTTGAAAACTTCCCGATCTCATGATCTTCTAAATAACCTCTTGAATGTCCGCTTCCATTCATTTCAAAGAAGCCGTTGCAGATCTTTTGCAATTTTCTCGATTTTCCCGACACGGCTACCTTAGCAAGCTAATGCCAAAAAACTAAATTCCTAAAAATAATAATAATGAAACACAAAAGGACTATTGGAGCTATTTTTATTCTGGTAAAAAAAAATGGACAATCACGGTTAGACCGTCGTACGAATTATTCCTCCATGCTTCAGCGATTAATATTTGCCAACTTAGCCTGAAGCAGTTGTTTTGTTTCGGAACGCTTGACAGGAATCTGGAATTGTAAACAGTAGTTTGCGTAGGGATACATGCATAAGATGCATAAACAAGTGTATTCACTTCTTGGTAAACATTCCAGGTCTTGGAAAATAATTATTATAGTTAGTCTGATAGTTCGAAGGTGATGTCATTGTTTATTAAAATAGAGTTTGCTGAAAGTTTAGACTGAAGGATTTGTTTTGTTTCGGAACGATTTGCAAGAATTTAGAATTATACACAGTTGTTTGTTTAGGGACACATGTATATGATGAAAAAACAAGTGTTTTCACTTCTTGGTAAATATTCTTGCAAAAAAATTATTATAATTAGTCTGATAGTTCGAAGGGGATGTGCTTGTTTATTAAAGTCGGTTTTGTTGAAAGTTTAGACCGGAGGATTTGTTTTGTTTTGGAATGATTTACAAGAATTTAGAATTATATCCAGTTGTTTGTTTAGGGATACATGTATATGATGTATAAACAGATGTTCTGACTTCTGGGTAAAGGTTTGAAGTCTGAGGAAATAATTATTATAGTTATTCTGATAATTCGAAAGAAATGTTTTTGTTTCTTAAAACAGCATTGGAAGTTCGGTTAAATTGTTTAGACAACTGATTTATTTATGGACATGATTTATAGATTTTATACTAAGACTAATTTTGTGATAAAACTAAAATAGATATGCGCATCAAAATGAGGCTTGATAATTAATCTAATATATAACATATTAAAGTATAGTGATAAATTGATTTTTTTTATGCTCCTTATAGAGCTAGCTGCGGTGTGAATAACCCTCCATTTTGCATCCAGTGAAAGCGAACTACTTACCTTCGTGTAAAGCAAAATTCAAATCGCTGTTAAAAACTCCATTATTATTCAAATTAATTTTTATTCTATTAATCTCAGAATTGCTTGAATTTATTAAAACACTAATCTTCACTATTTGCTAATAATGTGATAATGTGAGACTTAGATGTGCGTGTGTATGTGTGTGAGAGAGAGAGAGAGAGAGAGAGAGAGAGAAAGACATAGCTGAGAGAGCGAGACATACATGGGAGAGACAGATATATATGAGAGAGAGAAAGAGTGAGAGAGAGAAAGAGTGAGAGAGAGAAAGAGTGAGAGAGAGAGAAAGAGTGAGAGAGAGAAAGAGTGAGAGAAAGAGTGAGAGAGACATAGATGAGAGAAAGAGAGAGAGAGAGAGAAAGACATAGCTGAGAGAGCGAGACATACATGGGAGAGACAGATATATATGAGAGAGAGAAAGAGTGAGAGAGAGAAAGAGTGAGAGAGAGAAAGAGTGAGAGAGAGAGAAAGAGTGAGAGAGAGAGAAAGAGTGAGAGAGAGAAAGAGTGAGAGAGAGAGAAAGAGTGAGAGAGACATAGATGAGAGAAAGAGTGAGAGAGACATAGATGAGAGAGAGAAAGAGTGAGAGAGACATAGATGTGAGAGTGAGAAAGAGTGAGAGAGACATAGATGAGAGAGAAAGACATACATGGGAGAGAAAGACATGTATGAGAGAGAGACATAGATGAGAGAGAGAGGGAGAGAGAGAGAAACCAGCTTGTTTCGTGACTCATTTAACACAGAATCTGTTTTTTACTCTACTTGAATATGAGTATATAGAAGTCGCCTTACTACTGTTTGGAACAATGTTGACCATTTGCAGCCTTGCAAAATTTCGACATTAGTACTGCAGGGAATATTGGTGGACATACTTTTTCGGTCCCGTGAGTTCCCATTTTCATTTATTAGTCATAAACAATTTCCCAAAATAACGCCAGTTTAGGTACCATTGTGTCTAGCCTTATCTTTAACACATGATTCCTCTTGTTGTTTCCCTGTTCAAATATGTGATCTCTTTGATCAACCTCTTTTGTTTCACAAATTTGTTAATAGAATACTTTGAATTACCAGAGAAATGATAATGTTCATTATCAGAAAGCACAGTGTTAAATTATCTTAGGGGAAGGGTCGCAGGACAGACATAAATTCTTTCAATATTCGAGTACTTTCTATATAAATTCGAGAACACATAAAATTTTTTGGGAAACATAAAAACATTAGTATCTGTAAAGAGCCTTGCTGCCCCAACAGGGAATCGAACCCTGGATCTCCGAACTGGCCAGCCGACGCTTTACCGTTGAGCTACTGGGACGAGATTGCAAGTTCTTATCATCGAAGTGGACTTTGCATATCTTTAGTACTCAGTGGCGCACCCACGGGGGGGGGCCGAGGGGGCCCTGCCCCCCCCCCCTTGGGCTGACAAAGCAAAACGCGAAGGGCGCTGTCAGCACAAGGGAGAACTAGGTCTGCCTTCGAGAAAGTATAAAAAAAAAACATTTACAACCATTATTGTAATAAATAATTTTAATCATTGTGAAGAAAACAATTCCAGCATATCCCAACACTTACACTGAATGTAATTATACATATAAAGCTCTTTATCGTACTGTACAAATTATAAATTAATTCGCACTAAAGGCGCCAATTCTGGAAACCCGTTCTTCTTAAGACGTTTCTACCTGTGATTGAATTTAACTAATGGACTCGTCCAAAATCACGTGACCCAAATGCCTTCTCGCTATAGTCGTACTATACCAGTGCTGTGTAGAGTGACGTCACAGGCGCCTCCGTGGCCCTATATAAAGAGTGAACGGCGGGGAAGCGGCTGTTCGCTCGAAAACTCGAGGATTTCGTTTACCCAGTGAGAAAATTGTGGAAGTGAATAAATAGATCGTGCCAACGCTTCGCGAATTAAGTGTTGCTGTGAGTTGAAATAAAGTGCGACGTTACGACACAAGGTGATAACAGTGAATTGGTAGTTTCGGAACGAGGGCCTGCGTGGTGAATAGCTGAATTTAATAATGGTCCTGAACTTTCAACTGATCTTACAGTGAAATGCATCTTTAACGATCAGTGTGTGTGTTTATGTGCGTATTTCGGCTATATAGCAAATTTTGTTCTTGAATAACTGAGGAGCAAGGTAAAAAAAAAGACAATGAGTGAAAAACGAAAAGGGCTAGGCCAACAGACACTGGGAAATTATTTAAAAAAAAAAAGTAAGATTGAAAATAGTGACGTTCCCAACGACGTTTCCCTGAGCTCTTGTTACATTGATGAGGCTGCAGTCGAAGCAAGCAACAGCCGTGACCCCGGGCTGTCTTCAAACGCTTGTGAGGAGGTAAAGGTAGGACAAAACACAATACCAAACACAGTTGAAATAGAAATTCTGGCTGCAGATATTTCTAATTATGTCAAGAAATCTAACCTCACAGATGAAGATAGGATAACAGCGCTAAAAAATCTTTGGGAACCATATGCAAATTACAGTTTTCCTGCTACTGTCACTAGTGCTGTATCAAGTCAAGGAAAACCTCACCACACTCGGAAGTTCTGCTCATCTTGGCTGAGTAAGCATAACTGGCTAGCTTACTCAAAGGCAGAGGACAGTGCCTATTGCAAATTTTGTGTTCTCTTTGCACCCCATGAAGTCGGTTTAAGATCCACACAAGCTACAGGTCAACTTGTTTCAAAAGGATTTAATAATTGGAAGAAGGCCTTGGAGAAGTTCAGTCAACATGAAAAATTTTTCTATCATAAGGATTCAGTTCTCAAAGCCGATGAGTTCTTAAGGGTCACGGAAGGAAAAACGGTTCCTGTGGATCAAGTAATGGACAGAGGAAAGCAAAAACAAGTTTTGCAGAATAGGGCTATTCTTAAACCTATTATCAAAACAGTGATTTTTTGTGGAAGGCAAGGGCTGGCCATGAGAGGGCATAGAGACTGTGGGGATTTGGACGTATTGTCAGAACCATGCCAAGGCGAAGGAAATTTTAGAGCCCTTTTGCGACTCCGAGTTGATGCAGGAGAAGAAATACTGAAAACTCATCTACAAGGTTGTGCAAAAAATGCAACTTACATAAGTTGGAATATACAAAATGAGATTATTTCAGCATGCAATGATTCCATTGTGAAGCACATAGCAACTGAGGTGAATGAGGCCAAATGTTTTGCGGTTTTATGTGACGAAACCACAGATATTGCAACGGTAGAGCAAATGACACTTTGCGTTCGTTATTTGAAACGGTTTGAAACAAATGATAAGTATAAAATTGAATTTAAGATAGTGGAGAACTTCCTTAAGTTTGTGCCCCTGACTGAAACTACAGGTCGAGCAATTGCAGATGCTATTCTTAAAGGCCTTGCAGACTGCAACATTGATACGTCTTTCCTCCGTGGACAAGGGTTCGATGGAGCTTCTGCAATGAGTGGAGAGTACAATGGCGCCCAAGCAATTATATATGAGCAACACCCCAAAGCCCCCTACGTTCATTGTGCATCACACTGTTTGAACTTAGCCATAACTTATTCATCTAGAGTTCCGGATATCCGAAACAGCTTTGGAATAATAGGGAAAATCTCTAGTTTTTTCAACACACCAAAACGAAACCTTGTTCTCACCAGCAAAATTAATGCAGCTAATCAGGAAGAGACAGAAATCAGTGCCAAAAAACTGAAGAAATTATGCCCTACTCGTTGGGTGGAGAGACATAATGCCGTCACAGTTATGGTTTCATTGTTTGATCAAGTAATCGACGCTCTGGAGGAGATTACTACCTGGAATGACAAGGAGACATCAACAGAGGCTCATACCTTGTTATGTTCAATGTTAACATCACAGTTTGTCATAGCACTTGTTTCAGCTGACAGATTACTCAGCTACAGTGTTCGTCTGAGTGAAAAGCTGCAGGAAGTTAACCTTGATCTGGCAACTGCTGTGAGTGACGTAGAAGACGTTTTGAAAGCTATATCTATAATTCGAGAGAACGCAGAGAACGAGTTTCACCATCTGTTTGAACAAGCTGTTAAGAAGCTGGAACAGCATGGAGAAAACATTACTCTACCACGCCGTGCCACCAGACAAATTTATAGATCAAATTTCAACGTACAGACTCCTGAAGAATACTACAGACTTTCTATTTTCATTCCATGGATTGATAATTTCATCACTCACCTCCATGAAAAATTTCTCAAACATAAGGAATTTCTACAAAGTTTTGCATCTGTCATTCCGAATGGAAGGCAGCCGACACTGGAAGAAAACGAGAGATTTGTTGCCTTATCAAGGAAATTTGCAGATGATTTAGGACCCAGATCAGATAATACTCTAAAAGCTGAACTACATCTGTGGTACATGAAGGTCTTTGCATTGAACAAGAAAACTAAAAGCCCAATCGAACTGCTTAACTTTTGTGACCAAAGGACTTTTCCAACTGTGTTTGAACTTTTAAAAGTGTATGCCACCCTCCCAGTATCAACAAGCAGTGCTGAGAGGTCATTCTCCACAATGAAGAGGTTGAAAACTTACTTGAGAAACAGTATGAGTGAAACCAGACTGAATGGACTGGCGTCAATGAACATTCACCGTGAAGTGGAAATTGATCCAGACCAGATAATTAATGCTCTGGCTACAAAGAAAAACAGGAGGCTGGACTTCGTTTTATGAATATGTATAGATCATAATTGAATAATATAACAATATGTAATCATGAGAGAGTGGTTGAAAACAAGTATACAGTATAAGCAGACCAGAACAAATAATTTTATCTTCATCTATTTCTTAATTTGTGTTGTTTTGTATAAATATCTACTACTACTTCTTCTAATCATTCAATTCTCTTGCACTGCACTAAAGAATTGTTAGTAATTTGATAAAAATAAATGTACAAAAAAAGACAACCGCCTTGTTAATTGATATGACCTCTGATCATTTTTTCTCGGAAAATTTATCGAGGAGTCATCCTCCTTCATAAAAATTTTGTGCACCAATGGCCCCCCCCTTAGGAATATTCTGGGTGCGCCACTGTTAGTACTACGTATGTTAAGCATGTATCCGTTTATCTGTTTTTGACAACATTGATTACAGGCAAATGCTAAGAAGGGATATTTCCTACATATTTTAATATATACACATATCTTACATGGGCGATAATCATTGCGGCATGTTTACAAATTGGCACGTTTATTAAAATATAATTTGGCATGTTTATTAAGAACATAACATATTATCAATTATTTGCAGAAAAACCTTCCCCAAAACACTCAAAATCGGTTCTAAAAATGTATCGTTGAGCAATATATGACAATGATTTGATTAACATCTATGTGAAAATTAGAGCGTTACGAGAAATATAAATATATTTGAAAGCATATAACTTCGAACCTAATAGATAAAATTGTAAATAATTTTCCTTGTTTTGTCGGAAATATGGTCCAGATTATGAATATAAAAAATGATTTCAATATTTTACTATTTTGAATTTTTTTTTTTCAGAAAAATTACAAAAAGTATTCTGCTTTAACGAGTTTTTTATTTTTCATTCGTCTTACTTTCACTCGAGATATTTTCGAAACTAAGAGATAAATTAAAATTGTAAGCTACAAAAATATGTAATATCAACATTAAAAAATTTAAAAACAAACATTTTTTAAGTCACTGTAAACACTAAACAGTAATGTTTGAAAATAAATTCATGGTGTAAGTAGCTCTGTTTTTTAATGAAGAAAGAGGCTGGTTTTTGTCTGCGAAATTCCTTTATATCGTCACTAGTTTAGATCATGATGCATCTTAACGAATTTCCTCAGTGGTTTAAGTGATTTAATTTAAATCGACAAAAAAGTTAAACTATGAAAGAGTAATAACAAATAAATAAACAGAGTTTAACTACCAATAATAAATAGCAAATAATTAAACATAGTTTATTTGTTACATTTAGAAGGAAGTTACCCGTTCCTCTCATTTGTCTTGCTGCATTGTCTCATCTATAATTGTACATGAAGTGCATATTTATTGTAATCGAGATGCCGGATTTACAAAGAGTTCAACAAACTCGAATTGGTGTTTTTGTAGTTCAATAGCTATTTTCCCGAAGTTTGACTGACACAATAAACTAGAATGGGTATTTGAGGCGTAATCACGACTATTCCCATTCTAGATAATAATTTCTCACTTTGGGGAAAGTGGGAAGAGTATTTCGCCGTGGAAAGGAGTAGACTACCATGCAGCCTAAAAATTAGACAAGTCACGTGTAATGAGGCAAAAAATACTACAAGAAATCGAATACTTTTGATTTAATTTAGAGCACAGCAGCTGCAAGAACTATGTGTAATTATTTTTCAATACGATTGATTTTCAGCGAGATAGAGCCACAAGATATCTCCAGTACTTGTTATTACTTCCTTACAAAATTGCATTATGTTTCTAAGAACTTAATATATTGGTCAATCAGATATTATATAAGAAAAGCTTTTCTCTTTGTTTATTTTTCTTGAAGATAAATTTGGCAACGATTTGATTGGATACATATAAACATTGCATTGAGCCAGACTCGGTACGTACATTGCACACACACACACATAATATATATATATATATATATATATATATATATATATATATATACGTACATATATATATATATATACATATATGTAGATACACACACACACACATATATATATGCGTATATATATATATATATATATATATGTGTGTGTGTATCTACATATATGTATATATATGTACGTATATATATATATATATATATATATATATATATATATATATATATATATATACATATATACATACATGTATATATATATATATATATACATATATATATATATATATATATATATATATATATATATGAGAGAGAGAGAGAGAGAGAGATAATAGAGATAGATAGATAATAGCGATATATAGATAGTAGAGATAGATATGTATAATAGAGATATATAGATATTTTGAGAGAGTATCAAATCTCCTAACTCTGTTTATTTGTGACCCATGATGAACATACCTGTAGAAATTCAGTTTTTAGAACGAGCAGTTAGAAAGAACAGTGATGATACTGCTTGGTTACACCCTCCAATATTACGCTTTAGTTTTTTTTTATTGTGACACCCCTGTAAAATACCTCTGTAAATTTTCAGGTTCATAGCTCAAGGAGTTGAGATACGGTCATCATTCCCATTGTTCATCTCATCTTTTCTCACCTGCTCATTTGAAGGTTACAGAATTATTCCTTCTCAGCTTTTGCCTCCGATCTAGAAGGATCATACTTGTAAAAATTCAGGTTTCTAGATCAAGTTGTTGGAGAAATGCGGCGATAAGTGAGTCAGTGAAATATTGACGGCTTTTAATTAGCAAATCAAAGTGTTTGTGAGCAGATCGAACGTGATGGTTATTATTCTGCTAGTCAGGTTTTCCCTCATGAGAGAAAGCTAATTCCATAGAGGTGAAAGTAAGGTGTTAAAACTCCATATAAAGGAAACGCCAACACCATTTGAGACAATAATGCAGGTGGCGCTGTGATAAGATAAGTATTCCGCATTACATGTATTTCTATGGCGAATGACCTAAAATATTTATTTAAACTGTAAATTTTGTAAAAAATAATGATACTGCTTAATTATACTCATAATACTGCTTAATTATACTCATAATTAGGGAACATTTTAATTTAAAGAAAATCTGATGTGAGCAGCACATGACTTTCCCTGCAGACTGAAATTCATATTTCCTTTATTTCTTTAATAATTCATTAGATTTAGTTTAATTGCACCAAATAAAACTAAAATTGCATTTTTAATTCAATTTTTGTTTTTATTTGGTAATTGGACAGTTTTCGGAAATCGGCGTAACAAAAATGCAAGAAATCTCAAATATCTTGAGAACAGTTAGTCCTGAAGTATAATGGAGTGTGTTATATTCTTTTTTCATAAAAATTGAGTATAAAACAAGAATTTAAATGATACATTTGAGTATACGTTTTTTAGATTTTGGGGATTTTTGCGCAAGCCATTTCGTAGAAAAAGGCAGGTTTTTCTTTTCCGAATCTTACGAAAATCTAGTCGGCATCCTAATATCCCACAAATAACTTATCTACCAAATTTTGTGAAATTTGGTCAATTAGTATGAGTGGATACATGAAAACTAGAGTGGATGCATGAAATTTTTGCGGACCATTTCGTAAGAAAAGGCGGATTTTTCTTTTCCGAATCGCACAAAATTCTGATCAGCAGCAGAGTATCCAACAAGTAACTTATCTACCAAATTTTGTGAAATTTGGTCAATTAGTATTTTAGCTGGAGCGGATAAATGAAATTTTTACAGGCCAGTTCGCAAAAAAGGGCGGGTTCTGTTTTTACGAATCGTACTAAAAAGTAATCAGCACCAGGGCCATATTCAAGTCACTTATCTACCAAATTTTATGAAATTAGGTCCATTAATTTTTGAGTTAGAGTGGATATAGACATTGCACAGACACGCAGACAGAAGTCACGCTAAAAATAGTTTTTTCGTATTCTAGAGGTCTCGAAACGTGTAGATCCGTCGAAAATTCGAGTTGCGATTTTCGACATGATTCCAATACTTTCACTATACATTACCATGTATGGCAGGGAAAGTAATAATCAAAAATACATATATTAAATACTACGCCTTTCTGTTGTGTCAACTAACAATAGCAGCTATTTTACCAACACTAGCGAAATCAGATATAATTCTCAAAGCGTTATGGCACTTTCAAGCCTTTCATCCATAGGAGTTTTATCTCTTTTTTTCTCAACTCCATGGTTAATACCTTTTCCTGCAACGATTTAAGACTAGCATACCTTGCACGCCTGATTAGATTTAGATAAGGATTATTTACCGAAATGAAAGTCTTAAGAAGTGTGACTGCTTTTCTAACTGCGCCATTTTGTGAGTGAACCCACCCCTTCCTAAAAGTCAAAAGAAAATAAACCCGTCTTTATTGTGTCTGCAGTTTTTGAGGCTAAAAACAAGTATAACAATAGGTGCACCAAACGGATATCCGCACGACCTTGTAATTTCTTTTTAAGGCGAAATTTAAGACACCATACAAAATTACTTTTGTTTACTGCTAGATTTTAACACTTTCCGGTATAGTTGAAAAGTGTGTATGACTTTGGTCATTCTGCTTATCTGTCCGTCTGTCCGTTTGCACGATAACAGCCGTAATAATGAGATTATCAAAATGAAATTTTAGTATGTTATTGAGACAGTCTATGGCATGTCTGGGAATAAAAATGAATAATAGCCCCTTATTAGTTTTGGATTTAATCTGAGTTAAGAATATAAAATACATTGAACCCTATGGGATATATTTTTTCAAACATTTTTTAGGTGAAGTTAAAATTCACAAATTGCTTCAAAAATTTAATTAATTATGATTTCTTGACATTGAGAATAATAGTTATAAATTATAAACATGTGTATACTCGTATATAATTATTATGAAAAAAATGTGAAGCACACTGAAAGTCATAACTGTACATAGTTCATCATATAGTACAAACGCATTGTACAATATGGATAGACTTGTTTGTTTTTATTATTTTGTGATGGAAATACAGATGTTAATTAGTAGATAAATTATTAATTTAATGAATAATAATTAAAAAAAACCCCTCTGTATCGAAGTATTAGTTTGGCCAACACAAGAAAAATTGCACTGGTAAGAGATATTGTAAATACTCCATCTATAAAAAAATTCTGTAGAATCATTTAGATTAGAAAAACTAAGATTATTAATTTGTATAAAGACAATATGGAAGTTGAATTTTTAATAGATTTTAAGAATCTGCTGATTGATATTTGGAAAAAATTGTAAAATGGTAGTGTTACTGAAATCCCTTTCAGAAATAAGTTTTCATGGAGGCTTACAATTTTGCGATCAACAATGTTAAGAGAAAAACTACGATCGATAGCAACATATTTTAAATAATTCAACCTAAAATTGAAAAATTGGACAAATGAATTGAAAGAATCTACATATTACTTTCCTTATATACATAGTGTATAAGGCAAGTATTGTGACGGGGTCGAAAATTCGAAATCGAGTTTTCGACGGGAGAGCACGTTTCAAGCATCCCTGATCACGAATCAAACATTTTTGAAGTGATGTGTGTGTGTGTGTGTGAAAGTATGTGTGTGTGTGTGTGTGTGTGTGTGTGTGTCAGTGAGTCTGTGGAGACGATAACTGACGAACGAATGGACCGATTCGAACCAAATTTGGTACAAAAATCACAATCCGTAAACACTGGAAGTCTATTGTTTTTAATCGTAATCGAATGCTCAGAAACCCCCTAAATTTTGGAATAAAATTTTGAAAAAATCGTCAAAAAATCAAAACCTCTAATAAAGTTACGCAAACAGACATTTCTTATGTAATTTTGCATTAGAAAACGATTGACATAAATTTTAGAACGCTAACATGAACCGTTCTCGAAATATTGCACATTTTTCAAAAAATTATTAAAAAGTCATATAAAATGAAAAAAAATATTTCCTATTGAGAAACATGTTCACTTCTCATATGTAATACCATGCGATAAATTGGGTGACACCATTCTCGTGGATCTAGCTCGTTCCATTCATGAAAAATTATTCTTTGAGTAATACTTTTGTATTTGAACGCCAATAGTCATTTATCTGCTGTAAGAACAACTTATTTCTTCGTCCATAACGCTTGGCGAGATTTTGACGACGAATTTGGCGGAATGTCGCCAACTTGGCGACTTTTTGAAATGCTGCCAAATTAACGAAAATCTCGCCAAATGGATAAAAATGACGCTAAATCAATGAAAATGACGACTAATTGTCGAAAATTCAATATCTTGGAAAGAATATTAGTATCTACTATAAGAAAAACCTATTTTTTTACCGTAAAAGTAGTAAATCCATTACATTATATAAGGAAAGTCATGTGTTGCCCACATCAGATTTTTTTCTGGTATGAATGGCAGGTATTTTTATGTGGAGGTAAAGAGATCCAAAAAGGTTTACCAAAGGCCGTAATGAGAAATTCTTCATTGTTGCGGATAACCAAGAACGCAAGACGATTGTTGTTTTCCATTTTATAATTACATTGGGCACAGCTATTAATATCATTAAGAGCGTGATCCAGAAGAAGAGCAAAGTGTCATCAACATGATGAGTAAAAAACGAAACTGTCATCAACGTAATGAGTAAAAAATCCAAACTGCCATCAACGTAATGAGTAAAAAAACCGAACTGTCATCAACGTAATAAGTAAGAAAACCAAACTGTCATCAAAGTAATGAGTAAAAAAATCAAACAGTCATCAACGTAATGAGTAAAATCACCAAACTGTCATCAACGTAATAGGTACAAACACCAAACTGTCACCAGCGTAATGAGTAAAAAGGAAACCAAACTGTCATTAACATAATGAGTAAAAATACAAACTGTCATCAACGTAACGAGTAAAGAAACCAAACTAAATGATTGTAAAAAGCTTTACTTCAAAATAGACAGCCACTGAGAATAAGATTGAGTTGATTGCCCATTTTCAAACCATCAAACATAAGATTAAATTTATTATGAAGGACAAAATAATTTTCTTTTGTGTCATCACGAGTTTTTATCCATAACGTGTTTTAGAAACGATTGTATGCGTTCTATAAGCGCAGAATTTTATGCTGTGCTCTGGTTGCTCATCATTTCTGCAAAGACGTGTTCTGTATTTAAATGAAAGGAAAGAAACAAAATTCTTATAGAATTCACATCCGATTAATTGCATTAAATATGGGTTTGAGTTTTCAAAAAATATTTTCGTTTCTTTAGTCATTAACTGCTTGCCTGTTAGCCACTGCTTTATTAAGGTTGACATGAAGGCCCCGTGGGGATATGTGTAAATATGGCGTTCAGTTTCAATGGAGATGGATTAAAAGGTTAAAAACCTAGATCTATATAGATAGTTAATACCTAATTCGTTTTCCTTTAACCAAGAAAAAGTAGCTTACTCACATGATTAGATTTAGATAAGGATTATTTTTTAAAGTAGGAGATAGATTCGAGTTTTATGCGATTTTCAACACCGTTGTCAACAACTTTCAATCAATTTTCATTTAATTTTCAACAGTGTAGGCAGCAATTTTCAACAGCTTTCAACAGCAGCAAAGCACTTCAAGAAATAAAATAAAACAAATTCGTCACAACTGTTTGCAGTTCTTAAGAATAAAAACTAATCTTGCAACAATGGATGCGCAATTAAGAGAACAGAGCCAGACCTTGAAATTTCTTTGAAATGCAAAGTTTGTGAAACTGTTGAAAAAGTACATATATTTGCTGTTAGTTTTCAGAATATTTAAAAAGGTTAAGTAAATGTAGAACAACGCTTAGTTTTACAAACCGAACTAATAGTGCTGTAAACTTCATCTGAAACAGGTAAGATGGTAAATCTTTCAGCGAAAGGGAATTACTCCTTTTTGGAGCTGATCTAGGGGACAGTTCTGAAGAGCTAGCTCATCCAGGAGACAACCCTGAAAAGCTCATTCAGGGGACAATTTTGAAGAGTTCAGCTAGGGAGCAGTTTTGAATATCTCATCCAGGGGATAATTCTAAAGAGCTCATCCAGAGGGCACCGCTGAAGAGCTCGTTCATGGGACAATTCGGAAGAGCTCATCCAGGGCACAGTTCTTAAGAGTTCACTCAGGAGACATATCTGAAGTGCTTATTCAGGGGATTATTCTGAAGAGTTCATCTAGGGGACAGTTCTGAAGCTCTCATCCAGGGAACAATTCTAAAGAGCTCATCCAGGGGACAACTCTGAAGAGCTCATCTAGGGGTAGTTAGATAGTTAGCCAAAATAGTTAGTTAGTGATAGTTAGCCAAAATATCGAAATGTAAACCAACTTTCAAAATAGTTCATATTAGAATAGCAAAATTATAACCCTATATTTAAAAAGCAAAGAACCCGACACAAAATCTAATTATGCATCTTTGTAGTGTTTTTAAGAGCTACAAATTACTCGTTTATTGTTTATAACCAGCACTTTTAAGTTTTCGAGGTATAAGCATTCCAAAGTTTATGAACTTCTTCAACTTGACAAGATGATTGACCAAATACAAGAGCTTTAAAATTATTTTTATCTTAAAATTGGATTTGCTACTGAGTATGTATACTGCTACTGTTTATACCTATGTTTTGTAATTTATAAGATATTTCGAGTGAAAGTAAGAAAAGTAAAGTGCAAATTTTCATGGACAAACACTTTTTACTTTTTCTCAAAAAAAGTTCAAAATATTGAAATTATTTTTGTATATTCATAGATGGTACTCTATTTCTGACCAAACAACTATAAGTTGTTTATATTTTCATCTATTAGGTATGAAGGTATAAATGTCCAAATTGTTTACATTTTTTGTAACGCTGTTATTTCTGCAAGAAAACCGCCCATAAACATATTCCCACACACACACACACACAAAAAATGCATTGGTAATACAGGGCGAGGAATTATTTTAGATTAACATAGGTTAATTATGGTTCAGAAATTATAAAAACAATCCTAATATTGAAAAAAAAATCATATTTTTATTTCCCTACAAACATAGTATAATGTATAAAAAAGGTTTTAACGAAAACAATTTCGGAAATTCATGCCACGAATCAAGGTTCTAAAAATTACAATACAAATTAAGCAACAATAGGAAAAAACACATGAAATTCGCGAATATATTTGATATTCACGAAATTTCGGAAACCTCCCAAAAATTCGTGGAAAAATCGCTGAAATTCGCGCTGCTGAATAATTACTGTCCCAATTATAAAAAATCTGATGTGGGCAACACATGACTTTCCTTATATAATGTAATGAATTTACTACTTTTACAGTAAAAAATAGGTTTTTCTTATAGTAGATACTAATATTCTTTCCAAGATATTGAATTTTCGACAATTAGTCGTCATTTTCATTGATTTAGCATCATTTTTATCCATTTGGCGAGATTTTCATTAATTTGGCAACATTTTAAAAAAGTCGCCAAGTTGGCGACATTCCGCCAAATTCGTCGCCAAAATCTCGCCAAGCGTTATGCACAAAGAAAAAAGCTATTCTTACAGCAGATAAATGACTATTGGCGTTCAAATACAAAAGTATTATTCAAAGTATATTTTTTCATGAATGGAACGAGCTAGATCCACGAGAATGATGTCACTCAATTTATCGCATGGTATTACATATGAAAAGCGAACATGTTTCTCAATAGGAATTTTTTTTTTATGTGACTTTTTCATAATTTTTTTGAAAAATGTACAATATCTCGAGAACGGTTCATGTTAGCGTTCTAAAATTTATGCCAATCGTTTTCTAATAAAAAATTACATAAGAAATGTCTATTTGCGTAACTTCATTAGCGGTTTTGATTTTTTGACGATTTTTCAAAATTTCATTCGAAAATTTAGGGGGGTTCTGAACATTCGATTACGTATAAAAACAATAGGCCTCCAGTGTTTACGGATTGTGATTTTTGTACCAAATTTAGTTTGAATCGGTCCATTCGTTCGTCAGTTATCGTCTCCACAGACTCACTGACACACACACACACACACACACACACACACAGAGACATCACTTCAAAAATGTTTGATTCGTGATCAGGGATGCTTGAAACGTGCTCTCCCGTCGGAAACTCGAATTCGAATTTTCGACCCCGTCACAATACTTTCCTTATACATTATGTATATAAGGAAAGTAATAAGTGATTAATTCACACATAAATGTTTATTAGAAAATGAACGGTACAAGCTTAATATCGCTTGCACGAACCGTTTTTAAAATATTGGACGCTTTGTGAATGGATTAAGAAAATAAAATAAAAATAAATCACCTTCAATACTTTAAATAAATAATCATTTCATACGTAATTTTTAATTATAAAACGAAAGACACTAACTTTAGAAAGCTAGCATTAATTGCTCTAGAAATATTGCATTTAACAAAAAGATACATAAAATGAAAAAAAAAATCTGATGTGGGCAACACATGACTTTCCTTATATAATGCTATGAATTTGCTACTTTTACAGTAAAAAAATAGGTTATTCTTATAGTATATACTTATATTCTTTACAAGATATTGAATTTTTATCAACTAGTCGTCATTTTCATTGATTTAGCGTCATTTTTATCCATTTGGCGAGATTTTCGTTAATTTGGCAACATTTAAAAAGTCGCCAAGTTGGCGACATTCCGCCAAATTCATTGCCAAAATCTCGCCAAGCGATATGGACGGAGAAATAAGTTATTCTTATAGCAGATAAATGACTATTGGCGTTCAAATGCAAAAGTATTACTCAAAGTATCTTTTCTCATGAATGGAACGAGTTAGATCCATGAGAATGATGTCATCAAATTTATGGCATGATATTACATATGAAAAGTAACCATGTTGTTCAACAGTAAATATTTTTTTTTAATTTATGGGTTTTTTGATAAATTTATTTGAAAAATGTGCAATATCTCGAACGGTTCATGATAGCTCTAAGGAAAAATTACATAAGAAATATCTATTTGCGTAACTTTATTAAAGGTTTTGATTTTTTGATGATTTTTTCAAATTTTCTCTGAGGGGGGTTTCTTTACTTAGGGGGAAATTTAGGGGGGTTCTGAACATTCGATTACGTTTAAAAACAATAGGCTTCCAGTATTCACGGATTGTGATTTTTGTACCAAATTTCATTCGAATCGCTCCATTCGTTCGTGAGATATCGTCTCCACAGACTCACTGACACACACACACACACATACTTTCACACACACACATACTTTCACACACACAGACATCACCTCAAAAATGTTTGATTCGTAATCTGGGATGCTTGAAATGTGCTCTCCAGTCGAAAACTCGAATTCGAATTTTCGACCCAATACTTTCCTTATACATTATGTATATAAGGAAAGTAAAAAGTTGTTAGCATCATCCTATATGCCCATTTTCCATATGCAATATTATGCAATAAATCTGTTAACACCATTCTCGTGAATCCAGTTCGTTCCGTTCATGAGAGAAGACAACTGTTATTGTAATTTTTATATTTTAACGCCAAAAACTTCGCCAATAGTAATTTATTTCACGGAATATTGACTAAATGTCAATTCGATTTTGATGAGGATTTTGCACGTGTGAGCTCATCACTAACTCATCACTTTGTTGGAACTAACAAGTCACCAAAAGGGCCCAATTTCAATTTACATGGTATTAATTCAATGCCAGAAAACATTTTGCCCATCATAATTTCGCAATAAAAGTCATTGCATTATGTAGAGAAAGACATGTTCTGTCCACATTAGATTTTTTTCATAGTAATAGACGGCTTTTTTTTTTTTTTTTGGTGGGGCGGGATATAGAAAGCAATCAAACTCATCCAGTCTGTTTTTGTGTTTACATAGGTTATTGCCAATCCTGCGTAGCGATTTCTATAAACCATTATAACCTTTTCTACAAATAAGTACAACAGAAACCGAAATTCAAAAATTTCATTACCACAAATAAAAACACGTCTTGTATATAAAGAGGAAATTAAGACCATGCACTTTATTAGGTGATTATTAATTTATTTTCCAATAAAATATTGAACAAAAATAATAAATATTAGGAAGTATGGTTAATAATATGATTAACGAATAATATGATTATCTGTTAACGATACGATTAAAAAATGTTTTAATGTGATACATGTGTTTGTTTGAAAGAAATTAGTCTCTTTATATCTGGTTATCTCACTATTAAAATATGGGGCAACTACGCCGTTGAATATTAAAATAAATATTATTGATATTTCTTACTACGTCCTGGTAATAAGTACTACTTATTATAAATACATAGTTAAAATATGTCTTGGTTAAATTTTTGGATTCTATATTGCACTACAAGTACCATAGTATAAGTACCAGCATTATACAAGTACCACCATTCACCTTCTTGGGCACCTCTGGTTGAAAACCGCTAAATTACACTATTGACAAAAAGAAGCAAAGCTATTTAAAAGAAAGGTTACGGAAACGAGCATTTTTCTGAAAAATTACCAATCACGTTCAAAAGTTCCGATTCCCAATGTGCACCCTAACGATACATAGACAATTGCCAGAGGTACAAGGAAATCAAAACCACCAATTCACCTACGTGGAAATCCCACAGACAAAAAATTAAATTCAAATGTCATTGAAAGCGACAGTGCATCGCTAATTCTGGGCCAACCTAGGGTTACATATCATTCCGTTCCATCCGCCAGATCTTATTTCTGCAAGACACACCCTGTTTGGTGAACTGTACTGCCAGCAGTGTCTTAGCATCTCGGCCCCATTCCCGCCCTTGCACATTTCTTAATGGGAAAAATGGGCAATTTAGAATTTATGGTATATGGAGGCAGTTGGCATTGTTGTTACAAGAGCAATAGAGAAACTGGTTGTTTAGTGGAGTTTGCGAAATGAAGGCAGTCATCAAAACTATGAATGGATAATGGAGGATGTGACCTGTGGGAAACTAAAAAGAGCTTTAAGGTTATAGAAAGTGATTTTTTTTAGGCTGCGAATGAATGAAGGCAACTTGAGAAGGTTGTAATTACTTGTAGGTTAATGTGGTTTTATTATTACTGTAACGCAGCATAATAGCTTCGCAGTACGAGTATTTTGAATATTAAGTGCACAATTTTGGTCACAGAGTGAAAAACTTGATTTGACCTCACCTCGTGACCGTAAGCGTATTTAAAGACCTTCTGAACCTATTTCGAATATTTTTGGAAATATGTCGTTATTTCTATTCCTTTCACTCTCTCTGGGTGTGTGTATTTGCTATCGTGTACCTTTGTGTATGTGTGTATTTGTCTGTATGGTAGGTATGGACATGATAACTCAAGAGCGAAGACATCTATGGATATCAAACTTCATGTGTAGATGCACTTTATGAAAATATAAAACGAAATAGAACTTTTAATAATTCTTGTCATTAGAATTTGAGCTCTTCGAATTTTAAGATTTTTGTAGCATTACTAGTTTTTAAGATTGTCAAAGGTAGAGAAACTAACAGTCTTAAAATTTAAGTTGCAATTATTTCATTAGATCATCAATTAAAATTGCGCTCTTTTATACAGGTAGTTTGTCAGAAATGCAAATTGCTAAACTGCGAACATTCCAAATCGTATTGGTGGAACTGTGGTCTGTACCTGTCATTGGATGTTATTGGATATTACTTGTTATTGGATGTTAATGGTAGCCAAAAAGTTTATATTACACATTGATAAGCTGCATCCATCTAATTCATTGCCATTATTAGCCTGTTGCCAACTTAAAAAAAGAAACTTTAAGATAATTTTTAAAAGAATAACTCAATAACTCGGGTACAGAATCTGAAAAAGATACATATTTTTTTTTTATTCTGATAAAGATTTTGATACGAGTGAGAATTAAATGTAGTGTAATGTGAATGTATGCAATTCAAGTGGGGACTACCTGACCAATTAATTAACACGATTAATTTAATCTGAAAATAACTGCAGTTTGAAATACAATTTCAATCTGATATAGAAATCCAATGAGTATACATCTAATCTGCATGTGTCCACATTAACTAATAGACCTCTACGGAAGTATCACCATAATTTATAACCTGAACGTGTTTACTAACTATCTTCGCTGGAAAAATCAAAAGGCATAAATTATATAGAAGATATAAATATCAACAACAATTGACATACCTATGCTATCCTTTGAATATTTTATTGAATTCCTACTTTGGTGCAAAGGAGGGAAGAACTTTACATTTGCGGAATTCGTTATAAAAGTGCATGCTTTCCTGTGATTTCTAGTGAAAGCAAGATCATCATGCGAAGAAGAATTCGCATGACATGTTTCATGATGCAAGATAACTACATAAGGGTTTCAAGACAATTTTAGAGAAAACAATTACCCAAAACGCATACTGAGGTCATCTGAAAGGTATTTTAGCAGCTTTGATCTCAGATTTTAGAGTTCACATGCGGAAATTATTTATGAGACGCATATTAAAAGGGAGACAGAAAAATCTTAAGCGCTCTCATCCTTAAACCGAAGTCAAACTTTGAAGTTGAACTTTGGTATCAGGATGAGCAGAGATGATGTTGATTTTATTATCTGGAATAAGATTTAGGATCTAGATTTAGGATATGTTGCAATGTAGAGAAATATCAGTGATAAAATTCAAAATTTAACCATGCCCTCCACTAACTGCCGAGTATTTTTCAAAGTATATTAAAAGAATATTTTTCAAAGCATCCTAACTAAAATTGAAATGTATAAAGATGTAGAAAGAGCGTGAGCAATATAGCCCAATCAACGTTACGAATCAACAATATTATCATCAAAATCACAACATATCTTTGCTCTACTGAGCCAAATCTTATCTTACAAAGTGCAACAATTACTTACATCCAATTCCACGACATCCATTATTATCTGTTCTTCTAACCCAGGTTGGTAGACATCGAATTCTAGCATGTCTGACATAAATGTATTTGGCCGTTCGCGAGAGCGCGGTTTTTGAGGAAAGATAAGAAGTTTAGCACATAAATTAAAACCAGTAAAAAGTCAAATTAGAATATAAAATATATCAAGTGTTGGAATTTTTACAATTTACGTTGCATATGTTTTTTCTTTGCATTTAGTGTAATGGGTTTTCCAAGACCATCCTGTACCGTGAAAAGATTAGCCATCGTTTATGGTTTGACATTTGAAAGCTTATTTGGCATGCATTATCAGTCACATTCTTTGACTTCTATTACGTGAATTTCACATCTGAACAAATACTTGAAAATAAATTTGCGAGCTTGATTGATGGAGATATTTATGCTGACACATACCTGCTAACATTTCACTAATTATCTCTAAGTCCCTTTTGTAAATTTTGTCGTAATGAGTGAAATCAGTCATGCTTTAGTTGTTTCCGGTTGTAAATTAAAACACATTTTCCGCCATTTTTAAAACAAGTAAAGGCAGTGCTACAGATCATGGGTTTGGAATTCTAGACGATCACTTTTCACCTTCCCAGCCTTTCCATTTTTGCCTTCCCAACGATATATATTATATGTAAAAGAAAAGTATCGTAATGGAATTCAAAAATTTGATTAAGTTTTGATGTATTTAAACGTTTTGGAATTCCTGAATACAAATTAAGTATTTTTAGATTGCCTGTTTGTTGGTTTCTTTGGACATGCATTTTTAGTCCAAATAGAGTGCTCAAATGGAATTTGTTACGTTTATTTAAATTGGTAAACACAATAAGCTTAATGGTTTTTAGCGAGTTCTAAGCAGGAAAGACCATCAAAGTTTCGAACTTTTTTTTTCCGAAAATGGAATTTTCTTTCAATAACTGGGATACTATCCTTAATTTTTATTTTAAGATTGCAGTTTTTAAACTTTTCTGTGATGCCGAAAAAAGGGAGTAATTAGGGTAATATATATCCGGAATTATCCTGTTTCTGCAAAAAAATAATATTGCTGCAATAAATGTATATATCTGTTGCATAAAAATGAAGTTACATATTTACACTTTGCAGGTGAGGAGACAGAGATCTCGAAACGAGTTTTGGCGGTTTTGAAGGGGCAGTGAACAACAGAGGAAGGAGATGGTGATCGTCAACTACGGAGAACATACTTGTGAGTCCGCTAAGAGAACTTTGGGGGTTGGTGAGCGCCAGAGAACAAGAGCCAGACCCTCGATGAACGTATTATGCCTGCGTAACAGGCGGAACAAAAGATCTCTCGAAGCAATTTTAGGCGATTAGTGAGCGGTAGCGAACAGTCGCGGAATGGCTATTGTTAGCGAGCAGGTCAAAATATAAAGGAAAAGTTCAAAATACTAAATTATTGGAATTATTTAACAAATAAAGTATATTGAGTGCCTTTATGTTCCACATTACGTTAAGTAGTAATGCAATTGGGCCTCCGAGGAGAGTTCCTCTTACGAAGTGTTCGATGCCTGTGTGCATCGAAGCCCCCAGCATGGTTACGGACAAAGCAATATTCGATCATTAATTTAATTCGATCATTAATATAAGTGTAAATATTCCATGCTACAGCTTCGTTGTCCTCGCCGCGAGTTTATCGCCGGTGGCCCGAACTTCTGCAGTATCAGCCGATTTAGATTTTATAGCCTCTAACCCTCAATGGGTCAGCTCCGAAGTTCGGCATAATCAAATCAAATCAAAAGTGATTTATCACCAAATTCAATATTTCGAAATAGATATATATTAGAAATAGATATTTATGTGCATGAGAAAAATAAAAATGACTACGTAAAAGTTTTTGCCATTAGCTTTGCTCAAAATATGAAAATAATTTATATCTACCAGAAATATAATAATAAAAATTTCCTATTTACTTTTTTAAAAACTGGCTCGAATACTGGAAATTTCTTTATAATGCCTTTTTTCTAGGAATAGAGAGAGTGGAGAGAATGCGAAAATTTAAACCGTTGCATAACATTGCCTTGAAAGAGAGTAATTTTACATTACGTATTATAACTAAAAGTAAAAATTATGTAATGGAGTAAAATGATGTATACAGTATAAAATAAATTAGTTATGATGTCATTTATATCTATAATTAGTGCTAGATTAAGAATTTTAGTGAATAAAAATCTTAAATTATACTTTAGCACAAATAACTTATCTATTAAAAATATATATACATATTGGGTTTTGCAATAATAATAATAATTATAATAATAATAAATAAGAATTCTAAAAAACATAATATTATTGAAAAAAAATTAAGGAGATTATTTTTTAAAATTAATTTTAAAGAGTATTTTAAAAATTAAACTAAAAAGATCAATCATGCATGAAGCACTGATTATGAAACACGTTCCAACTGAAATGCAATTTTAGTTAAACATTTAAAATGCGATACTTTCAGCAGTGATATTTTTTTAATTATCATAGAACCACAATAATTTATTTTACTTGAAAACTTGAAACTTCATCGAAAAAAAAATGAACTTTATTCAAATGACGTCATCGAAATGTAAATCATCTGCCTCTCTACGTAAAAGCAGTGTATGTTTCATTCATGCACTTTTATTCCAGACTCCATAGTTAAATAATTTTGCGTGAAAAAAAATTAGCAATTCTTATACAACTCATCTTAGAATCGTTTGTTTACATTCTGCATTCATTAAAATTAGGCTTCGTTGTAGAAATAATCAAAGTTTTATCACCATTTAAACTCAAAAATATTGTAATTGCGTTGGCACAGAATATTGATGCACTGATAATATACAAAAATAAAGCCGTTTTAGGACGGATGCAACACTAAATATGAATTTAAAAGAACTTTAAAAATCATGATTTTGACTCTGGGAATAAAGATGGATGCCATATTTTACTTTGAAGTGGGTCACGTGATCTCTTCATATTATATGGGTGTAATTATTATTTTAATTTTTATTTCAAAAACTACCGAACATATTTTATTGACATTTTTTTTTTATATTTTATGGGATAATTTGAATATTTCCTAAACTTTTCGAAGCAATATATGAATATTAACTTTGCTTAAATGTTTGAAAAATTAGATCTCACAGGTTTCAATTCAAAATTAATTGCCTGACATTATTAATTTACATTTACATATGTCCCACAGACAGACACAACAACATACCAAAATTTCATTTGGTTAAAGTCACTTTTATGGCAGTTATCGTGCGAACAGACAGAATAAAGAAAGTCATAAACACTTTTCAACTATGTAAAGTGTTAAAAAGGAATGGTATTGAGAAAATTGAAAATATATTGGATTAGAAATGAAGCTAAGAATGTTTTCTGAATCTATATTTCTGTCAATAAATAAAATAAGAAAAATAAATCTTGAAAATTAATAAAAAATCTATGTAAAATCGTTGATGGAATAAAAGCAAAATTACTATTCAAGTCTATAAAGCGAAAATATTTAAAAAATAATTTTATGAGTATTTTTGCAATAAATGTATTCAACTTCTAACCAAAATTATAACTTTTTCATTAGTTCACTTTTAATCGATGAGATACTGTTTAAAATATTTCCTTCACATATTCTTAGCCTATTTGTACTTTATTCTACTATTGTACAGAGAAATGACATTGATACTTGACATTGAAATTATATTGTGCAATTTTTAAGAAAAATTTTGGCTTTCATAGCATTATTTCATACGGAGAATTATAGAAATTTACTTAATAATGGTAGTAATATATGAAAGAAATTGCTTATTTTAACTACATTAATATGGATGTTAATATTAAATGCATCCATTGGCGTTATTAAAAATAAACTTTTAAAGCATTTGTACGAAATATTTGAAAAGAAAATTCTGGTTCAAAATTTGAATAAGATATATATATATATATATATATATATATATATATTATTTTGATAATAGTTGCAATGTAAGTAGAACTTAACACTATAGAATATGAATAAGAAAGTTGAGTGGATATTAAAACTTGAGATACGATTAGTTTTATTTTAATAATAATTGTAATATAAGTAGAACTAACACTATAGAATATGAATAAGAAAGTTGAGAGGAAATTAAAATTTGAGATATTATTAGTTTTATTTTGATAATAATTGCAATGCAAGTAGAACTAACACTATAGAATATAAATAAAAAAGTTGAGTGAATATTAAAACTTGAGGTACTCTTAGTTTCATTTTGATAATAATTGCAATATAAGAACTAACACTACAGAACATGAATAAGAAAGTTGATTGGAAATTAAAACTTGAGATACTGGCAGTTTTATTTTGATAATAATTGCAATATAAGTGGAACTTACCCTATAGAATATGAATAAGAAAGTTGAGAAGATATTAAAATTTGAGATAATATTAGTTTTATTTTGCTAATAATTTCAATATAAGTAGCACTTACCCTATAGAATATGAATAAGAAAGTTGAGTGGAAGTTAAAATTTGAAGAACTATTAGTTTTATTTTTATAATAATTGCAATATAAGTCGAACAAACACTATACGAATAAGAAAGTTGAGTGGAAACTATCACACGAGTTCTATTAGTTCCAACTCAAATTTGAGAGAAGGATTCTCAAGATATTGCTTATCTAACCTGATAATCTCGAAGTATATGACTATAATAAATGCAAAAATCAACTTATATATTAGAAAAAGTACTTAGTACATATTTTCATATGAGACAAGACCATAAATACGCAATTCAACACTCAAAACTACATTTGTTATTGTACTCTTCAGAGATCCTGTAAGTAAAAAATTAGTCGCTCATCAGTACATCTATATAAGTTGATATTATACATGCACACTTAAACAGAGAGGCTTGGTAAGTAATACCTAAATTCCTATACATTCTAAATTTATTCAGTACATATCTTGGATAAAATTTGATTGTAATAGAGGATATATATATTTTCCTGTTTATTCCCATGTCTTATAGATCCGCCTCAACATCATGCCTTAAAAGGCGATCTAGGTTGTCTGCAATTTATTGATGATAACATCCAGGAGTCTTCTTCAAAGACATTTTGAAGCGCTATGACATTATTCAAAAACATAATTCGAGAATGGTATATCCAAATATCAAGACTCCTAGCAGTGTTCAACCACCAACTCTTACCTTTGATTCCATTGCAAATTTTACACCCATCTATCCTCAAGATATCATTTACGCACAGGCCTTGTCGACAACAAGCACAGAACCACACTTAACCAACTCAGTCGTTGCAGTGTTGAGAGAAAGCGACAGCACAACTAATTTCGCCGTTTCTTAGCCAGCCATTTGTAACAGAGTGAATGTGGAGTAGCGGTCATGCTTCGTTTGTTTTGGGTTCAACTGCTAAGAGAAGAACTCGCTGGTGATGGTCTGTAATGGTCGGCGATTTAAGTTTTTATATAACGTTCTATAGGATGCTCCATCCTGGGGAATGTCATCTGTTGTGCTTTGATGATTTCAGTTTTAATTGATGTCTGGTTTGAAGTGAACATCGTCTCTGGTCACGGTATCCGGTTGAAATCGGAGCGTTACGAAAAATGTAAACTCTTTGAAAGATGCCCAGGCACGTAGAAGGGGGGGGGGGATGGTACAAATTTCCATGCCCTTTGCTGCCTGCGGGGCTATGGTCTGGATTTATGTGCCCCGCGCCCTGGTCCTCTCTCAGCGGCCTTGCTGAGTCCTTCGAAGCAAATGGAGGAAAATTTAAACAATTTATACTTGTTTTGTCAGAAATAGTGTTCCATTCATGAATATATAAAAATAATTTCACTTTCTTGAACATTTTTTTTTCAAAATAAATAACTGAAGTTTTTGTCCGAGTGAGTTTTTGCTTCATTTTGTTTATTTTCGCACGAAATACCTTGTAAAGAACTTTGCTGCGGGATTTGAACCCTGGGTGTTCGAACTGGACAGCTGATGCTCTACCTTTGAGATACTGGGGCGAAATTGCAAGCTCTTATTGTCGAAGTGGACTCTGAATTCTCCACTCTCTAATGTCAGATTGACGTGCAACTGATAATTCGACTGACCATCTTCTGTTATTTTTACCTCAGGTTAGCCTCCGGTTGCTATTTTTATCTTTCAGGTTAGATTCCTGCGTGGTTGTTACCCTCTCGATTTGAAATCGGCGCTTCATATTCCAGAGTCTACTGCACCCGTGCTAGTCGTACTAGGGTCACTTTCAGATCTCCGACCTCTGGGTCGGAGGTTTATGACTGGGCTTCCTCTAATAATACCCCTGTTAATATTTTTTCTGATAGCCTTTCTTTCATTTAAGCTCTTAACTCAATAAAAAATAAATCTAATTATCTTAATTCCATTAAATCCAAAGCTCTCCTTGCCAAAAACCTTGTCAATATTTCTTGGGTAAAAGCTCACAATAACATATCTGGAAATGAAATTGCTGGTTACCATGCCAAAATTGCTGCTATCTCTGGTTTCCCTCTTGCTATTCCCTTTCCTTACTCGCTCCTCTCAAAATTTTGTATAAATCTCATATCCTTAATCTTTGGCAAAATTATCTTAATGATTATATTTCCACCAGGCCTGGTGATTGTGCTATAATCCTGTCTTACCTCCTATCGTGAATACTAATTTACAAATTTTTAATAAATACCTCATTTACTTTCTTACTGGTCATGGCCCCTTTCTTGATTACCTATACTTTTCTAAAATTAAATCCACCTCTAACTGTATTTGCAATAAATTCGGTGACGTTGACCATTACATTTGCGATTGTCCTTTTTCTAAAAATTTCCATCTCTTCAAACTCTCCCCCTCTAATAAACCAATTTGGTTCTCCAAAGTTCGTTCAAATCCCTCTTCAGTAGATAAAATTAAAAACTGTATTCTTGTTGCCATGGAAATTCCTAATAAAGTGACCTAAGCTTATGAGTAGATTCTGCTCTCAAATAATTTTTATCAATGAATTCCTTTATTTCGTTCTTATTAACTTATATGGACTTATTGTGTCCATATTTTCCCCCCATATTTTCTGTTACAGAAAAAAAAGCTATGTTAACTGTTCTTATTTTCTCGGTTCTTTCTTTTTCATTTGAACCTTTTTATATGTACTTTTTCTAAATTTTCTTTTTTAAATTTTATTCTACATTTCTTAAATTTCTGTTTTCGTTTTCCATGTGCCTAAATTTCTTTCCTTTTCCATATATTTTCTTCTTTTATATATTTTCTAAATTTCATTTTTGAAATTTCATTATTTTCTTTAATTTTAATCTGTTTTTCATTATGTTAATATATATCATTCTAAATTTTATTTTCAATGATCTTTTTATCTATATTCGCAATAACCATTTTCCCATTTTTTAAAAATGGACGTACTTGTCAAGTTCAAATATAATGTAAAACTGTGTGTTTAACCACAACATTTTTCATCAATTGTTATCTTTTTAGACCTAAACCAATGTTCGTTTGGCGGGATGGTAGACCTTGGGTACCTCCTGAGTGCAGGAGATATCCTTTCCTTGCCGTGCAGCTATCTACTCTAAACCCACTGTGTGAGTCGCACGGTCTGGTGTCTTCAGACCTCCGACCTCCTTACACTAACGCACAAGGCTGATTTTTTTCGGGTGCCACTGTAAAGAATCTTGCTACTCCGACTGGGAATAGAACCTTGGATCTTCGAACTGGCCAGCCGTTGAGCTACTGGGATGGAATTACAAGCTCTTATTGTCGAAGTGGACTCCGAAACCATTTAAACTATAAATGATAGATATAAATAGTAAGCGAGAAAAATTTTTAGTCGATAATCCAGTTTCTAGATCCATAATTTGTCTTTTTAAAGCTCTTATAAATTTCAAGCAATCGTCTTGTCAAGTTGAAGACGATTGAAAATTTTACGTTTTTAAAATTTGTAATGATTATATCTCGATTAAAGCTATCAATAATAAGCGAGAAATCTGTAACACTTTACAAGTTCTACAAGGATATATATTGGATTTTGGATAGGAATCTCAGTTTTTGAAATGTAGTGGTTGTAATTTTGATATTTTAATATTTTGAACTATTTCGAAAAGGTGTCTTCAGATAGTTATTCGAATAAATTATAGCATTTTCAAAACTCTAGATTGTTATTTTATTTGAAATTTCCTGGGGTTTATTTTACAAGATATTATTCACGTAAATTTATTTTGGCTCTTTGTATATTCGTACTATTAGGATCTTCGGATCTTCGTACTATTCGGATCTTCGTACTATTTGGATCTTCAGATCTTCGTACTGTTTGGATCTATTCGGATCTTAGGATCTTCCTACTATTCAGATTTTTGGATATTCGTACTATTAGGATCTTCGGATCTTCGTACTATTCGGATCTTTGGGTTTTCGCATTATTCGGATCTATACGGATCTTCGTACTATTCGTATCTTTATACTGAGTAACCAACGATCTTCCAATTGAGTTACTAGGAAAAAATTTCAAATTCTTATCGTCGAAGTGGATTTTGCATTCTCTAATGACAATTCCTCTAACGTGCAAGTTGACGATCTGACTGATCACCTCCTACTATATTTACCACAATTTAGCCAACTTAGTATCTAACGTTTTTATCGTACTTAGTATCCTGCGTAGTCGTTGGACTCCTGCTTTAAAATTGGCGCCCAATATGCCAGAGTCCACTAAATCCATAGTAATCGTATTATGACTTTCAGAATCCCAAAATCATGATTAATTTGTTCGGGCTCCATTGTAAAGAACCTTATTCTCCCAACCGGGGCTCAAACACGGATCTTCGTACTGGCTAGCCGATGTTCTCTCCCATTTAGGATACTGGGATGGAATTGCGAGCAAGCTCTTATCATCGAAGTGGACTCAGCACCCCTACAAACGTTTATCACAATCACTCTTCCATATTTGATATTCCCTTCCTTGTGAATTTTTTTATATTTTCCCTTCCCCCAAAAGAACAAAATTGAGGGCCTGTAACTCTCCACTCGAGTGGTAACCCCTTAATGGGTAGTCCTGTATAGAGACATAACTATTTATCGAGTTTAATCGTGATCTACGAATAAGTTGTGTGGTAGACGCCTTTGTACAAAGAAGCAGAATTCCGAAGATAAGAATGTTCTGTAATAAACCTTGCTTGCTTTTTATATCCCGGTGCATTAACAGAAAAGAAAACATTTAATTAGGGGGGAGATTAGTATCAAAATATATTAATAATTAAGGTGGTATCACGTCTACTTCAATATATAGCCAATAAAATTAAAGACATATATGATATATAAAAATGCCATTTAATCAAATAAAACCATCTTATATGTCTTATAGGATGGTTTTATTCGATTAAATGACCTTTTTATCTATGATTGTATCTTTAATTTTAGTGCTTATCAAAATATATAGTTTCCCATTTTTCCAAATATCATTTCTACGAACTTTAATGGGTTCTGATGGGTCTCTGAGGTATGACTACCAAATCCCCCCCCCACCACCACCCCTCCCCCGCCTGGCGACGCCACTGGCTAGTCTATAGCTACAGGTTCTTTAAAAATTGATAAAACTACTAGGGTTTATAATGTCACTGACACTGTGAAATTAAAAAAAAATCTGATGTGGGCAACACATGACTTTCCTTATATAATGTAATGAATTTACTACTTTTACAGCAAAAAAAAATAGGTTTTTCTTATAGTAGATACTATTATTATTTCCAAGATATCGAATTTTCGACAATTAGTCGTCATTTCCATTGATTTAGCGTCATTTTTATCCATTTGGCGAGATTTTCGTTAATTTGGCAACATTACAAAAAGTCGCCAAGTTGACGACATTCTGCCAAATTCCTCGCCAAGCGTTATGGACGAAGAAATAAGTTATTCTTACAGTAGATAAAAGAATATTGGCGTTCAAATACAAAAGTATAATTCATAATATCTTTTTTCATGAATGGAACGAGCTAGATCAACGAGAATGATGTCACCCAATTTATCACATGGTATTACGTATGAAAAGTGAACATGTTTCTCAATAGGAAATATTTCTTTAATTTTATATGACTTTTTGATAATTTTTTTGAAAAATGTGCAATTTCTCGAGAACGGTTCATGTTAGCGTTCTAAAATTTATGTCAATCGTTTTTTGATGAAAAATTACATAAGAAATGTCTATTTGCGTAACTTTATTAGTGGTTTTGATTTTTTGACGATTTTTTCAAAATTTCATTCGAAAATTTAGGGGGTTCTGAACATTTGATTGCGTATAAAAACAATAGACTTCCAGTGTTTACGGATTGCGATTTTTGTACAAAATTTTGTTCGAATCGGTTCATTCGTTCGTCAGTTATCGTCTGCACAGACTCACTGACACACACACACAGACATCACTTCAAAAATGTTTGATTCGTGATCAGGGATGCTTGAAACGTGCTCTCCCGTCGAAAACTCGAATTCGAATTTTCGACCCCGTCACAATACTTTCCTTATACATTATGTATATAAGGAAAGTAATAATGGAATTGCAATAAAAAATAGAATAAAAGATTTTGATGACACGATTTTTTCCTCCGGATATGAAATTGCTTTGGAGACGGGACAACTGATTACTATTGTTGATTATTCAGCTCCGTTTTTTGTGATTTTTGATTGAAGTTAGTTACGAATTTATATTTCATGCAAATATCCTACCGTGTAAGAATTATTTACCTTTACTACCATACAATTACTTCAGTATTCTTCTTTGACTAAAGAATAGAAGGATAACCCAGATGCATTTGATATACAAGACTCACTGAAGCGAAATACAAAAATCATCGAATTATCCAATAGCTTTCCTTTCTTACGTACACTGATTATGCCGATAGAATACAATCGCTGAAGAAAAGATTGATGAATCCTTTATTTCGTTTTCTATTTTGGCAACACCTTTCACTTGTGAGGTGGAAAGGATAGAAAATGGTGCATTAAAATCCCGTTATTTATAATGTTTAGAAGGAAGGCGACGTAGATACATTATTGACAAGCCTTTTGCACACACTCCGCTTCGCTTGGGTGAAATGGCTAACGAATAATGGTTACTAAAAGTGACATCTAGACACTTCATAAAAGTTCTTCATAAAAGTACAACTATAGCGTGTTACCCTTCACTTTAAAGGGTTTGAAAAAACATTTCGATTGATACCATATTTGACAATGTCCCCTCCCACGGAGGTAACTTGCCCCTCAAGGGGGGCAAATGACGTCACTAATAAAAAAATTGTATCGCGGATATTTTTGATAACAATAATTGAAACTATTAAGTCTCGCGATCATTAAGCCAGAAATAAACCCTTTTATGCATGATTATGTCAAATTTTGCCCTATGCGTCATTGTTAAAAAAATATAAATTTTGAATAAATTTCGAAGTTTTCTCTCGAATTGGAAAAAAAAATTCTATCCAGTTCTGTATTTTTCGGTAACAAAGCAGGATGTAAAGTAAAGTTTCGTGAAAATCTAAGAATATTTGTGGCTGCTATCGTCTACACAAGAAATTGACTGCAGATATCAAACAGACAGACAGACCTTACTCCGAAAATAGTCTAAACATATTCAGGAGGTCTTAAAAATTACATTGGCATCAAGATCTCGAAATCGAAACTTTTCGTGAAAACAATACTTTCTCTATACTTCGTATCAGAAAGTAAAAATGGCGCATATTTTATAATTCTGTTAACATAGAAATTGCGGTATGGGAAACAATATTTCATCTATGATCATTGCATGTTGTCTCTTTTTTTCAACGTTTTCAGATAACTCAATTAGTTATAGCATTATTTTTCAATTCGTTGATTTAAAGAATATTAGAGCATCATTTTTTAATTCTTTGATTTAAAGAATATTAGAGCATCATTTTTCAATTCGTTGATTTAAAATAAGATTAGAGCATTATTTTTCAATTCGTTGATTTAAAGAAAATTAGAGCATTATTTTTTAATTCGTTGATTTAAATAATAGAGCATTATTTTTCAATTTGTTGATTTAAATACTAGAGCATTATTTTTCAATTCATTGATTTAAAGAATAGGCAACAAACGATTTCGATATTTGAAACGCAACTCGGTTACTATAGTTACTACGATTGAATAAAAAACTATAAATAAATTCATTGATAAAACATTAAAAAAACGTCTGCTGTAACCATAAATTAAGATATCTCAATATCTGTTGAATGTACACCTATAGAGTTAATTAAGGATAGTTAAGTTACTATATTTTGCTCAGGATGGTGTAAAAAAGGAAATTTGCATGCCTAGCTGTTAGCGTGTGATAGCGGAAAGAATGTTAGAACAAAATATTTCGCAGTTTATAAATGTATCGAATAAAATCCCAATATATTGAATTCTTCTCATTACTTATAGGCCATGCCCCATATATATATGCAAAGTTTCGAATTTCTACCTTCAGCAGTTTTGGCTGTGCAAAGTGTTAGTCAACCTTCAGTTCAACTCAGCTGTTTTATATACAGGGTGTTTATAAGAAATGTATACACACTATTGCAGCCCTAACGAAATATTACCTCCCCACTACTATCGTGCTGTAAGTACCTATCTTGATGATAATTTGCAGAACAGATGGATTAGGTGTAGCATTGAATAGAGAGCATGGATACCAGCGTCAATAAACAGCCTACGTAGTAGAATGCGCAGAAACATAAGGGCAAAGCGCATTATTTTTAACATAACGGGCAATAGTAAACTGAGGATGATAGCAAATAAAAATTGAAATCAACCCCATTAAACATCGAAAAGATTGTAAATTTCTAAAACAGCCGTTTTTAATACAGAAATGATAAAAATTTCTATACTACTAAGCAAACGAGTATTTTACTTCGGAAAACTATGGGCAAAATTGCCTGTGTGACGTTACGTGCTGATGCTCTGTACCTCCTTCGTCCCCAGACAACCCGCCAATAGACTTTTTCTATTAAGGCAGCCTTTTTTAAAGTGTGTTCTGCGGAACCCTGGGATCCTGCCACAGTATTCTAGGGGATCCGTGACGTGATAATATCGCGTGATTTTCTTAAAAGTTTGAAAGAAAAAAAAAACGTAAAATTTTATATGCTTAATTTGGACCACAAATATTTTTTTCTCTTTATGGGATTCCGCCATCAAATTGAATTTTAAAATTGTTCCGCTAACAAAAATATTTAAAAAACTCTGTACTGGGTGTATACGCTTTTTTGAGACACCCTGTAGAAGAAACAAAACATAAAAACTCCGCGATTTATAAATTTTTTGAAAAAATTACAAAATTTTAGATTTTTCTCATTATCGAAAAAGTCCAAGTCCCATGAGCATATGCACAGTTTTTTAAGATTCTACCTTAAGTAGTTTCGGCTATGTCAGTGTCCATTATCCAGTCACCAAGTTAGTTCGTCATTCAGTTAGCATCACTCAGCTGTATATACAGGGTGTCCCAAAAATGATTGACATATATGAAAAATGCATTAAAAGAAAACAGAAGGCGATAGAAATGTAGCGTTTGCTGTATTGTACTTTGGAAACTAGGGAATTTTATTTAGCCAATTTTCAAAATTTGTTACAAAGGTCACCAACAGATTGCGCTGCTGTATGGGAATACTAATAAACGGTAGCATGTTGCAAAAACTACAATACGATGTTTTGAAAATAACCACCATTTGCAGCAACAACATGGCGCAGTCTGGGAACAAAATTTGCAGCCACCTGTACAAACATTTCAGCCGGAATGGTCAGGTCAAGAAATATCCGCTATTCCAACGAATAATCCAACAGCAACTTGAAATCTTTGAGAAACATACGCTAGAAGAATGCTGAGAAAATTACAGGATGGAGATATGACAGTATGCGTGTCCCTGCAGCTATCACACAACCGCAGCGCCATCTGTTGGTGACCTTTGTAACAAATTTCGAAAATTGGTTGAACAAAATTCTCTCGTTTCTCAAGTACAATGCAGCAAACGCTACATTTCTATCGCCTTCTGTATTTTTTTAATGCATTTTTCAAATGTGTCAATCATTTTTGGGACACCCTGTATATGACTTAATGCTTTGTATCACCGAATGTTCCAATAACTTTCTTTTCAAGCACATACTGATTATGCACATATTGTTACAGAATACAATTTCTGAAGAAAAGATTGATGGATCCTTTTTTTTATTTTAATTTTTGGCAACGCCTTTCACTCGTTAGACTCAAGGGAGTGAAAATGGCGTATTAAAATCCCGTTATTCATAATGCCCAGCAGGAAGGTGAAGTGAATGCATTAATAATCAGTAATGATTTGTTTAGTCTTTTATTGGTATCGTACCAGGAACTTATGGGGATAGGTTTTTACGTTCGCACCACGCCTTTTCTTCAAAAACAGGTTTGAAGATTTTTAATCCATTTCCTTTTGGTCAGAACTGGTTTGGTTTCTGACATATACTCGTTATGGAAATAATTTTTCTTCAAATATGACCGCATTGAAAAAAGAACAATAATACATCTGATTTTGGCAGTTAATGGTTTTCTTTATTACTGCGAAAAATGTAATGAATAATTTTGTAAACTTCCTTCATTTCCACTCATTTACATGCACGTTAAAAATATCCGTTAAAAATCTTCGAATATTGTTGTGAAACTGGGAGTAGGATATTAACTTTTAGTAATGCCCTCTTTGGGCGGATTCTGTGGGTATAACTAGCTAAAAGTTATCTCTCTATATGAAAAACTATCCTGCAATTTTTTGACACTACATCACGTATAAGGCTCAAATTCTACTTGTAGAAAAATATGAAAATGTAGATGTGGAAGACAGCCAACGGCTCTACCGTGCTGAAAACACCGGTTCCCGTTAGATCACCGAAGTTAAGCAGCATCGGATGCGGATAGTACTTGGGTGGGTGACCACCTGGGAACACCGTGTGCTGTTGGCTCTTTAAGTCGACGTGGTGGCCGAACAGCGAGCGTTTCCAGAGATCGATCGGCCGCCATGTTGTGGGTTCGAGTCCACGTAAGACAAGGATGTTGTGTGTTGTGGGCACAGTGTGCCCACAACACACAAGTGCCCACAACACCGCCCCCCCCCTCTGGTGCGACTGGGGTAACGTCCTAGGACGGCAAAATGGTTCACGATTTCGGCAGTACATAGGCCAAACGACGTAACTCGACGTAGAGTCTAGTGCCTGGCCATTGGAAAAAAAAAAGATGTGGAAGACAGGCTTCTTCTTCTTCGATCCAGATCGTCCGACCCTCCCAAAGGTGTAAGGTATCTGTTTGGATGGCCAGGATAGTGCCATCCAGTTTAGATTGAAACCCAGTAATGCATCCGCAGGGACCGTACCCTTCTTCCTTCTACAACCAACGTCTCAGAAGGACTTACGGACCTACTTATTTAGCGTGCCCGTATTCCGCGTGAGTATGGGGAAGTTTGGGCAAAGCCGGTAATAGAACTTGGGGACGCCCGGGTGCAGTCACTGCCCGCTAACAGCTGGACTGTTCTACCCTTGCAAGACAGGCTAAACGGTCGTAATATGCATGTGTGAAAGAGCTCCTTAAGCGAGCTCTATGGGTTTGCGAGTGTCATCAAGCAGGAGTGGAGCTTCCTAGTGTTGGAAAAGATTTCATAGCGACGGCTGCACGCAATGATGCCAAACTGATTATCTATAATTAGTTGCTATCAGGAGTTTTTGAATCCGTTGAGGATTAGGAGTCTCTGAATCTATTGTCTCTGAACCCGATTGAAATCGTTACCAATTTGTTACATGCTGTGATTATACCAAGGATTTAATTTTATCTATTTTTGCAGTAGTTTGATAAATTTACTTAAATAGTGTCACCTTTGGCGTAGGTTTTACATTTATGTAGCTTGAAGGAAAATGAAGGTGTGCTTTGATACAATTACAACACTGAAATGCAACGAATTAAAATCATATTGAATGTTACCCGTTTTTGAACTTTCTTCACAACAAAATAATGTCCATATGCAAAAGATTCTACGTAAATGACGTTTACAAATAATTTTCAATCTGTACACTAATTTTAACGTTAAAATGGCGTTTAAAAGTATTTTGAATCTGTACACAAATTTTAACGTTGAAATGACGTCTAAAATTGCTTTTGAATCTGCACATTAATTTTAACGTTGAAATGACGTTTAAAAATGATTTTGAATTTGTATACTGATTTTAACGTTGAAATGACGTTTAAAAATGATTTTGAATCTGTATACTAATTTTTACTTTCCTTACAATACATAACACATAAAAGGATAGTATAATACATAATACCACAATAAGGTCTAAAATTCGAATAAGTTTGTGATAGATTAAAGATTGTTAAGGATTAAATGAATATTACGTAATACAAGATGTTTGTTTGTTTGCCACCTTGTTCTGCTGTTGGTAGCGTAACGAAATATCAAAGCGACATTTACAAAATTCGGTACAATGATAGTTCAAATTACATCATGAGATTCCTAGGAGCAATTTTTTTTAAAATTTCGAATTACTTATTTAGATTTTACTATTTAGTTTGTAGTTATTTCGTGTTGGAGTGAAATATTGAGCGATTTTCACGGTCCCTGAACCATCGAAAATATTATTGAAGAGTTCCCCATCTTAATGCCATTGAAAAGATTTAAGAACTCAGCAAACTTTGAACTGTAAGAAAGCATAAGATAATAAGTTCATTTTTAAATTAATTTTTAGTAATACGTTACAAAATACTATTTAGCGAAAACATTATTTTTGAATTAGTCTAACTGCAAATTGAATGCGTTAATATCGAGTTCTTTGCATTTAAATTTTTTTTTAATTATTCTATTTTTGAATATTTTATATATATTTAAGTGGGTCAGTAAAATTTGTGATTTTTCATTTGAACACTCGCGGTGAAAGAAGTGTTTCTCCCGTCTTCATGCCGTCCCAACTAGTTTTACAGTTGTGTTATACATTTTCCTGTGTGCATGAAAACGTATTTTTTTCTTTTGTTTAAAACGAGCTTTTGGGACATCAAGTGGTGTTATCTGTATCATTTAGGTAGCGTGTGCGTGTTTGGGACTCGAGCGACGACGGGTAATTAGTTTTAGCAGAAAATAATGCTTTAAAAACATTCGTATAATTTTAACATTCGTATAATTAGATTTCTAGTTATGAAATTATTAAACATTCTATCATTTTCATTTATCTAAACCATCTTTTGCTAATTAATCATTATGGTTTTCAGGTATTTGTAAAAATAAAAAAATCTATTAACAGGATTAAAAATTTGATGTGAGCAGCACATGACTTTCCCTGCAGACTCATATTGACGTCATCTTTATTTCTTTAATAATTGATTAAATTGAGTGTAATTGCACATAATAACACGGAATTTGCCCTTTTATATCAGTTTTCGTTTTCATTTGGTAACTGGATGTAGTTTCAAAGGCGGCGTAACAAAACGTATATATACAAAACGTAACAAAACGGCGGCGTAAAATATCTCTAGAACGGTTAGTCCTAAAGTAATGGAGTTAGTCTTATTCTTTTCCTCTTTAAAACTTAATCATGAAACAAGCATTTAATTGATACATTTGAACATACGTAGATTTTAGATTTTGTGGATTTTTGGTGGCCATTATGCAAAAAAGGCAGGTTTTTTTTCGAATAGTACCAAAATATAATCAGCACCGGAGTAACCCACAAGTGACAATTATCTACCAAATTTTGTGAAATGAGGTCTATTAGTTTTTCAGCTAGAGAGGATACAGACAATATTTGGGGGCTATTTCGCAATAAATGGCAGGAATTCGTTTATTCCAAATCGCACCAAAATTTAATCATCGCCAGGGTAATCCACAACTGACTTACCTATAAAATTTTATGAAATTTGGTCAATTAGTTTTTGAACTAGAGTGGATACAAACTCTGCACAGACAGACACACAGATACACACACAGACACACACACACACAGACACACATACAGACGTCACGCTAAAAATAGATTTTTTGTGTCTAGAGGTCCAAAAATGTGAAGATCTGCCGAAAACTCGAGTTGCGATTTTTGACATGATTCCAATACTTTCCCTATACATTACCGTGTATTGCAGGGAAAGTATATTCTTATGTATTCCTTATGTATTCTTATTGCAAGAAAGATTTGTGTTGGTATTAACTGATTTGCTGGTTTATGAGCCTATGTTTTTAATTATCTTCTGATCAATGGAACATGGGTTAAAATTTTGTAAACACGATATTCTTCGATTGACAAAAAGAAGTCGTCAATTATCGTCTGACGTATTACAAATAGCAGACGATAATTCTGATATATTTTTTAAGGTATATTAATCCCTTCCAGTTGAAAAAAATTCTAATATTATTTTAAATTCTCCGTACAATATATGATTATAAACATTGATGGGCTTGTTCCTTCGATGCCACTGTATTAAAGGAAAAGTAAAAACGGTTGAACCTTATTTAGGTATGCCAAAAACATCTAAATTCATCAATATACCGACAGACCGATTTTTGACCCCATGATAGACTATAATTTAGGGAAGGCAAAAATAAATTCATTCATCCTGACGTCGATAAATAGATTTAATTTGTAAACAAAGAAATACTCACTAAGGCATGCGTGGAATGTCTGGGCTGCATGTCGAATGGTATCCTTGCAAATGAGAGTTTCGAACGGAAAGAGAAACTATTCGGCGTGTCTGACACAGTTTTAAGGCTCTCGTTCGATCTCTACCGGTCACTCCTACTGACGTCAGAGCGACTGAGACAATTACTGTTTACCTCGCCCTTGAAGAGTATGCCGTTCATGTGTTGTCAGAGGCAATAAAAGTTGTTGTCTATTTATTCATTTCTCACTGATATAAAACGGAACAAGTTCAGTTACAGTAATCACATCATAATATATATATATATATGTATATATATATGCACACACACACACACACACACACACACACATATATATATATATATATATATATATTTAAATTTTATAAATACCGTAGCATGCCTAAAAAAATTAAGGATACTTTGCAAATATGCAAATGTAAAAAAAAAGAAAAAGGGTAAATATTAATGCTTGGATTTCATCTGTTTTTCTTTTATCGATTCCATACCATTGATTTTTGATAGTTTTCTTTAACTTGAGGATTCGAAATTTGTATTCTTTTTCCATTTGCTTGAAGATTTGCTGATGTATACTTTTATTTTGCAAGCTTATTAGAAAGTTAGGTTTTTCGAGTTACAGCTTCTCACTTTTCTTTCATTGGACTTTCAAACTTTTATTATTATATACACAAATATACATACACACATATATATACAAGTCCATGTACAATAATCACATCATTATATATATATATATATATATATATACATATATATGTGTATATATATATGTGTGTGGATATATATATATATATATATATATATATATATATATATATATATATACATACATATATGTATATACATATATGTAACTGAACATCACTCTATGAATGCAATCTACATCTGAAATGTATGTTCACTGAGCTTATGTTTTATGTGATAACTCGAGTTTCGCTCTAATTGGGGGATTGCGGCATAGACTTACAGTTTAAATGTTGATTTGTATAGTAGAGGCTCGTATCATACATCGTGGTAAATCTTTTGTAATCAGCAAACTTGTTAAACAGCTCACCTATGTAATTTTGTTGCCGACCCCTGAAATAGACAGCAAACCCAAATAATTCACGACCAAGTAACTTTTATTTTAATTATATATTATTAAAAAAATGTAAAAAATGCTTTCTGTGTAAACAAATGAGAGGAGATGTCGGCACATTTTTACTCCTCTGTTTCATCTTTCTTGTATTGATTGAGAGAAACATATCTCAAAGTGTCTCTCTAATGGACGAAGATATTATATTGGAAATATAGGTGAAAGAAAATGCTCGTTTAACTTCAATCCGAGCTATAAAAGTTATTGCATAAACGCATTTATCTGCTGTTTTCATTACGCATTTCCCGTTGTTCAAATATTTGAGGCTTTAACCAAAGAGGCTCCACTATTAATTGTGATTTGAAATTTGGCACGTCGTTGTTTTTTGTGGTATATTTTGATTCTTAAGATTCCGATCTTTATATGTCCAGTCCATCCTGGGCTCTCAAAAAGAAAATATATCTGTTTTTTGAATAACTCAAGAACCGGAGCAACTAGAAAGCTCAAATTAAGTATGTTGTTGCCTTTTGTGGTATATATATATATATATATATATATATATATATATATATATATATATATATATTTATTTTTCTAATGGCCAGGCATTGACTCTTTCATCTTCGCCTATACATCGGCCGGAACTGTGAACCTCTTAGCCGTCATATGACGTTGCCCCAGCGCACCAGAGGGGGTGGAAACACATTGCGCCCGCCCAACAACACAAACATCCATGTTTTACGTAGGACTCGAACCCACAACGTGGCGGCCGATCGATCGCTTGGAAACGCTCTCCTTGACTGTTCGGCCACCACGCCAACTTTTGTGGTATATTTAATTTTAGATTTTGAATCTAACCGGCACAGCCAGTTCTGGGTTCGTAATAGGGAGGTACATGTTTTTTGGGAATAATTCGAAACCGAACAGAGAGAAAACCCAAATTTGGCACTCGTTCTCTTTCATGGTGTATTTTAATTATTTATATCTTTAGCACTTTACAACATGGTTGAAAAGTGCTTTTAACTTCGTTTTCCTATCTGCCTGTCCGTTCGCACTATAACTGCGATAAAAATGACTTTATCAAAATGAAATTTTAGTATGTTGTTGAGACGGTCTGTGGGACATATGGGAATGTAAATGAATAATATCACCCAAGAAAAAATGAAATACATTGAACCCTATGGGACCCAATTTTTCCAAAAATTTTTAAAGCGAAGTTAAAATTCACAAATTGCTTCGAAAATTTTAGAAAATATTCAAATTATTTCATAAAATATATAAAAAAAATTTCAACAAAATATGTTTGGTATATTTTTAAACAAAAATTAAAATAATAAGGACACCCATATTATATGAAGAGATCACGTGATCCACTTCAAAATAAAATATGGCATCCATATTTTTTTTTAAGAGAGAGCGAGAGAGCGAGAGAGAGTGCTGCTTCCTATTTAAAACCGCTTTATTTTTGCGTATGGTCTGTGGATCTATATTCTGTGCCAACGCAATTACAGTGCCAACGCAATGTTTGAATTTAAATGATCATCAAACTTTGATTATTTCTTCAACGAAGCCTAATTTTAATGGATGTAGAATGTAAACAAGTGATTGTAAGATGAGTTGTATAAGAATTGCTGAATTTTTTTCAAGCAAAATTACTAAACTCTGGAGTCTGAAATAAAAGTGTATGAATGAAATATTTTCTGCTTTTACATAGAGAGCCAGATGATTTATATTTCGATGACGTCATTTGAACATGATTCATTTTCTTCGATGAAGTTAAGATTTCAAATATAATAAATTATTGTATTAGTGTGATAATTTAAAATATATCAGCCCTGAATGTATGAAATCAAGCCTGTTTTGGGAAGATTAAGCAAACAAAATACAGGTTACACAAACATTTACTTTAAAATGTATTAAAGAGTGGAAAATAAAGTAATAACATTGTAAATGTTAATTTTGGTTTCTGGTTTTATCTCTCTTCAAATTATTATATCCCACTTTGCCTTTATCCTTGTGTAATTATAGTGTGCGAATATTTTTGTGAAAACAATATGAAGTGGAACCTCGATTTTAAGTTTATCATTGGCGCCCAGAGGCAAATAATGTGCAATATGTGAAAACATAAAATCGAGGATAAGGGAAAATCGATATTTTCAGCATATCAATAAAACATTTCAGTACGTATAAATAAAATAAACATAAAAAATGTCAAAAAGAGAAGAAAAATCTGATGTGGGCAGCACATGACTTTCCCTGCAGACTTATACTCGTGTTCTCTTTATTTTAATTACATTTAATTCACTTTTAATTCAATTTTCGTTCTCATTTGATAACTGGACTTCCTTTCAAATGTGGCGTAGAGAAAATATGAAAAAACTAAATTATCTCGAGAACGGCTAGTCCTAGTGTAATGGGGTTGATCTTATTATTTTCTGAGTTAAAAATTACGTATTAAACAAGCATTTAATGGATATATTTGAGCATACGTAGTGTTTAATTTTAGATTTTGGTGATATTTGCAAAAAAAGGCAGGTCATTTTTTTCCGAATCATACCAAAATCTAATCAGCACCAGGGTAACCCACAAGTGACACATCTACCGAATTTTGTGAAATTCGGACCATCAGTTTTTCAGTTAGAGTGGATACAAGCTTTTGCAGACCATTTCGCAAAAAAAGGCGGGTTCTTTTATCCCAAATAGTACCCAAAACTGATCAGCACCAGACTCGCTCACAAGTAACTTACCTACCAAATTTTGTGAAATTCGGTCCATTAGTTTTTTAGTTAGAGCGGATACAAAATCTGCACAGACAGACACACAGACACATAGACACACACACAGACGTCACGGTAAAAATGGTTTTTCGTATTCTAGAGGTCTCGAAACGTGTAGATCGGTCGAAAACTCGAGTTGCGATTTTCGGCATGATTCCAATACTTTCCCTATACATTACCATGTATTGCAGGGAAAATAAAAAATCTGATGTGGGCAGCACATGACTTTCCCTGCAGACGTATATTAACGTTATCTTTATTTTAATTAAATTTATTTCACTTTTAATTCAGTTTTCGTTCTCATTCGGCAACCGGACTTATTTTCAAAAATGATGTAGGAAAAATAAGAAAAACAAAAATATCTCGAGAACGGCTAGTCCTAGTGTAATGGGGTTGGTCTTATTCTTTCTTCGCTAAAAATTACGTATTAAACAAGCATTTAATGGCTATATTTGAGCATATGTAGTTCTTAAGTTTAGATTTTGATGATTTTTGCGGGCCATTTTGCAAAAAAAGGCGGGTTATTTTATTCCGAATCGTACCCAAAACTAATCAGCACTAGCCCCGCCCACAAGTGACTTACTTACAAAATTTAGTAAAATTCGGTCCATTAGTTTTTTAGTTAGAGTGGATACAAAATCTGCACAGACAGACATACACACAGACAGACAGACACACACACAGACGTCACGCTAAAAATGGTTTTTTCGTATTCTAGAGGTCTCGAAACGTGTAGATCCGTCGAAAACTCGAGTTGCGATTTTCGGCATGATTCCAATACTTTCCCTATACATTACCATGTATTGCAGGGAAAGTAAAAATCTGATGTGGGCAGCACATGACTTTCCCTGCAGACTTATATCCACGTTCTCTTTATTTTAATAAAATTTATTTCACTTTTATTTCATTTTCGTTCTCATTCGGTAACCAAGTTATTTTCAAAAGTGGCTTAGAGAAAGTACGAAAAACTAAAATATCTCGAGAACGGCTAGTCCTAGTGTAATGGTGTTGGTCTTATTCTTTTCGTTCTTAAAAATTACGTATTAAACGGGCATTTAATGGATATATCTGAGTATACATAGTTCTTTAGTTTAGATTTTGACGATTTTTGCGGGCCATTTTGCAAAAAAAGGCAGGTCATTATTTTCCGAATCGTACCAAAATCTAATCAGCACCAGGGTAACCCAAAAGTGACTTATCCACCGAATTTTGTGAAGTTCGGTCCATTAGTTTTTCAGTTAGAGTGGATACAGGATTTTGCTGGCCATTTCGCAAAAAAAGGCGGGTTCTTTTATTCCGAATCGTACCCAAAACAAATCAGCTCCAGACTCGCTCACGAGTAACTTACCTACCAAATTTTGTGAAATTCGGTTCATTAGTTTTTTAGTTAGAGTGGATACAAAATCTGCACAGACAGACAGACACACAGACAGACACACAGACAGACAGACACACAGACAGACAGACACACAGACACACACACAGACGTCACGCTAAAAATAGTTTTTTCGTATTCTAGAGGTCTCGAAACGTGTATTTCCGTCGAAAACTCGAGTTGCGATTTTCGGCATGATTCCAATACTTTCCCTATTCATTACCATGTATTGCAGGGAAAGTAAAAATCTGATGTGAGCAGCACATGACTTTCCCTGCAGACTTATATTAACGTTCTCTTGAACTTAATTAAATTTATTTCACTTTTAATTCAATTTTCGTTCTCATTCGATTACCGGACTTATTTTCAAAGGTGGCGTAGGGAAAGTACGAAAAACTAAAATATCTCGAGAACGGCTAGTCCTAGTGTAATGGGGTTGGTCTTATTCTTTTCGTCGTTAAAAATTACGTATTAAATCAGCATTTAATGGATATATTTGAGTATACCCAGTTTTTTATTTTAGATTTTGACGAATTTTGCGGGCCATTTTGCAAAATAAGGCAGGTTATTTTTTTCTGAATCGTACCAAAATCTAATCAGCACCATTGTGACCTATACGTGACTCATCTACCGAATTTTGTGAAATTCGGTCCATTAGTTTTTCAGCTACAGTGGATACAAGCTTTTGCGGGCCATTTCACAAAAAAGGCGGGTTCTTTTATTCCGAATCGTACCCAAAACTAATCAGCACCAGCCCCGCCCACAAGTGACTTACCTACAAAATTTTGTGAAATTCGGTCCATTAGTTTTTTAGTTAGAGTGGATACAAAATCTGCACAGACAGACAGACAGACACACAGACACACAGACAGACAGACACACAGACACACAGACACACAGACACACACACAGACGTCACGCTAAAAATGGTTTTTTCGTATTCTAGAGGTCTCGAAACGTGTAGATCCGTCGAAAACTCGAGTTGCGATTTTCGGCATGATTCCAATACTTTCCCTATACATTACCATGTATTGCAGAGAAAGTAAAAATCTGATGTGGGCAGCACATGACTTTCCCTGCAGACTTATATCCACGTTCTATTTATTTCAATGAAATGTAATTCACTTTTAATTCAATTTTCGTTCTCATTTGAAAACTGGACTTATTTTCAAAGGTGGGGTGGAAAAATACGACAAAAACTAATATATCTCGAGAACGGCTAGTCCTAGTGTAATGGGGTTGGCCTTATTCCTTTCGTCATTAAAAATTACGTATTAAACGGGCATTTTATGGATATATCTGAGTATACCTAGTTCTTTAGTTTAGATTTTGACGATTTTTGCGGGCCATTTTGCAAAAAAAGGCAGGTTATTTTTTTCCGAATCGTACCAAAATCTAATCAGCACCAGGGTATCCCTCAAGTGACTTATCCACCGAATTATGTGAAATTCGGTCCATTAGTTTTTCAGTTAGAGTGGATACAAGATTTTTCAGGCCATTTCGCAAAAAAAGGCGGGTTCTTTTATCCCGAATCGTACCCCAAACTAATCAGTACCAGCCCCGCTCACAAGTGACTTACCTACAAAATGTTGTGAAATTCGGTGTATTAGTTTTTTAGTTAGAGAGGATATAAAATCTGCACAGACAGACAGACAGACACACAGAGACACAGACAGACAGACAGACAGACATACAGACACACAGACGTCACGCTAAAAATGGTTTTTTCGTATTCTAGAGGTCTCGAAACGTGTAGATCCGTCGAAAACTCGAGTTGCGATTTTCGACATGATTCCAATACTTTCCCTATACATTACCATGTATTGCAGGGAAAGTAAAAATCTGATGTGGGCAGCACATGACTTTCCCTGCAGACTTATATCCACGTTCTATTTATTTCAATTAAATGTAATTCACTTTTAATTCAATTTTCGTTCTCATTTGAAAACTGGACTTATTTTCAAAGGTGGGGTGGAAAAATACGACAAAAACTAATATATCTCGAGAACGGCTAGTCCTAGTGTAATGGGGTTGGTCTTATTCTTTTCTTCGTTAAAAGTTACGCACTAAACAAGCATTTGATGGATATATTTGAGCATACCTAGTTCTTTAGTTTAGATTTTGACGATTTTTGCGGGCCATTTTGCAAAAAAAGGCAGGTTATTTTTTTCCGAATCGTACCAAAATCTAATCAGCACCAGGGTATCCCTCAAGTGACTTATCCACCGAATTATGTGAAATTCAGTTCATTAGTTTTTCAGCTAGAGTGGATACAAGTTTTTGCGGGCCATTTCGCAAAAAAAAAGGCGGGTTTTTTTATTCCGAATCGTACCCAAAACTAATCAGCACCAGCCCCGCCCACAAGTGACTTACCTACAAAATTTTGTGAAATTCGGTCCATTAGTTTTTTAGTTAGAGTAGATACAAAATCTGCACAGACAGACAGACAGACAGACAGACACACAGACAGACACACACACAGACGTCACTCTAAAAATGGTTTTTTCGTATTCTAGAGGTCTCGAAACGTGTAGATCCGTCGAAAACTCGAGTTGCGATTTTCGACATGATTCCAATACTTTCCCTATACATTACCATGTATTGCAGGGAAAGTAAAAATAGGTTATTCTTATAGTAGATACTTATATTCCTTCCAAGAAATTGAATCTTCCGCTATTTGTAGTCATTTTCATTGATTTAGCGTCATTTTTTTATCCATTTGGCGAGATTTTAGTTAATTTTGCAACATTTAAAGAACATTTAAAAGTCGGCGACATTCAGCCAAATTCGTCGCCAAAATCTCGCCAAGCGTTTTGGAAGGAGAAATAAGCTATTCTTATAGTAGATAAATGACTATTGGCGTTCAAATGCAAAAGTATTACTCAAAGTATCTTTTCTCATGAATGGAACGATCTAGATCCACGAGAATGACGTCACCAAATTTATCGCATGATATGTTGCATATATATTGCATGATATATTGCATATATATCGCATGATATATTGCATGATATATTGCATATGAAAAGTGAATATGTTTCTCACCAGTTAATATTTTTTTTTAATTTATGGTATTTTTTGATAAATTTACTTGAAAAATGTGCTCTATCTCGAGAACGGTTCATGGTAGCGTTCTAAAGTTTATGTCAATAGTTTTCTAAGGAAAAATTACACAAGAAATATCTATTTGCGTAACTTTATTAAAGGTTTTGATCATTTGAGGATTTTTTCAAAATTTCACTCGAAAATTTAGTGCGGTTCTGAACATTCGATTGTGTTTAAAAACACTAGTCTTCCAGTATTCACGGATTGTAATTTTTGTACCAAATTTCATTCGAATCGCTGCATATCGTTCGTGATATATCGTGTCCACAGACTCACTGACACACACACACACACACACACACACACACATACACACACTCACACACACACACACACAGATATCACCTCAAAAATGCTCGATTCGTGACCAGGGATGCTTGAAACGTGATCTCCCGTCGAAAACAAGAATTCGAAGTTTAGATCCCGTCATAATACTTTCCTTATACATTATACTATGTATATAAGGAAAGTATAAAGATCAATGATATATGTATATTTCTATTTCAATGTTCCACACCTGAAAATTAGCAACAAATAAATAAAATACCAGAAAAATATCATTTGGCATCTCAAATAAAAACATACGATGAGGAAAAACTTGGATTCGTATCACTTATCCTCCGGGAATTATTAACATTACAGGTGTAGGGTATTTTTCGGGAAAACTCAAGTACGAAAAAACGTATGAAACGGGAAACGTAAAATCGGGGTTCCACTGCTCTGTATTCGCACTCTCTCTATGCTATACCAACACAGAACTAATTACTGATTTTGACAGTAATCCCCCCCCCCTTCTACTCATGACAGTTCCGTTCAGATATGAGTGCAATATGCTTCGCAATATGTAAGTCTGCCCAGTTGGGCGTAATATGTGTTGCAATATACGAAGAAGTGAAGTAATTAGCCCTCCTATTGCTACCTGTCAACCAGTTTTGTGGTTTTTGTCTCTGGTCAAGATATGTAAGGAGACAGTTGAGGTGAGCCAAGGACATGACATAATGGTGTCCGTTCGTAACGTAAATTAAATGAACTGACAGCTACATGAGAGACGGCAAGAAAAACAATGAAAAAGTATTAATGTATCCAACACGGTTTTCCCTACAGATGAACGAATTTAGATATCGCGAGGAAAGTATAACACGAACAAGAAATGTATGAGGTATCTTTCACATGGGGGTGGTAAATGTTGTAACAACTCAATTTCGAAGAAACTATTACGCTTTTGAACACTTATTTCCTACAGTTGGATAAATTTTTTGGAAGAAGTCGGGCGTGATATCGCTAGAACTAGATGTGGAAATACTTAGTGAAGCTCCTTTTACATCCGAAATTGCTAAATCCATATAAGCCATCCTCAAAGCTCCATTTATAGCCAATCCTGAGGAAAATTTGTTGCTAAATAAAAGCAATTTTTTATTGAAAGTGTAATGTATAGACCCGGAGATAGCAATTCGTAGTAAAATTACTACCCCCACTAAAATGTGATGATGAATCTATAACAGTCATCATCAACGTTCCATTTATAGCCAATCCTGAGGAAGAATTATTGCAAAGTAAATGTACATTTTTATTGTAAGTGACATCTCTAGAATCTATATAAATAAAATTGAAAATCTGTCTGTCTGTTTGTCCCATCATCACGAGAGAAAGGCTGAACCGAATTTGATGAAATTTTGTGGGTAACCTAGAAATAGCCCCACTCAAAATTTAGTCTGTATTTAAGTTTCTACAACCAGTGGTTCTCGAGATATTAGTAAAAAACGAAATTTTCGTTTGTCTCATCATCACGGGAAAACGGCTGAACCGAATTTAATGAAATTTTGTGAATAGCCTTGAAATAGCCCCCCCATAAATTTAGTCCAAGTTTCGAGTTTCTAAGACCAGGGGTTGTCGAGATATTAATGAAAAATGGAACTTTTTCCTAGGAGTTCTACTCTCCAACTCCGTGGTTTATCCAAACGGAAAGGATGAAAAACGTTTGTTTAAAACGTCAAAATGAAATAAAACTTTATTTCCGAGTTTGGTGCAGGATTTTTGCATTAATTAGTCACTATAGGAAAACATGAATTGTTTGAAGCATGAATTTAAATGAAAAAATCTACCTTAATGGTTCATCTTTCACTAGCTTTTACTCAACGATGAAAAGTATAAAGAAATCAAAATGGCTATTTAATTTCGCACTTTATGAGGAAGATTCTATCTTATATCATGTTGCTCGGCAAGGGAATGAAATTAAATGTGTTGTTAATATTTACTATAATTTTTTCTATTTGAATATTAAAAAATCTGATGTGGACAGCACATGACTTTCCTTATATAATGCAATGAATGTACTACTTTTACAGTAAAAGAAATAGATTATTTTCATAGCAGATATTTATATACTTTCCAAGATATTGAATTTTCGTCAATAAGTCGTCATTTTCATTCATTCAGCGTCATTTTTATCCATTTGGCGAGTTTTTCGTTAATTTAGCAACATTTAAAAAAGTCGCCAAGTTGACGACGACATTCCACCAAATTTGTCGGCAAAATCTCGCCAAGCGTTATGGATGGAGAAATAAGTTATTCTTACAGCAGATAAATGACTATTGGCGCTCAAATACAAAAGTATTACTCAAAGTATCTTTTTTCATGAATGGAACGTGCCAGATCCACGAGAATGATGTCACAAAATTTATCGCATAGTATTATATATGAAAAGTGAACATGTTTCTCAATAGGAAATATATATATTTTTTTTTGACTTTTTGATAATTTTTTTGAAAAATGTGCAATATTTCGAGAACGGTCCATGTTAGCGTTCAAAAATTTATGTCAATCGTTTTCTAATGAAAAATTACATAAGAAATGTCTATTTGCGTAACTTTATTAGAAGTTTTGATTTTTTGACGATTTTTTCAAAATTTCATTCGAAAATTTAGGAAGGTTCTGAACATTCGAAAAATTCGAAGGTTCTGAACATTCGAAAAATTCGAAGGTTCTGAACATTAAAAACAATAGGCTTCCAGTGTTTACGGATTGCAATTTTTGTACCAAATTTCGTTCGTATTGGTCCATTCGTTCTTCAGTTATCGTCTCCACAGACTCACTGACACACACACGCACGCACACACACACACACACACATACTTTCACACACACACACACAGACATCACTTCAAAAATGTTCGATTCGTGATCAGGGATGCTTGAAACGTGCTCTCCCGTCGAAAACTCGAATTGGAATTTTCGATCCAGTCACAATACTTTCCTTATACATTATGTATATAAGGAAAGTAATAATTCAGAAAGGAACTAGGCATATTATTCTTTAAATTCATCGTCTGAATCATAAAAGCAAATAGAAAAATCTGATGTGGGCAACACATGACTTTCTTTATATAATATAATGAATTTACTACTTTTACAGTAAAAACAAGAAAGATCAATCATGCTTAAAGCATTGATTATGAAACACTTTCCAACTTCAATGCAATTTTATTTAAAAAAGTCGAAAATGCAATACATTCCTCGGTAATATTTTAAAACTTATCACAATACTACATTGATTTATTAAATTTGAAAACTTAAACCTTCATTGACAAAAATGAACTTCATTCAAATGACGGCATTGAAATATAAATTGCGTGGTTTAAATATCTCTAAAATGCCATACATTCCACGGTAATATTTTTAAATCTATCATAATACTACGATAATTTATTATATTTGAAAACTTCATCGAAAACAACTGAAATTAATTCAAATAACGTCATAGAAAAAATAACACGCCTGGATCTCTCTATAAAAGCAGGATTTCATTCATAACTTTCTCCATTTCATTCATCACAATACTATAATAATTTATTTTATTTAAAAATTAAGACCATGGAGCTACAATTCATAAACTTTATGCTTAAAACTTCATCGAAAAAAATCGTCCTTCTGTTTATAAAATCAAATAATATTTCATTCATATCAGCCATGCAGACTCCATGGACTGAATTATTTCGTGTTAAAGAAATACAGTAATTCTAATACAACTCATTCTACATATTTTGCTGTTTACATTTTACATAGGTGAAAAATAGGCTTAGGTGTAGAAATAATCAGATTTGAATGAGAATTTAAACTCAAATATATTGTCATTGTGTTGTTTTAGTATGTAGATGCACAGAATTTAAGCAGAAATAAAGTAGTTTTAGGATGGATACAACACTCAATATGAATTAAAAAGAACTTTAAAAAATCACGAATTTGAAACAAGATGGATGCCATATATCATTTTGAAGTGGGTCATGTGATCGTTTCATATCATGGTCACGTGATCGTTTCATATAAGATGTGTAATTATTATTTTAATTTTTATTTAAAAATCTACTGAATATATTTAGCTGAATTTTTTTTATATATTTTATGGAACAATTTGACTATTACCTAAAATTTTCGAAGCAATCTGTGAATTTTAAATCCGCTTAAAAAATGTTAGAAAAATTAGGTCCCATAGGGCTCAATGTATTTCATTTTTTCAACCCGGGTTCAATTCAAAACTAATTGTGTGATATTATTCATTTATATTCCCATAGGTCCTACAGACCGTCTGAACAACATACTAAAATTTCATTTTGATTAAGTCATTTTTACGGCAGTTATCGTGCTAACGGACAGACAGACAGACAGACAGACAGACAGACAGACAGACAGACAGACAGACAGAATGAACAAAGTCATAAACACTTTTCAACTTTGTTGTAAAGTGTTAAAAACAGGTTTATCTTATAGTAGATACTAATATTCTTTCCAAGATATTGAATTTTCGACAATTAATCGTCATTTTCATTGATTTAGAGTCATTTTTATCCATTTGGCGAGATTTTCGTTAATTTGGCAACATTTCAAAAAAGCCGCCAAGTTGGCGACATTCCGCCAAATTCGTCGCCAAAATCTTGCCAAGCCTTATGCACTAAGAAATAAGTTATTCTTACAGCAGATAAATGACTATTAGCGTTCAAATACAAACGTATTATTCAAAGTATCTTTTTTCATGAATGGAACGAGCTAGATCCACGAGAACGATGTCACTCAATTTATCGCATTGTATTACATATGAAAAGTGAACATGTTTCTCAATAGGAAATATTTTTTTTATTTTATATGACTTTTTGATAATTTTTTTGAAAAATGTACAATATCTCGAGAACGGTTCATGTTAGCGTTCTAAAATTTATGTCAATCGTTTTCTAATGAAAAATTACATAAGAAATGTCTATTTGCGTAACTTTATTAGTGGTTTTAATTTTTTGACGATTTTTTCAAAATTTCATTCGAAAATTTAGGGGGTTCTGAGCATTCGATTGCGTATAAAAACAATAGACTTCCAGTGTTTACGGATTGTGATTTTTGTACTAAATTTGGTTCGAATCGGTCCATTCGTTCGTCAGTTATCGTCTCCACAGACTCACTGACACACACACACACACAAAAATGCTTTTACACACACACACACAGAAATCCCTTCAAAAATGTTTGATTCGTGATCAGGGATGCTTGAAACGTGCTCTCCCTTCGAAAACTCGAATTCGAATTTTCGACCCCGTCACAATACTTTCCTTATACATTATGTATATAAGGAAAGTAATAAATGGATGTAAAAATATATTACTTTCCTTATATACATAATGTATAAGGAAAGTATTGTGACGGGGTCGAAAATTCGAATTCGAGTTTTCGACGGGAGAGCACGTTTCAAGCATCCCTGATCACAAATCAAACATTTTTGAAGTGATGTTTGTGTGTGTGTGTGTGTGTGTGTGTGTGTGTGAAAGTATGTGTGTATGTGTGTGTGTGTGTCAGTGAGTCTGTGGAGACGATAACTGACGAACGAATGGACCGATTCGAACCAAATTTGGTACAAAAATCACAATCCGTAAACACTGGAAGCCTATTGTTTTTATACTTGATCGAATGCTCAGAACCCCCCTAAATTTTCGAATGAAATTTTGAAAAAATCGTTAAAAAATCAAAACCGCTAATAAAGTTACGCAAATAGACATTTCTTATGTAATTTTTCATTAGAAAACGATTGGCATAAATTTTAGAACGCTAACATGAACCGTTCTCGAGATATTGTACATTTTTAAAAAAAATTATGAAAAAGTCACATAAAAAAAAAATTCCTATTGAGAAACATGTTCACTTTTCATATGTAATACCATGCGATAAATTGAGTGACATCATTCTCGCGGATCTAGTTCGTTCCATTCATGAAAAAATATACTTTGAATAATACTTTTGTATTAGAACGCCAATAGTCATTTATCTGCTGTAAGAATAACTTTTTTCTTAGTGCATAACTCTTGGCGAGATTTTGGAGACGAATTTGGCGGAATGTCGCCAACTTGGCGACTTTTTTGAAATGTTGCCAAATTAATGAAAATCTCGCCAAATGGATAAAAATGATGCTAAATCAATGAAAATGACGACTAATTGTCGAAAATTCAATATCTTGGAAAGAATATTAGTATCTACTATAAGAAAAACCTATTTATTTTACTGTAAAAGTGGTAAATTCATTACGTTATATAAGGAAAGTCATGTGTTGCCCACATCAGATTTTTTTATAAATAACGGTTTGATTGTTTTTTTAATTATATAAATTGCGGACTGCGTACATCACTTTCATTTATTTTAGCAAAGAGGTTTCAAGCTCATATATTGTGTTTAGCTAATAAACTCATATATTGTGTTTACCCAATAAATTCATTTAGCCGATTGTTGAAACAGAAAAAGAGTAGAATGGATGTATATATCTTCTAATACAATTTTAGTGTTTTCATTTAGTATATACAAACGGGATCAGAATATTTTATTCTTCAGATCTGCAAATTCAGAGTTACGAATTTAGCGGAATATCTATAAATAACTTGGTAACTTTTCTTAAACTTTACCAAATTAGCGGAAATGTCTCCAAATTGATAAAAATGACCCAAATCAATGAAATTAAATTTGTTTTTTTAGAATAGAATACTGAAATGATATTTCTGTAGCATTTGTCGGTCAGTCCAGCCATCCTACATAGTAACACATTAACGAATTTTTTTAATATCACCAAATTGATAAAAATATTTGTAAATCCATAAAAATATCATGGAATTGATAAAATCTCGCTTAATAAATGAAATTAATTGTGTTTTGTTAGGGGATAGTATTTTGATGATGTTTTGTCAATTTGCCGCAAAATGGGACTATGAGTTCTACAGTCCCACTTGGCGATAAATTTGACGATTTTTTAAGTTATCGCTAAATTGACGAAAATGTCGCCAAACCTGCCATGGAGATCGCATTATTCAGACGATATGATTTCCATCAATTTATTTGAAGCAAATGATATCATGTCGCTTAGCACCGGATCCAATGTGTTATGCGACATACGATTTTTATTAAATCTTTTCAGATTTGAATAATAAAAATATGTATATAAAATAAATTTCATTGACATTGCATTTTTGACTGGATAATATCAATTACGGTCTTCAGGTTTAAACATCATTATTATTGATATTTTCGGGGACTGTTGATTCAGGAATTGATATTTTCAAATTATTATGCCATTGTTTTATTATGACGAAAATTGTTGAAACTCATATATAGTACGTTGTACGAGTAATCGTCTACAAATGCACGGGTATATCTTCTAATCTACTAGAATATAAGTAGTACAGGTATATTGGCATATATTTTAATATATATTGGCATATATTGGAATCAATTACGACCTTCTGGTATTAAGATTACGGGGATTTTTGATACTTTCAATTTATTACGTCATCTCTTTTATTTTGGCAAATATTTTTGAGACTCATATTGCAATACGGGTAAGCTTCTATTAACACACTGGCATATTTTCTAATCTACGGCGATATAAGTTGTACGGGGTTGCATATATTGATTCGATTCCTTTTTTTTTTTTTGTAAATTTGCTTACAAAAGGGGCCAGGATGTTTTATTCTTCAGATCTGCCCGTGAAGATAGTTTTGTATAGTGAGAACTGATATTCTTCTTCTCTTTATGAGCAATAAATTTAATATTTTAACAGCATTTGCACATGATTGCGAATTATAAGTTTTTTATATTATTTACTCCGTACGAAGAACGGGTATGCTGCTAGTATTTTATAAGTTCAATTTATATACCGGAAAGCAAGTTAGTAAAATAATTGGATATTCCAGAGTTGGAATTTCCAGATGAAATTGGGGTGAAAACTAAAAGTACTAGCTAGGTACGAGGGTCACACTGAAATGTTTAAGATACTGCTAAGTGGTACAAGTTAAACTTACCAACCCTTAGGAGTGTTTAAAGTACTCCCCTCCATCATCAATGCACTTTTGCAGGCGAATTTTTCAAATATTAAATGCTTCAAGCCATCCATTTTTTGGAATAGATGAAAAATATTATTTTATAACCTCATCAATCTCATCTTCGGAATGAAAACGATGCCCACGTAAAATTTTTTTTTTTTATTAAAAAATAGCCAAAAGTCACTTATAGCAAAATCAGGAGAATAGGGTGGATATTCTATCACTTTGATGTTTTTTGTTCAAGAAATTCGACTGTCATTCTTGCTGAATGAGAACATGCATTGTCATGGTGAAGCATGAGTCCCCTAGCGTTCACTTCCTGAAGAATTTCTGGAGGACACTTAGCGGTGTACCAGCTAGCTGTAACTGTCTTCTGTCTTTCTAGCTTTATGGTTTTGATCAGACTTGTACTTCTGAAGAACACGGTGTACATTACTTTTTTAATTGCTCGTTGTTTTTTCACCAGTGTTGGTTTGGGGTCATCTTCAAAGACTCATACTTTACTTTCTTGATATGTTGGAACGTCAAAAAACGGTATGTACGTTTCATCACGAGTTATGATTTTAGAAATAATAAGATGTCCACCATCATTAAGTAATTTCAGGGTTTCTTTACTGATTCTGACAAGATCCACTTTTTGGTGTTCTCTTAAATTATGGGGGACCCAACGACAAACTAATTTTTTCATATGCAGTTCTTCATGAATAATTTTATGTATAGCTGCGGACCCCCCAATGTTAAGTTCCTTCTGTATCATTTGGTAGGTACAACGATTATAATCGATTAACATTTTTCGAATGGCCGACATATTTTCTGGAACCACAGCTGGCAAAGTTCTTCCTGTGTGTTTTTTATCCAGGAGAGAATTTCGACCTCTTCTAAACTCTGTAAACCATCCATCTGAATACAGTGGCACGAGATGGAGCATCATTTCCATATGCTAATTGTAGACGTTGAAGACATTCTTCTTGATTTAGTCCCACTTTAAAATCATAGAAAACTTTAAAACCATAGCTCGATAATGATCTACTCCATTTTCTTTTCTTTCAAAATTTATATTGCTAAATTGTAATTGTTGCCATTAATGCGGATATAAAAGAGTTCAAATTTAAATATCCGACCAATAGTTTTTTTAATAGCGCATATCGTCTGCCCATGTCTCAAAAATGTTAGTGTGGCCCTCGTATAAATAGTTAGCGTGTAACCTGTAGTGCTTTGGAAACAAGTTGAATTTTATTGGAGTTTAATTTTACAAATTTGTTTACACACAAAGCCATTTCGACTCTATCGGGCTGGAGCTACAGCCGATTTTTTAACACTTTACAACAAAGTTGAAAAGTGTTTATGACTTTGTTAACACTTTACAACAAAGTTGAAAAGTGTTTATGACTTTGTTCATTCTGTTTGTCTGTCTGTCTGTCTGTCTGTCTGTCCGTTAGCACGATAACTGCCGTAAAAATGAGTTTATCAAAATGAAATTTTAGTATGTTGTTCAGACGGTCTGTAGGACCTATGGGAATATAAATAAATAATATCACCCAATTAGTTTTTTATTGAACCCGGGTTGAAAAAATGAAATACATTGAACCCTATGGGACCTAATTTTTCAAACATTTTTTAAGTAAATTTAAAATTCACGAATTGCTTCGAAATTTTTAGGAAATATTCACATTATCCCATAGAATATATAAAAAAAAATTCAGTAAAATATGTTAAGTAGTTTTTTAATTAAAAAAATTATTTAATATAGGGAAAAAAACAAATTCAATTAAATTCTGACTTTGGGATATCTTCCAGAATGAAAAGAGAGAGATATTATATAATAAATATCTCTCCATTTGTTTAAACGTTTTGCATATGGGAGTGGCTTCATATTTTAAGATAAATTTGGTAGATAACAATTTTTCATTTTTTAACACTTTACAACAAAGTTGAAAAGTGTTTATGACTTTGTTCATTCTGTCTGTCTGTCTGTCTGTCTGTCTGTCCGTTAGCACGATAACTGCCGTAAAAATGACTTAATCAAAATGAAATTTTAGTATGTTGTTCAGACGGTCTGTAGGACCTATGGGAATATAAATGAATAATATCACACAATTAGTTTTGGATTGAACCCGGGTTGAAAAAATGAAATACATTGAGCCCTATGGGACCTAATTTTTCTAACATTTTTTAAGCGGATTTAAAATTCACAAATTGCTTCGAAAATTTTAGGTAATAGTCAAATTGTTCCATAAAATATATAAAAAAAAATTCAGCTAAATATATTCAGTAGTTTTTTAAATAAAAATTAAAATAATAATTACACATCTTATATGAAACGATCACGTGACCATGATATGAAACGATCACATGACCCACTTCAAAATGAGATATGGCATCCATCTTGTTTCAAATTCGTGATTTTTTAAAGTTCTTTTTAATTCATATTGAGTGTTGTATCCATCCTAAAACTACTTTATTTCTGCTTAAATTCTGTGCATCTACATACTAAAACAACACAATGACAATATATTTGAGTTTAAATTCTCATTCAAATTTGATTATTTCTACAATTAAGCCTATTTTTCACCTATGTAAAATGTAAACAGCAAAATATGTAGAATGAGTTGTATTAGAATTACTGTATTTCTTTAACACAAAATAATTCAGTCCATGGAGTCTGCATGGCTGATATGAATGAAATATTAATTGATTTTATAAACAGAAGGACGATATTTTTCGATGAAGTTTTAAGCATAAAGTTTATGAATTGTAGCTCCATGGTCTTAATTTTTAATTCAAATAAATTATTATAGTATTGTGATGAATGAAATGGAGAAAGTTATGAATGAAATCCTGCTTTTATAGAGAGATCCAGGCGTGTTATTTTTTCTATGACGTCATTTGAATTAATTTCAGTTGTTTTCGATGAAGTTTTCAAATATAATAAATTATCGTAGTATTATGATAGATTTAAAAATATTACCGTGGAATGTATTGCATTTTAGAGATATTTAAACCACGCAATTTATATTTCAATGCCGTCTTTTGAATGAAGTTCATTTTTTTCAATGAAGGTTTAAGTTTTCAAATATAATAAATCAATGTAGTATCGTGATAAGTTTTAAAATATTACCGAGGAATGTATTGCATTTTCGACTTTTTTAAATAAAATTGCATTGAAGTTGGAAAGTGTTTCATAATCAATGCTTTAAGCATGATTGATCTTTCTTGTTTTAAATTTTATATAACTCTTCATGATAAATTTAATTGATGGCATTTTAAATGCACTTTCCTACGTCCTAGAAAGTTAAAATTTGGTACACAGCTTAAATTTGTTGAACATTTTATTCGACAAAAATTTGATGGATCTTTAAATATAGATTATACATTTTTTTCGAAATGGCCTGAAAATAATCCCCGTTCACTTCTATAAATCATTGGTGTAATATTGTTAAAAATTCTGATGTGGACAGCACATGTCTTTCTCTGCAGACTCATATTCGTTCTCTTTATTTATTCAATGATAATTTGAGTTTATCTGCACAACATAAGTATTTTAAATGACATTGAATTTACACGTTAAACTTAAATTTGGTTCTCATTTGATAGCTGGACTTATTGTCAAAGGTGGCGTAGCGAAAACGCGAAAAAACTAGAATATCTCAAGAACGGCTAGTCCTAGAGTAATGGGGTTAGTCTTATTATTTTTGTTGTCAAAAATCACATATAAAATAGGAATTTAATTGATATAATTGAGCACACGTAGTCTTTTATTTTTATATATAACGATTTTTGCTGGCCATTTCGCAAAAATAGCCCGTTCCTTTTTCCCGAATCGTAGTAGAATAACCTACAAATGATTTATATACAAAATTTTGTTAAATTTGGTATATAAATCACTTGTAGGTTATTGAAATATTATACTCCAAATTTTGTTAAATTTGGTTCATTAGTTTTTAGCTAGAGTGGATAAAGACAATTTCTGCGGCCATTTCGCAAAGAAGGCAGATTCTTTTATTACGAATCGTACTATAATCTAATGAACATCAGGATTTCCCACAAAAAACATACCTACCAAATTGTATGAAATTCGGTCCATTAGTTTTTCAATTAGAGTGGATGTAATATCCACACAGACACACAGAAACATACACAGATACACCCTTACACACACAGACGTCTTCCTAAAAGTAGTTTTTTCGTGTTCTAGAAGTCCCAAAACGTGTAGATACTTTGAAAATTCGAGTTCCGATCTTCGGCACGATTCCAATACTTTGAGTACATACACATACACATATATATTATCTGTGTATTATCTGTGTATCTAAATTCCGTGCCTATGCAATTACAATAGTTGTGATTTTAAATGATCCCTAAACTTTTATTATTTCTTCAAGGAAGCCTAATTTTAACATATGCAGAATGCAAATATCTCAAGCGATTGTAAGATGAATTACATAAGAATTGCTGAATTTTTTTCACACAAAATTATTTAGCTCTGGAGTCTGGAATACAAGTTATATGAATGAAATATTCATTGATTTTGCATAAAGAATCAGATGATTTATATTTCGAAACAGTTTTAAATATTTAAGTATAATAAATTACTGCAGTACTGTGATAATGTAAAAGATATTACCACTGAATGAATCACATTTTAGAAATTTTTAAATGAAATTACATTTCAGTTGGAAAGTGTTTCATAATCAATGCTTATGCATGATTGATCTTTCTTGTTTAGTATCTGCATGTCTTTCTCCATAGATACGATAGTATTTGAACCAAACGAGCAATTTAATTGAAGTTCGGTATTATTTCAACCGTTAAATGTCATAGAGTTTTAATTTTAAGGAAGATCAAATCTGGAAAATGCCGTAATTTTTGAAAATTTCATTCTAAAATAAGAAAGGAGTAGTTTAATTAAAAATGCTAAAATGCTAGACATAGCAATTTTATGCGCAAATATTTTATTTGTAAACTGATGACTTCATGCATATAAGCCCTTAATATTCAATTTCTAGCCATTGCATGTTTTGATTTGAAACAGAAAATATCGCAAGAAAATAAATATATTTAATATTATTAGGTGGATGCTATGAGTACATTTGACTAGAAATGTATTAACAACATTGCTTGCAATACCACGGAACATTCTAGAAATTAGCATGTACCACGGAACGTTCTAGAGCAATAGTGATTAGAAACAGAAAATATGGCAAGAAAATAAATATATTTAATATTATTAAGAAAGTGGATGCTATGAGTACATTTGACTAGAAATGTATTAACAACAAGGCAAAGAAAGAGGCAATCATATTCTTAATGCCATTTTGTTTAGTTGATGTAGGATTTTCTTCAATGCTGCTTTAAAACATAAACATAGAGCGAGCCTCAGCTTGGAGGCAAATGCATGTTTAAAATCGAGTAAAATAGAATCAGATATAAAGGAACTAATTTCTGTCAAGCAACCAAAGTATCGCATTAAATAAATTTTTAAATCAATAACCACATTGTTTGTTAATCATATTTGTTAATATTTATTATTTTTGTTTAATTTTCATATTAGAAATTAAATAAAAATATGTGACTATAACAAAATTAAGTGTATTATCTTGACTTTCTATCTGTATATAAGATATATTTTTGTTCTTGGTACTGACATATTTGAATTTTGGTTTTGGTGGTACGCTTACATGAAAAGGTTGATAACCCCTGTTCTAGAGGTATTAAAAATTTTATTTCCCTCACATGGGAGTAAGATATCTCTCGAAAAAATCACGCCATTTTTAATAAATTTAGAATGTTTCTTTTGTTCCGTAACTTTGTTCCGTAACTTAATTATTCTACATAACTTTACTGAGATACAGTCATAAGAAAATTCTAAAACATCTTATGGTTTTTCTAAAAAATCCAAATTCGTTAATTTGTAGGGAAAAACATCTAATGAACACAACACAGTGTTCTATACTAGCACAGAATGACATTAAAAATAAATAGAAGTTTTCAGCAGATATTTGATACAATTAAAAAGAAAAACGCTGAGCTCGTGGCAGACTTTCGGGTCAATTAAATGGAGTCAAATTATGAGGAAGCCCGTAAGCAAATAAATTAAGCAAATGAATATCATTGATGACGTTAGCCATTTTGTTTTTTGAAATGGAATAATTATTAGCAATCATGAATAGGTTGGCAGTTAATGACGAAAGGAATGAATGTGTGACAAATGCGGTTATATCACAATTTGGAATATAATTAATATTTTCATGCATTTTTTTTATTATTTAATGAGATGAAATTACATGCAATGGATAGTAATGTGGAATAAAAATTACGAGACAATTTCGAAATATTTACATTTCTTGATATTGAGGATCAGGAACATTACAAATTTATTTTATTTTATGAAATACACATTACATTGAATATTGTTCTGTAAAAGATTAAGTTTGCATTTTTAGAGAAAATAATCAATTTTTACTTTCCTTACGATACATGGTAATGTCTAGAGAAAGTATTGGAATCGTGTCGAAAATCGGAACTTGAGTTTTCGACGGATCTACACGTTTGGTAAGTAACTTGTGGGTAACTTTTGGTAGGTAACTTGTTACCCCAGTGCTGATTAGAGTTTGGTACGATTCGAGATGAAACAACCTGCCTTTTTTGCGAAATGACCCGCAAAATTCGTTAAAATTTAAAATAAAAGACCACATATGCTCAAATGTGTCAATTAAATGCTTGTTTTATACGTAATTTTTGACGAACCCTATTACTCTAGGACTACCCAACCCTATTACTCTAGGACTAGCCGTTCTCAATATTTTAGATTTTTTTGCATTTTTATTCTGTCGCTTTTGAAAATACGCTCACTTACTAAATGAAAGCGACATTTATTAAAAGTGCACATTAAGCGTCATTTCAAATAATTATGCTTGTTATTTTGTGCAATTAAACTTAATTTAATGAATTGTTAAAGAAATAAAGAAAAAATAAATCTGAGTCTGTAGCAAAAGTCATTTGCTGTCCACATCATATTTTTAATTTTCCTACAATACACACTGTGTATAAAGGGAAATTATTGAGGTATACTAAAATAGATACTTAATGTGTAACTTTTTATATAAAAGCGAATGATACCACTTCTAGGATGATAAAATATGCCGTTTTTGAGATATTAGGTGTTTTGGATGTAAAAACAAATAATTAAATAAAAATTAAATAATAAATAGACATTATATCAAATGAGTGCTTTTAACGAAGTACTTTTAATAGGAAATTAATGGACTTCATTATTTATTAGTAATTAAAGACAGTTCTCAAAATAATAGAAATTTTTCTTTTCGATATGGAGCGCAATGCCTCTCAAGCAAATTGAGCAAATCGAATGAAATTTGGATATGGATATTTCAATGACCATCACAGGCGTGCCGATTTCATTAGTTAATTGATCAAAAGAAGGCGCTTCTTTTTTTCAATTCTTTGGTTCTTTCTGGAAATATTATATACATTATATAAATAATAGGAAAATCAGATCTAAGAGAATGCCTCTCTATATGTTTGTGTGCTTTAGAGATAAATCCCTACGGCTATGAATTTCCCTGTAAAGATACTTTCAAGCACGCTCAGGTGTACTTTGGAAATTTTTTTTGAAGAGTTTAGTTTTTTTATTTATTAAATGTTTAAATAACATTTTTAGTAAATTTCATACAAATAGACTTGCAGCGATCGAACTAATTGCCACAGAGTTTAATTTTAACAATATTATTAAGCTCAAACAACACGGTTGAAACTTTTACTTCAATAATGAGAGTTTTCAATTAGTAGAGCTTTGTCTGGCCAGTAAAAGGATCCACCTGCATTTCGAATTCCGGTTGGGCCAGCAAAGTTCTTATAATAGAGCTCGAACGAATTAACCCTGAAGGTTAGTGCAGTGATGTTAGGGGTTTGAAAGGGACCTTAGAACGATTAGCAAGGATTTATTGGACTCTGTCATATTGGACGCTAATTTCAAAACCGGATGGCCAACGACCAGGATACTAACCTGGGTAAAATAGTAGTATCAGGAGGCTAACGTGAGAAAAAATAGCAGGAGGTGATTAATCAGTTTGTCAAACTGCATGTCAATTTGACATTATCAGAAGGAGAATAGCTTTAACTTCAGCGATAAGAGCTTGAAATTCCGCCCCAGTATCTCAATGGTTGAGCGTCGGCTGTACGAAAATCCGTAGTTCGATTCCCGTTTGTTGCAACAAGGTTCTCTACGTGGTATCTGAGAAATGCTTTCTGGGATTTTTTTCCTGTCAGAATAGGCAAAATGCATTTTAATACCAGCTTAAACAACTAATCACATAACACATGCGATTTTATGAGCATAAAACTGCAAGTATCCATCCTCTATTGAAAATGATAATGTGATGCAATTTCTCGAATTTCATGATTTTTTAAGTTGATAGCAATAAACTCGAAAATTTTCGAAAGTGTCATGGGAATCACCAAGTTAAATTTTCAAAATGGTTTATTATTTTATTAATAGAAAACCTTAATTAAAACCATTAAAACTTTAATATTTTTTTATTACCCAGACCGTCCAGCTTACATATACGGTGTAGAGCAGTTACAAGGGACAGTCAGAGCCGTAATAATTTAAAATGTTTTATTCTATAACAAAAAAGGGGGCAAGTTGAGATGTACGTTTCACAAGCTTTTAAAAATCCCCGCGAAACCCCTGGATACCATAGAACTGTAATGAAATGCCCCTTGCTTAGTTTAAATTAATTCCCTTCTAAATTTGATATTTGGTAAATTCTATTTTCGTTTCGATTCTAAAACTTGTTCTCAAATATTTATTCCAAATTGATAAAGCGCCAATTGTGTATTTCGGCTTCTTGAAGTTTCCCTGCCTGTTTCGATAACCCTTGGCGAAATGTTACATTCCCGCGCGTTTGTACATTTACTCGGATTCGCATTTCGTATTGAAATGCGTTGGAACTCTTTTCTGTTTCGCCATGAGCAAACGCGCAATCATACTAAGACGCTTCGGCGAGAATATTGTGATTAGATTTAGTTGGCGATAAGATTTCAACGGGGTCAGTTGCGTTTTGCCCTCGCGGGCATTAAAATCGAAAATGCCTTATTCTAAATTATTTATCTCTTTTAAATTTAATTGTTAAGCTCAACTAATGGAATGTTGAAATTCCGCGTCTTTTAAGATTTAAATTGAAACTGATAAATATGCAATATGGTGAGATGTTTGTCATTCTGATCCTGAAACAGAAGTATGATCAGGACACCGAATTCCAATGTATTCCCGTCCTTCTTGGAGGAAAGATTGTTGATTTTGTACTGATGAATCTTCCTGATTTGCCAAATACAGAAATGAATGTTGTTATGAAAAATCATGCCTGGTCATTCCAATCTTCGTCATTCCCATACGTCGGAGTACATCACCACTGTTTTTATCTTCGCACGAACACCGAAGTTTCGAATATACACAACGCAAGAAGGTGAAACCACCCTCATCGTCCATCGTATGGTCATAGCCAAGTAGTGAGCTTGTGGGAACATCTATCTCATCGACCGCATCCAACGATGTTCCGGTGCACACGTCATGTTACTTCCGAGGACCCGCCTGCAGAACTTGCGATCCAGTTTTAGCACCCCCTTGAATCTCATGAGTAGCCCCCTTCTAGCCCACTACAGAACTCTGGTTGGAAATTAATACCATAGTATAGATAGACCTAACGTGCACACTCATGTGTCCTGTACTTTACCTTACAAAGTTATCGGGGTGCTTGAGGCCATTTCTAGGTACCCTGTCTATAAGATAGGAGTGGTTAGTTTTCAAGAGCTTTTCTTTTAACTGGAACGCATCACCAGACACAATCAGACGTATTATAACACATCAAGGAAAATAACACCTGTAATTTGATAGTTTAATCATTTAAATGAGCTTATTTATCGTATTTAAAATGAGAGATAAAGACTTTATCCACAGGGATAGGCATGCAACGCATTCCATCTAATGTTTATTCTCACATTTGCAATGTCTTCGACAATTTCCGCAGCATTAAAAGAGCTGCTATAATCATATATTAGCACTAATACTATGAAATGATGAAATTATCATTTCCCGTTGTTCAATAGCCTTTTCCTGCAGCTTTTAATTACGAATTCGCGACGAGGCGAAATTTTCTCACGGCGATTTTAAGCTCAGCACTTGCATTCTATTTCTTGAAAAAAAATCTGATGTGGACAGCACATGACTTTCCCTACATCATCCCTGCATGCCTTCATTTCTTTCACGGCAAATTCGTGATGTACACGGTCCATGAGTGTTTTTAACATTGAATTGGTCATTAACAATTGACCCTTTTTAGATGACAATGTATGAAACTACTTCAATTTCGAGCAAATTTAACTTGATAATTTGAAATATTGCTCGTATTCGTTGAGCAATATCGTCCATATATAATCTATATATAATACGAGTATATGTTCCTCCCCCATTGGTGTGTCTCGGGGCAACGTTTTGTGGAGGCTAATTGGTTCACGATGCTGGTCGACGTATAGGCCGATGTATATATATATATATATATATATATATATATATATATTAATTTTTTGGATTTAAATCTTTTTATTGATCCTTCTAATAGAATTGTTAGTAATTTATATGATAAAAAAGACTTTTTTGATTTTAACATCAATAAAATCTTATCTTTTAATTCCTGTAACTCGATTCAATTGTTTAGAAATATTATACATAATCAGCTTTTTAGAATTTATAGATTATCTGATAAAAAATTTCATGCTATGCATATAAATAATCTCGAAATTACCTGCAATTTATATAAATATCCCTCTTATTTAGTAAATGGTATTGTTAAAAAATTTAGAATAGTTGGATTTTCATAATTCTATTCATAGTATCTTATATTAGCCAGACATCTCCATTCTCTTGTATTATTAATACTTTTATTTTTACATCCTCTTCAGCGTCAGCCTTACTATTATTAGCCCCACATTTCTGTAGCTCGTTTTGTTACTTTTTCTTACCTTTCCACATTACTGTTTTTCAATTCTTACGAATGGCAACAGTAGATCATTTATTTTTTCTTTGCGAATGGCAACACTGGTCTCTTCATTCAGGGTTCCCGGGTTTTATCTCTTTTGGGCACATGCTGTGCATTTTCCAGGTATTCATGTTTTCTTTTATTTTTCCTTCTTTATGTATGTCGTCCAAGTACGAGAAATAGTTTATAGATATAATCTATCTATTTCTTCAGAAACATACATTTTTTTTGTGTTTGCTTCGCCAAAATACTTGGACTAGAAAAAGAGTTTTGCGAAGTGAACATTTCCATTTTTTAAGGCCTAGCCCTTGTCCACGTGTATAGCAATATAGCTTGATTTTTTTTATGTTTTCTTTATTCGTTTCCATAACATTGAAATTTGTTAATTTTCTTTAACTTGATGACTCGTGTTTTGTATTTTTTTCCATTTGATTGATGATTTGCTGTTTTATATTTTATTTTGTGGATGTTTTAGTAAGTTAGGTTTATCGAGTTGCAGCTTCTTACTTTTCTTTCATTGGACTTTCAAACTATTATTATATATATATATATATATATATATATATATATATATATATATATATATATATATATAATAATAGATACAAGAATGAGTCCTAGCTTCTGGATAACAAAACACGATTTTTTGCAAGCACAAGGTAAACAGGAATAATATACAAACAGCACTAAAATGCTCCACCAATTTCCCAAAATAAGCAATATTATTTTCAAAATACTGACGAAACTAATTTCAAATAATAACCGCTCAGGCGCGGTAGCCCAGTGGTTAGAGAGCGGGAATTGCACTCGGTAGGCCCGGGTTCGATTCCCGTCACTGACAAAACTGCCGCCGTGTTCACACGGAGTGTGATCACGTTAAACATGTGGGTCCGTAAGTCTTTCCGAGAGGTTGGTGGTAAGGGAAAGAGCGTACGGTCCCTGTGGATGCCTTCCCCACCGAGTTCCGTTCTGAATTGGGTGGCACTTCCCTGCCGTCCAAAACAGTTACCTTACACCTTTCTGGTAGGTCGGAAGGTTTGGGTCTCAACATAAACAAAACAACCGCTACTGTTATCAAAACACTGACAAAAGTCACAGTTCAATCAGAGAATACTAGAACTCTATTGATTTTAAATGCGATCGAATGTTCGGAATACTCATCGCCTCCCTGAAGTTCGACTGAAATTTTGGAGAAAAAAAAATATAAAGACATTAGGACTTTCAATATCGATAAATAAGATTCATTTCAGAGGTATAAGATTCATTACCTTTAATAAGATTCATTTCTATCAATAAGATTCGCTACCTTTAATAAGATTCATTTCCTTCAATAAGATTTATTACCTTTAATAAAATTCATTTCCTTCAATAAGATTCATTACCTTTAATAAGATTCATTTTCTTCAATAAGATTGGCTACCTTTAATAAGATTCATTTCCTTCAATAAGATGTATTACCTTTAATAAGATTCATTTCCTTCAATAAGATTCATTACCTTTAATAAGATTCATTTCCTTCAATAAGATTCATTACCTTTAATAAGATTCATTTCCTTCAATAAGATTGGCTACCTTTAATAAGATTCATTTCCTTCAATAAGATTTATTACCTTTAATAAGATTCATTTCCTTCAATAAGATTCATTACCTTTAATAAGATTCATTTCCTTCAATAAGATTGGCTACCTTCAATAAGATTCATTTCCTTCAATAAGATTCATTACTTTTAATAAGGTCCATTTCCTTCAATAAGATTCATTTCAGAGACAAGCTTTCATTTGAAGACGAATGATGCTATGTTTTGAACGTTGATATAAATCGTTCTCGATGTATTACGTTTTCGAATGAGTTTTTAAAAAAAATCGCTAAAAAAAAATCCAGATTTATAATATTGTTATATAAATAATAATTTCATACGTAATATTTCATTTGAAAACGAATGTCGTAATTTTTTAGAATGTTAGCACGAACAGTTTTTTAACAATTTTTTAATAAATTGAAATTTGTAATAAGTACTATCAAATAGGTTCACTTCCATATGTAGTATTATGTAACAAATATCTTAACATCATTCTTGAAGATCTAGTTTGTTCTATTTTCGGAAGAAGACACGTTTTGTAATAGTTTCGTGTTTTGATGGCACAGAGCTCTCCCGTAGTCATTTATTTAATGAGATATTAATTAAATGCCAAGTGCATTTTGATGAGGATTTGTAAAAAGCCTTGCTGCCCCAACGGGGAATTGAACCCTGGATCTCCAAACTGACCAGCCAACGCTCTACCGTTGAGCTACTGGGACGAAAGTGCAAGCTCTTATCGTCGAAGTGGACTCTGCATTCTCCACCCCCTAATGTCCGATTGGCGGGCAACTGACAATCAGACTGGCCACCTTCTACCATTTTTATCTCAGATAGCCTCCTGCTACTTCTATTTTAACCTAGATTAGTATCCTGGGTGGTCGTTATCCTCTCAATTTGAAATCGGCGATCAATCTTCGAGTCTACTGAATCCGTACTGGTCGTACTAGGTCGCTTTCAGACCTCCGACAACTTTGCACTAACTTACAGGGTTAATTTTTTCAATATGATAAATTCGAATATCTATGATAAACAGTTGTAATTCATACTTGTAATTGTTATGTCTAATAAACCTGTGTTGTATTATCTGCATTTCTTTCTTTTTTTTAGCACTTTACAACATAGTTGAAAAGTGTTTATGACTTTGTTCATTCTGTCTGTCTGTCTGTCCGTTCGCACGATAACTGCCGTAAAAATGACTTTATCAGAATGAAATTTTAGTATGTTGTTGAGACGGTCTGTGGGATATATGGGAATGTAAATGAGTAATATCGCCTAATTAGTTTTGGGTTGAATCCGGGTTGAAAAAATGAAATTCATTGATTCCTATGGGATCTAATTTTTCAAACATTTTTAAGGGAAGTTAAAATTCGCAAATTGCTTCGAAAATTGTAGGAAATATTAAAATTATCCCATAAAATGTATGAAAAAAATTCAGCAAAATATCTTCGGTAGTTTTTTAAATGAAAATTAAAATATTAATTACAAACATATAATATGAAGAGATCACGTGACCCACTTCAAAATAAAATATTTCTGCCATCTTTTTTCCCAGGGTTAAAATCGTGACCTTCAAAGTTCTTTTAAATTTATATTTAGTGTTGCATCTGTCCTAAAACCGCTTTATTTTTAATTAATTTCTGTCATCTATATTCTGGTTCAACGTAGTTACAATATTTTTGAGTTTAAATGATCATCAAACTTTGATTATTTCTACAACGAAGCCTAATTTTAATGGATGCAGAATGTAAACAAATCAAGCTGTAAGATGAGTTGCATATGAGATGCTGAATTTTTTTTAACGCAAAATTATGTAGCTCTGGAGTCTGGAGTATAGGTCATATGAATGAAATATTCATTGATTTCACATAAAGAAGCAGACTATTTTATAGCATTGCCTTTTTCGATGAAGTTTTAAGCATGGAGTTAGAAAGTACTTTTACATACATCGTTTTAAGTTTAGAAGTAAAATAAATTATTGTAGTACGGTGATAATTTATGAGAATGTGAACAAGTGATTCTAAGATGAGTTATATAAGAATTGTGGATTTTTTTTTAAGGAAAATTGTTTACCTTTGGAGTCTGGAATAAAAGTCTATGAATGAAATATTCACTACTTTTACATAGAGAGCCAGACGATTTATATTTCGATGGCGTCATTTGAAAAAAAATTCATTTTTTCGATGAAGTTTTAAGTTTTCAAATAAAATAAATTATTGTAGTTCTGTGATAATTAAAAAAATACCACTGCCGAATGTATCGCATTTCAGAAATGCGATATATTCAGCGAATTGCATTTCAGTTGGAAAGTGTTTCATAATAATTGCTTTACGCATGATTGATCTTTCTTTTTTCTTCCTACATCTGCAGCACCCTACGGTGGCGTTTGCGGCCATTTGTCGTATGCAAAACAAGCTTGTTTTTGTATGCCTGACCTTCCCTTAAAGTTTGTCAAAGACCTTTTGGACCACTCTGTATATCCGTGTTTGCATATATATACATATATACATACATACATGTTAGCATGCGTAGAAACATATGCGCTGTAACATTGATTTTCCATTTACCTGTAAGCCGCTGAAAGATGACACATAAACATTCTAATAAAGTTGGCGTGGAAGTTCGACACACATATGAACCAATTACTTTTCTGGTTTAAATGCATAATTTTATTTACATGTTAAGGTATTTGCAATTATATATACAGTTACTACATAAACAGTTTAACCTGTATTAAACATTTTAACATTTTAATGAATTGAAACATATTTTTTAACGTACTGTTCATATGTACCGATAATATTTTAAAAGTTTAATTTATATAAATTATGATTTCGCTTAACCAGGCGTTAGAAGCATCAGCGACATATTAGATGCATCCAGAAAGCTGCTCCGAATAAAGTTGCAGCCAATCGAAATAGGGAGAATTGATAGATAGATATTCGCCAACCATCCCTTACAGAGCAACATTTGTTATCTGTGCAGGAAACGTTTTGCAAGGCATCAAAATCCACTGTGTGTAAGGATGATAAAATTTCGCCAGTGTCAAATTATTTTTTGAGCATGTAATCGCTATTTTATAAAGATCTTTAAGTGTTATATATATGCAGTTCTACAGGGCTGCTCGTCACGATTAGTGTCTTCATCAGGCCTATAAAACATTTGTATAATCCATGAAAACAGTATGCTTCAAAATAAAACCTTTTGGTGCTTGTATAGTTTGCTGATTTTCAAATATTTTTTTCCAGGTGAAAAGATGACCAAGCCAATTATGATATGCTAGAAAAGAGTAATTGGAGTAATTGAATTCATTAATCTAAAAAATAACAAAATAAATAAATATTATGTATATAAATAACAGTGAAAGTTGCATGCCATCCGTATCCACTGACGGACAATGGAAGCACTAAAGGACGTATGCTTATTTATTTTGTAAACCAGTTTATTGCTTTTAGATATAGTTTAAAAAAAATGGAGATTGTATTATGAAAATTGTATTAGAAAACAGATTTTCGAGATGGGTATCTAGCGTTCAACACTTTTTAAGATGTTTTTTTAATCGGTTTGTAATTAAAAATTCTGTAATAAAGTAACTATCGAAAATTTTAAAATTTCGACACTCGAGCAATATGTTTCCAGCATTTAGTTTCAGTTAAGAAAAATCTGATGTGGGTATCGTTTGACTTTCCTTATATAATGCCATGAATTTACTTTTTTACACTGTAATATGATGTATAAGATCCACGGTGCAATGTGTTTAATGTTGAATTAATTGTGCATTTGGCGCTTTTTCGGATGACAACATATAAAACAATTCATACGCAATTAACTTTCACGCAGCTCTAAATTAACAATTATCAATATTGATAGCATCCTCATTAAGCAATATAGTCCATATATTAAAATATTGCAATAATAAATTCAACAATTAGGCGTCATTTTCCTTAACTTGGCGTCATTTTTGCAATTTTGATGATATTTTCGTCAATCTGGCGCTAAATAGAGAAATATCGCCGAGTTGGCGATATTTCGCTAGATTATTCGGCAAGTTCGCCAAATGTTTCACTTTAAGTGCTACAAACAAATGGAGAGAAGAGCATTTTTCATTTATTAGAAAGTATGCCCGCCATATGAAGGAATTAAAAATTTGCGAAATATTTCCTCCCATTTAGCATTATTTTTATCAATTTGGCGATATCTGTCAATTTGGAACCGTTTAAAAAATCGACAAGTTGGCAACATTCCGCCAGAATTTGTCGTCAAAATTTAGATAAGCGTTACGAACAGAAAAATAGGTTATTCCTATAGTAGATTCTTAGATTCTTTCCAAGATATTAATTTTTCATCTATTAGTCGTCATTTTCATTGGTTTAAAATCCTTTTTATCAATTTGGCGACATTTACGTCTATTTGGCAACATTTACAAAGTCGACAAATTGGCTATATTTCGCCAAATTTGTCGCCAAACTTTCGCCAAGCGTTATGAACTACAGTGGCGTGTGACTATAGTGGCGAACTTGTGCTGTGAGACAAGTTGAAATAAACATTGAATATGAATGTATGGGAAAGTCGAATGGAAATTCATACAGTATAACAAATTTTCAATGTCCAACATATCTTTTACCGCAGTAACTCCCTCGCTTCAAGAATGCTCTACCAGGAAATAACTTTCATTTACGTCTGAAGTGGCGTTTACTTTGATGACATTCGTTGACAGAGAGGATAATTTAGAGCAGAATTATCACCGCTGGGGTTTTTGTGTTCTTCCTCTTGTCCTTCATTTCTCTATGCTAGATGTCTATCGCAGTTAATATCACCATACATTAAACATAAGTTGCAATAAACTTAGTGAAGCAGTAAGCAGTTTTTTAAGGAACACAGAATCAGGTATATGAAACTTATTTAATTGTTAACCTTTTACATTTACCCATATGTTTATGTAATATTTTTATTATTTTATATTAATGATAGATAATGTATTTTTTCTGGAAAATTTACAAAAAAGCATGTTTTTAAGACCTGAACGCATTTCAAACACTTTAGGAAAGATGGCCATTTGTGTATGAGTCCGGTATTCGGTTCTCCCTCTCCGCATGTGTGTGTATGTTTAGGAGGTATATTTATGAAGAATTCGCAGATTCGCTCAACGCATGGAGCCATTCACTGTTGTATCAATTTGAAATTCTGAAAATTTCCGTAAAACAGTCGCCCTGTTCCTAAACAACGAAAAAAAAAAGAAATCCGCAAAACAATGTTGATAAAAATTTCGTCATTTTATCTTCCACATAAGGTCATTCTAATCCGCCCAACCCATGAATGCTCCACCCACTTTTGCATCCATTTGAAATTCTGAAAAATTCCGTAAAACAGCTCACCTATTCTTAAACAATGGAAAGAAAAGAAATTCGTAAAACAATATTGATAAAAATTTCGTTATTTTATCTTGCACATAAGGCTCTTGCACATAAGGCTCTAAATTGATTCAATATTTGAATCTCCACCTACATACAGTGCGATTTTCCGTCGTATTTGAGGGGCAGATTCATGGAATTCTACTTGTTTCTTTTAGCAGAAAATTACAAGTAGACAAACCCTTTCGCGATCTTGGATCGCATTTGAGGGGGCGCATTGACGTAACTGTATGGTATGTAAAAACAAATTTAATGTAAAAACTATGCATATTGATGACTTTTTGTGATATTTCGCGTTTTGATGACTTTTCATGTTTAGAAAATCATAAATTGAGCTATTTTCGACTAATTCCCATGTGTCTGTTTGTTAATGAATCTATGAACACGATATCTATCATATAAATTTGGTTAAATAAAAATAAAGTGAAATTTGGCACGATTATTCTACTCGTCAAACATAAGTAGACTATTGATTTACAGCGCTGTCGAGTTAGGGGCCCAATTCCGATTTGTCGTTTTTAGTGCTAAAGAGCGCTCTTATAGCGAAGTCACAAAATTCCTTCAAATCACAATAGCGTTTCCAGCTCCGCTATTGGAGCGCCCTCTACCGATTGATGTAAAACTTCGATAGATAAACTTGGAGAAAGGCCCCGAATCAGTTTTAAATTTTGATGTAGAACTACATATTTCTCTGTATTAGGTAACTTGGGGGACTTGGGAATTGAATGTCACGAAAAGTGCAACTTACTCTCGCCGTTACTGATCGCAAGTGAAAAGGAAGAGAAAGATGGTGTATATGACGTTTGATAAAGATGGTGTATATGCCGTTAGATAGAGAAAGTAACACCGCATTAGAAAATATAGAACTAGTTGCAGACAAGTCTTTTACCCCACTAGGTAAGAGGGTCAAACATGGGAATTGAATGCACGAAAAAGTGTAACCCACAATCGCCGTTATTGCTCGCAAATGAAAAGGGAGATATTATGTATATGACGTTAGTTAAAGAAAGGAACACAGCGTCAGAAGAGATATGAAAAGTAGTAACTACGTTTCGCATCATACTAAGTAACCATACAAGGTAACCGTTGTCCTCCGTACGACAATACAATTCCACTGTACTAGGTAACAGTTGTATTGTCGATTCTTAGTAGACAATGCTCTACAACATTGTAATTAGCTTTTTTCATCCATCTCGCTTTGTTGCCAAGTCCATTACCAATTATTTTATTCTTCTTATACCCAGGCAGTCCGACCAACGTGAATGTGTAAGGTATCTGTTTGAACGCTGGGAAGTGCCACCCAATTTAGACCGGAACCCAGTGGGGGGGGGGGCGGGTATTTAAAGAGACCATACCCTGTTTCCCTTACCACCAACTTCTCGGAAGGACTTACGGACCCACGTATTTAACGTGTCCGTACTCCGCGTGAACATGGGGAAAGTGTGGGAAGAGCTGGGATCGAACTCGGGTCGTTCGAGTTCAACATTGGCGACTGGTGAGGTGACACAGGATAAGCGTTGCTTCACCGAAAGTTATCAGCTGAATGGAATATTATTATTATTATTATTATTATTATTATTATTACTATTTGGTGAATTTTTCAGACGCGTTTGGCTAGTTTTAGATAATATTTGATAACACTTGTGCCAGTGGTGTGATGTGTTTTGATGGTGTTCGTTGTTCAGGAGAAATTTCGCCATTGAATCTGTTTCACGCATTGCTGAAGTCACGAGTCACCACTGAAGTCAAAGCTTGGTCAAGTCAAATTTGGGCCCAGGGCTAGTGTTAATTCGGGATCCCGTAAATTCGGGGGCTCAGGATCACAGCTCTGAAAGCCCTTTGGTACATGTAGAAAACATCTGAACTTTTTATTTCAAAGAGATATAAAGACTTGAAGGGATGTATAATATTTACAACTATTAGCATACTTTACAATTTAAAATAAAAACTAATATTACCAGTTTTAGATTAATTAAAAAACTATTTCAGGTTAAATTTTTATCACATATAAAATAGAGGGCCCCCCTTAAAATTTGGGGCCCAGATCCGCGATCCAGGAGACCTGTGCGTTATTAAGGCCCTGATTGGAGTACAATACCCGCGTGCTAACTACTGGGCTGTGCCACCCAATCATTCATTTTATTCGGAATGGCTACGTTATCATATATATACCCAACGTGTACGCTGATGAACCTTTCCTTACAAAGTTATGTTTAAATTTTGGGAAGTGCCAACCCAAAATAGATTTAATCATAGCGGCCGTATTTGACGAATAACATCCGATTACAAGCAATCTTTAAAGCCAAATTATGCATTTAATGCATTTTATTTTACAAACCATTTTTATTAAACGAAATGTCGTGTGAAAATTAAAGGAAGTTCGCTTTTAAAGAGAGAATTTTAAAGGAAATAAACAATTTGGACTATCTTGTTTTTACAACAAAGTATAATAATCTGGCAAATTTCTCATGTGTTTTAGCGTATCTTTAAGTGAATTAGGAATATGTTAGCCCATTCAAAGAACAATAGTTCACCAGGAAATGATTCAACCTGTGTTCGATTTCGTGTTTACGTTGGTTGATGCCATTTATTTGAAGCGAAATTAATCGATGACTTCAGAATGACAGCTGGGGATTTTTCCTCCTCTTCCTCTTGCCCTTCATTTTATGAAAGCCTTCACTGGATAGATGCCTATCATTTTTGACATCATAGCGTAGTTTTTAATGAGTGCGATAAAGCGTGAAAAGTTTGTAATGAATCAATGAAGTGCAAATGAAAAAGTCAATGGGTGCGTATGTTCAACTTCTCCAGCAATGCATGAGATATACACATAGTTACTAGGATAGTCCTTAAACACCTCCTCATGGGCATTTTTTCACAATGAATTTGTGAGAAGAAGCCCATGAATATACCATTGTGTGAGAAATATATTTTTCACCAATATATTTCTCCAATATACAGGGATTTTCAAAAGTCCGTATAAACTTTAAAAATTCAATGAAAATCGAAAAATCATCGCACTGAGGTACGGTTTGTGCCATAAGTATTGCTAGGACGGGGTATTTTTTTTTTGACTTGAAAAAATTTTGTAGTTTAAAAAATCACCTATAGGTGGCGCTGAATGCATTGGAAAGACAAAGAAAATAATTTACTGTACGCGTCAAATCGTGTGACAAGCCTAAGTATCTCTGAACAGGTGATAGGACCTTTTCATTTCCTTACATTTTTCCTAAACCGAAATTTTCCTAAAGCATCTGATGCTGATTTTCCTCTCACGTAATACAGCTTCACTAACAAGGCTTTCTTGATCATAGTTAGCATTCTTGATCATAGTTAGCATTAGATTCCGCATTAGATAAATGCCTGTCAGAAAGTCGTATCATAAGGATCTGTAGCACCATGATACTTGCAATGCTTGACAAAGTACGCGTTCATATACTTTCTCGAATATGGATTGTTGTTGACAGAAGGTATATAGATTCCGCATTAGATGACAGGCATTAGATAAATACCTGTCAAAAAGTCGTATCTTAAGGGCTGTAAGACCGTGATACTTGCAGTGCTTGTCAAAGTACTCCGCCATATTCTTTCTCGAATTCAAATGTGCATTATTTCTGATAGAAGGCATTTGGAACAGGCTGTACATTAGATGGAAGGCATTTGGAACAGGTCTTACACTAGATTCTTGTGTATGTACGCATTATTTATTGCATCATACCTGAATATGACAGTTATTCGCCAATAAGCATATTGCATGAAACAAATATCTTCTTTAACGGATTTAGTGGCGATTCATAGTCTTTAGGCAATGCTATACAACCTTACCAATACTTGTTTTCGATTATCTCACTTTGTGGCCAAGTTTGTTGGCCTAACCTTTCAGATTCTCCGTGAGGAATGCTGCAATCACTTTTGCTTGATTGGGCATATTACAGGTTCAGCTTAAATCTCTCGGTTTTTGTCGTTGGAAAAAGGTGGCAGAAAGCGTTATACCTACTACTCAGCGAAGCCACGAACAGGACAGAGAGATCAGCCATACCACCCACGGTGCAGGTCCAGAAAGACAGCCTGCCGAGTCTTGACCCCAGTTATCGACGGGTCTAGAAATTGACTACAAAGGATCATTTCCTCTCTGCTACCTGGAGTAGCCGGTACACGAACCTCCGGATATTACAGCCAGGGGACAGCCCCTATCAATGTATTCTCTTAGAAGAGGTGGGTCAGACGCTACAGAGCCAACACTCTTCCGCAAGCGGCTTCTTTCATAGGAGAAATGGCCACTACTACAGCTTCAATCAGCCATCCGCGGCAACCTAGTGCCTAGTATAACCTTATGCCGACTACTTGGGAGGGAAGCGATAGTTATATCAACCACCGCCAGAGGAGCGAAACGATCTACAGTACGAGGTCCGAAGATAGCCTCGCCAAGTCTCGACCCCAGCCGCCGACGGGTCTGGAAGCAGGCCACAAAGACGCAGTTCATATCCACCACCTGGAAGAGTCTGCTTCGGGAGTACCGGAACCCACCCGGGTCACTCCTCCATAGATAAATGTACCACTTAGGTGAGTTGGGTTTGAGGCTGTAGAAGCCAGTGTCCTTCCGATATGCGGCCTCACTCCTAGTCGGGTGGCCACTACTACAGATAGATTTAACGGGTAAACTCATGGATCTTTCCTTACAAAGTTATTAAGTGTGTTTAAAGATTTTCCTAGGAACCACTGTGCGTGGTTTCGTGTTTACATTGGTGATATTGATTGCAATGCGATAATAACCGAGAACTCCAGAATCACCTCTGGGGATTTTTTCTTCTCTTCCTCTTGCCCTTCAATGTATGCTTTCTTTCACGAAAGAGATGCCTATCACTTTTGACATAACATACTAATTGAAGTTTTCAATGAATGCGAGGAAGCGTGAAAAGATTTTAATAAATCACTGAAGTGCGAATGAAAAAGTCAATGTTGGCATGTGTTTAACTTCTCCAAGCAATATATAAGATATGTAGGGGAAGAAAATTGATTATTGCAAGAAAAATGAATTTTTAAAAATACTAATCAATTAATATATATATATATATATATATATATATATATATATATATATATATATATATATATATATATATATATATTATGCTATTAACCAATATTATGATTTGTGTAGATGTATCTTTTTTATGATTGTAGTTCTTCACTAGTTAATAGAACGAATTGGGCGGCGTTGCCCTGTTTCTAAATAAGCGTCCATTATGTATACATATTTAAATTAGCGCCCGCTACTTAAATGTTACATTTGAACATAATTTAAAATGGCTTCGATCCGAAAATCACACGTTTTAAATTTGCAGAAAAAAAGGGTCACAATTAATTGTATATTCAACACACCGCTCATGAAAACGTAAGTACAGCTGGACAAAAGGAGCACGATTCCCTGGCGTGTGGGGAATAGCTTCAATTGGCAGAACAGCTTCGGCAGTAGGATCCGAGATGCGTTCGGTTCATTAAAAAATCTATGAAATGGCTGGGTTAACATTTTTCTATTAATCAACGGATGGGTTTATGAAATTATTTTTTCTGTAGTAACCTGTAATATATTTAGGAGCTGCTGCTGAAATATGAACGATGGATGGTTGGTCAATGTTAGTATATCGTAATATAAAAATTGAAGAGGTTTAAAATGCACGAAAAGTATATATTTTAAAAAAAATTCATTACAATTTGTCTATTTATCGTATGCACCCCATTTAAAGTTTTGTTTGACAGAGAATTTTTCGATCTTTCCGATGGTATCAAGATGGAAACTGTGATAATATTTTAAGTAGCTAAGGAATATTTTAGGTCACTAAGGGATATTTTAAGTGGCTAAGGAATATTTTAGGTTGCTATTTGTGTAAATATTGGCCTAAATCAGGGTAAAATATAAAATAACTAAAAAACTAATTCGAAATATGAAAAAATAATAATTATGCCAAGGTACCTGTTGTTGAAACCCAGCCCGTCCGAACTACCAGAAAGGTGTTGTTGTTGAAACCCAGACCGTCCGACCTACCAGAAAGGTGTAAGGTAACTGTTTGGACGGTCGGGAAGTGCCACCCAATTTAGACCGGAACCCAGTGGGGGAGGCATCCACAGGGACCGTACCCTCCTTCCCCTACCACCAACCTCTCGGAAGGACTTTCGGACCCACATGTTTAACGTGATCGTACTCCGCATGAACACGGCGGCAGTTTTGGCAGTGGCTGGAATCGAACCCGGGCCAACCGAGTGCAACTCCAGCGCGCTAACCAATGGGCTACCGCGCCCCTACCAGAAAGGTGTAAGGTAACTGTTTGGACAGTCGGGAAGTGCCACCCAATTTAGACCGGAACTCAGTGGGGGAGGCATCCACAGGTACCGTACCCTCCTTCCCCTACCACCAACCTCTCGGAAGGACTTTCGGACCCACATGTTTAACGTGATCGTACTCCGCATGAACACGGCGGCAGTTTTGGCAGCGGCTGGAATCGAACCCGGGCCTACCGAGTGCAACTCCAGCGCGCTAACCAATGGGCTACCGCGCCCCGCCAAGGTACCTGTGTACGTCCTGAAGTACCTGCTTACTAAATTTCACGATTGTACGATGTTTAGATTTCGCGCTACAGGCTGCACACATACACACACACACGCACATACAGACGCACATCTTCTTTTATTATATAAGATGCGCCTTATGAGAAGTAAATGAATACAGTTCTATCAAATGACCATTTTGCCCGATATAGGAGGAAAAAGTCGCTAGTATATATTTAAAAAATTAAAACACATATAAAAGTGTAAAAAATATTTACACAATTTTCAAAATACAAACAGAGTACATAGGAGGCATACATGCTCATTATAAGTATATAAGCAGTACAATCTTTGCATTTTTATATGTCAATATGCCACTTGATTAAAAAATAGCAGAATGCTTTGTAACGGCTAAACAAAGAAAACATAAATTTACGCATAAAAAATGAAATGCGATAAATTCTGGTAGCTATTTCATTGACACAATGTCGAAAGCCCAGACCGTCCAACTCGTTCTGGGACATGAGCAGCAGTTTGGACGATCGCATTGACGCGATGTGTCATGTTCGTCATCATAATATTCATTTACGAGTATAATAATACGTCATCATAATATTCATCTTCGCCATCATGATATTCGTCTTCGTCATCATGATATTCATCTACTCCTCCTGGACGCCATTGCGATTATGAGCTACTAACACTGATCTAAATGCATTGCTACTGATTTAAAAATGAATTTCCATAGCATAAAATATTAACATGCTATAATTAATAATTAAAAAGTAATACTGTTGAATGTTAAATTAATAGCAAGATTAAAAAATCACTTACCTTACATTAGAGTCTGTGAAAAACATTTTATTAAATGCAACAAGTTATTAAACGTATTTATGTTGTTTGGGATCAGCCTCCCAGAAAATTCTCAGACGAACTGGTTTACCTCATTCCCGACAGGTGGCAGCACATTGAAGATGAAAAAATAGCACATGGCCAGTTTACCCAACTATTTTCTATGATGCACATGTACAGACTTGGATAGTAACTGGTAAGGGAACATTGTTAACTCTTTCTACATTTTGGGCAATCGTCCCCCCCCCCCCAAAAAAAAAAAAATCTGAACGCTGCTTGTTACACCCGCTCTTCAGCTACCGGCTATCGTACAGATAAACTAAATATATTATTAGATTCGGAATGATGTCTTCTATAAATAAATGTTCATCTAATTAGTATAAGGGATCATCTTCATATTAAACTTTACATCAACTCGATTTTTTCAAGAAGCAAAACCCACTTTTAATAACATATTATGATTTTCCATATCAAAGCACCCGGAATTCTGGAAATTTCCAATCTGATAAAAATCTAATTGCACACATCAGATTTTTTATATATATTCTCTCTCTCTCTCGCTATATATATATATATATATATATATATATATATATATATATATATATATATATAGACTCTCTGGACGGGTCTGGGAGTATTACTGTGAACGTTCGTACTGTCTCCCTGGTAGAATTTCGACTTGTTCATTCCGGTGCTTCTAGATAATTAAGCTGTTGAGGTTGATCGTGTATACACGTGGTGGAAGAAGAAGGGTTCACGCCGCATGGTAATACATTTTGTTAATGTATCCTATTTTCATTTTTTGATGCCTGTAGTCTGGGTTGGAGTATTTATAGTAATGTACTATTGCTCTATCTGAAACAGGCATGTGTTTGGGTTAGTTAGAGTTAAATACTCAGACCTGAAGAGGAATTTAACTCTGACTAATCATTGAATTTGAGCTGGTGCTGTTCTCTTCTCTATCGGCATTATGGCCGTGAATTTGCTTTTTTGGTGATGTTAATATTACTTGAATTTTTTATTTTTACATAATTTGTTTTTATTATTACATATTTCTAATATATATATATATATACATTTTCATATATATATATATATATATTTCCATATATATATATATATATATTTCATATTTATACTATATATAGTTATCACGAATGCAGGCGATCAATTATTTAATTAATAGTTTTAGGAAGAGGAATATATCGAATTAGTAAAGAAGTAAAAATTAACTATATCGAATTAATAGCTATAATACAGCCAAACAGACTGTATATTCGAATATCTGGCCTATTTTTAGGTTATAAATATTTTATTTCCTTTTTTGACACTATTCTGAAGCTTTACTGTTACGCTTTCAAATACAGGATAAATTATTGCATAGTTTTATCAGAAAGGATAATTTTATTTCTTGCGATGCGGTTATATGTGCGGATTACAAAAGTCAGACTATAATACATTATCAAGCCAATATAAAATTGCTGTCAGTTGTCAAAGGAACAATGATGTGATTCATTGACTGATAAGAGTACTTTTATTGTTCTCAATTCATAGGAATGGGGAAGACATGCGAATTGGTTGATTAAGAATAGATCACTTAAGCCACATCTTCACTCAGAATAGAAATGCATATTTTTATCACACTATTGTATAGATAAAGTATTGTTTCATAGAAAATTTTCGAATTTGATATTTGAACAGAGCAGCAAGTCTGAAGATACTCTAAATCAATTTATACCGGGTAGCGAGAGATGTCGTTTTAGTTTTCTAAGCATTTTTTAGGAATAAATATTTTATAGTAGAAGTTTTCTAAGGAGAATAATATTCGTGAATGTGTTGAAAATCTCAGAACCAGAACGCTTAAATAACATCTATATAGCAAATGTCAGGGACCAAGCTCCATAACTTTTAATACACATAAGACTGCTCAGTTGACTTCTATGGTGAACTACAATGAATAAATATTTTTTACTTTCCCTGCAATACATGGTAATGTATAGGGAAAGTATTGGAATCATGCCGAAAATTGCAACTCGAGTTCTCGAAGGATCTACACGTTTCGGGACCTCTCGAAAACAAAAATACTATTTCTATTATCCACTCTAACCCCAAAACAAATGGACTGAATTTCACAAAATTGGGTAGGTAAGTCACTTGTGTATAACCTTGGTGCTGATTAGTTTTTGGTACGATTCGGGATAAAAAGACCAGCCTTTTTTTTTGCGAAATGGTCCGCAAAAATTCGCTGTCTCCACTGTAGCTGAAAAACTAATGCACCGAATTTCACAAAATTTAGTAGATTAGTCGCTTGTGGTTTATCCTGGTTTTTGTCAGAGTTTCGTATGATTCGGGAAAAAATAATCTGCTTTTTTTGCGAAATGGCCCTCTAAAATTGTCAAAATCTGTAATAAAGGAATAAATATACTCAAATATTTCAATTAAACGCTTGTTTTACATGTAACGTTTGATGATGAAAAAAATAAAGATCAACTCCGTTACTCTAGGACTAGCCGTTCTCGAGATATTTTAGTTTTTTCGTATTTTTGCTAAGCCGGTTTGGAGAATAAGCCCAGTTACCAAATGAAAACGAAAGCGGAACTAATTTAGTGTCATTTCAATTAATTATGCTTGTTATTTAGTGCAATTAAACTCAATTTAATGAATTGTTAATGAAATAAAGAGAAAATGAGTCTGCAGGGAAAGTCATGTGCTGCTCACATGTGATTTTTTCAATAGCGTTTACTTTTTTTCAAGCTGAATGTAATAATGCAATAATCCACTTTATACTGAATAATATTACAAATGAACAAATATATATTAAATGGAAAATACTTTCCAAAATTACTTATTTTCTCCTTCCCGGGGAAAATTGAAAATTCTACTCATTAAGGTTTTGTCTCATGTTTAATACTATATGTGTGCCACGTTTCAGCCTTCTAAGGATTGGGAGGCTTCTGGAGGGTCTGGAAAGACTTTTTGAAACCATGTCATCCCTTCTTGGGGTGTGTGTGTGTGTGAAGGGGAGGGGTAAATCGAAAGGCAAGATACATTCGGTTTTGTATATATATTGATACTATAAGTGAGCAGAAATTCATTCTTCTAGATTTCCGGGAGATTTTCACAAGGTCTGAAAAGATAAAAATATGTTGGACAACTATTATATAGATTTGAATTGAAAACAACAATTTCTCGGAGCCCGCGCATCTTGCATTATATCTATATACACGCTACCAGCTACACTAGTCTTGCCGTGTATGAAATTACTTCAATTACCTTAGAAGATGAGGATTGTATTCTCATTTTACGTGGATCAGTTTCGCGACTATTTTGTTACTCATAAGTGTGGAGTAACAGTAATGGAAGCGCGTTCTTAACTTTGGGAACGGCCCCTATAGGCGGAATCCATGAGTATTATACGGTGCAACATCTTTTACATCTTATGTAATGCAGTGATGTCAACGCATGGTATTGGTCACCTCATTTCACAAGTGTGCGCGCGCACAGCAAGCGATCTCGTCTTAATTACCTGATACGTTCTCAGGCGTGGAGAGCAAACTTGACAGCCGATGATGTGATTTCTAACCCTGATTGCAGATAATGAGGAGGAAGTGATACTCTCTGTTATAAATTTTATGCTCTGATGGTTTATCGCAAGGTTTCGCACTGGTATTTGGGGGTTCTGAGAAACATAAACGATTAGAAAATTGTCTCTGAGTAATTGAATGCTGATTTGATGATTTGTAAGATGTGGTTCATCGCGATATTTAGGTTGTGTAAGGTAGTGCGAGGAGGGATCAATTTCTGAAGTATGATCTGTTTTTAAAAATTTAGATACTAGTATTGTAACCTGCCGGATCGGCCGCTGAGGGATCTACAGGGATCTTCATCGTGTGCTCTTGGATGCCAGGTTGTAGGTTCGAGTCTCAATTGCGGGCATATATGCTGTGGCTTTCTTGGGCCCCCATGGTTCGCCGGGCAAAGTCATGTGACAGCAGAATGGTACGCGATCTAGCCGATACATATAGGCGAATGGTTGGACAATCAAGTGCCTGGACATTAAAAAAACAAGAAAGATCAATTATGCATAAAGCATTGATTATAAACACTTTCCAACTGAAATGTAATTTTATTTAATTTTTCATCTTTAAAGTGCAATACATTCAGTGGCGGTATTTTTTTAATTATCACAGAACTACAATAATTTATTTTACTATATATCGTGAATCTAAATTTTCAAATTTTTAATAAATACCTCATTTATTTCTTACTGGTCATGGCCCCTTTCTTGATTACCTATACTTTTCTAAAATTAAATCCACCTCTAACTGTATTTGCAATAAATTCGGTGACGTTGACCATTACATGTTCGATTGTCCTTTTTCTAAAAATTTTCATCTCTGTAAACCCTCCCCCTCTAATAGACTAATTTGGTTCTCCAAAGTTCGTTCTAATCCCTCTTCAGTAGATAAAATTAAAAACTGTATTCTTGTTGTCATGGAAATTTCTAATAAAGTGACCTAAGCTTATGAGTAGACTCTGCTCTCAATTAAATTTGATCAATGAATCCCTTTATTTCATTCTTATTAATATATATGAACTTATTATGTTCCATCCATATTTTCTCAAAAAAAATTTCTTATTTTCTCGGTTCTTTCTTTTTCTTTTGACCCTTATTTGTATTTTTTCTAAATTTTATTCTAAATTTTTGTTTTTGTTTTTCATGTGCCTAAATTATTTTCCTTTTCATTTATTTTCTTTTTATATATTTTCTAAATTTTACTTTTAAAATTTTGCTATTTTCTTTAATTTTAATCTATTTTTCATTATGTTAATATACCTCACTCTAAATTTTATTTCTCAATGATCTTTTTATCTATATTCGCAATAATTATTTTCCCATTTTTGAAAAATAGACGTACTTCTCAAGTTTAGATATAATGTAAAACTGTCTGTTTAATCACACTATTTTTCATCAATTGTTATCTTTTTTGACCTAAATAAATGTTTGCTTGGCGGGATGGTAGAACTTGGGTGCCTCCTAAGTGAAGGAGGTATCCTTTCCCGGCCGTGCAGCTAGCTACTCTAAACCCACCATGTGAGTCGTACGGTATGGGTGTTTAGACCTCCTGCATCTTTGCACTAACCTACGGAATTGATTTGTTTGGGTGCCATTGCAAAGAGTTTTGCTGCCCCAACCGGGAATCAAACCCTGGATCTCCGAACTGGCCAGCCGATGTTCTACCGTTGAGCTATTGGGACGAAATTGTAAGCTCTTATCGCCGAAATGTGGATTTTGCAAGTTTTTTCTCGAATGTAAGAAAAAAAAATAGTTCAAGATTTTTCGTTAACAAAGTCGAATATAAAGTTTAATGAAAATCCATTAATATTTGCGGCAGTGTTATTCTGTACACAATAAATTGATCACAGAAAGACGGACATCATTCCAAAAATAGTCAAAACGCGTCCAGGAGGATCCTAAAACATACATTGGCATTCAAGATCTCGAAATCGAAAAATTTCGTGAAGACAACACTTTTTCAATATTTCGTATCGGAAAGTAAATATTTTGTTTGAAGAATATCTATTAAAAAATCTGATGTGGGCAGCACATGACTTTCCTTATATAATGCAATGAATTTACTGCTTTTACAGCAAAAAAAAGCTTATTCTTATAGTAGATACTTATATTCTTTTCAAGATATTGAAGTTTCGCCAATTAGTCGTCATTTTCATTGATTTAGCGTCATTTTTAACCATTTGGCGAGATTTTCGTTAATTTGGCAACATTTAAAAAAGTCGCCAAGTTGGCGACATTCCGCCAAATTCGTCACCAAAATATCGCCAAGCGTTATAGAAGGAGAAATAAGTTATTCTTATAGCAGATAAATGACTATTGGCGTTCGAATACAAAAATATTGCTCAAAATATCTTTTTTCATGAATGGAACGAGCTAGATTCACGAAAATGATGTCATCAAATTTATCGCATGATATTACATATGAAAAGTTAACATGTTTCTCAACAGTTAATATATTTTTTTAATTTATGGGATTTTTTGATATATTTTTTTGAAAAATGAGCAATATCTCAAGAACGGTTCGTGCTAGCGTTCTAAAGTTTATGTCAATCGTTTTCTAAGGAAAAATTACATAAGAAATGTCTATTTGCGTAACTTTATTAAAGGTTTTGATTTTATGATTTTTTCAATATTTCACTCGAAAATTTATGGGGTTCTAAACATTCGATTACGTTTAAAAACAATAGACGTCCAGTATTCACGGATTGTGATTTTTGTACCAAATTTCATTCGAATCGCTCCATTCGTTCGTGAGATATCGTCTCCACAGTCTCCCTAACACACACACACATATTTTCACACACACACACACACACACACAACACCTAAAAAATGTTTGATTCGTGATCAGGGATGCTTGAAACGTGCTCTCCCGTCGAAAAGTCGAATTCGCATTTTCGACCCCGTCACAATACTTTCCTTATACATTATGTATATAAGGAAAGTAAAAATAATCTGTATTTCCTAGCTGCAATTCCTCCGTATTTTGAATACATTGCAAATATGCATATCCGACTCCTTCATTTCCAACTTGAAAAACTGGTGCAAGATTTTTTCTGTGTACAAGAAATCTTGCTGTTTGTACAAGAAGGTTTGTACATAATGGCCAACAGAAATATATGGACTGATTAGTAGAAAAGAAATTTTCCTTAAGAGTGCAGCCGTATTCTTAGATTAGTAAAATAAACAAACACATATACAAACAGATAAACTTAAAATTAAATTAAAAATAATTCAAAAGTTGGTGATTGGGGATTTGTTTTAGTTTTTATTCATTACAGTGACAGTAAATTATTAAATAATAAACAGTAAATTATAAAATTTAAATTCTGGGAGTGCATTTGTATTCATTGCATCCCCCTCGACGTACACCATTGCTGTAGTGAAATCTTTAACAGTCTCTAATTGTATCCAGTCTTGGTAAAAAGGTATACATTTTGTATTTAAATTGCGTAGATGTTTGAAATCAATCTTCTTCAGGTTATCATCCATGATGCTTGTGACCTCCATGGCCTCCGTAACCCTTATGACCATGTCCATGTCCATGTTTGTAGCCACCGTGGTGGTGTCCATATCCTCCATGATGATGTCCATAATGTCCTCCTTTTTTGTAAGATATGCCAAGGGCGCCAACGACGAGGATGGCTATTAAGATAAAGAAGGCCTGTAAGGGAAAAACACATAACGTTATTATCAGTTCTATGCCAGTCTAATGCGATATTTTTCAATGTAGAAGCGAAATCAGCATTTGCCTGAATTTTGTGATCCCATTTACACAAAAACTACAATATATAGGAACATGAAATTTTGTATACATTTGGGAAATTACACGAAAATGAATCACAATTTCAATTATTCAAACTCTCACGGGGCGAAACGTCCATTTTTAAACTGCGCATGCTCAGTACGCTTCCTACAAATAGTAAGGGAACGACTTTAAAACAGTTAATTAAAGCATGTGCACATAAATGTATTGTGATTTAAGCATGCTTCTGTATATTAACACTTTATCTACCACAAGCCTAAAAAAAATCTGATGTGAGTAGCACATGACTTTCCTCATATAATGCAATGGATTTACTAGTTTTACAGTCAAAATATAATATATAGGATCCACGCTGCTGTGTTTTTATCGTTGAATTGTACATTTGGCGATTTTCCGGATGACAACACGTAAAACTACTTCAAAATACTAAACTTATACTTTGCGCAACTCTAAATAAACAATTATCGATATTGATAGCATCCTCAATAAGCGATATAGTCCATATATTAAAATACTTGAATAATTACTTCATCAATTAGGTGTAATTTTCATTAACTTAACGTCATTTTTTCAATTTTGACGATATTTTTGTCAATCTAGGGCGAAATATCGCCAAGTTGGCAATACTTTGCTAAATTATTAGCTAAGTTTATTATAAGCATCACCAAGTGTTACAGACAAACGGAGAGAAGAGTATTTCTTATATACTAGATGGTATTTCCGTTATATGATGAAAATCAAAATTCGAGATACATTACTTCCCATTTGGCGTCATTTTTATGAATTTGGCGACATTTTTGACATTTTAGCAACATTTAAAATAGTGGACAAGTTGACGACGTTCCGCTAAATTTCCCGCTAAGCGTTACTGACGGACGGTCGGAGATATATGTTATTCTTATAGTCTACGTTTATGTTCTTTCCAACACTTTTACCATCTAGTCGTCATTTTCATTGATTTAGCGTCATTTTTATCAATTTGGCGACATTTTCGCTAATTTGGCAACATATTAAAAGGCTCTAAATTGGCGACATTCCTTCAAAATCTCGCTAAGCGTTATGGACGGAGAAATGAGTTATTCTTGTAGCATATAAATGACTATTGGCGTCCAAATACAAACGTATTACCTAAAGTATCTTTTCTCATGAATGGAACTTGCTAGTTCCACGAGAATGATGTCACCCAATTTATCGCATAATATTACTTATGAAAAGTGAAAATCTTTCACAATAGGTAATATTTTTTTATTTTATATTATTTTTGATAATTTTTTGAAAAATGTGCAATATATCGAGAATGGTTCATGCTAGTGTTCTAAAAATTATGTCAATCGTTTGCTAATGGAAAGTCACATAAGAAATAACTATTTACGTAACTTTATTAAAGGTTTTAATTTTTTGATGATTTTTTCAAAATTTCACTCGAAAATTTAGGAGGGTTCTTAACGTCCGATTGCGTAAAAAACAGTAGGCTTCCAGTATTCATGAATTGTAATTTTTGTACCAAATTTTGTTCGAATCGTTCCATTCGTTCTTCAGTTATGGGCTCCACAGACTCACATACACACACACACACACAGACATCATCACAAAAACGTCTGATTCGTGATCAGGGATGCTTGAAACGTACTCTCCAGTCGAAAACTCGAATTCGAATTTTCAACCCCGTCACAATACTTTGCTTATACACTATATGTATATAAGGAAAGTAATAGGCGTTTAGATGACAATGCTTATTTACCGCAAACCTAAAAATAGGCTTTTAGGTGTCAACGCTTATCAACCGCGAGCTGATTAATAGGCTTTTGCGAGTGCTGTTTTTTGCAGTAGATGTGCAGATAGATGTGCGGTAGATGTGCAGATAGATGTGCAGTAGATGTACAGTAGATGTGCAGCTAGATGTGCAGTAGATGTGCTGTTCCATTAGTGGAATCAAGACGACGTGAGTGTTACCCACTTGTCCTTGTGGATTTAAATAATTTTTAGTTTTCTTGATCCCAGACCCAAACACCAAATAAAGTTTAAAAAAATAAATAAATGAAATTATTGTTTCATTCTAATATAATAATGCACTATATCACCCTCTTTAGTAAGGTTTGCTTATATTTTTATTTAAAAGTTTCACAGCACACATTCTCACACGATAAGCAAAACCGAGCCGGCATTAGGCGATAATCTGCATTCCAGTTAGCCAGTCTTTTCCATGTAGGCAATGAAACCGCAGCCGGTAGATTAAGTGTTAAATATGTTTTTGAGATTTAAAATGTGTTACTTTGATTTCATTATTTTCCCGTATTCTAATTTGGTTAATTTAATATTCAAATTCTAAAAAATTTTATATGCTCTTTTGTATTAGGATTCTCAAATATTGAAATTCGTATTTTATACTTCTAATTTCATAATTACTGGCTAAATTAAGTTTAAATTTAAAATTCTTCACAGCTCGTATATCTCATATGTGCCAGTCCAATTAAAGTCTGGCTTTTTGTTAGTATTTTGAACAACGTAATTAAGGTTAAACTCGTAGCCAGCCTCGGCTAACGATAATTAGGCTCTTTTTTAGCACGACGTATGTACAGGGGAAAAAAAAAGAAAAAAAGCAACACTTGAACGCAATTTCACAATTTACATTGCAAACCAATTTGATCAAGAGTAGTTCTTTTGGCACTTACTTTAGAATTTTCAAGGGCAACCCTATTGATCATTACATTTTTAGATTAACAGGAAACTTCAAGTGGATTTAAAAGAAAGTTTATCATTGTTGAATGATTTTTCATTTATTTGTAAAATGTTTGAAATTTGCTGATCCTAATGGTAAAATTTTTTTTCCAGTTTTTGGGATATACATATTCGCGATAAATCAATTTCCCCCCCAAAAATTGTTTTTTCATACTTTTCGGTTAAAAAGCCAAAACAAAATGAATATGAATGTTAATATTCAAACATATTTGAAATATTTATTATTAATTACTAAATTAATATTCATAAAAATTATAAATAAAAATAGCTGTTAATTTTGACGCCGCTCCATGCCGTTGCTTCTGATGCATTGGTATACACATTTTCAATTTTATCCATGCAGTATTGAGTGTGCTATAAAATTTTATTCCATTTTCAATGATTATTGTGCTTATCGGGAATTATTAATAAAGTTATTGGAAGAAAACCTCGGATATTTTTGAAAATCATTCTTGATCAAAATCATCGAACTTCGCAATTACCGAACTTCACGATGTTTAAATTTCAAGGATTGTCTATGTGTCTTCAGAGTCCACTTCGACAAGAAGAGTTTGAAATTCAGTCCCAGTAGCTGAACGGTAGAGAGTCGGCTGGCCAGTTTGAAAAACCAGGGTTCGATTCCCGGTTGGGGCAGCAAGGTTCTTTACAACAGTGCCCATACAAATCCACCCTGTAGGTTAGTGCAGAGATGTCAGAGGTCTGAAAGTGACCCTACTACGACTGGTACAGATGAAGTGGAATCTGGGATATAGACACCGATTTCAAATTAGGAGGATAATGACCACACGGAAATCTAAACTGGAGGATAAAAATAGCTTAAGGTAGTCAGTCAGATTGTCAGTTGCACACCAATCTGACATTAGATGGTGGAGAATTCAGAGTTAACTTCGATAATAAGATCTTGCAAATTAATCCCAGTAGCTCGCATCCTCTAGCCAATTCGAAGATCCAGTGTTCGATTCCCGGTTGGGACAGCAAGGTTTTTTATCAAGTCCGCGATGTGACCAGCTGGGAACACCGCGTGCTGCTGGCACATTTCGGGTGCGGTAACCTGGTGGTTTGCGTGCTGGATTTGCACGCTGCCACAACTGCCGCCGTGTTCACCCGGAGTACGATCACGTTAAACATGTGGGTCCGTAAGTCCTTCCGGGAGGTTGGTGGTAGGGGAAGGAAGGTACGGTCCCTGTGTACGCCTCCCCCACTGGGTTCCGGTCTAAATTGGGTAGCACTTCCCGGCCGTCCCAACGGTTACCTTACATCTTTCTGGTAGGTCGGACGGTCTGGGTCTCAACAACAACAACAGCAAGTCCGCGATATGCAGAAAATTTAAATAAAATAACGATGTTGTTTTTATACACATGTAACAGCTTATCTCTGACAAAATTTGATTTCAGTCGGTTGAGTTATTTTGGAAAAAAAAATAACATGATTTCGTTGGAAAAAATTGCAACCATATAATGCACAAAAGAGCAATGTTAAAAAAAACTCTGACAAAATTTTCAACAATGGGCGATAGCCTCTGAAACGGAAAAGTAAACATAAACAAATCAATACAGGCCGATACAGGGGACCTTCGTCTTGGCACACGATGCAGAGGAAATGGGACTAAATTAATATTGCCTTGCATTTTGAATTGATTTGAGCTATAAAATAAAATACAGAGAAGACAAATTTAAACTTTTAAATTACAGGAACAAAATGAGAGAATCGTGAAAAATTAGAAGCAGCAAGGCATAAGCACTTGAATTAAAGTAGCATATGTTCAGGATACCATAGAAAAGAACTAATGAATGAGAAGAATTAATGAGATAGGAATTAAGATAGTATCACAAAATTGAAGAAATTACCTGTTTTGGTAGCTATAAGAGCTAACTTTATCAATTGAATGGCATTTGATCAAACAACTTTAAAATTAGAAGAAGATAAGGCTAGAATTAAGAAGATTATAACAAATGGAAGTAACTGGTTTCAAAAGTTATATAGGTTAATGTCATGAATGAAACTATTATAAAAATACTATTGATTGAAACTGGATCAAAAAAAGATGTAATACAAAATGGTCTACTGACAACTAATACATACAAAATGACTTTGTCTCCGTGTTTTCCTATGCCTGATTTCTTCAAGGAAATTTTAGAAAGTTTTATAAGATATTTCTTGTTTCCGAAAAGAAAGCAGGAAACAACTAACTGTTCCTTTAAAAAAAAAAAGGAACCCCAAAGAAATATTTTCCAGCGTATACTATTAAAAGTTTACTGTATAAACTAATTTATGGGGATTTGACAAGCAGATTTGACTTTGTCTCCGTGTTTTCCTATGCCTGATTTTTCCAAGAAAGTATTAGAAAGTTTTATAAGATTTTTCTTGATTCGGAAAACTTTGGTCTGATTGGAATCTGATTTGGACAGCACATGACATTCCCTGTAGACTTATAACCACTTTATCTTAATTAAATTTAATTCACTTTTAATTCAATTTTCGTTCTCATTTGGTAACTGGAATTATTTTTAAAGGTGGCATGGAGAAAATACGAAGAAACTAAAATATTTCGAGAAAGACTAGTCCTAGTGCAATGGGGTTGGTCTTATTCCTTTCATCGTTTAAAATTACGTATAAAACAAGCATTTAAGGAATATATTTGAGCATACGTAGTTTTTTATTTTAGATTTTGACGATTTTTGCGGGCCATTTTGCAAACAAAGGCAGGTTATTTTTTCCGAATTGTACCAAATCTAATCAGTACCAGGGTAACCCACAAAAGATTTATCTACCGAGTTTTGTATAATTCGGTCTATTAGTTTTTCAGTTAGAGTGGATACAGGCTTTTGCGGGCTATTTCGCCAAAAAAAAGGCGGGTTCTTTTATCCCGAATCGTACCCAAAACTAATCAGCACCAGATTCGCCCACAAGTGATTTACTTACCAAATTTTATGAAATTCGGTTCATTAGTTTTTTAGTTAGAGTGGATACAAAATCTGCACAGACAGATAGACATACAGACGTCACGCTAAAAATAGTTTTTTTGTATTCTAGAAGTCTCGAAACGTGTAAATCCGTCGACAACTCGAGTTGTGATTTTCGGCATGATTCCAATACCTCCCCTATACATTACCATGTATTGCAGGGAAAGTAAAACAAGAAAGATGAATCATGAATAAAGCATTGATTATGAAACACTTTCCAACTTCAATTCAATTTTATTTAAATATCACTAAAATGCGATACTTTCCTCGGTAATATTTTAAAAATTATCATAATACTACATTGATTTATTATATTTAAAACTTAAAATTTCATCGAAAAAAATGAACTTCATTCAAATGACGGCATTCAAATATAAATTGCCTTGTTTAAACATCTCTAAAATGCGATACATTCCTCGGTAATATTTTTAAAATTATCATAAAACTACGATAATTTATTATATTTGAAAGCTTCATCGAAAACAAGTGAAATTTATTCAAATAACGTCATCGAAATATAACAAGCCCGCCTCTCTCTATAAAAGCAGCATTTCATTCATAAATAATTTCCCATTCATGTCATTCATCACAATACTATAATAATTTATTTTATTTAAAAATTAAGACCATGGAGCTACAAGTAGTTAAACTCTATGCTTAAAACTTCATCGAAAAAAAATCGTCCTTGTCTTTGTAAAATCAAAGAAGATTTCATTCATATCAGCTATGCAGACTCCATGGGCTAAATAATTTTGTGTTAAAGAAATACAGCAATTATAATACAACTCATTCTACATATTTTGCTGTTTACATTTTACATAAGTGAAAAATAGGCTTCGTTGTAGAAATAATCAAATTTGGATGAGCATTTAAACTCAAATATATTGTAATTGCGTTTTTTCAGTATGTTGATGCACAGAATTTAAGCAAAAATAAAGTGGTTTTAGGACGGATTTTATTTAAAAACTTAAGACCATGGAGTTACAAGTATTTAAACTCTGTGCTTAAAATCGTCCTTCTCTCTGTAAAATCAATGTATATTTCATTCATATCAGCTATATTGCAAAGTCCATGAGCTAAATAATTTTGCGTTAAAGATAAGCAGCAATTCTTATACAACTCATTCTACTTATTTTGCTGTTCATATTTTCCATAAATGAGAAATAGGCTTCGCTGTAGAAATAATCAAAGTTGGATGAAAAAAAAAAGAATCCCAAAGAAATATTTTCCAGCATATTTTATTAATAGTTTACTATATAGACGAATTTATGGGGATTTGACAGGCAGTATTATCCATTATTTTAAAATATTCGCTATTTAAAGTAGAGGTTTACCGTTAGTAGAGGTTTCACCGTAGTTGATATAAAACTTGATAGGGTTACTATAGAGAATTTATATAATCTACAATTCTACCAAAAATATATTAATTTAAACTTCGCGTACAACCGAAGACACAAATCAAAATTCAAAGTCTACTTACGAAAAACTTCATGATGAAAACTTCTTTTCAAAACTTTTGATACTGAACTAGTAATTTCTCCCTTGAAGGTTATTTCCACCAAACTCATGTAACCCTTATATATCCTAAAAATTTCCTAACTAACAGCAAACTTGGAAATGACGTGAATGCAAAGGACTTTGCTTATTGGCCGATTCAGCGGGACTTTGTTAAAAATATAAGTTGGGGGAGTTGTCGCACCCCGAATTTCAGGTTTGGAACTATTATGTGTCACCAAATTAATTAATTTCGTTTTATTTTCATTAAAATCCTAAGCACATCCTTGTACGAATTTCCTCACACGCGACGTCAGTTAAAGAGCAAGAGTTTTACAAAAATTCAGTCTGTAATTTGAATGCAGTTTCTGGAAATAATAACTACTCTTGGCTTTCGAAATAGTTGTGAAGTTATTGTTCGAATGATTTCCAACTTTGCTGCGCCATCCAAAATGGAAAGTCATGTTGCAGAGAAAAAATCTAATGTGGACAGCACATTACGTTCTCTGCAAATTCAAATTCATTTTTTACTTTCCCTGCAATACATGGTAATGTATAGGGAAAGTATTGGAAGCATGTCGAAAATTGCAACTCGAGTTTTCGACGGATCTACACATTTTGAGACCTCTAGAATACGAAAAAACCATTTTTAGCGTGACGTCTGTGTGTGTGTGTCTGTGTGTCTGTCTGTCTGTCTGTGCAGATTTTGTATCCACTCTAACTAAAAAACTAATGCACCGAATTTCACAAAATTTTGTAGGTAAGTCACTTGTGGGCGGATCTGGTGCTGATTAGTTTTGAGTACCATTCGGGATAAAAGAACCCGCCTTTCTTTGCGAAATGGTCCGAAAAAGCTTGTATCCACTTTAGCTGAAAAACTAATGGACCGAATTTCATAAAATTCGGTAGATGAGTCACGTATAGGTCACCCTGGTACTGATTAGATTTTGGTACGATTCAGAAAAAAATAACCTGCCTTTTTTTGCAGAATGGTCCGCAAAAATTGCAAAATCTAAACTAAAAAGCTACGTATGCTCAAATATATCCATTAAATGCTTGTTTAATACGTAATTTTTAACGAAGAAAAGAATAAGACCAACCCCATTACACTAGGACTAGCCGTTCTTAAAATATATTAGTTTTTTTCGTATTTTCTCCACGCCACCTTTGAAAATAAGTCCAGTTATCAAATGAGAACGAAAATTGATTTAAAAGTGAATTAAATTTAGTTGAAATAAAGAGAACGTGGATATAAATCTGCAGGGAAAGTCATGTGCTGCCCACATCAGATTTTTCTTTATTACTTTCCCTGCAAGACATGATAATGTATAGGGAAAGTATTGGAATTATGTCGAAAATCGCAACTCGAGTTTTCGATGTATCTACACATTTCCAGACATCTGGAATACGAAAAAGCTATTTTTAGCGTGACGTCTCTATGTGTGTCTGTCTGTGTGTCTGTGCAATGTATGTATCCTCTCTAACTCCGAAACGAATAGACCAAATTTCATAAAATTTGGTAGGTAAGTCACTTGGATGTGACCCTGGTGCTGATTAGTTTTTAGTATGATTCGTAGGAACAGAACCCGCCTTTTATTGTGGAATGGCAGGTACAAATTCCATTTATCCACCCTAGCTAAATTGCTAATAGACCAAATTTCACAATATTTAGTAGATAAGTTACTTGTGGGACACTCTGGTGCTGAATCGATTTTGGTATGTTTCGGAAAATTACAACCTGCCTTTTTTACGAAATGGCGCTCAAAAATCGAAAAAAAAAAAAAAAAAAAAAAAAAAAAAAAAAAAAAAACACTGCATATGCTCAAATGTATTAATTAAATTCTTGTTTTATGCGCAATTTTTGTCGAGAAAAAGAATATAACACATTCCAGTTTACTTTAGGACTCACCGTTCTCAAGATATTTGAGATTTCTTGCATTTTTGTTACGCCGCTATCGGAAAAATGTCCAATTACCAAATGAAAACAAAAATTGAATTAAAAATGCAAATTTAGTGTTATTTAGTGTAATTAAACTCAATCTATTGAATTATTAAAGAAATAAAGAAAATATGAATTTAAGTCTGCAGGGAAAGTCATGTGCTGCCCATATCAGATTTTTTTTAAATAATTCATTAGATTGAGTTTAATTGTACAAAATAACACTAAATTTGCATTTCTAATTCAATTTTTGCTTTTATTTGGTAATTGAAAATTTCTCCGAATGCGGCGTAACAAAAATGCAAGAAATCTCAGATATCTTGAGAACAGTTAGTCCTAAAGTAATGGAGTTGGTTATATTCTTTTCCTCGTTAAAAATTGCGTATAAAACAAGAATTTAATTGATGGATTTGAGTATACGTAGCCTTTCTTTTTTAGATTTGGGCAATTTTTGAGGGCCATTTCGAAAAAAAAGGCAGGTTGTTCTTTTCCGAATTGTACCAAAATGTAATCAGCACCAGAGTATGCTACAAGTAACTTATCTACCAAATTTTGTGAAATCTGGTCAATTAGTATTTTAGCTAGAGTGGATACATGAAATTTTTTCCGAAATTCATTCCTAAAATTATCGAAGCAATTTGTAAATTATAGCTCCGCTTAAAAAATGTTTGAAAAATTATGTCCCATAGGGTTCAATGTATTTCATATTTTTCAACCCGAGTTCAATACAAAACTATTTGGGTGACATTATTCATTTTCATTCCCAGATATCCCACAGACTGTCTCAATAACATACTAAAACTTCATTTGTATAAAGTCATTTTTACGGCAGTTATCGTGTGGGCGGGCAAATAAACAGACAGGCAGGCAAAATGACCAAAGTCATAAGCACTTTTCAACTATGTTGGAAAGTGTTAAAAATACAAAATATTTTTTTTCCTTAAACAATAGTAATTTTGAAGACGTTGCCATTGTCTTTGCGAGAAAATTCATCTTTAAAGCATTAGTTCGGTGACACCAATTAATCAGTTACTATTTAAAGGTGAATGCAAATCGCTAAATCAAGATGTATAGGTTCACAAGGTTAATGCATATTTGCTTCTAAATCATTACTTCGTTGGCACCGATTAATCAGTTACTATTGCAAGGTGAATATAGATTACTATTTCAAGGGGAATGCAGATTCACCTTGAGAACTTTGATTGCACCGATTAACCAGCTTTATTTAACAGTTATTACACATTGACGCACCTTTCTGGTAGGTCGGACGGTCTGGGTTTCAACAACAACTACAATAACATTGACGACAGTTAACTGTTATGACACATTGACAATTGTTAGCTGTTATTGACGACAGTTAGCTGTTATTACACATTAACGAGAGTTCACTGTTATTACACATTGGCGACAGTTAGGGCGGGCCAACGGCCGTATCGTGCTGAAAACACCGGTTCTCGTTAGATCACCGAAGTCAGGCAGCATCGTGCGCGGTTAGTATTTGGGTGGGTGACCACCTGGGAACACCGCGTGCTGTTGGCACATTTCGGGCGCGGTAGCCCGGTGGTTTGCACGCTGCCACAACTGCCGCCGTGTTCATGCGGAGTACGATCACGTTAAACATGTGGGTCCGTAAGTCCTTCCAAAAGGTTGGTGGTAGGGGAAGGAGGATACGGTCCCTGTGGATGCCTCCCCCACTGGGTTCCGGTCTAAATTGGGTGGCACTTCCCGGACGTCCAAACAGTTACCTTTCACCTTTCTGGTAGGTCGGACGGTCTGGGTCTCAACAACAACATTGACGACAGTTAGAACGCGGTAGCCCAGTGGTTAGCGCGCAGGAATTGCACTCGGTGGGCCCGGGTTCGATTCCCGCCACCGCCAAAACTGCCGTCGTGTTCACGCGGAGTACGATCACGTTAAACATGTGTTTCCGTAAGTCCTTCCGAGAGGCTGGTGGTAGGGGAAAGATGGTACGGTCCCTGTGGATGCCTCCCCCATTGGGTTTCGGTCTAAATTGGGTGGCACTTTCCGACCGTCCAAACAGTTAACTTACACCTTTCTGGTAGGTCGGACGGTCTGGGTCTCAACAACATTGACGACAGTTAGCTATTATTACACATTGACGACAGTTGGCTGTTATTACACACTGAATACGTTTTTTTTATTACATATAAATTACCTGTTTCGTTTGAAATTGAATAAAAAATCCGATGTAGGCAGCGCAAGACTTTCTCTACAAACTAAAATTTATTTTCTCTATTTCTTCCATAATTCATTAAATTGAGTTTAATTGCCCCAAGATAACATGGATAATTACTTGAAATTGCACTAAATTTGAAATTTTAGTTCAATTTTCGCTTTCAATTAGCAACTGTACATATATTTAAAGGTGACATGGCAAAAAAATTAAATAATCTGTAATATATCGTGAACAGTTAGTTCCAGAGTACTGGGATTAGTCTTAATATTTTCGTTGTCAAAAATTATGTAAAACACAGACATTTAATTGATACATTTGAACATATTTAGTCCTTTTAGATTTTGAAGATTTTTGCAAGCCATTTCACGAAAAAGCAGGTTCCTTTTTCCGTAATCGTACCAAAATCTAATCAGCACCAGAACAAACACACGTGTAAATTACACACCAAATTTTAAAAACGTTTACTGAATAGTTCTTTAACTATAGTGAGAAACATCGCCAACTTATCAAAATTTCAAAACACTTAACATCTAGAGAATGGTTCATCGCAGAGAAATGAACGAGGTTGAATCTAACCGTTGTGACGTTAAAAAGTACGCATAAAACAAGCATTAAATTAATGCATTACAGTATATTTAGTCTTATATTTCAGATTTTGACGATTTTTTGTACCATTTTGCAGAGTCCAGATAAGAGTTTGCAATTTCGTCCCAGTAGCTCAATGGTAGAGCGTCGACAAACCAGTTTGGAGATAAAGGGTTCGATTCACGGTTGGAATAGCAAAGTCCTTTACAATGGCGCCCGAATAAATCAACACATGTGTAGGTTAGGGTATACAATCACAATGTAAGTTATCTCATATAGGCAGCACATGACTTTCCCTTCAGACTCAAATTCATTATTTCTTTAATAATTCATTATATTGAGTTTAATTCAACCAAATAACACTAAATTTGCATTTTTAATTCAATTTTTGTTTTTATTTGGTAGTTGGACATTTTTCCGAAATCGGCGTAATAAAAATGCAAGACATCTCAAATATCTTGAGAACGGTTAGTCCTAAAGTATAATGGAGTGTATTATATTATTTTCCTCTTCAAAACTTGCGCATAAAACAAGAATTTAATTGATACATTTGAGCATACACTACTTAGTCATTTTTTTTCAGAATTTGGCGGGTCATTTCGTAAAAAAAAGCAGGTTGTTCTTTTCCGAATCGTACCAAAATCTAAGCACCATAGTATCCCACAAGTAACTTATCTACCAAATTTTGTGAAATTTGGTCAATTAGTATTCTAGCTAGAGCGGATAAATGAAATTTTTATTGGCCATTTCGCAAAAAAGGCGGGTTCTGTTTTTACGAATCGTATCAAAAACTAATCAGCACCAGGATCATATCCAAGTGACTTATGAACCAAATTTTATGAAATTCGGTCTTTTAGTTTTTGAGTTAGAGTGGATACATACATTGTACAGACACACAGGCAGACACATAGACAGACACACAGCAAGCGGGTTCTTTCATCCCGAATCGTATCCCAAGCTAGTCAGCAACAGAGTCGCCCAGAAGTGGCTTACCTACCAAATTTTATGAATTTCAGTCAATTAGTTTTTTAGTTAGAGTGGATAAAAAATCTGCACAGCGAGACAGACACACAGACAGACAAACAGACACACAGACAGACAAACAGTCAGACACACAGACAGACAGACACACACACACACACACACAAACAGACGTCACGCTGAAAATAGTTTTTTCGTATTATAGAAGTCTCGGAACGTGTAGATCCGTCGAAAACTCGAGTTGCGATTTTCGACATGATTCCAATACTTTCCCTATACATTACCATATATTGCAGGGAAAGTAAAAATGTCAACGCTGAATGTATTACATTTTAATTTGTATTACATGTTCATATAAATTTGCATCTCTCTTGGAAATTGTTTTATAAATCAATGCTTTATGCATGATTGATTTTTCTTGTTCATTTATGGCGTAGTAGTACAGAGCGCATGCGCAGTGAATATTGCAGATGAAACACAACATAATTTATATTTACTTACTCATACAATTATGCAGAGGAAAACGGTCTTTTTCCCCAAAACTTTCAGACTCGGGTCTTCCTGAACCCATTTCGAACACTTTTAGAAATATGTCTAAGAAATATGTCTACAATTTATTCATGGGATATAACAGCAAAAAAATACAAAACCCATTCTCTGTAAGCATAACCACAACACAAAAGGAGGTATTATAATATCGATTGTTCTAAGTAAGTTAAAAACAGTCCAATATCTAGCTTAGCTCTCAGTATCTGATGTCATACGCTACGTAAAACCCCAGAATTATAATATTTAAATGTAGATGTGTAGACACATTATGTAAAAAAAATTGGAATAAAATTGATTGTAGCGCCTCTATTTAAAAAGTTAGGAAAAAGAACGCGGCATCAAAGCGAAATAGACGTAAAAAGCTGATTACAAAGTTGTATAGCATTATCGGACGTTGTTGTTGTTGAAACCCAGACCGTCCGACCTACCAGAAAGGTGTAAGGTAACTGTTTGGACGGTCGGGAAGTGCCACCCAATTTAGACCGGAACCCAGTGGGGGAGGCATCCACAGGGACCGTACCCTCCGCATTATCGGACGTATAGGAATCGACAGTAAAATTTTAAAATGGCATTTACTGGATACACTACGGTTATTGGCAAGTTGAAGTCCTATTGAGGGATTTTAAAATGAGCAATATTTATATCAACAGATATCTAATTGAAGACCCAGACCGTCCGACTCACCCGAGGGCTAGAGCAGCAATTTGGACGGCCGGAAAGAATAGATATCTAGTGTAAAACCTGATTAAAATACTCTCTGTCAGATGTAATACGTATTCGAGTTCCGAAACGAATATGACCGCGTACATTGACAAAACATTGCAGGTGTTACCGTGTTAAAGGCTCTGATGATGCGACATTTTGACGGCTATTTATTTTCTTTCGCATACGTGTTTCATACAACCGGTTCATATTATAGTTTTATAATTTTTGTCTTTCGTTTTCTACTGAAAAATTATGTATAAAGTGATTATTTATTTAAAATTATTGAATTCCCTGACTTTTTTTTTTTTAACTTCTCAAAAATTCATTCGAAAATTTGGCGGGGTCTTCCGAACATTTTATTACCTATGAAACTAATGTAAGATTCTAGTATTCATCTATTGTTATAATCGTTATAAATCATTTTAGAAACATTTCATTCTTCGTGAGATTTCGCCTCTACTAACTCACGGACACACACACTAATATACATACAGACTTACGGACACATACACTAATATACATATATGATTTATGGACACACATTAATATACATACAGACTTATGAACACGCACACTAATATATATACAGACTCACGGACACACATACTAATATACATAGAGACTCACGGACACAAACACTAATATACATACAGACTCTCGGGCACATATACTAATATACATACAGACTCATGGACATACACTAATATACATGCAACTTGTGGACGCGCACATTAATGCATATACAGACTCACGGTCACACATACTAATATACATACAGACTTACGGACACACACACTAATATACATGCAGACTCACGGACACATACACTTATATACATACATACTCATGGATACACACTAATATACGTACATACTTATGGGCACTCACATTAATAAACATACAGACTCACGAACACACGCACAAATATACATATAGATTCATGAACACACACGCTAATATACATACAGACTCACAGACACATACATTTATATACATACAGACTCACAGACACACACACTAATATATATACATAATCACGAACGACAGACACTAATATACATATACACAAACATACATGCGCACTAACATACAATATACACGTATATATCATCCACGACCACTCAAACTGTTGCTTATGCCTCAGGGTGAGTTGAGTGGTTTGGGTTTTCGACATTTATATCACCTCTGAAACGTTAGATTCGTGTTCAGTTATTCTTGAAACGTGTTCCCCCATCGAATTGAAATGTTCGACATAATACTTTCACTGCCCATTTTGTAGGGCATGTAGGGTATGTTTGGAATGTAAAAAGATATATGTTTTTTAGATGTCAAACAAAAGTCATTATTTTAAAATATTTCATAAAAATTCTTTACAAGTTTTTCTCTAAGTTGGTGATAATCAATGCATCCATTTGACCTATCTGTGTTAATAAAAGCAATTTTTATACCACCGACATCCTTACTAACATTATTTTTCAGGTAATTATGACTTTTTTCCATAGAAAGTGATGCTATGGAAATCTTAAAATTCGAATAATTCAATTTGTAAACAATAGAATAAGTAAAACTTTAATATAAGTTTAGTTTTTACTTTCTTTATATACATAGTGTATAAGGAAAGTATTGTGACGGGATCGAAAATTCGAATTCGAGTTTTCGACGGAAGAGCACGTTTCAAGCATCCCTGATCACGAAGCAAACATTTTTGAGGTGATGTCTATGTGTGTGTGTATGTGTGTGGAGACTATGTCTCACGAACGAATGGAGCTATTCAAATGAAATTTGATACAAAAATCACAATCCATGAATACTAGAAGCCTATTGTTTTTAAACGTAGCAGAATGTTCGGAATTCCCTAAATTTTCAAGTGAAATTTTGAACGAAATCATCAAAAAATCAACACCTAATATATTGTTACGCAAAAAGACATTTCTTATGTAATTTTTCCGTATAAAACGACTTTAGAACGCTGGCATGAACCGTTTTCGAGATATTGCACATTTTTACATAATGATTTAGTAAACATTTTATAACGCTCTGGGTATTCGTTTGTAAGGTACCGTGTCCACATCTCACAGATATACATACACCCACACACACACAGACGAACATATTTTCATCTCTTTTGGGGTATATGTCTGTAAAATACCAAAGAAGTAAATAATATTAAATATCTGGTGAATAAACATAAAATATCTTGCAGAAGAATAAAATTAAAATTTTTATTACATATTAATAATTTCAACAAATATTAATAAATATAGGAACACAAAGTCAAATGAATTTTTCGTCTGTTGTGATGGAAAATATGAAAAATCATAAACTGGCATAGCCTAGTTATATAAGGGACATTGGCGGTTCTAAAATGCAAAATAAGCAATTCCGTCCTTAAAATGGACTAACCTTGGGAGACATTCCAGTTGGAAATGGTAATACCCTGTTGAAAAGACGTCAGGTTCCAGTTGAGGGATTGCGTGAATGTACTGTTATCTGTGTCATAAAAACCCCCAGGATGTGACGAGTTCTTGTAAGTTTGTTCCATCCAAATACTCTGACCAGGGATGTCATTGAGAGCCTGAACTTTCAAAGTTCGGACTTTGTGTTTAACTAAAGACGAGAAATATAGACCATGCTTCTTTTGTTCTAACAGCTAAGGAGGTACGTTACCCCGAACTCTCTAATCCCAGTGCCAGTTGGCCTCAAGGTAATCGAATTCCTGGATCGTCCACAACAAATTGTTGGGAAAGAAGTGGAAGCTTTTCCAACAAAGCAGCAGAGGCTTTCCCAACAAAGCAGTAGAGCCTGTAGAATCTGGTGTTAAATCTGGTGATATTGTGTCAACTATGATACGATTCCGGGTAAAAAAAAACCCAACCAGGAAGATGTATCAGAAAAGTCATCTCGGATTGAAGCGCTAACTCGATGGGAGGGGGAACCTCGATGTAGTAGTGAATGTGATTGACTATTTGGAAATGGGCCTTTCTCTAATGACTGTATTGAACTCAACATTTATTATCAAAATGTTCTTGGGCTAAGTACTAAAACTGGTGATTTTTACCTTCCCTGCAATGTGTGTGTGTGTCTGTGTGTCTGTCTGTCTGTGTGTCTGTGTGTCTGTCTGTGTGTCTGTCTGTGCAGATTTTGTATCCACTCTAACTAAAAAACTAATGGACCGAATTTTACAAAATTTTGTAGGTAAGTCACTTGTGGGCGGGGCTGGTGCTGATTAGTTTTGGGTACGATTCGGAATAAAAGAACCCGCCTTTTTTGTGAAATGGCCCGCAAAAGCTTGTATCCACTGTAGCTGAAAAACTAATGGACCGAATTTCACAAAATTCGGTAGATAAGTCACGTATAGATCACCTTGATGCTGATTAGATTTTGGTACGATTCAGAAAAAAATAACCTGCCTTTTTTTGCAAAATGGCCCGCAAAAATTGCCAAAATCTAAAATAAAAAACTGGGTATACTCAAATATATCCATTAAATGCTCGTTTAATACGTAATTTCTAACGACAAAAATAATAAGACCAACCCCATTACACTAGGACTAGCCGTTCTCGAGATATTTTAGTTTTCCGTATTTTCTCTACACCACCTTTGAAAATTAGTCCAGTTACCGAATGAGAACGAAAATTGAATTAAAAGTGAAATAAATTTAATTGAAGTAAAGAAAACGTTAATATAAGTCTGCAGGGAAAGTTATGTGCTGTCCACATCAGATTTTTACTTTCCCTGCAATACATGGTAATGTATAGGGAAAGTATTGGAATCATGCTGAAGATCGCAACTCGAGTTTTCGACGGATCGACACGTTTCGAGACCTCTAGAATACGAAAAAACCATTTTTAAAGTGACGTCTGTGTGTGTGTATGTGTGTCTGTCTGTCTGTCTGTCTGTGCAATGTATGTATCCACTCTAACTCAAAAACTAAGGGACCGAATTTCATAAAATTTGGTGGGTAAGTCACTTGGGTATAACCCTGGTGCTGATTAGTTTTTGGTACGATTCGTAAAAACAGAACCCGCCTTTTTTTGCGAAATGGCCCGTAAAAATTACATGTATCCACTCTAGCTAAAATACTAATTGACCAAATTTCACAAAAGTTGGTAGATAAGTTACTTGTACGATACTCATGTGCTGATAAGATTTTGGTATTAATCGGAAAAGCCTTTTTTTACTAAATGGTCCGCAAAAATATCATGTATCCACTCTAACTAAAATATTAATTGAACAAATTTCACAAAATTTGATAGATAAGTTACTTGGGGGATACTCTGGTGCTGATTAGATTTTGGTATTATTCGGAGTAGAACAACCTGCCTTTTTTTACTAAATGGCCCGCAAAAATGTCATGTATCCACTCTAAGTTGAAAAAATTTCACAAAATTTGATAGATAAGTTACTTGGGGGATACTCTGGTGCTGATTAGATTTTGGAATTAATCGGAAAAGAACAACCTGCCTTTTTTCACTAAATGGCCCGCAAAAATGTCATGTATACACTCTAACTAAAATATTAATTGAAAAAATTTCACAAAATTTGATAGATAAGTTACTTGGGGGATACTCTGGTGCTGATTAGATTTTGGTATTATTCGGAGAAGAACAACCTGCCTTTTTGTATGAAATGGCCCTCAAAAATCGCAAAATCTACAAAAAGCTACGTATGTTCAAATATATCGATTAAATGCTTGTTTTATACGCAATTTTTGATGAGGAAAATAATAAGAACAACTCTATTACTCTAGGACTAACCATTCTCGAGATATTTGAGATTTTTCGCATTTAGTTATGCCACTTTTAGAAAAATGTCTAATTACCAAATAAAAACAGAAATTGAATTAAAAATGCAAATTTAGTGTTAATTTGTGCAATTAAACTAAATTTAATGAATTATTAAAGAAAAAAATATGAATTTGCAGGGAAAGTCATGTGCTGCCCACATCAGATTTTTACTTTCCCTGCAATACAAGGTAATGTATAGGAAAAGTATTGGAATCATGCCGAAAATCGCAACTCGAGTTTTCGACGGATCTACACGTTTCGAGACCTCTAGAATACGAAAAAACCATTTTTAACGTGACGTCTGTGTGCGTGTGTGTGTCTGTCTGTCTATGTAGATTTTGTATCCACTCTAACTCCAAAACTAATGGACCGAATTTCACAAAATTTGGTAGGTAAGTCATTTGTGGGCGAATCTGGTGCTGATTAGTTTTGGGTAGGATTCGCGATAACAGAACTCGCCTTTTTTGCGAAATGGTCTTGTATCCACTCTAGCTGGAAAACTAATGGACCGAATTTCACAAAAATCGGTTGATAAGTCACTTGTGGGATACCCTGGTGCTGATTAGATTTTGTAACTATTCGGAAAAAAATAACCTGCCTTTTTTTGAGTCCTGCCTTTTTTCCAAAAATCGTCAAAATCTAAAATAAATACATACGTATACTCAAATTTATCCATTAAATGCTTGTTTTATACGTAATTTTTAACGATGAAAAGACTAAGACCAACCCCATTACACTAGGACTAGCCGTTCTCGAGATATTTGAGTTTTTTCGCATTTTCTCCACGCCAACTTTGAAAATAAGTCCAGTTATCAAATGAGAATGAAAATTGAATTAAAAGTGAATTTAATTTAATTAAGATAAAGAGAAGTGAATATAAGTCTGTAGAGAAAGTCATGTGCTGCCCACATCAGATTTTTTACGTCTGTTTTATCAGAAAACTATAATATAATCTGTTTACTTGAAAATGGCTAAATAATGAAATTGTAAATTGTGACATTTTTGACGAGTATTATAGTGGTTTTAGGAATAATCCTACGAACTAACTGGTTTGAATCAGGGTGGTGGTATGTTTATTGCAGTCAAGAGTACTTTTAGTACTAGTCTGGTTCCAGTTTCTGATTTCACGGGAGAAGCTATATGGGTGAGGGAACTTCTGATCAACTATATATCTATCTACCTATGCTGTCTGTATTGTCCGCCGAATGCTGATCTTGCGTATTTTAATGTATTTTTTGGAAGTTTCGATAGACATTTTTTTAGTTATATTGATCTTATTGTTCTTGGTGATTTCGATCTACCTATGATTAACTGACCTATTTCAGATTTAGGCAGTCACTCACTTTTAGTGCATAAACAATTAACATGCATGAGCAGAATTAGAGCAATCTTATTATAAACAGTAGGAAAAGTCTGATGTGGGCAGCACATAATTTTCCTTATATGATGCAATACATTTACTTATTTAACGGTGAAAAAGTGATAAAAAGATCCACGGTACAGTGTTTGTAACGTTAAATTGTACATTTGGCGAAGTAATTTGTTCATCCAGATGACAACTAGAACTATTTCGTTCCCAATTAACCTCAGCATCCTCAGTAAGCAATATAGTCCATATATTTTAATATTTTAATAATAAATGCATCAATCAAGCGTCATTTTCATTAACTGAGGGTCATATTTGCAATTTTGAGGATATTTTTGTCAATGTAGGGCCAAATATCGCCAAGTTGACGATATTTAGAAGAGCATCTATATATATAAAACTATGTATGTATGTATGCATGAAAGAAAAGTATGTATGTAAAGAAAAGTATGTATGTATGATCCAACATCACGAGAGAACGGCTGAATTGAATTTGATGAAATTTGATAGGTAGTCTTGAAATAGCCCCACTCAAAATTTAGTCCATGTTTCGAGTTTCTTACACCAGGGATTGTCATGATATTAATAAAAAAACAAACTTTCGTTTGTCTCATTATCACGGGAGAACAGCCAAATTTAATGAAATTTTGTGAGTGGCTTTGAAATAGTCCCCATAAAGTTAGTCCAAGTTTCGAGTTTCTAAGACCAGAGATTGTCGAGATATTACTGGAAAACGAAATTTTTTCCTAGGAGTTTTACTCTCTAATCCCATGATTCCCAACGAAAAAAGTTGGAAATCGTGGGTTTAAAACGTGAAAGTCAATTAAATCTCGCAGTTTTGTGGGAGTTTATTGAACGTATTTGTCAATTTTGAAAATCGCAGATTTGAAATATGAATTTAAATGGAAACTATCCGCATGGTTTATTTTTCACAGGCTTATTCGACAAATTTTATTAATTTGAATAATAAATAAATGAATATAACAATATATATATATATATATATATATATAAAGAAGAAAAGTATGTATGCATGATACAATGGATCCTACATACATACCAAATTTCAATAAAATAATAAAATGCATGCCCATCATATAATGGATCTGATTGGCCAAAGAGTGGCCAATCAGATCCATTTCTTTTTCTTATATAATGCAATGAATTTACTTCTTTCACAGTGAAAAAACAATGTATAAGATTCACGGCCCTATAAGTTCCGGTGTAATTCTTATCAGAGTTTTGCATCGTAAATCCCAAGCAACGTCCGGTAATCGCTGCTAGTATCTTATGTAATGAAATGCATGCCCATCATATAATGGGATTAAAAATGTGCAAAATATTACATCCTATTTGGCGTCATTTTTATCAATTTGGCGACATTTTTATCAATTTGAGAACATATTTATCAATTTGGCAACATTTAAAGACGTCGCTAAGTTGGCGGTATGCTGCAAAAATTCGTTGTCAGAATTTTGTCAAAGGTTGTGGTAGAGTCTTATATTCTTTCCAAAATCTTGAATTTTAATCAAATAGTGGTCATTTTCATTGATTTAGCGTCAGTCTTATCAATTTGGCGACATTTCAAAAACTCACCAAGTTGGCGATATTCCGCCAAATTCATCGCTAAAATTTCGTCAAACATTATGATAGGAGAAATAAGTTATTCTTATAGCAGATAAACGACTAATAGCATTCTTATTAAAGATATTGGATTTTCATCAATTAGTCTTCATTTTTATCAATTTGGTGACATTGTTATCAATTTGGCTATATTTTCGTCAATTTGACAACGTTTAAAACTCGCCAAATTGGCGTTATTTCGCTAAACTCGTCGCCAAATTTTCGCCAAGCATTGTTCATGGAGAAATAAGTTATTTTTATAGCAGTTAAATGACTATGGGTGTCCAACTACAAAAGTATACCCAAAGTGTCTTCTCTCGTAAATGGAACAAGCTAGATCTAGGAGAATGATGATAATAAATTTATCGCATAATATTACATATGAAAAGTGAACAGATTTCACAATAGTTAATATATTTTTTTAATTTTATGTGATTTTTTGATAAATTTATTTTAAAAATGTGCAATATCTCGAGAACGGTTCGTGCTAGCGTTCTAAAGTTCATGTCAATCCTTTTCGACGGATCTACGCGTTTCGAAACCTCTAGAATACGAAAAATATATTTTAGCGTGACGTCTGTGTGTGTATCTGTGTGTCTGTGTATCTGTCTGTCTGTCTGTGCAGGTTTTGTATATAAGTAAATCACTTGTGGACGAATCTGGTGCTGATTAGTTTTGGGTACGATTCGGGATAAAATAAACTTTTTTGCGAAATGACCCGCAGAAGTCTGTATCCACTCTAGCTAAAAAACTAATGGGCCGAATTTCACAAAATTCGGTAGATAAGTCTTTTGTGGGTTACCCTGGTGCTGATTAGATTTTGGTACGATTCGGGAAAACCTGCCTCTTTTTGCCTGCCTCTTCAAAAATCGTCAAAATCTAAAATAAAAAACTACGTATGCTCAAATATATCCATTAAACGCTTGTTTTATGCGTAACTTTTAACGATGAAAGGAATAAGACCAACTCTTGCACTAGGAGTGGCCGTTCTCGAGATATTTTAGTCTTTTCGTATTTTCTCCACGCCACCTTTGAAAATAAGTCCAGTTACCAAATGTGAACGAAAATTGAATTAAAAGTGAATTAAATTTAATTAAAATAAAGTTAACGTGGATATAAGTCTGCAGGGAAAGTCATGTGCTGCCCACATCAGATTTTTTAAGAAGATGGTAGAATGTCTCCCTTGAGTTATCAGTAGGTATTGAAAGAAATGCAATATAATACTTGATGTATTTTTCAATTATGATGTTCATATTTTTTTAAACATATTTTGTAATCTAATTTTTATAAAACTGAACAGTAAATCATTTATCATTCTGATAAGGTTTGACAACATAAAATTATTTCCCATGTTTTTTGCATGCCTTCTCATTCTTCTTGTGCAATGCTTTAAAATTGGAATTTTGAAGAAAAAAACAGTATTATAGATGCAATAGAATTTTTTTAAAAGTTTTCAAAAGCAAGAGTATTTAAGGAAAATAATAAATTGTATCTGCCAACTGCAGTATATAGATATAAGACATTTTTATGCATATAATGTTTTATATATTTCTAGATTTAAAACTTTTTTAGCCTTGTTATCTATATAAATAAAAATGAAAATCTGTCTGTCTGTCTGTCTGTCTGTCTGTTTGTCACACCATCACGGGAGAACGGCTGAACCGAATTTGATGAAATTTTGTGGGTAGCCCAGAAATAGCCCCACTTAAAATTATATCCGTCTTTTGAGTTTCTACGACCAGTGGTTCTCGAGATATTAGTAAAAAACGAAATTTTCGTTTGTCTCATCGTCACGGAAAAACGGCTGAACCGAATTTAATGAAATTTGGTGAATAGCCTTGAAATATCCCCCCATAAATTTTGTGCAAGTTTCGAGTTTCTAAGACCTGGGGTTGTTGAGATATTAATGAAAAACGGAACTTTTTCCTAGGAGTTCTACTCCCTAACTCCGTGGTTTATCCAAACGAAAAGCTTGAAAATCGTTTGAAAGTGAATTAAAATTTAATCTCTGAGTTTGATGGGAGATTTTTTGCGCTAATTAGTCACTTTCTGAAAACATGAATTGTTTGAAACATGATTTAAAGGGGAAATCTATCTCCATGGTTCATGGTTTATTTAAAACAAGCTTTTACGGAACAATGAGAAGTATAGAGAAATCAAAATCGTTATTTAATTTCGCAGTTTATGTTATAAGACATGACATATTTAACATGTTATAAGATTCTATCTTATATCATGTTACTCAGAAACGCAATTAAATTAAATCTGTCTGTTAATTTTAATAATTATTTTTTCGATTTGAATAATAAATAAATGGATATAAAAATATATTTTAGAAAAGAACGATTTGATTTTTCTTATAGCATTTTTGACTGGATAATATCAATTACGGTCTTCAGGTTTAAAAATTATTATTATTTATATTTTCGGGGATTATTGATTCAAGGATTATTGATATTTTCAAGTTATTATGCAATTATTTTATTATGACAAAAATTGTTTAAACTCATATATTGTATGTTGTACGAATCTTCTACAAATACACGTGTATATCTTTTAATCTACGAGAATATAAGTAGTGCAGGTATATTGACATATGTTTTGATATATATTGGCATATATTGGAATCAATTACGACCTTCTGGTATAAAGAGTACGGATATTATTGATGTTTTCAATTTATTACGTCATCTCTTTTATTTTGGCAAATATTTTTGAGACGCATATTGTAATACGGGTAATCTTCTACTAACACATTGGCATATTTTCTGATCTGCGACAATATAATTAGTACGGGGTTGCATATATTCATTCAATTCCTCTTTTTTCTTCTGTAAATTTGCTTACAAAAGGGAGCAGGATGTTTTATTCTTCAGATCGGATCGTGAAGATAATTTTGCATAGTGAGAACATATATTCTTAAACTTCTCTTTAGGAGCAATAAATTTAATATTTTAACAGAATTTGCACATGATTGCGAACTTTAAGTTTCTTTAAATTATACACTCCACACGAATAACGGGTGTGCTGTTAGTGGTTAATAAATTTTAACATTTTAGGAGGATATATCATGTTGCTCGGCATCGCAATTAAATTAAATGTGTTTGTTAATGTTTTTATTATTTTTTTTCGATTTAAATAATAAATAAATGGATAAATGGATATAAAAGTATATCTTATGAATGGACGGTTTGATTTTTCTTTTAATTATATTAATTGCTGACTGCGTACATCAATTTCATTTATTTTGGCAAAGAGTTTTCAAGCTTATATCGTATTTAGCTACTAAACTCATATATTGTGTTTAGCCAATAAATTCATATAGCCGATTGTTGAAACAGAAAAAGAGTAGAGCGGGTATATCTTCTAATACAGTTGTTGTGTTTTCATTTAGTATATTGAAACGGGATAAGAATGTTTCATTCAGATCTGCAAATTCAAAGCTACGAATTTGGAGGGATATCGCTAATTTGACAACTTTTCTTAAACTTTGCCAAATTGACGGAAATGTCGCCAAATTGATATAAACGACACCCAAACAGCTGCCATAAACCTTCGGGTTGGTCATGTGGCTTGGGTCTTCTACATATCAATGAAATTTTTTTTTTTTTTTGTTAGAAGAGAGTACTGAAATGATGTTTGGTTAGCATTTCTCTGTCAGACCAACCATCCTACTTAGTAATACATTTAGCGAATTTTTAAAATGTCACCAAATTGATAAAAATGTTTTCAAATCTATAAAAATATCTTGAAATTGATAAAATTGCGCTACATAAATGATATTAATTGTTTTTTGTTAGGGGATAGTATTGTGATGATATTTCGTCAATTTGTCGCAAAGTGGAACTGTCAGTTCTACAGTCCCACTTGGCGATAAATTTGGCGATTTTTTAAAATGTCGCTAATTTGACGAAACTGTCGCCAAATGTTCCATAGAAATATAACTATTTAGACGATATTTTTTCTACCAATTTATTTGAAGCAAATGATATCATGTCGCTTAGCAACGGATTTAAATCCAATGTGTTTATGCGGCAGACGATTTTTATTAAATCCTTTCCGATTTGAATAATGAAGATATGTATATAAAATAAATTTCATTGCCATTTCATTTTGGACTGGATAATATCAATTATACTCTTCAGGTTTAAACATTATTATTATTGATATTTTCCGGAATTATTGATTCAGGGATTATTGATATTTTTAAGTTATTACGCCATTGTTTTATTGCGGCAAAAATTGCTGACACACGCATATTGTACGTTGTACGAGTAATCTTCTAGGAATGCACGGGTATATCTTCTAACCTACGAGAATATAAGTAGTACAGGTATATTGGCATATATTTTGACATATATTGGCATATATATTGGAATCAAGTACAGTCTTCTGGTATGAAGATTAAGGGGATTAATTATATATTCAATTTATTACGTCGTCTGTTGTATTTTACCAAAAAACATTTGTGACTCATATTGCAAAACGGGTAATCTTCTACTAATAATCGGACATTATAAGTAGTACGTGTATATCTTCCCATATAATTTTAGCACTTTAAATTTGACATGTATTGGAATAAATGACTGTCTTCAGATTTAAAGATTACGGGTTTATTTGTATTTTCAATTTATACATGTAATCTACTAATACAGGTTATATTTTCTAATATTCGCGTATATAATTAGTACGGGTCCCATACAATTTTAACGCTTTTATTTTGCATATATTGATTCAATTCCATATTTTTTTTTATATTTGCTTACATAAGGGGTCCAAGATATTTTATTCTTCAGATATGTCCATGAAGATAATTTTATATAGCGAGAACAGAGATTCTTAAACTTCTTTTTAGGAGCATTATATTAAATATTTTAACAGAATATTTTGATTAAACATGTCATTTAGTATACTATAAGAATTTGGGCATGATTATGAATTTCAAGTTTCTTTATATTATATACTCCGTACGAAGAACGGGTATGCTGCTAGTATAATATATGTTTGACTACAGCTGTAATATAAGAATAAATATTTTTAAAAGTCACTGAACATATTATTCCAGCTAAAATGTTATATACAGATATATTATACTCCAAATATAGAGATATTTTATATTTATATATTATATATTATATTTATTATATTTCAAAAATTTCCGGAAAATTTTCAGGGAAATTTTCCGGAATTTTTAGGTTTGAAAAAGAAGGTTTGAAAAGAAAATTTTCCAAAAAATCCACATCTCTTGGTGTAAGTATTATTTCAGTTTTTATTTAAAAACTACTCAACATATTTTGCTGATATTTTTTAACACAATTTATGTGATAATTTGAATCTTTCTTAAAATTGTCGAAGCTATTTGTAAATTTTAACTTTTGTTTAACAAAAATGTTTGAAAAATGAAGTCCAGTAGAGTTCAATGTATTTCATTTTTTCAACACGGGTTAAATCCAAAACTAATTGGATGATATTAGTGTGGTGTAAAAGTAATTGATGATGTTAGTATATCGGGTGATATTTATTTTCATTCCCAAACATCCCATAGATTGTCTCAACAACATACCAAAATGTCTTTCCGATAAAGTCATTTTTACGCAAGTTTTCCTGCAAACGGACAGACAGACAAATGATCAAAGTCATGAACACTTTTCAACTATGTTGGAAAGTGTTAGAAATGTACATTAAGCGCGAATGATGATCCCAGCATTTACCTATTGTCACAAACGGCCCTGAGTAAAATATAAGACTCAAGACTCAAAACGAAAGTTCATGTACTTACGAAAAACTTCATGATGTCAATTTATCTCTTCTCAAAACGCGAAAATAAACAATCTTCTAAACTGTCCACACAGGAAATCTGAAAGTTTATATTCCTTAACTGTGCCTCCCCTTCAAGTGGTGTGCAACTCTGTAAATGACGTCAAGGTGGAGCAAATGTGTTGTTCGAGTTCAAGCATAGATTGTTTTATTGGTTCGAAGTGGGGGGGAGGGGGTTATCGCACCCCGAAATTCAGGTTTGGAACTATTCCGTGACGTCATTCGCAAGATCATCTTTCCTCCTGAGGCAAATCCGTGCGGGAATTCCCTGGCTTGCATCAGACTGACTGAAGCCAATTCAGATCGGTTGCTAAGCAGAGGTTTGATGAATTAACCTCTGTAGAAAGAAAGAGGTACAGCAAGCGTAGTGTTTAAAATGAATAACAATCCTCCTCATGGCTTTCGAATATTCATTATCATCGTCTCTTAAAGGACAAGTCTCGAGTGATGTTCTATTCTGTCTCACGGATCGAAGCTAGTATATCTATATTATATAGCTGAGGGTGAGCCTCCTTCAGCTGAGAGAAGCTCAAACTGCTGAAGGTAGAAACTTGAAAATTTGACTACGCGTTTTGCTTGACTTAAGTAATAAGCAAAATCTAAATACTTGAAATTTTGTTCGAGAATTTATAAATAGCCGAGTTTTTGTTTTAACATTCTTGCATCAATAACATCAAAACGGCTGGGCACACAAAATTCACTTTTATACCATCTTGTGTAGGGGAAAAAATCTAAATTTTCTGAATCAACTATTAAGTACAATCGATGAGATATGTTAATTTATTAGGTTATTTGTTAGGTTTTTAGGTTCTTGAGATATGTTAATTTATAGTTACAGCAGCCCATTCTTTTTATTATCTTTAGTATTGAATTTATTTATATTTACTTTTAAATTCCATTGTGGTAACTATGGTAACCGAGTTACGTTTGAAATACCGAAACCGTCTATTGGCTATTCTTCATATCAAATTATTGAAAAATAATGCTGTAATTAATTGATTTTTAGCTTTAAATATCTGAAAACGTTGAAAATAAGGCAATATGTATGCTGTTATAAACACACCAATTTCTTTGCTAACAGGATTTTTGGGGGATAACGTTATACATTTATTTATTAAAGGGGATTTTTCTTTTTACTTAAAGCATCTATTTATCAGGATCTGCCATACGAATTAGATGATGACTGATATAGATTCATCATCAAATTTAGAAAGAGTTAGTGGGCGGTTCATTAAGAATTTCCACTTCAAGTTATTTTTCTATTTCAGGTTCAAAAACTTTCATTTTACTAGAAAAATATATTTCCCAAGATTGCTATAGAGTTAAAAGATGACAGATATAAATTCAGAATTAGGGAGAATTCAGTATCAGGTAAGGGTGTTCACTAAGGATTTCAAATTCAGTTCAAAATGTTGTCTTGAAATATGTGTTTCTTAGGATACTATGCTATAGATAAAAATTAGATGATGGCTGCATCAAATTCCTAGAGTATGTAGGGAATTCAGCAAGGATTTCCATTTCCGATTCTTTTTCAATTTCCATTTCCGATTCTGTTTCAATTTCCATTACAAGAATTTTCATTTAAATTGAAATATCAATTTCTGCAGATTGGCTATGGAGTTTAGTTAATAAATGGATCAAATGTATTCAGCATTAAATTCTAAAAGAGTTCGGAGAGTTGGGGGCTATTAAGGATTTCCATTAATGGATAAGGAGATACCACTTTTGGCATTTCTGAAAATTCGTATGACAATACAGAGTCCACTTTGATGTTAAGAGCTTGCAATTTTGTCCCAGTAGCTCAACGGTAGAGTGTCGGCTGGCCAGTTCGGAGATCCAGGGTTCGATTACCGGTTGGGGTAGCAAGGCTCCTTACAATGGCGCCCGAACAAATCAACCCTGTAGGTTAGTGCAAAGATGTTGGAGGTCTGAATGTGACACTAGTACGACTGGCATCGATTTAGTTGACTCTGGTATATGGCGAGCCGATTTAAGAAATTTAGAGGATAACTACCACGCAGGATACACATCGGGTGTAAAAATAGTAGTAGCAGGAGGCGAACCTGGGGTAAAAATAGTAGGGGGTGATCAGTCAGATTCTCAGTTTCCCGCCGAAATTTACATTAGAAGGTGAAGAATGCAGAATCCACTACGATGACAAGAGATTGAAATTTCGTCCCAGTAGCTCAACGGTAGAGAGTCGGCTGGCCAGTTCAGAGATTCAGGGTTCGATTCCCGATTAGGGTAGCAAGGCTCCTTACAACTGTACGAAATAAGTATGCAAAAGAGAATAAAAATGCTTAATAGTTCTGAGTTGGAAATTGAGTGGTGTTATCTGTATCTAATTATTTAACTAGTGTGCGCTTAAGTAGGACCCAGGCAGCACCAAGTAATTCGTTCGAGTGTAAAAATAAAATCACGAACATTGTAAATTTCGAGAACAATTTGAAAACATCTACTGATATATTAAATAGCTACTTGCAGATATATATCTGAAGTTGCTCGGCGATTCTAAATATGGGCAAATTCTAGTAGTATTCTAATTGATTTTGTTCTTAAAATTCTATTAAATATTTAATTTTCCTAAAAAGAAGTATAAGAGTCATCTATTCACGCTATGCTAAATTAGCTGAAGAACAAAACATGCTAGTTCTGTTTATAGAGAAATTTAAAAGATATATAAAGTTTGGTTAACCTGCTTCAGGAATCGGCTAAGCACAGTAGAAAATATATGAGTTTGAATCTTAAAACAAAACAGGCGTCTTTAAAATTTTAAAATATCAATTATTCCCTTAATTTTATATCCCAAGACCGTAACGGTATAAAAAATATGACACCGTTCATTATAAAATGCTTTCCAATCAATTTCTTTATTATTATAACCATGGAGGTAAAATTAAGGGGTTAAAACTTCATATTAAGAAAACGCCAATATTGTTTGAGACTGGGATAAGATAAGTAGTCCTATATTCTATGCATTTTTATGGCTAAAAGCCAAAGCCATTTATTTAAACTGACAATACTGTAAAAATAAATTATTAAAACAATGCAAAGTAGAACTAAAACAACAAAGAATATTTCTACGTATTCAAACTCATTTTACCTGTCAATTTATTTTTATCTCCCTATATTCGGTACTCTATCCAACAATTATGAAAAAATACTGATTAATTATAATCCTAATTAGGGAACACTTTAAAAAATAATCAAAAATAAATATATTAAATATTACGCCTTTCTGTTGTGTCAACTAACAATAGCAGCTACTTTACTGACACTAGCGACACCTAGATATAATTCTCAAAGCATTATGACATTTTCAAGCGTTTCATCGATAGGAGTTTTATCTTCTTCTTTCCATAACTCCATGATTATAATGTATAAATTAAATAAAATTCGTCTGCGCATGATTCATTGATTCATTTGCCAAGTAGTATGGTATAATTTTCTTCAAATAAAATTTCGGAAAATAATCGTCTGTATAATGATGATTCTAACAAAATAATAGTTTTGAGTGTTTTATGATAGATAATTCAATATTGAGTATGCGTTCTTGATTTAGTTAAAAATTTTGGCAAATCTGTATGTCGAGAAATTTTGTTTAAAAAATATATATAAAAATCGGCCGAGTCGATTTTGAAAACTCGTCTGGAAAAGAAATGTGATCAGAACTGTAGGTATGTACATGTTAAAATTATGGAAGTTTTAAATTATTTACATTGTATGTTTCAGCCAAGTACTACACTCAATTGATTGCCATTTTATAACATATTTATACAACACGATTTTAATGAATGCCAGAATTTCTGTATCTACTTTCCATTATGCATGAATTTGCTAGAATTAGTTAATTTATGGTAATTATAATTAATATATCTATTATTATATATTAGTACAATTATTAATCAATTATTAATATAATTATTAAATATTTTTAATATAATATACAATAATTTTACTAGTGTCACAATTAGTTACTGGGATACTTATATTATTCCCTATCAATTTAATATCTTAAAATTTTTAAAAATCTTCAAGTGAATATAAGATTTACTCTGAAAGTTATCGAAACATCCCGCACAATAAATTTTAGCATTTATTGAACTGAGAAAATGAGATAGAACATGAAAATATACGATGGAACCTTAATGAGGTAGCAAATGATACATTTCATTTCCGATAGAATAGTTAATTTTTATACTTTTTTTGCACACTTAATTCTTACAGTCATGCGAATTTTCGGAAAAACCAAAAATATTTCAATAGGAATCGTTAAGAATGTTTATACTCTTCTGCACACTTATTTCTTACTGTCATGTGAATTTTCGAAAAAAATCAAAAGTGACATCTCCAGAACTCCATTTGGCGTCATTTTTGCAAGTGCAAATGCAGTTGCAAGAATGACGCCAAATTAACGAAAATATGACGTCAAATGGATTAATGAATTATTAAAATGTTTTAATATATTGGCTCAATTGCTTATTGCGGATAATATCAATATTAATTATTGTCAATTTAGAATTGTGCAACATATAAGTTAATTCGGTACTTCAAAATAGTTTTACATGTTGTAATCCGGATAAGTGTAAATTGGTAACTTAAAGTATTATCTGGTATAAAAGACACATCCACATTCCCAATTAGTTCGTAATTGCTTCAAAACAGTACAGAATGGCAGAACTGTGGCATTGCTTGTGGGATCTGCTTGCTCTTACAGGCAATTTGAATCGTGAAAAATCAACAATAACTATCATAACATTCTCCTGAAAATCTTGCAGAAAATAAACCGTAAGAATAGGAGAAATCGCTGAGAAAGTCATAAGCCCAGAAAAAAAAATAATATTTTTTACGAACAGTCGTCTTTTAGTTTTTTTAATTATTTCTCTTTAGATTTGAGAATAAATTTCATAGAAAATAAAAGGAATAGTAGTGACAACCACTATTTTTTCATTTTCTATAGGAAAGGAGTGAAAAATTCGGTAAAATTTTAGCTGACTTTCCGTGGAATTTTCAAGAGAAAAATCGCGATTATGATCGAAGTTGAAGCACAGCTGGCTCTAAATATCTCTATCTGATATATGAAGGAAGTTTTATATAGAGTGCACTCCAAAAATATTAGAAAATGTTGTCTTCTAAGTAATGCTATATCTATAGAGGGCCACCTGGCCAGCCTGTGATCGGTGGTTCGATTCCACACTGAGTGAGCATGAGTTCTCAATAAGTTGAGAACCGAAATCTAGATGGGTCTCGCAATCAAAATATCTGTCTATGCTACTATTACTATAAGAACATGATTTAAGTATGAAACGACTCTATATCGGCGAGTTTTGCACCTAATAAACTCAAATTCAAAACATAAATACAAACTATAAAATAATAGCTTTATTGAAGGAGTTAATATGGCAATACATGCAGTAGCATGCAAAACATTCCCTTTTCTCGTGCGTATACATGTATTTTCCAAATCAGTCTCCCTAGCGTTATTTTCCATGCTTGTAACCACCATAGCCGCCACCACGTTTACCGCCGTAGCCACCATATCCTCCTCCACGGTAGCCACCATATCCTCCTCCACGGTAGCCACCATATCCTCCTCGACCACCACCTCCGTAACCACCTCTCTTATAAGGTGAGCCAAGGGCACCAACTAAGAGGACGGCAAGCAAGAAAAAGATGGCCTGAAATAGAAATAAAACATGATTAGACAATTCTGTGAGGCAATAACTTTGTTTAAACAAGTCTGTGAGTTAGCAACTCTGAAACAAGTCTGTGAGCCAGCAACTTTGTTTAAACAACTCTGTGAGGCAACAGTTTTGTTTAAACAACTCTGTGAGGCGATAACTTTGTTTAAACAACTCTGTGAGACAACAACTTTATGAAACAACAAGTCTGTGAGCTAACAACTTTGATTAAACAACTTTACAAGACAGCAACTTTGTTTAAATAATTCTGTGAGCCAACAACTTTGTTTAAACAACTGTGTGAGACAATAACTATATTTATACTAGAAGATATACCCGTCATATGACGGAATTAAAAATTTGCAAAGCATTGCCTCCTCTTTAGCGTTATTTTTATCAATTTGGTGACATTTTTACCAATTTGGCTACATGTTGGTGAATTTGGCAATATTTAAAAAATTTGCCAAGTTTGTGACATCCTGCCAAATTTTTCGCCAAGCATTACAGACGGGTGGAGAAATGGGTTACTCATATAGTCATTTGTTATGTTATTTCCAAGTTTTTGAATTTTCATCAATCATTCGCCATTTTCATTGATTTAGCGTCAATTTTATCAATTTGGTGACATTTTCGTCAATTTAGCAGCATTTAATAAAACTCGCGAAGCCGCCAAAATTTGTCGTCAGAATTTTGCCAAGCGTTACAGACGGAGAAATAGGTTATTCTTATAGTTGATTATTATATTTTTTTCAAGATATTGAATTTCCATCAATTACGATTGTCATTTTTATCAATTTGGCTACATTTTTTTCATCAATTTGGCGACATTTTTATCAATTTGGCGACATTTTAGTCAATTTGACACGATTTAAAAAATTTCGACAATTTGGCGATATTCCGCTAATTTCGACACCAAAATTTTGCCAAGCGTTATCTAGAGATATAGCTAGACAAAACTACATGTAAATCAAGGTGTTCATATTATAAATATCTGTGAGCCAACCTTAAGCAACTTTGAACAAACATTGTTCTGTGAACAACGAACAGAATAGTATCTTAAGATCGCACTATTATGGCAGATTCTCGCATTTAAGGATCTACTACGAACACGTCAGCATGGAGTAGCCGATATCTGAAATGTCGGCACGAAAACTTGCTATGTGCCCCACGTTTAAGAAAACACTATGGAGATCGACAAATTATGTTATATCATAGAGCTTGTTCAATTTTAAAGAAATTTTAGGCTGCTTGCGTGGTAGGATTGGATTTGTTCATCTCCGTAAATTAATAGTTGATAATTAAAGAATGGGTATTTTGTATTATTTTGCTCGATAGGATTTTTAGCTATAATTTACGCATTTCAATTGCTTTTACTTTACAATATGTAGTTTGATGATCCTAAAGAGTTACTGTGAAAATTATTTACTATCCCCGTTTTGCAATTAAAAAAAAAAAAATTAAAAAGCGATTCGTAAAAAGAAGGAATTTCAGCTATTTCAGAAACTTAATTTATGCAGTTTTAAACTTACAAATACAAAATATCGTTGTGTGGCGCCGTAAAACAAAATGAAATTAAAGTTGAGATTATAGACTTATTAAATTATTCATAATTAACATGGCTGTGATATCCTAACTCATTGATCGTTATATAACGTTAAACATTATACACATTGCGTTGTGTGCCGCTTAAAACCCACCATATTTATCTTCAGTGCGAGTTCTGTAAAATAATATTAATTAACATAATGCTACGCAATTATTTTCGCCATTGTTAACTTTAAAATAAAATCATTTATTAACAACATAGAATATTTATTAAATTAATTACAACAATTATTCATATTAATTGCGGCGGAGAGAGCAAATGTGAGACCAGTTACTATTATCAACATAACTGCTACAATATTTAATAAGCACATACCTGATCACAACGCTTGCACCATTGTACATTATACTGGTACCAACTCGAAGTATGGTACTGCTACTCGTACTGGTTGTGCTAATTTCGTTGAAGTCTCCTTGGACGCTGACTGTCGTAGAATTGCATATAAGGACACATTTTGCGGACTATTTCTGGACTACTCTGTGGCACACACTCTTACGGAATCATCACTGCAGTCTCTCTGCTCGTTGACGTCTTATTCTCTGAAAATTTCTCTCACCTCTTGCTGCTCTCTCCGGAATCTCTGTGTAATCTCTGACATACTAACTTCATAACTACTTTCATAACTACTGACTTTCTCGTAGTAATTGTATAATATCTCTGTTGTTTGTCGCTTCTTTTTGCCTGAGGTCTGACATGCCTGTTTAGTTCTGATTGGCCGACCTTGGGCAATGCGCCCAGATATTTAGCATATTGGTTACATTTTTGACCACTCTTGTCGCATCTCGTGGCTTCACCTTGGCCTCTACGGTTTATTGCCTACTTTGACCTTTCGGGTCAGAGAACCATAAAACTGGCTTCCCCAAGTCTGATACTTTGTTTGCTATTGCAGAAAACAATAAATAAAGAACATGAAACTGTCTCACCTAAATCTGTTGTGAACTCAGTTTCTGGTCTCACGCGTTGAATTTGAACATTTAGTTTAAGCACACATTTTCAAAATTTATATTTAAAAATATGACTTTTATTAATTTTCTTGTTATTTCTTTAATAATTAATTAAATAGAGTTTTACATTGAATTTGCGCTTTTCACTAAATTTTCGTTTTCGTTTGGTAACTGGACGTATTTTCAAAGACGGTGTAACGAAAATACAAAAAACCTAAAATATTTCGAATGCGGTTAGTTCTAGAGTATCGCACTAAACTCTAATCATCACAAGTGATTTAACTATTAAATTATGCGGAATTGAGTGAATTATTTCTTTAACCAGACTGGAAACGTGTGATTTTTGGGGGCCATTTCGCAAGAAAAAAGGCAGGTCTTTGTATCTCGAATCGTACCCAAGTCCAATCAGCACCAAGGTCACAAGTGACTCACATATAAAATTTTATGAAATATGGTCAATTAGATTTTAAGTTAAAGTAGATACATACATTGCACATACAGACACACACACACACACACAGATACACACACTGACGTCACGCTAAAACGTGCCAATCCGTCGAAAACTGGAGTTGCGGCTTTCGACTGCGAACTTTCCTGTACATTACCATGCATTGTAGGGAAAAGTTAAAAAATTAAATTTCAACTCAGTTTCATATTCAGCTACTTAGAAATGCTTATATCTCTCATATTCCATTGAAATGCGTTTAATTGTACAAAATGAAGCATATATAGATTTGAAATTGAATTAAATTATACACTCTAAGACAAAAAAATCGAAGCATTAAGAAAGAATTATATAGATGAGACAAAATTTTTGGTACGTGTAATATGGATGGATGTACAGAAAAAGAAATGATTAGAATTTCAGAACAATTGGATGATTTACTGCACTGAAAGATCTACACAAAATGAGCACGTCAATATGACGTTGGTCCACTTCTGGTCGTGATACAAGCTGTTACCTGACGTGGCATTGATGCATAAAGTTGCCGGATAGTGTTCTAAAGGATGCCGTTCCAAATGTCCTCCAATTGACGAGCTAATTCGTCTAGATTCTAGGGTGGTCACAGGCGACGCCCCATCTCAGCCCAAATGTGCTCAATAGGTGAGCGATCTGGGAATCTGGCTAGCCAAGGAAAACAATCAATAGACAGGAGTACCGTGTGTGGCCTGGCATTATCTTGCTGAAAAGTTATCCCGGGGTGTCGCAAAGGACTGACAATACAACGGGTCGTAGAATGTCAGCAACATACCGCTGTGCTGTGATGGTGCCACAGAGGACTATCAAAAGGGTCCGGCTATCAAACAAAATTGCACCCCAGACCATACCTCCCTGTTGTCGGGCCGTGTGGTGTATGACCGTAAGAGCAGGATCTTGACGATATCCGGGCTGTCTTCAGACACGTTTGCGCTGATCGTCGGGATGCAGTTCGAAACGGGACTCATTTCTGAAGACAATCCGTTCCCAATCCGAACAATTCCACGTTGATCGGGCCTGGCACCATTGCAATCGCTGTTGACGGTGCATATTGGTCAATGGGTGCCATGAGCATAGATTCCGCTCCCGTCTTCCTCTATTAATGATCCGAGTAGTCACTTCCATGGTTGGAACACGTTGGATGATTGATAACGACAAATCTTGTGCTGTCACAGCTGCCTGCTCTGCCAATCGCTTTATCTTCCGTTCTGTCGTCGCTCTCGGACATCCACTGCAGAATTGTCGCTGAAATCTGCTATTCCGGACCCATTCCTGCCAACTTCGTCTAATTGCTGCATCGCTCCTACCCAAATGCCGAGCGATTCGTCGGTGTGCCCATCCAGCCTCATGCAGTCCGACCGCACGACCTCTTTCAAACTCTTTCATATGCTCATAGTGGCCACGAATTCGCCGGCCAAGCATTGTTACAATCAAGGTACGTAAACGCAATCGAAATCCACTGCACGTTTTGTTCCTGGAAGCGAGGTTTGCTCCTTATATACACCACCATGGTGCTCAGTTTCAATGCGCTATAGTTCGGACTATTCATTCATTGGCTGCGAATTTTTGATCATTTGCATATTCGGTCGACAGGTTTTTGCAGGTACAGTTTCATTTCTATGAGATTATTTTGAAGGGTGCGTCGATTTTTTTGTCTTAGAGTGCACATTTGTAGGGGTTTAAAAGAGCTATAAATTCTTGGTAAATTCCTGGAATATTACTTTGGAATACAAGTATTTCTTAGAAATATTAACTGGTCTCACACGGCAAAAATCTCTCACTTTTTCTCGCTCCTCCGCAAATAAAATATACTAATTGTTGTAATGGATTTAATAATTAAGATAATGTTTTTAAAAAATGATTTTATTTTAAAGTTAACAATGGTGCAATTAATTGAGTAGTATTATGTCAATAAATATTCTATTACAGGAACTCGCACTGAAAATAAAATAATGGTGGGTTTTAATAGCGGCAAACAACGCAATGTGTTTAATGTCAATTGTTATAATGGTCAATGAGTTATGATATTACGACCATTTTCAAGAGAAGTTAAATTTAGTATTATGCTTTTGCATAATTATCGGTTAAAGTGGTATTAGTAAATAATCAACGCAAGAATGCATAAACTTTAATGTTTTATTTTCAAAGGTGCGGTATTATATATTAATCAACGCCTAAACAATCTTAAAGAATCTAACAAAGTAATAATCTTGAGAAATTACAAATAGTTTAAAGGTATACTTTTTATTTTTGTTTTATGCACTACAATTCGTATTTGGGCATGTTTGTAACCTGTAATTTTATTACAATCCTAGAGTCGGATTTTTTAACCCCATCAACATGATTTTCATGTAATATGCATTTGTTTTGTAAGCAAAGAAAATTCTGTTGTGGACTGTGTGGTGAGGTGAATTTTACACATAAATACCAAAAATAGAGCACATAAATACACTAATATTACTCACCCATAGTCTCACTCAGCTCAACCGCGTTACGTATAGTGGGGTCCGATTGGACCTACGTACAATGCATTCCCTAATTAAAGAATCACTTCCTTTTTGTGGCCACTTAACAATTTATTAACAGAACACATGAATTTTTCAATGAACACTAATAACAAATATACACAATTACAATTACTTCCCAATTACCCAGCTTGACCTCGGGGTGTGCGGTTAAATTTACATTAATTTGTATGCTTTTTTTTAAATTGTCCAAAAGTTGCATTTAATTGCTTTAAAAAAAAACAAAATATAAAATTCATTGGGTAAATGTCCCATGAAGCTCAAAGTTACCCTTAAACACTGTAGATCACATCAAAATCCTGTTACACAGTACTCATAAAACATTTAAATCAAATATAATTCACATATCTTCATTACAGAAGAAATGACACTCAAGGTGTGCTGGTAGTAATCCCTCTGCACATTGGAAATGGGTGGCAAGATTATTTGAAGGTTAGTTCAGTATTGGACATTTCACAAATATTACTGTCAGTCTGAGCAGCTCGGTTGAGGTTAAACAGGTGACGAAAGTTTAGACAAGGATTAATCCGGAGATGGGCACACTGTTCACTTCAATTCTCTTCCTCTTAACGTTGGCTTACACCCAGCGGCTCATAAAAAGCTTGCGTACAGGCGCTACCAGAAAGTCAAGAGTAATTACGTTTCAGTAGAAATTATCTGCCAAGGACCTCACTGAATCTATTCGATGACACCCAGTTGACGTTCGTCTGCTGCATAGGAGCCAGGGATTGAGGCTCGCAAAATTTCCGTCCATGCAGTGCCACAGTTACCACGGCTTGAATGTAGCTAAGGGAGCAAAGGTCCCACACCACGCCGTTTTAGAGGCAGAGCTGTGTTGCACTGCAACCAAAAAAATCTGATGTGGGCAACACATGACTTTCCTTATATAATGCAATGAATTTACTACTTTTACAGTGAAAAAAATAGGTTTTTCTTATAGTAGATACTTATATTCCTTCCAAGATATTGAATTTTCGACAATTAGTCGTCATTTTCATTGATTTAGCGTCATTTTAATCTATTTGGCGAGATTTTCGTTAATTTGACAACATTTCAAAAAGTCGCCATGTTGGCGACATTCCGCCAAATTCGTCGCCAAAATCTCGCCAAAGCGTTATGGACGAAGAAATAAGTTATTTTTACCACAGACAAATGACTAATGGCGTTCAAATACAAACGCATTACTCAAAGTATCTTTTTTCATGAATGGAACGAGCGAGATCCACGAGAATGTTGTCACCCAATTTATCGTATGGTATTACATATGAAAAGTGAAAATGTTTCTCAATAGGAAATATTTTTTTTTATTTTATATGACTTTTTGATAATTTTTTTGAAAAATCTGCAATATCTCGAGAACGGTTCATGTTAGCGTTCGAAAATGTATGCCAATCGTTTTCTAATGAAAAATTACATAAAAAATGTCTATTTGCGTAACTTTATTAGTGGTTTTTATTTTTTGACGAATTTTTCAAAATTTCATTCGAAAATTTAGGGGAATTCTGAACATTCGATTGTGTAAAAAACCAATAGGCTTCCAGTGTTTACGGATTGTGTTTTTTGTACCAAATTTGGTTCGAATCGGTCCATTCGTTCGTCAGTTATCGTCTCCACAGACTCACTGACACACACACACACACACACACACACACACACACACACACACACACACACACACACACACACACACACACACACAGACATCACCTTAAAAATGTTTGAATCGTGATCAGGGATGCTTGAAACGTGCTCTCCCGTCGAAAACTCGAATTCGAATTTTCGACCCCGTCACAATACTTTCCTTATACATTATGTATATAAGGAAAGTAAAAATATATGGCGACTTTCTTTACTTCGCCTCCCGAAGAAATGCGCTCTCGCGCTGAATTTGGCTCTGGCTCGTTTTGGCTACGACTCGCCATACATCACCGGACACTCGACGTCGGATCCTAGCAGAAGGCATTGGCCGCCCTAAATAGAGGCCACCGATATCGTGCATGAAATGCATCAAAGTGCATACCGGATCGGGCTTCACAAAACACAAGTGCCACGCACTTGGAGTGCTATTCTCTCGAGATCAGAAAGGCATCTGAATATTTTACATTTTTCTAAAAACTTCTAGAAATTTTAAGACGAGGGGAATGACAAGATAGGGAGGAAGAGTCCCCCAATTCCCATTCGCTGTTTCCCATGCGCAATAAAAAAGGCGGCCCAAAAATGTTTCACACCATTGGTTTTCGAAGCGACCCTCATTTTTTATGCGCTCCACTAAAACTCAAGAATCAGAGAGCCCTCTACAAACCGGGTGGTCCAAGGACCGGACCCCGACACAAGCCACACCTGACAGGGCTATAAATTTTTAAAGACTTGTAGCTTAACTTTGACATTTTGCAGCAATTAATTCTCTGAATATTTACAATCCATGTCAAGTGCACATACAACCCAAAGGCGCCAAAAATCCCAATTTCGTCTGTGCAGAGGCATAGCTATATACATAATACAAAACCATTATATACATTTCAAATACATTACAATTGCCCTTTTCCTCCCAGGATGATGTATAAAAATATGTGATTGCTTTATCACAGACTGTGCTTGGCTTTCTCACACATTTTAATGAAATAATTTCTGATAAAAGTAGATAATACTATACAGTGCACCTAGGACCCCCAGGGGTCGATAAATTGTTAGTTGTCGATACATTGGACTCGATGTTCGATTGGGGTCGATTGAAAAAGTCAATTAAATTCGCTAATATAATAAATAGCTAAATATTTCTTAGAATAATAACAACAAAATACTGTAACAAACTGTCTTTAGAAATAGGAAAATTCAATATATAATATTTTTACAAAATGAGTACTAAAATTTTAAAAGAAAATATGCAACATAAATTGCAGAAAGTTTTTTTGTGAGTCTCTATAAAGAGAAACCCTTTGGAGATTTAGAAAATATGCACAGCCTAGATTGGGTTATCGCACCATTCACTGCATAAGTTGAAAACATCGAATGTAACTTACAAGATGAAGTCATAGAATTGTCAGTTGATCTCGAGGCTGAAACGCTTTTTAAAAATGCGACTTGAAGTTACTTTTGGACGAATATGAATTTTAAACAAAAATATCCAAAACTTTCTTAAATGGTACTTCCTTTATTGCTTGTATTTTCACGCTCGTATAGGGTTGAAACTGCTTTCAGCCTCTTTCATTGTATTTTAACAAAATAGAGAAATAAGTTAGATATAGAATTTTGTGGCCATTTAAGGACGAATTTTAGTGATCTTGCACGCAACATTGCTAATCTCGTAAAAAGTCATTAAACACACCCCTCACATTGACAATGTAAGTCAATTTTATCAACTTAGTAAAAGTCTTCATATAATGCATTAGATGTAATTATAGATATTTCTACTATAAATAATAAACACTGTGAGATTAACAGTCTACACGATAACATAAATGGTTTTGTGGTGTCCTATTATAATTAATTAATTGTAAAATAGAGGGGGTCGATAAAAAATCATCGAGAAATTCTTAAAGATCTCGAAGGTCAAAGAAGTTTGGGAACCTCTGATGTACACACTATAGGTCTATCTGTAGTAGAGTTTTTCAAACATTTTTGGTGGGATAATTCTTTTGAAATTCAATTTTATGGCGGCATCTAAAATGAAAAAAAAAGTGCATTGTGCATTCCGAGTTATTACTTCAAATTATATGACGTTTATTTTTACTTTTACGAAAATTTTTATGAAAACTATCGAGTCGTGGAACCCTTGGAAAACTGATGTGAAACCTCAAGAATTTTGCTGAACATACTTTGAAAAACGCTGATCGAATAAATGTTATGGCAGTGCTACTAGAGGATAATTAAAAAAATCAGCATCACTCGGCAACATAGCGAGATAGACGTAAAATGCTGTCTCTCTCACTCTATATGTATGTATGTATGTATGTATATATATATATATATAATATGAAAATACCGTGAAATATAATATTATAAATTTATCAGAAATCACACTTAAAAGGCGCAAAGCTGCACTAAAAAGAGGATTGAAAATAGTTTCAAAATGAAAAGAGGTATGGATGGAAGCAATGTACCAAAAGATGGCCGGGGGGGGGGGGTGTGACCCCCTCACCCCGGTTAAGCATACTTTGCGTCGCGACAACACTCCCGGAGAGCCGGTACATTGCAAAATGGAATACGAATGTATCAAGTTTTAAGATGATAACCAGACATTATACACAAACAAATATAAGAGAGAATTGTTGAGATCCAGCCATATCAAAAATCACTAACAGTAAATGTTTGAAATATGTTCACTGGTATAAATGAGCAAAACTACATAGATTTTACTTAAAGAAGACTTTAAATATTGACATTTAATAGGACAATAATAACAAATTCTATCTCTAAAACCATTTACCTTAATGACAGTTAATATTATCATACATGTAGATGTACATCTTGTATACCGTATTATACCAGATGAAATAAATCTTCCATACCGTATAAACCAATGTACCGGTTTGACCTACCCGGTCAAACCTGACCTACATTTCCATGTAGGTCAGCCGTTCTCCCGTGATGATGGGACAAACAGACAGACAGACAGATTTTCAATTATATATATATATATATATATATATATATGTAATCCAAGAAAAAGAAGATTTAAAGGAATATGGGATATCCAAATGCTTTGCATTTAATGGTTGGGGAGGATTGCGACTCCCCCTCCCGTTTAAAGCTGTTTTTTTAGCCTAGGCAAACGCTCACGGTACCAATACAAAGCAAAGGTTGGTCCCCAATGCGTGCTAATACGAAGGCACCCGGATACGGAAGAACAAGACCAACCAACAGAAGGAAACTGGACCAAAAGTGAATCCTGCCCAACTCGCTATCTTATCTCGCTATCTCGCCTTTGCTTTTTGTGGATATGCATAGGAATTCTATTTGAATTTGATTACTGGTTTTTATATGATATATATATATATATGCATATATATATATGCATATATATATATATATATATATATATATATAAATATATATATATATATATATATATATATAATAAAAAGAGTTTGAAAGTCCAATGAAAAAAAAGCGAAAAGCTGTAACTCGAAAAACCTAACTTTCTAACAAGCTTACAAAATAAAAGAACAAATGAGAAAATCTACAAACCAATGGAAAAAAAGGTACAAATTTCAAATCATCAAACAAAGAAAATCATCAAAAATCAAAGGTATGGAATCGATAAAAGAAAAACAGACGAAATCCAAGCACAAGCGCTATACACGTGGACAAGGTCTAAGACTAAATCATGGATTTGTTCACTTCTTCAAAACTCTTTTTCAAGTCCAAGTGTCTTGTAGAACCAAACACAAAACTGTATGTTTCTGAAGAAATAGATAGATTATATCTATAAACTATTTCGACTTGGACAACATAAAGAAGAAGAAATAAAAGGAAAAAAGGAAACCTGGAATCTAACTTAACAAATATGCGAACCTGTGGATCTCGGGAACCCAGAATGAAGAGACCAGTGTTGCCATTGATAAAGGAAAAAGATAAAAAGATATGATCTACCTTTACCATTCGTAAGAAATAAATAACAGTAATGCGAGATATATATATATATGGTGTGTGTGTGTGTACGTGTATCATGTAATGCATGGTGTAAAAATATGTAAATATGTTAAAAACTTATTCTAAACTATTCCAATCTTTGACGTTATCAAACTTTCTCTACACCTTAATTATATTATGTAGGTAAGAAAATAATGATCATTGACAGAAATACATATCATATAAGAAAATAAATACATTCACATTTTCAATAAGTCACTACAATAAGCCGATACAAGAGCGATAGGATTAAAACATAACTTCACAGAAAATGTGAAGAAATATATTTATCAAGGAACACAGGTGGAAGTTCAAAAAAATCAGTAGTCTACTGCCTAAATAGACTTGGATGATGATGTGAATAGGCCATCTTAAATATCTATTACTATCTAAACTATTATTTCATAAATTTACGTCTGTTTGTCAGTATATCTATCTTGCTTTTCAGGCATTTACAGAATAGATAGACTTAAGATTTGTTACAGGGTATTACATATTTTAGCAAAATCCCAAGAAAAGAAGTTCAATTTACTAAAAATATTTAAAGAGGGTATTCCACATCAAAACGTTCGAAATGTAAACTAATTAGAAAATGTACTTTCTTATGATGAGATAGAAGATAGAATCTTGAAAATTTGTGTTAGGATATACCGTTCAATAGTAAGAAGGAAAATTAGTTTTCCAATATTTGTTATTTTAAGAGTGTGGATTATCGAAATGTTCGATTTGCCACATAAATCGGAAATGCTCGAAGTCTAAAATTAGGTGCATAGGTAAATAACTCGATAAAATTGACTGGAGAGAAAAATGCGAATTATTCAGAAAATTATATTTGAGTTTAAGGGGAGAGGGTTACCATGTGCCCGAAAAAGTTCAAAATGTGAATTAATTAGAAAACGTGCTTACGGATGATATAGACTTGAAATTTGGTAAATTGATTGATAATACCAGTGGGAAAAATCATTTAGTGATTTTTAAATATTTATATTTTAGGGGATGCCTGGTTGAATAGCGTTCTTGAGGGAACGTAACGTCAGTCTTTCACGACGAGATAAAGATCAAAATTTTGATAAACATATAGATCATTCGAAGGAATAAATAGGTAAAGAAACTTAAATTATTTTAAGGATGTTCTGTGGAATTAATTGTCGGAGTTTTAAATTGATAACCAATTTATTGGGAATTTATTAAGTATGAATTATTAGTATTTATCGATTTTGTAAATTTGTTATTTATATCGTGAATATATTGATATCAGCGCACTAAACATAAAATTTTGGATGAATTGTGTTTCCGAAGTGTTTATGAAAAATATATTTCATTATTTTACGATGAAGTGTCATAATATTTTCAAATGTTCTTTTCAAATCGTTCTAATTCTAGTGTACGTGTTTAACACTTTTATGAGAGGAATTAAATGTGGTATTGAGACGAATATAATTTTTTGGGATTTGTAACTACTGGAAACTGGTAGAGGAAATTTTATATTTTATATTTTTTTAAATGTAAATTATTGAAACTAATAGTACAGGTTTTGCTTCAAAAACATCGATATTTGCAATACATTAATTATATAGCAATAACTTATAGTAGTCATAATGTAATAACAATGAATATCCAATTTAAACATTAAGCATTGTGTGGAAAATTTCTAATATAAGCTTAAAATAAATTATTAAAATTAATAAATTACTAAAATTATATAAATAAAAATAAAAGTAAAAATCATAGAACTTAAGCACACACATACATAGCTAGGCACATACACTTCACCTCAGAAATGATCGATTCGAGTTCAAGGATGCTTGAAACGTGCTCTCCCGTCGAAAACTCGCACTTGACATTTCGACCTTGTCACAATACTTTACCCACACATTATACCATGTATATAGGGAAAAAAAGAACAACCTCTTTCCTATCAGGATAAAAAATTCCGTACAAGTTGCTGAACAGGCCGTTCGAAGTCGACGCGAAATTTTCCAGTAAAAACATGATTTTAGTATTATTTTCCGAGAAAAATTATAAGTTTTTAATCCTATTTGAATATTGGAAATGCACTATAGATTCTATATTACGAGAATACATCAACATGATAGGTTAAAGTAGTTTACTTTTGAAATAAATAAAGGGGCAGAAACGCTGACAAATGCTATGGTAATCCATATCTTCAGCCATAATGAATAAGCAAACTATTTAAAAAAATTAAAAATAAAGGTTATAACTTTATTGTACGTACGATCTTGCAAGGAAGTGCACCCCTACCCAGAAAACTGAATTTTTTTTTGACCTACATAGAAAATAAACGCATAATCTTGTTCCACATATATGACCTTGAAAACTAATGCACCTGAAAACTTCACGAACAAGTTGCTAAACACTGAGTAGTAGATTTTTTGCGATAAGGTAAAGGATATTTTCCTTCTTTTTTGACTATTTTCTCACATATAAAACAATACTACTAGAGGATTCATCCTGGTGCAACAATCTATATTTGTACCAAATTTGGTATAATTCAGTTGAGGAGTTTTCGAAAAATTAAAATAAAATGTAATACGCATATACAAAGTGCACTTCGACAATAAGAACTTGCAATTCCTTTCCACTAGCTTAACGGCAGAGAGTCGGCTGGCCAGTTCGAAAATCCAGGGTTCGATTCCCCGTTGCGGCAGCAAGGTTCTTTACGATGGCGCCCAAACAAATCAGCCCTGCAGGTTAGTGCACAGATGTCAGAGGTCTGAAAGTGACCTTAATGGAAATCCAAACACAAACAAATCGATACAGGCCGATACAGGGGCTTTTGCTCTGGCACACGATTCAAAGGAAATGGAACTAAAATAATATTGATTACCATTTTGAATTGACTTGAAATTTAAAATAAAATCAGGAGAAAAATATTGAAATTGTTAAACAGGAACAAAATGAAAGAATTGTGAAAAATTAGAAGCAGCAAAAAATAAGCAATTGAATTAAAATAGCATATGGGCTGACTACTATAGAAAATAATAATTAATGAGATAGGAAATAAGATTAATATTACAAAATTGAAGAAATTACCTGTTTCTGCAACTATAATAGCTAACTTTATGAATTGAATGGCATTTGATCAAGCAACTTTAAAATTACAAGAAAATAAGGCGAGAATTAGAGGAATGCAATAAATGGAAGTAACTGGTTTCGAAAGTTATGTAGGTTAATGTCATAAATTAAACTACTATAAAATACTAGTGATTGAGACTGGATCGAAAAAAGATGTAATACAAAATGATCTGCTGACAACTAATACATACAAAATGACCTTGTCATCCAATTTTCCTATGCCTGATTTCTTCAAGGGACTCTTAGAAAAGTTTTATAAGATGTTTCTTGTTTCCGAAAAGAAAGCAGGAAACAACTGACTGTTCCTTTAAAAGAAAAAAGAATCCTAAAGAAATATTTTACAGCGTATTCTATTAAAAGTTTACTGTATAGACTAATTTATGGGGATTTGACAAGCAATATTGGCTATTATTTTAAAATATTGGCTATTTAAGTAGAGGTTTACCTTTAGTAGAGGTTTCACTGCATTTGATATAAAACTTGCTAGGTTTACTATATAGACATTATATAACCCACAATTCTACCAAAAATACATTATTTTAAACTTCTCGTACAACCGAAGGCATAAATTTAAATTCAAAGTCTACTTACGAAGAACTTCATGATGAAAACTTCTTTTCAAAACTTTTGATACAGAACCAGCAACTTTTCCCTTCAAGGTTATACCCCCACCAAACTCATGTAACCGTTATATATCCTAAAAATTTCCTAACTAACCGCAGATTTGGAAATGACGTCAATGCAAAGGACGTTGCTTATTGGCCGAAGCAGCGGTATTTTTGTTAAAAATATAAGGTGGGGGAGTTATCGCACCCCGAATTTCAGGTTTGAAGCTATTATGTGACGTCAATCACTAGATCAAACAATTTCGTTTCATCTTCATTGAAATCCTAAGTACATCCTTGTGGGATTTTCCTCACACGCGATGTCAGTTAAAGAGCACGAGTGTTATACAAATTCAGTCTGTAATTTGAATGCAGTTTCTGGGAATAATGACTACTCTTTATTTTCGAATGGATATCTGTGAGGTTATTGTTTGAATGATATCCAGCTTTGCTACGCCATACAAAATGGGGAGTCATGTTGCAAACAGATAGGGACGAAATTTGTAGGGCCCATTTCATACATAGAAAAAATCTGATGTGGGCAACGCATGATTTTCCTTATATAATGCAATGAATTTACAATTTTTACAATAAAAAAATAGATTTTTCTTATAGTAGCTATTTATATTCTTTCCAAGAAATTGAATTTTCGTCAATGAGTCGTCATTTTCATTGATTTAGCGTCATTTTTATATATTTGTCGAGATTTCAGAGATTGTGAGAATGCAACGAATTTACTACTTTTACAGTTTAAAAAAATGTTATTCTTATAGTAGATACTTATATTCTTTCAAAGATATTGAATTTTCTTGAATTAGTCATCATTTTCATTGTTTAGCGTCATTTTTATCCATTTGGCGAGATTTTCGTTAAGTTGGCAACATTTAAAAATGTCGCCAAGTTGGTGACATTCCGCTAAATTCATCGCCAAAATCTCGCCAAGCGTTATGGACGAAGAAATAAGTTATTCTTACAGCGGATAAATGACTATTGGCGTTCAAATACAAAAGTATAACTCAAAGTATATTTTCTCATAAATGGAACGAGCTAGATCCGCGAAAATGATGTCACCCAATTTATCGCATGATATTACATATGAAAAGTGCATATTCTTTTAATTTATGGGATTATATGATAAACTTATTTTAAAAATGTGCAATATATCGAGAACGGTTTATGCTAGCGTTCTAAAGTTCATGTCAATCGTTTCCTAAGGAAAAATTACATTAGAAATGCTTATTTGCGTAACTTTATGAAAGGTTTTGATTTTTTGATGATTTTTTCAAAATTTCACTCGACAATTTAGGGGGTTTCTGAACATTCGATTACGTTTAAAAACAATAGGCTTCCAGTATTCATGGATTCTGATTTTTGTACCAAATTCCGTTCGAATCGGTCTATTTGTTCGTCAGTTATCATCTCCGCAGACTCACTGATACACACACACACACACACACACATCAGCTCAAAAATGTTTGATTCGTGAGCAGGGATGCTTGAAACCTTCTCTCCTGTCGAAAACTCGAATTCGAATTTTCGACCCCGTCACAATACTTTCCTTATACATTACGTATATAAGGAAAGTAAAAATACAAGTGTATGCGGTATTTTAGGTGTAGGGGGGGAGGGCAAATGGTAAGTTAATGAAATTACTAAGCACCATAGTTCCAAATCTGAGATCCATGACAAACTTTAAGGCGGTTCATAAATAATACAAACAATATATCTTATACTTTATTAAATTCTGGCATTTATAATTAAAAGGTAAAACGTCTTTCAGATTAATATGAAATCAATCAGTTAAACTGTAACCATATTTAAAAATCTGATGTGAACAGCACAGGACTTTATCTACATACTATTAATCTGAATGCACTTAATGCAATTTCTGGAAATAATAACTACTCTCTTGGCTTCCGAATGGATAGTTGTGAGATTATTGTTCGAATGATTTCCAACTTTGCTACGTTATCCAAAATGGGAAGTCATGTTTCAGATAAATAAGGGAGTAATTTTGTAAGACCCACTTCATATGGAGAAGAAGGCGTAAGTGTATACACAACCTTGGGGGAGAGTAAGTGTGGGGGGTGGGTGACGGTCGTATGAAAGTTTATACGGTAGTATTTATAATGGAGAGTCAATGAAATTGTCAAATACCATAGTTCCGAATGTGAGGTACTTGACGATGTTTAAAGAGGCTCATGAGTAGCAGAAAAAAACATATATTATAAATAATTAAATTTTTGTTAAATACTGGTATTAATAATTAAAAGGTAAAAATATGTTAAATGTAAAAAATAGTTGCTACAAATATTAAAGGATTTTCACGAAATTTATATACGGTTTTCTTACGAAAAAAAAGGAACGAAAAGAAAAAAAAACGATAGAATTTTTTGAAATTCGAGCGAAAACTTTATAATTTATTCGACATTTTATATTTGCTTAACATGGCAACATAAGACAAAATTTGACACAGCCATGCATGAAAGGGGTTATTTAAGGCTCAATGACGAAACTTAAGCGTTACAATTATTGTAGCAAAAAATAGCAGCGATACAATTTTTGCATTCGGGACATAACTATCCCCCTCGGGAGGGTGTTACCAACGGGGTACATTGTAAAATTGTAAGGGGGAAAAAATGGATTCTGGTATGAAAGAGTTGGAAAATTGAGAAAATGAGTTGAAAAATTGAGAGTTGAGAAATTGAAAGTTGAGTCACACTCCAGCTAATTCGTTTTCATTTGGCGACGCGCAGAAATAAAAAAACTAAAATATACCTTGAGAACGGTCAGACTTTGAGTTATGGGATTGATCCTATTCCTATCGTCGTCAAAAATTACGTATTAAAAATCATTTTGTTGATCATTTGAGCATACGTAGTCTTTTATTTTAGGTTTTGGCATTTTTTGCAGGCCATTTCTAAAAAAAAAATCTGATGTGGGCAACACATGACTTTCCTTATATAATGTAATGAATTTACTACTTTTACAGTGAAAACATAGGTTTTTCTTATAGTAGATACTAATATTCTTTCCAAGATATTGAATTTTCGACAATTAGTCGTCATTTTCATTGATTTAGTGTCATTTTTATCCATTTGGCGAGATTTTCGTTAATTTGGCAACATTTTAAAAAGTCGCCAAGTTGGCGACATTCCGCCAAATTCGTCGCCAAAATCTCGCCAAGCGTTATGGACGAAGAAAGAAGTTGTTCTTACAGCAGATAAATGACTATTGGCGTTCAAATACAAAAGTATTACTCAAAGTATCTTTTTTCATAAATGGAACGAGCTAGATCCATGAGAATGATGTCACCCAATTTATCGCATGGTATTACATATGAAAAGTGAACATGTTTCTCAATAGAAAATATTTTTTTTTTCATTTTATATGACTTTTGAATATTTTTTTTGAAAAATGTGCAATATCTCGAGAACGGTTCATGTTAGCGTTCTAAAATTTATGTCAATCGTTTTTTAATGAAAAATTACATAAGAAATGTCTATTTGCGTAACTTTATTAGTGGTTTTGATTTTTTGACGATTTTTTCAAAATTTTATTCGAAAATTTAGGGGGGTTCTGAACATTCGATTACGTATAAAAACAATAGGCTTCCAGTGTTTACGGATTGTGATTTTTGTACCAAATTTGGTTCGAATCTGTCCATTCGTTTGTCCGTTATCGTCTCCACAGACTCACAGACACACACACACACACACACACACACACACACACAGACATCACTTCAAAAGTGTTTGATTCGTGATTAGGGATGCTTGAAACGTGCTCTCCCGTCGAAAACTCGATTTCGAATTTTCGACCCCGTTACAATACTTTCCTTATACATTATGTATATAAGGAAAGTAATAAATAAATAAAAGAGCAGAATTTTTTTTCCCGATTCCATACAAAAATTAGTAACAGAGTACCACAGGTAAATTTCCTACTCTTAGTTAGTTAGTTTTACAGTTAGTAGAGTGAACGCATACTTTTTGAGGGCCATTTCGTAAGAAAAGAGGGTTTTTTTCCGAATCGTACCCAAACTTATCCAACACCAGAATAATTAATTCATAAGTGATTTACGTTCCAAATTTTGTGAAATTTGGTCAATTAGTTTTTCAGATAGATTGGATACATACCTTGCACAGACAGACACACACACACACACACACACACACACACACACATACACGCAGATGTCACGCTAAAAATATATCTTTTTTGGGTGAGAAAAATATAAATATAAATAAAATTCGGTGAATAAAAATATATCTTTTCTAGAGTGTTCGAAACTTGTAAATTCGTCGAAAACTCGAGTTTTTTTTTATTTTCGATAAGATTCTAATACTTTATACATTATCATATATTGTAGAGAAAGTAATAATCATCTCATAATGGATAGAATGCTATCTGGTTAGCCGAAGTTCAGTGGTTCTATTTACTGATGATATAAGGGTTCTTTACAATGGCAATCAAGTAGATCAATGCTATAGATGGATACAGTGTGTAATTGAAGTCTGAATAATACTAAAATTAGGATTTGTCAAAAATTTTATGATTAATGGTAATAGTTATAATTTTAAGAGAGTTACAACTATCAAGATGTATTTTTAAACAGTATAAGCAATAAAATGTAACCCAAAACATAATTCTTTTCATTTACTAAATTGTTTTACTAATACCCTTGATGTTCAGATTGTTAAAAAATTAGAATACAAATAGTGTGACTGGTTTTAGAAACTGGAAACATGGAACATGTTGCTTGCTCTCATTAAAGACACGAACAAGAAAGATCAATCATGCATAAGCATTGATTATGAAACACTTTCCAACTGAAATGTAATTTCATTTAAAAATTTCTAAAATGTGATTCATTCAGTGGTAATATCTTTTACATTATCACAGTACTACAGTAATTTATTATACTTAAATATTTAAAACTGTATCGAAATATAAATCATCTGATTCTTTATGCAAAATCAATGAATATTTCATTCATATAACTTGTATTCCAGACTCCAGAGCTAAATAATTTTGTGTGAAAAAAATTCAGCAATTCTTATGTAATTCATCTTACAATCGCTTGAGATATTTGCATTCTGCATATGTTAAAATTAGGCTTCCTTGAAGAAATAATAAAAGTTTAGGGATCATTTAAAATCACAACTATTGTAATTGCATAGGCACGGAATTTAGATACACAGATAATATATATGTGTATGTGTATGTACTCAAAGTATTGGAATCGTGCCGAAGATCGGAACTCGAATTTTCAAAGGATCTACACGTTTTGGGACTTCTAGAACACGAAAAAACTAGTTTTAGGAAGACGTCTGTGTGTGTAAGGGTGTATCTGTGTATGTTTCTGTGTGTCTGTGTGGATATTACATCCACTCCAATTGAAAAACTAATGGACCGAATTTCATACAATTTGGTAGGTATGTTTTTTGTGGGAAATCCTGATGTTCATTAGATTATAGTACGATTCGTAATAAAAGAATCTGCCTTCTTTGCGAAATGGCCGCAGAAATTGCCTTTATCCACTCTAGCTAAAAACTAATGAACCAAATTTAACAAAATTTGGTGTATAATATTTCAATAACCTACAAGTGATTTATATACCAAATTTAACAAAATTTTGTATATAAATCATTTGTAGGTTATTCTACTACGATTCGGGAAAAAGGAACGGGCTATTTTTGCGAAATAGCCAGCAAAAATCGTTATATATAAAAATAAAAGACTACGTGTGCTCAATTATATCAATTAAATTCCTATTTTATATGTGATTTTTGACAACAAAAAGAATAAGACTAACCCCATTACTCTAGGACTAGCCGTTCTTGAGATATTCTAGTTTTTTCGCGTTTTCGCTACGCCACCTTTGGCAATAAGTCCAGCTATCAAATGAGAACCAAATTTAAGTTTAACGTGTAAATTCAATGTCATTTAAAATACTTATGTTGTGCAGATAAACTCAAATTATCATTGAATAAATAAAGAGAACGAATATGAGTCTGCAGAGAAAGACATGTGCTGTCCACATCAGAATTTTTAACAATATTACAACAATGATTTATAGAAGTGAACGGGGATTATTTTCAGGCCATTTCGAAAAAAATGTATGATCTATATTTAAAGATCCATCAAATTTTTGTCGAATAAAATGTTCAACAAATTTAAGCTGTGTACCAAATTTTAACTCTTTAGGACGTAGGAAAGTGCATTTAAAATGCCATCAATTAAATTTATCATGAAGAGTTATATAAAATTTAAAAAAAATGAAAAATTGTTATCTACCAAATTTATTTTAAAATATGAAGCCACTCCCATATGCAAAACGTTTAAACAAATGGAGAGATATTTATTATATAATATCTCTCTCTTTTCTTTCTGGAAGATATCCCAAAGTCAGAATTTAATTGAATTTGTTTTTTTCCCTATATTAAATAATTTTTTTAATTAAAAAACTACTTAACATATTTTACTGAATTTTTTTTTATATATTCTATGGGATAATGTGAATATTTCCTAAAAATTTCGAAGCAATTCGTGAATTTTAAATTTACTTAAAAAATGTTTGAAAAATTAGGTCCCATAGGGTTCAACGTATTTCATTTTTTCAACCCGGGTTCAATAAAAAACTAATTGGGTGATATTATTTATTTATATTCCCATAGGTCCTACAGACCGTCTGAACAACATACTAAAATTTCATTTTGATAAACTCATTTTTACGGCAGTTATCGTGCTAACGGACAGACAGACAGACAGACAGACAGACAGACAGACAGACAGACAGAATGAACAAAGTCATAAACACTTTTCAACTTTGTTGTAAAGTGTTAACAAAGTCATAAACACTTTTCAACTTTGTTGTAAAGTGTTAATGATGAAACTTAATTCCCATGACATCAAGCAGATAACTTTTTGATTGGTTACCGGGCTGAGTGCCCAACCTTATGTTAAAGAACTTTCATATAGACGTTTGACAAGCTGGTAGGTTTCTGTTAACGGTAAACAATACGATTGTTCAAATCGGAGTAATACAGTGGACTGTGTTTAGGATATATCCTCATAAGACACAGCACCCCAATACAAAATTTAAATAATAGCCATTTATTTCATTCATTCGTCTTAAAAACTCTTGGAAGTCTGGAAATTGAAAAATATCCATCATTAAGAATTTTGGAGAGAGTACTAATAAAAAAATACTAAAGTATTCAAAATTCTAAATATAACTTAAAGATTGTGATATTTAGAATTTTGCTTATATTTTATAACTAATTTCACATTAGCTGGCAGATTCTTCGTTGGGAGTGGGAGATCTGCACTACCAGCCAAAAAAATAAATGCATTTTGATCTGGATAAATGTTGTCAGTAAATTGCAAATAATTAAAAATATATTATTTTTTATATTTTCAAAAGTTTATACATATTTCAAGATCAGTTTGATTTAAGTTCATCTCCTTACTCAGATCCTGGCTATCCAGGACCTGCGAAAGTAGATACATCTACATTACTGCATCGTGATTGATTTATCTATGCCCGTTTTCAAAAATATCAATTCAATTAAAACAGATAGCTTTGAATAATAACTAAGAATTTATAGCTTTTTTGAATCCCCACATATGTACACTCTAAGACAAAAAAATCGATGCACCCCGCAGAATAATCCGATAGAAATGAAACTGTACATGCAAACACCTTTCGACCGAATATGCAAATGATCAAAAATTCGCAGCCAATGAATGAATAGTTGGAACTGCAGCGCATGGAAACTGAGCAGGATGGTGGTGTTTATAAGGAGCGAACCTTGCTTTCAGGAACAAAAGATGCAGCGGATTTCGATTGCGTTTACGTACCTTGATTGAAACAATACCTCGCCGGCCAATTCGTGGCCACTACGAGCATATGGAGAAGTTTGAAAGAGGGCGTGCGGTCGGACTGCATGAGGCTGGATGGACACACCGACGAATCGCTCGGCACTTGGGTAGGAGCGATGCAGCAATTAGACGATGTTGGCAGGAATGGGTCCGGAATGGCAGATTTCAACGGCAAGCGGGCAACGACGACAGAACGGGAAGATAGAGAGATTGTCAGAGCAGCTGTGACAGCATGAGATTCGTCGTTATCAAACACCCAACGTATGACAAACACGGAAGTGACCACCGGCAACATTAATACATGACTACTGGAGCGGAATTTATACTCGCTATACTATTACGCCTCCTACCACTGACCAGTATGCACCGTCAACAGTGATTGCTATGGTGCTGGGCCCGATCTACGTGGTATTGTTCGAATTGAGAACGAATTGTCTTTAGTGATGGGTTCCGTTTCGAACTGAATCCCGACGACCAGCGCAGATGTGTCTGGAGGCAGCTCGGACATCGTCAGGATCCTGCTCTTACTGTTCCATGCATGCCACACGGCCCAACAACAGGCAGTTATGGTCTGAGGTGCCATTTCGTTTGATAGCCGGACCCCTTTGATAGTCCTCCGTGGCACCATCACAGCACAGCGGTACGTTGCCGATATTCTACGACCCGTTGTATTTCCATTCCTTTCGCGAAACCTCTTACTAACTTTTCAGCAAGATAATTCCAGACCACACACCGCACGCCTCTCTATTGATTGTCTGCGTGCTTATGACACACTTCCTAGGACAGTCAGATCCCCAGATCTCTCATCTATTGAGCACATTTGGTCTGAGATCGGGCGTCGCGTGCGACCATCCCAGAATGTAGAAGAATTAACGCGTCAATTGGAGGACATTTGGAACGACATCCCTCAGAACACCATCTGACAACTTTATGCATCAATGCCACGTCGGGTAATAGCTTGTATCAAGACCAGAGGTGGACCAACGCCATATTGAGGTGCTCACTTTGTGTAGATCTTTCAGTGCAATAAATCATCCAATTGTTCTGAAATTTTAATCATTTCTTTTTCTGTACATTCACATTACACGTACCAAATTTTGTCTCATTTGGGTAATTCTTTCTTGGTGCGTCGATTTCTTTGTCTTAGAGTGTATATAATTGCGTGAGAACCCCGGAATAACTCCAGGGAAACAGAATACAGTTTTAGGCATGTTTTGGCTCTTATGCAGTCATAGACCTCCAAGTTGAAGCATCCCAGCTAAAACATTGGAAAAACAAAGCCATTAAGATTTTCGTTACCACCAGAATCTGCTCAGGGAAGCAGATTAAAGGTATTTGGGCTGTCATCAAACGCGAGAGGAACTAAAATTCCAAGAATGAGCTCGCGTGGAGGTCTATGCGTCATAAAATTCTGAGACAAAGTTCGAAGGATTAAGCTATGGTGGTCTGAAGATTAGGGTGAGCTATAGGAAGATATATACGGAAGTACTTGACTGCAGGGGGGATTCGACACGAGACACCCACCAGAGAAGTGGCATTGAGAGTAGCTCGCGAAGCGGATCACTCACATGCCTCTCGTCATTTCGGAGAACTGAGTAAAATGGAAAGTTTGTTTAATGATTGCGAATAATAAACGTTTCGCATGATCGCAAGGTCCGTGTTTGATTTGTTGAATTCCCGGCTTTATTTTTTTTAGCGCACTCACCGATTCAACAAACTCGCACTTCCGAAAAGCAAGAGATAAAATTCAAGATCCAAAGGGTTCTTATTCTTGGGTGACTCCTTCGACGTCGAGGCACCCTGCTCAACTATTCGGAGTCGTCAAGCAGCGATTCCGACATATATCAATGATTTATTACAAATTGGATATTGGATCGAGTTCTATTTTGAAAAATCTTAAAAATGTATGTGTTTGAACGAGTTTCTTTTCATTTTTCATACTTGCACTCGAAATATCTTCGAAACTGTAAAAGATAGATATGAATAGTGAGCGACAAAAATATGTATGATGAAATTTAGTTTTTAAATCTATATTTATGTTTAAAAAAGCTCTCCTAGTTATCGAGTAATCGCCTTGTCAAATTGAAGAAATATAAAAATTTTACGTTTTTCAAGTTTGTGATGTATTTTAAAAATTAAAAGTTACAAACAACAAGTAAGAATTTGTAGCTCTTTGAACGTCCTATAAGTGTATATAATCAGATTTTGTATAGTGTTCTTTTTTTTTTGATATTACAAAAGTTCAGATTTATTTTACAAAATGTTATTGACTTAAAACCATTTCGGCTCCATCAGACTGGAGCCACCGCCGATTTATGTATATATATATATATAGTCCAGGCACTTGGTACATCTAATTCGCCTATACATCGGCCATCATCGTGAGCAATTTAGCCGTCGCAAGCCTTTGCTCTGACGCACCAGTGGGGGCTTAACATACATTACATAGCTGAGCGAATGTGAGCAATATCTCAAATTCTCATGTTAAATTTGCTCGAAATTGCAATAGTTTTATAAATAGTCATCTGAAAAGGATGAATTTTTAATGAACAGTTCAACGTTAAAAATATTATGTAGGAAAATGCATTATGTAGGGAAAGTTCTGTGCTGTCCACATCACATTTTTTAAGAAATGGAATGCGAGTGCTGCGCTTAAAATCGCCATGAGAAATTTTCGCCTAGTTACGAAATCGTAATTGAAAACTTCATTAAGAAGTTATTGAACAACGGGAAATGATAATTGCATCATTATATATATATATATATATAGTACATATATATAAAATACATATTAAAGTACATATATAAAGTACATATATAAAGTACATATATAAAGTACATATATATATAATACATATATAATATATATGTTACCGACAATGTATGAAAGCCGGCATTCTATAGAATACCTAGGCATGTTATAGAATACCGAAAACTGGTCTCAATCTATGAAACGATTAACATTTCACGCATTTCCTAGGCATTCTATAGAATGCCAAATGACAAACCGGCAAAGTATGGAATACACCTCCGATTCATTACTTTTTATACTTTGCCTAAATAGCATTTGTCATTCTATAGAATGCCTAGGTATTATATACAATTCCTAGGTAAAGTATATAATAATTCTCATATTTCATACTTTGCCTAAAAACGGTCGGTATTCTATAAAATGCTCAGGTATTCTATAGAATGCCGGCATTTCATACATTGCCGGTAACATATATATTACGATTTTCTGAATGACAGTGAAGGCAAAATTCTACTCTTCTTATGATGTGTCTTCTTATGATAGTGTCTTATGTTTACCAATTGAAATAACTGTGGTATATTTCATCTTGATAATTTATATTACTGCAAACGATGATTATAATACCTCTAATGTTACACCTTGAAGGAAAAGTAAAAATTGTAATATCACAAAAGCGATACGAGAATTATTCAATATTTCTACTATAAAATTTCATGCACAACTTTTATTTACTTTTAACTTAATTTACTTTTACTTTTAACTTAATTTACTTTTACTTTTAACCTCTATTTACTTTTACTTTTAACGTTAATAACTAGCGGATATGCCTGGCGTTGCTAATGATTAAATATTCGAAAAATGATATTAGCCTTCAAAAATATTATATTAAAATAAATAACTTCATTTACCAAAATATAAATAGGAAAATTTCTGTTCTCGATATATTTTCTTTACATACAGAATAAAGTATCTTGCCCCGTTTTTAAACAAATCTATAAAAAAAATATGAAATTGGATCAACATACGGCGAAATGAAGGAATTGAAATGGTATAAAATGTACCCGAAAAAATTAATTTTTATTTCAACAATTGAGTGAATACAACAGAAAATATGAGTTTTGAAAACTCATAAGGCAGATAATTTCAGAAATGGAAAATACGGATAATTTCCGTAATCTTATATCACAAGTTCGTAACTAATAATATAACCCAAACAAAAATATAACACCTTTCATTTATAAAATATGTTTAATATAAATTACTTTTTTATTTAAATCGTATAAATTAAATAAAAATCGTCTACTGCATAAACCTATTTGATTTAATTCTACTACTAAGTAACATGATATAATTTTCTTTAAATAAACTTTTGATAAAAAAATATCGATACACAATATTATTTCTATGAAAAATTTAATTTTTCGTTTTGATGTCAATAGCATCTATAAAGGGGTGTATTTGACTGAAATTATAGTATTAGAAAACATGTAAACAGTTTGGGCGCTATACGTGTATACAGATTCAGCTTTCTAAGCCACCGAGGGACTCTTGAGAGTGTGGGAAGACTTTTCGAAATACTTCCATAATATTCACCTCGTTAGGATGGGAATGTTGAAAATCATGCTATTTATATTTTGTTCTATTTGTTGATACTATAAATGTGCCAAGATTCAGCCTTGTAGGTCACCCAGGGTTTTCTAGATGGTCTGGAAAGACTTTTCGGTACCACTCCTGACAAGTAAATCGAAAATCTTTCTCCTTCAGATTCTTCTTCATAACTGATATTATAAAAGTGTAAAGATTTAGTTTTTCAAGTTTCTCTGGACAGATATAAACACACTAGGCAGTTATTATATAGATATGTAAGGTATTTCATGTTCCATATCCATCTCTTCTATGAAGAAGCTTAAATAAAACCTATAATAAAAAATATGAACAATAAAAACTTCAAACTATAAAAAAATAATCTTTATTAAAAGGATGACTATGACAATGTCACACAATAACATACAATATTATACATTTTCTTGAACGCCTAAATGGATTTTTGAAATCGATCTCAGCGTCTTTAACCGTGATGTCCGTAACCTCCGTGTCCGTAACCTCCGTGTCCGTAACCTCCATACCCGTAGCCTCCATGTCCGTAACCACCTCTATGTCCGTAGCCTCCATGTCCATAACCACCATGCCCATAGCCTCCGTGACCGTAACCTCCGTGACCATATCCATGTCCTTTGTAGGGATAGGCCATGGCGATGCCGAAGAGGGCAGCAAGTAAGAAAATGACAGCCTGAAATTAAAAGAAAATAATTAATTTCAAAATATCTTAAATTTGTATGAACAAGCGAACAATATTCACCCACGCTTCGCACGAGCGAAATGGCTAGTTGACATTAAATGTTGCACCTATGCGCTTAATAATAGTTCTGCATATCAAAAACCGTTTCAAATTTAGGCATAAGAATAGAGCATATTTTATAATTCTGTTAACATGGGGATTGTGGTGTGTAAAATAATATTTCATCTTCAATCCCTTTATGATGTCTTTTATTTAGCGTTTTCAGACATTTTAAGGAAGAAATAAATTAATTATTGAATTATTTTATAATAGTTTGATTTGGAGAAAATACAACATATTATTTCGGTTTTTTAAATGTAATTCGGTTGCTATATCGTTACCACAATGGAATCAAAATCTAGAAATAAATTCGTTGATAAAATATAACATAAAAATCGTCTACAACTGTAAATTTAAATATTTAAAGAACGGTTAATCTTACAACCAAAGGGTTAAATCAGATATAAGATATAATTTTATGTGCAGGATGGAATGAAAACATATTTTGTGTGCTTATTTATTCTCGACTTATAGCTGAAAGAATGTTAAAATAAAAACTCCCACGATTTTAAAATGTTCCGAACAACATTCCAATATTTTAGATGATTTCCTTCACTTAGAGATCAAGTCTTATGAATAAGCAAAATTTCAAGTTTCTACCTTCAACATTGGGCTGTGTATTTCCTCCCATAGTCAGTCCGTCCGTCTTACTCAGCTGCATGAACAAATAAGTAAGTTTGCATTTAAACAGGTATCTAAAGTTGAAGTTAATTTTGGAGAAAAAATAATCAGTTGACTGAATGTAAAGATATTACGAAATCCGTTTAACACAGCTGGACCGATAACCATACCAATACTGGTTTGATAATTGTTGAGTCAGAGAAACAATCGATCAAGTCATATCAAGTCAATCGACCAAGTCATATTTGAACAGTATGGCCATTACTCGTCATATCACAAAGTAATCAAGGAAACGAAAGCAACAATCAAAATCATGCCAGTATATCGGCTTATTAGTCGGTCAAGTTGTGAGAAGTTAATAAAAATTAATTTAAAGAAATTAAGAAATTCAGCTCATGCAGATTGACCGATAAATATACCAATACTGACTTGATATTAGACCATAAGGATATTAGGAATTTTATAAAACTGTAATTTAATTTTAAAATATATTTTCAACAGATACAGATGTATCGGACATTATAGAACAGTAGTAGAAAATCAGTAGTATCGCTTATACTACTATTTACCATAAGCTTTTTGCAGTTACATTAACCACTCATAATAATTTTTATTATCTCTTAATCAAAAGTTTGCCGCATTCAGAACTTATGTCTATCATGCTATTAAACTATATTCTACTTCAGAATAATACTTCTGAAGAAGAGTTCTACTTTTGAGGTAGATTACGCAAAAGATGTTGTTTTAGATCGTGGATTTTCTCCTAAAATCGTGCTTTTTCCAAATTTTCTAAATCACTTTTGAGCAAGGAAAATCCATATGAAACTTTTAGCAATGTTGGTTGCCTTCCTTTCTGTAATAAAATTTCTATAATAAATTACTAGAATTCTCAATAAATTTGACTTCAAAGTGATATTCTCTTCTATCAGTAAAATAAATTTATCTTTCCTTAAGAGTTCTACTTAAAATTTTAATAATTATAATGCAGCTAATTTATTACTTTTACAGTTAAAAAAATGTTATTCTTTAGTAGATACTTATATTCTTTCCAAGATATTGAATTTTCTTCAATTAGTCGTCATTTTTATTGATTTAGCGTCATTTTTATCAATTTGGCGAGATTTTTGTTAATTTGGCAACAATTAAAAATGTCGCCAAGTTGGCGACATTCCACCAAATTCGTCGCCAAAATCTCGCCAAGCGTTATGGACGGAGAAATATGTTATTCGTACATCAGGTAATTGACTATTGGCGTTCAAATACAAAAGTATTACTCAAAGTATCTTTTTTCATGAATGGAACGAGCTAGATCCACGAGAATGATGTCACCAAATTTATCGCATGGTATTATTACATATGAAAAGTGAACGTGTTTCTCAATAGGAAATATCTTTTTTTATTAACACTTTACAACAAAGTTGAAAAGTGTTTATGACTTTGTTCATTCCGTCTGTCTGTCTGTCTGTCCGTTAGCACGATAACTGTCGTAAAAATGACTTTATCAAAATGAAATTTTAGTATGTTTTTCAGACGGCCTGTGGGGCCTATGGGAATATAAATAAATAATATCACCCAGTTAGTTTTTTATTAAACCCGGGTTGAAAAAATGAAATACATTGAACCCTATGGGACCTAATTTTTCAAACATTTTTTAAGGAAATTTAAAATTCACGAATTGCTTCGAAAGTTTTAGGAAATATTCACATTATCCCATAGAATATGTAAAAAAAATTCAGTAAAATATGTTAAGTAGTTTTTTAATTAAAAATTATTTAATATAGGGAAAAAACAAATTCTGACTTTTGGGATATCCTCCAGAAAGAAAACAGAGATATATTATATAATAAATATCTTTCTAAGTGTTTGATCATTTTGCATATGAGAGGGGCTTCACATTTTAAAATAAATTTGGTAGATAACAATTTTTCATTTTTTTAAAAATCTTATATAACTCTTCATGATATACTTATTTGATGGCATTTTTAATGCACTTTTCTACTTCCTAGAGAGTTAAAATTTGGTACATAGCTTAAATTTGTTGAACATTTTATTCGACAAAAATTTGATGGATCTTTAAATATAGATCATGCATTTTTTTCGAAATGACCTGAAAATAATCCCCGTTCACTTCTATATATCATTGTTGTAATATTGCTAGAAATTCTGATGTGGGCAGCACATGTCTTTCCCTGCAGACTCATATTCGTTCTCTTTATTTTTTCAATAATAATTTGAGTTTATCTGCACAAAATAACAACCATAAGTATTTTAAATGACATTGAATTTGCACGTTAAACTTAAATTTGGTTCTCATTTGATAGCTGGACTTATTGTCAAAGGTGGCGTAGCGAAAACGCGAAAAAACTAGAATATCTCACGAACGGCTAGTCCTAGAGTAATGGGGTTAGTCTTATTCTTTTTGTTGTCAAAAATCACGTATAAAATAGGAATTTAATTGATATAATTGAGCACACGTAGTCTTTTATTTTTATATATAACGATTTTTGCGGGCCATTTCGCAAAAATAGTCCGTTCCTTTTTCCCGAATCGTACTAGAATAACCTATAAATGATTTATATACAAAATTTTGTTAAATTTGGTATATAAATCACTTGTAGGTTATTGAAATATTATACACCAAATTTTGTTAAATTTGTTCCATTAGTTTTTAGCTAGAGTGGATAAAGGCAATTTCTGCGGCCATTTCGCAAAGAAGGCAGATTCTTTTATTACGAATCGTACTATAATCTATTGAACATCAGGATTTCCCTCAAAAAACATACCTACCAAATTGTATGAAATTCTGTCCATTAGTTTTTCAATTAGAGTGGATGTAATATCCTCACAGACACACAGAAACATACACAGATACACCCTTACACACAGAGACGTCTTCCTAAAAATAGATTTTTCGCGTTCTAGAAGTCCCAAAACGTGTAGATCCTTTGAAAATTCGAGTTCCGATCTTCGGCACGATTCCAATACTTTGAGTACATACACATACACACATATATTACCTGTGTATCTGTGTATTATCTGTGTATCTAAATTCCGTGTCTATGCAATTACAATAGTTGTGATTTTAAATGATCCCTAAGCTTTTATTCAACGAAGCCTAATCTTACATATGCAGAATTCAATTATCTCAAGCGATTGTAAGATGGATTACATAAGAATTGCTGAATTTTTTTCACACAAAATTATTTAGCTCTGGAGTCTGGAATGCAAGTTATATGAATGAAATATTCATTGATTTTGCATAAAGAATCAGATGATTTATATTTCGATACAGTTTTAAATACTTAAGTATAATAAATTACTGTGGTACTGTGATAATGTAGATAATCACAGATGTAGATAATCACAGAATGTAGATAAAAAAAGATATCACAACTGAATGTATCACCTTTTAGAAATTTTTAAATGAAATTACATTTCAGTTGGAAAGTGTTTCATAATCAATGCTTATGCACGATTGATCTTTCTTGTTTTATATAACTTGTTGATAATTTTTTTTTTAAATGTGCAATATCTCGAGAACGGTTCATGTTAGCGTTCTAAAATTTATGTCAATCGTTTTCTAATGAAAAATTACACAAGGAATGTTATATTTGCGTAACTTTATTAGAAGTTTTGATTTTTTGACGATTTTTTCAAAATTTCATTCGAAAATTTAGGTAGGTTCTGAACATTCGATTGCATATAAAAACAATAGACTTCCAGTGTTTACGGATTGTGATTTTTGTACCAAATTTCGTTCGAATCGATCCATCCGTTCGTTAGTTATCGTCTCCACAGACTCACTGACACACACACACACACACACACACACACACAGGTTGGTTTTTGGTGGAAAACGAGGACGCTGCGGGGAACCCACCAAACTGAGGACCTCCAGAAACAATGATTTTTCTGATATAATTTTCACATTTTAGGCATCCTGGAAGGAAGTTAATGACATATGTGGCACGAAAATTTTAAAAATAGTTTTATTTCAAGTATGTATTTTTGCAAGGTAAACGAGGACCATGTTTATACACCGTTAGAATGCGGACCATGCATATACACAGTCAGAATGCGGACCATGCATATACACCGTCAGAATGCGGACAATGCATATACACCGTTAGAATGCGGACATTGCATATACACCGTTAGAATGCGGACGATGCATATACACCGTTAGAATGAGGCCATGTGTATATACCGTTAGAATGAGGACAATGCCTGGCATTAGATATATAAGTTCTTACCGAGAGTAATCGTACGTATATCTAATATCTAAAAACAAGGGTACGTATATCTATTAACTAAGGATCGTGAATACACATTTTTACTGAGGACAGACACTATTTAAAACTGTGTAATATTTATATATATACGTTGTATGTGCTGCAACTTCTTTCATTCGAAACTAGTTGAAAAGTGAACTAAAATTACATAAATAAAAAATGCGTTCGTAGTTAGAAGAGAAGAAACATAAGAAATTATACATTCTGTAACACATGCCCTAACACATAACCGAATGAATGCAAAATTGAGAAAAAATTATTAAACATATAAAAGTGTATTATACACAAAACCCACTTATAAAGGGCGCCCCCCAAAATAAGAATGGCTCTCCCACTGCAGATATCAACATCCATGGACCGGTTTCGTGTTTATTATGCGCTCGTTAGCATGGAAGATACAGCTCGTCAGCTGCAAAGGTTGTACAAAACTTGCTAAAATCCGCAATTTTTACAAGCTTTTATGGAAAATGACAATTTAAATCCTTCTATATGACCGGCATAAAATTGATTAAAAATTGTGGTTGGGATATCTTTCATATTTTTGGGAGACGTCCCTTATAATCGGATTTGTGTTTTATGAAATTTGCCTTAGCAGCTCCGTGTGGCCTGAGTTAAATTGTAAGCAAATGTTATACCAACCGCGTGGAAGGACTGAAATTGTCAGTTCCCATAGAAGCTCGCAAAAAATTGTAACATGTTTCTTACTATCATTACATATTTCTGCTATTCCCTGCTGACAAGCGCAGAATAAGAGCGAAACTTGTCCATGGAAGATAGTATCTGCAATGAGAAGTGTCCTTTATATAAAATGTTTTTAAAAATAACTTATTTAAAAATGTTATTTGGGCACGATAACATTTTCGCCAAATGCTCTATATACTAAATTATTATTCATGAACCCGGTGGATTTTTCTCTATTGCATACGGTCTGAAGGACAGATGAATGAACTTTGGGGTGGGATAGTCCAGTGGTTAAGGCACGGGGATTGCACTTGGAGGACCCGAATTCGATTTCTAGCTCTGCCTAAACTGACGACCCTCTGTTCACGTTGAATACGGGCACGTTTAATATGTGGGTTTGAAAGTTCTGCCGAGAAGCTGACGTTAGAGGAAGGAGGACACTGTCCCTGTGGATGTCGCTCCCACTGGGTTATGGTTTTAATTGGGTGGCACTATCCCTGATGTCCAAACAGACCGTCCCACTGAATATTTGAAGCTAATATAGCAACAGATAAAATTATATACTTGCGTATGCAATCAGACACTGTATTCTATTTATATTCCACGTCATTATAACACCTGTCATTTAAATACCATAGCCTCTGCTTCATCCATATGGGTTATCGTATTTTTTAAGCAATTGTATATTTTCGGTTTCTTTTACAGAATAGCATAAAATTAATAAAATCTATTTTAATATATGTCATTAAAGCATTCAATTTTTCTAGATTTTTAATAAAGAATATTTTATTTTGTCCTCTTTTCTTTTATATATTTTTCAAAATTATATTTTGCCCAGAAACAATTTGATTAGTATTAATATATTATTTATTCTCAAAAATTATCTAATCAAATTATGAAATTCAATAATTGTCTTCCGTCAGGATATCTTCCATCAAAATTTTGAATTCGAAATTTCTCAAGAAAATAATACCTATTCTATACAATAGTATGTGAAAATAAAATATATATTTTTTATATTCTGATGACGATTGTGACAGAAGTAGACTTAACCAATGAGGTATAACGAATATATAAAAAAGTCCAGTGGATACTTAAACTCCAGATCCTTTATATTTAAAAAACGGACCGAATCTTCTATTTAAAATAATTTTCCTTTTAAATGACATATTCTTAGTTTCTCGTACTAATTGTATAAAAGGAATTTCTACCCTCGAAATTATTCGAATTCAAGACATTAACAAATAAGCAGGTTTCAAAACTTTTTGAGCCCACCTCGAATACTATTGAATGTGTGAGATAAGAACACGATAATAAGGAATGCAGCTACTAATATCAAATTATTATGTGGAATCTGATAGTATTCTTTTTTAATTTTCCTAATAGGAACTCAACTTTTTAGGACTTTCAGATTTTATAGCAATATTTTGTTTTGAATATAATTTTTATTCCCGAATTTATACTGAATGTATAAGATGTATAACACAGATAAACGTACATTTATCGGCGTGATTAAGCTGTCGCTAATTAAACAAAAAATTACTTTTAATGTGGTATTTCTACGTTATATTTTAGAAGAATAACTTGAATACAAAATTTGAAATATATTTTCTTCTTTACGTACATCAATATATATCCACTTTCTAGATATTTTTTAATTGTAACAACCAGATTGAAAAAAATTTTGAAAATGTTTCAAATGAAACAATTAAAAATATTGTTCCGTGTCAAGAAAACGCAAGTGACATTGCCATAATAATAAAATTCAATTGGAGCTCTAGTTACAAATGTTTGATTTTCATTTTCTGTGTTCTACATGAGTTTATTTTTAGTTTGAAATTGTAAACTTTCCATTAAATCCTAGGAATGCCAATTTTCATCATGCAATGCCGTGACGTCTTTAACAAACATTTCCGGTTTCAAGGGAAAAGGCGCTAAGACTCACAGGTGCTAACTAACCACGCTTCTATAACTCTGCCACAAGGTAGAGCATGCCTTCAGGCCACAGTCCCCTTAGTAGAAGATGTCTGCGTGAACAATACTGCTGATAATACTAGACTTCAAAGGAATCCGAAACCTGTTTGCTCGCTCTGTGGACACCAGAAAGTTTTAAGCCATGCATCCTTCATAAAATGAAACTACCATCTACTAATGTTGGTCTACGTGTATAGTGCAAAATTCTATTGCGCAAGTTTGTTTTACAATCACACTATAAGTAGATATAAAATAGTATCCAACTTGCAAATACGAAATTATTTTTATTACTACTTTACAACACAGTTGAACAGTGCTTATGACTTTGTTCATTCTGTCTGTCCGTTTACACAATAACTGCCGTAAAAAGGACTTCATAAAAATGAAATTTTAGTATGTTGTTGAGACAGTCTGTGGAACACATGGGAATGTAAATGAATAATATCACCTAATTAGTTTTCGATTGAACCCGGATTGAAGAAATGAAATACATTGAGCCCTATGGGACCTAATTTTTCAAACATTTTTTAAGCGAAGTTAAAATTCATAAATTGCTTCGAAAATTTTAGAAAATATTCAAATTATTCCATAAGATATATAAAAAAAAAATTTCCAACAGAATTTGTTTGGTAGTTTTTTAAATAAAAATTAAAATATTAATTACACCCATATTATATGAAGAGATAACGTGACCCACTTCAAAATAAAATATGGCATCCATCTTGTGTCAAAATCGTGATTTTTAAAGTTCTTAATTTATATTTAGTGTCGCATCCGTCCTAAAACCGCTTTTTTTTTGCGTTTTTCTGTGCATCTGTATTATGCGCCAACGCAATTACAACATTTATTAGCTTAAATGATCATCAAACTTTGATTATTTTTACAACGAGGCCTAACTTTAATAAATGTAAAATGTAAACAAGTAAGATGATTTGTATAAGAATTGCTGATTTTTTCAAGCAAAATTATTTAACTCTTGAGTCTGGAATAAAAGTGTTTGAGTGAAATATTCGCTGCTTTTACATAGAAAGCCAGACGACTTATATTTCGATGATGTCATTTGAATAAAATTTGAAAGAAGTTTTAAGCATGGAGTTAGAAAATACTTTTACCTCCATGGTTTAATTTTCCAAGTGAAATAAATGATTGTAGTTCTGTGATAATTAAAACAAGTAAGATCTATCATACATAAAGCATTGATTATGAAACACATTCCAACTAAAATGCAATTTTATTTAAGCATCTATAAAATGCTATAATTCAGCGGTAATATTTTTTAAATTATCACAATACTACAATAATTTATAATATTTAAAAACTTAAAACTTCATAAAAAAAAGAACTTTATTCAAATAACGTCTTCGAAATATAAATCGCCTTGGTTCTCCATGTAAATGTAGTAAATATTTCATTCAAACTCTTTTATTCCATTCCTTTTATTCATCACACTGCTATAATATATTTTTTACTTAAAAAATAAAACCATGGAAGCAAAAGTACTTTCTAACTCTACTATGCTTAAAACTTATGCTCGAAATTTATCAAAAAAAGCAATGATAAAAAATCGTCTGCTTCTCTATGTAAAATCAATGATTATTTCATTCATCAAATTTATTCAGTTTTATTCATTTTTCATCATCTTTATTCCAGTCTCCAGAGATAAAAAGCCAGCGTTAAAAAGATTCAGCAATTCGTATACAACGCATCTTACAGCTTGATGTGTTTATATTCTGCATACGTTAAAATTAGGCTCCGGTGTAGAAATAATCAAAATTTGATGATCATTTTAGCTAGAAAAATATTGGAATTGCGTTGGTGCAGAATATAGATGCACAGAAAAACGCAAAAAACAGCAGTTTTAGGAAGGATGCAACACTAAATATAAATTAAAAAGACTTTTAAAAGTCACGGTTTTGACTCAGGATGGATGACATATTTTATTTTGAAGTATCTCCCGTGGTCTTTTCCTATAATATGGGTCGAAAACCCAGGCCGTCCGACTCATCCGAAGACATAGAGCATCAAAAGTGGGCGGCCGGGTCTATAATATGGGTGTAATTATTATTTTAATTTTTATTTTAAAAACTACCGAATATATTTTGCTTATTTTTTTATATATTTATGGGATAATTTAATTATTTCCTAAAACTTTCGAAGCAATTTTTGAATTTTAAATTCACTTAAATATTTGAAAAATTAGGTTCCATAGAGTTCAATGTATTTCATTTTATTAATCCGAGTTCAATCCAAAACTAATCGGGTGATATTATTCGGGAGATATATATTGGGAGATATTAGATATTTTGCTTTTCCACCGAGAGCACTATATCTAACGAAATAAAGCAATTTACACGAGATCTCTTATGCATATTTTTCAATTGGTAACTGCAATAAGTCTATTAATTTTTGGGAGCTCTAACAGTAAACAGGAATTAGATTGTGTTATTTTTCCAACAAAATCGAGATTTGTTAAAAGTCATATGCTAAACACATCATTTTTTATTCTTTTGTTTTATTTATTTGAAAGAAGAACCGCCTGATTTGAAACACATTCTGAAGTATATTAGATGAATCAAGATTATCATATATGACGAGTTTAAAATATAAAAACCCTTTTTCTGGAGGTATTTTCTTTCCTGTACCAAGGAGTCCCCTCTTCATTCTTTGACCGACAGTCAGTGGGTCAAAGGCGCTACTTTTGATCTATTGTGCTGTATTACGCCTCGAAGGGTAAACCTAGAGGGTGAACTTCAACCAAGGTTCGTAAAGTAATAGATTCTGAAATGGGCAAAGAGCTACTCTCAGAGGAATTGGGTTCAAGACGTTTGGGATAGTATTATGCTATACACCTGTCCTTTTGAGAGACTCTCCCTTTGAGATTACCGTTGTCCCACTCGTAATCTACACTGATTTTTTAAAGAGATCTTCTCTTTGAAAAAGCAATCAGCTAAAGGGTAAATTTTACTTCCGTACGTGCGACTTCCGTGCAACTGAAATTTTGTGCCATTTCTTGCGATTTATGTACATATTAAATAAAATTTTACAACAACGAGCGAGTTCCGTACAAGTACATTTTTCAATAATGTGTGAGTTCCGTACAAAGGAGTATAGGGAATTCTGCCTTTCAAATATAAACGTTTGAGTAACGAAATAGTTTTAATAACAAATTAGGAAATATTTTTAATATTTTATTTTTAACTTTAAAAAAAATTGCTTTTCTTTTAAAATTTTAACTTTTTGAATTTTTATTCTCAGTTCTTCCTTATACAAATACGAAAACGAAAACATATTGTGCAAAGGATTGGGAAAACAAGGCTAAGATATTCAAGGAAAAAATAAATAAAATTGTGGCTAACAACTGTTTCGAGAATACGCGAAATCTCCTTCATCAATGCTAAAGAACCAACAAACCTGAAATCGAAAGGACAAAATCTGACACAAAGAGAAGAATTAGAGTGGTATATATGCCCAAGTCGTGGATTGAATAATGTCAAACATTAATGCCTAAACGTGCATCAGGGCAAAGATGACAAAGTTTCATTTTGTATTTGAAAGAAACCTGTTGTCTTTTATGAAACTTACGACCAGATTCCTGAAAACTCTTACTGCAATGTGTTTCTTTCATATGCAGACCTCCTATCATAGGCATAGTTGGAATTCCAAAAATAATGTGTGGGGGTGTAGAAGATCAAATATGAGTTACACTTCTGAATTTGATCTATCCTCGAATTATAAAAGTATAAATTATTCTTGTAGGGTCGTAAGCTATATTTTATTGGTCATGAAATGCGATTCATAAACACATTAGGTCAGTATAGTTGTGCTTCAATGTTGTCACAAGCATAAAATGTTGACACCACCGGTTTACATAATACTGATTCTCTGTTTATAACATTTATATTACTGCAGTTAGATGATGGATATAAATGAATGCTCTTTTAGGTTAATTTATTAGAATGTAACCGAAAGATTATTTTCAGCATTGTATCCTCCATTTGATTGTCAACCCCCCAACACACATGCACACACTTTAAGATCCGTTAAACATGTGGGTCCGTAAGTCCTTCCGAGAGGTTAGTGGTAGGGGAAGGAGGGTAGGGTTCCTGTTGACCCGGTCTAAATTGGGTGGCTCTCCCCGGCCGTCCAAACAGTTACCTTTCACCTTTCTGGTAAGTCAGACAGTCTGGGTCTCAACAACAACACTCTAAGATCCTTACTGTTCGCCTATTATAATAAGTTTACCTGAGATAGAGAAAATTTTGAAGTAAGAATTTTCAGTAATATGGTTGTAAGCTTTATAAAAAAAATATAAATACAAAAATAAAATATTTCAGCTTTGCATTGATGTAATTTTTATCATTAATTTTGAGCATTATTCAATCCATGACTTGGATATATATGCACACCTCTGTTTGTGTCCATTTCGTCTTTTTGACTTGTTGGTTCTATAGCACTAACAAAGGGGATCCAGTATATCCTCGAAACAGTTTCACGCTGCTTTTTCCTTTTATTATCGATTGAATATGTTGTCCAAGTTTCCCTTATCATTTGCACAAAAAATATTTTGCTTATTGGTGTCCATATCGGCTATAAAGTATCCAGCATTGTAGCCCCATTTGATCTTTGAACCCCTGACCCCCGCTCCCTTCAGAGATTCTGGCAATGCCTATGAGAAAGGCTTGTATACGACAACGAAACATACTGGATCTTTTAACAGCAGCTGCTTATGCTTGGATTTAAAATACAGAATCATTTTGATTACGTGTTACGACTTTTTTATACCTTTGAGAGACACAATATTTTGAAGGATGTTCCCATATAGCTGTATACTACCAACATGGCTGCCAGTTTTGTAGCTATTGGGGATCATTCAGCTACATAATAAGAAAATCATTAAAATATGATTAGCTATGCATTTCTGTATAAGTAAATTTCTTAGTTTAAAACATTTTAGCACATAAAACAACATGATTCTTAATGAATGCACCGAAACTAAATGTATGTTGGTTTAGCACGCCCGAGTTATCTTGTGTTATTCATTTGTAAACACATCTCTTACTTTTGACATGTTCAGATGTGTTATTTCATCATATCCTGAGGCGGGGCACAATCCAATATTTTTGGTACCCCCAAAAATATAAATACAAATGTTAAAATATAATACAATCCAATAAGGTTTAAAATACAAAGAATTAATGTATATCACAAAAGTCAACGACAAGCTAAATTTGGGTTTTATAGCTGCTCCGGTTCTTGTGTTATTACTAAACAAGAAAAATTAATCATGCATAAAGCATTGATTATGAAACACTTTCTAACTGAAATGCAATTTTATTTTACCACCTCTAAAATGCTGGATGACAGGAAGTAGATTTAACGATAATAATATCACATATAAAAAGTTATTACATATTTTAGAAAAAATACGGATTTGAGAAAAAATCAAGAAACTTTTGAAATTTCTAAAGATAAACAATAATTTATTTACAATTTAAATTTAAAAGCACATATTTTATTTAAAGGCACATAACTACTGCAATAATAATCATTAGTTATGTAAAATCTGGGTTGTTAATAAATTAAATGTTTCTGTCAAAGTATTCAGAATCTCGACTCGACAAATGAAAGTGCCCCATTATATGTAATCTATGGTGAACTAGTTTCGATATGATAGAAATGATTTTTGTTTAAGTGAGGGATATTCATAGGACACAATAATTACTTTATGGGAAGTTTTTAAGTGTTATTTTAAGAATATGTCTGTTAAAAAAATAATTTATAATCCATTCAAAATGACACATTTATCCCTAGTTATGTTAAAAGAATTCTTTAATTTGAAGCTTAAAACCATAAACATAAAAAAATTTCGAAAACGATTTCTAAATTAGTTAGTTCTCTGTACTATAGGGTCCAAATAGAAAACTAAATCCGGCATTATGAGAGTTTTGATTGTCACCTTTACTTTTCCGAAATCATGACTATTGTCTGTGTTTACAGTTTTTAAATATAGCTAAACATATCTTGTAATAATTTAACAACATAGATTAAAGGATACAAACTTCTGTTGCCAAATGCTAAAAATTAATTTATTGCAAAAACTCGATGTTTTATAAGAGTGTCTAATTTCCCTCTCAATTGTGCTTGCTGATAAGGCATCCTTGGGCCAAACCAAAGAGAGCCTTTTGAGGGAAAATATTGATATGTTTTTGCTGACAGTTCAATGAAATTTATGAAAATCAAAAATTTTAAATTTTTTAAATAAGTGTCAAGATTGGTATATAGGTGCCGTCAGGATCTCGAACAGGGGAGGGAGGTCGAAGATCAAATGTGGTTGTTTACAGTGATGGATTTAATACTCCAATATGGACTCTATATAGAACATAATGCAATTATATATGAAGAACTAACCTAATCATTATCAATGGATGGTTATGAGGCCTCCTACATAACTGCAGTTGCACGATATGTCTCCTTCGATACTACACTAATGTCATAACATGCACTAAAATTTGTCAAAATATGCATGCAACTATGCATCAAAAATTCAAGAAATAATCACTTATAAAATAAAATACATGTATTTATATATTTTGTTCGAATATCATTTATGCATCTGAAAGCATTTAAAAACAGGGAATTTCACCCAAACTCAAGCAAACTATTATTGCAAATCAAAAGTTTTTATATCATTATTCAAATGCAGTTAAAATTTTCATATAGTGAGTAAATGTTATTGCTGTAACCAACTAATGTGTTTTTCTAAGTTCTTGACACGTAGACTTTGTTGTTTATCATCTAAAATCATTTTAATGCCAAAAATGTTCTTTTAATATTAACTGATATTATTGGACAGTAATCGTAATCTTTAGAACTAAAAGTGATATTTAGTTTTCAATATTTTATGCTGAAAACGATTTAGTTATAACTGCGTGTTCACTCTCCAGTTTTTTTTCTTTTTTTTTTTCTCTGAAATGTGGATAGCAGATTTTGCAAGCTGATCTGATATTTTTTCTGAATAATTTTTTCTCGCATTTACACAATATAATAACACCACCTGTAGACAGCTTTTTCTATGATTATAAATGCATGATTTTATTCGGTTTGATTTACTAGATTTAATTTTAGGCATTTTTACTCAATGCTTATATAGAAAATTTTACACAACAGCTCTTTGAAAAAACGTATGTAAAACGTCAGGTACTCGTATAAGTTGCTTTCCATTTCTTTTACCAAACCTGTCACTTGTTATTTTACCCTGGAAATATTTCACCATTTCTTATGATATTTTCATAACCTTAGTACGTCATGTAATTTGGGTGTTGAATGTGAAATATGTTTAGCTTTGTACAATGTTAACTTATCTAGCTATTTTAAAAAGGTAAAAAAATAGTTAAAATATAAAAAATGCAAGCTAAAAGAAAATAAAGTACTTGAAATATGCATCTAAAGGCCTTTTATGTATTTACATGCTCTATAATTAAGTGTTCAAATATGCAATTGCATATACAGATATGGAATTTCATATAATTCGAGTTTTAGTCATATTCTTAATCAATATATTACTTTTATAAATCAATATTTTTATAAAATTTTTCGACTGTGATTGTTTTTAAAACGTGTTTGTAAATATATTTTTAAATGGACTTTCAATAAGACATTTAGTTCAAACTATCACATTTTTTAAAGTATACGCACTGCAGAAATAAATTAGTAGTTGCCGAATTTTGGTTTTGAAGGATCCCATCACATTAGCTACTTTTCTAAATGTCTATAAATGTAAAATTCCTACAAAACAGCCACTTCTACCGTTCTAAAAATCGGCACATTTATTTTCTTGCATAAAATTATGCATAAAGTACATTTTCATGAACTAAATATAAGAATAATTGATATTTTTAATTTTGATGTGAACCGGCTAAAGTGGACGCCACATTTGTAGTTTAGTCAATTTTTTTTCTGTGAATATCTTAAAAAATGATCAACACTTTTAAGACTTACAATAGAATACATTCACAAGTATCTGGGAGAAAGAATTGTATGGATACATTTCGATCGCTTAAAGCCACTCAAAGTCAAGGTACTTTAAACAGACTCAAAGTTACAACAATATTTACAACCAAATGAGTGATGTGTGAACTAATATAGCGGGACACCATTAGCGTTATCCTTCGACCTTTGTCGGCTTCGCTCGCCCCGTAGGGTGAAATCACATCTCTCTGAGCTTGACAAGTCAAGATAGGCGGAAGGGCGATAATCTCCGTTACCCTAAAGGGTTTTCATTGTTCCCCATGCCTGGGGTGAACATTCATTCTCCCCAGCCCCCTAGTCCAGGTATTAAAATTCCCACGTCGGCGATTCAATTTGAAAACCTAGCGATTAACGAAATGACAGGCCAAACCCCGTAAATATTTCTATACTTAGATATTTCGTCTAATATATCCGTTTTATATTTTATAGTCGTCTAATTCCTTAGATATATAGGATGTGTCTTGATACATAACCTAGCGCGGAGGTGGTGATTTTATCCTTTGACCCTACCAGCGCCCTGTCGAACTTTACACGCTGTACTAAGGGTTTTCATCATTTTTACAACTGCCTCAAATTTTAAATGGTTTCCGAAAGCGGATGTATAACCGGAATTAAAGTTGTACATCAAAATTAAAATGTTACTCGACTCGAAACTCTATTGGTTAAATATTCATTATAACATATTTTGCATCATGATAAATTAAAAAAAAAAATAATCTATATGCAATAGTTTCTGGTAAGACTCCTATATTCGAATAATGCTGCTTAGTTTCGGGTATACGCTGCATCTTTAGGAGCCGAAAGCAAATAAAGGACATCAACCGAGTCAGGGCCGATCCTAGCAGGTGTGCAGTGCGTGCACCGCACGCGGGCGGCCAAAACAAGGGGCGGCCGCAGGCCGCATATAGTTCTATCAATCAAACAAAGTTTTTTAAAACTTATAATAAGTCGAATAAGTATGCTGAATTTTAAATAGTTATTGAAAAATCAAAATAAGTCCCATAGTTTAAGAAAAATAGAATGTTAATGCACAGTGTGTTGGTCCATTGTCCATTAATGTCTACTCTTTACACACATCCTTCATTTGATAGCGAAATTCGTGGCAGAGCCGGTAATACGGCATAGAAAAGGATACCAAATTTTAAATTTCTATCTAAAAATATAACCAAGGGGCATATTTTTGAGACGCCTAAGGATGTTTCGTTCCACTGTGCGGCGGCTTATTTATGTATACCACGGTCGGCACGCGGCTCGCAGATCAATGGTCAAAAGAAACTTTATTTTAGCGGTCCCCTTTGTAAATTAGAACTGAATTATTTCGGCAAAGTTAACACTTTCGCGAAGGCGGCATTCCGGAACTGCGGCGGCCCAAAGGACGGACCGCTTCTTTTTCAAACTGTTCCTAGGAGACGGCAATTTTATTGCGCTAAGCCTAACTCTCGAAAAAAATTCACTAAAAATCACCCGTTCAACACAGCATTCTACTATTTTCAGGAATAAAGAAAATTCTTATTTTCTATTTGATGTATATTTTTCTTTCAAATTTTCTTTTATCAAAATATTAAAAATTTTAGCGTATTAAAAATAACTTACCTTGAATAAAATAGGTGTCAGTTAATCAGGAGTGTATATAGATTTAAATCAGTTATCAGGAGTGTATAGATTTAAATTTTGAAACTAATGCATCTAAAACGGGTTTCAATTTATCTAGTTTTTAGGCATTACTATTAAGAGTAAAATGAAGGTAACGTAATATTCTTGGCCTAACATTTTAAGGAAGAAAATATTGATTAATTGGTAGAACATGGTTCCAAACAAGTAGCAAATTTTAAATTTCCAGTCGATGAGAGTGGCAGAAAATTTAGCTGTTCATATTATAACAAAACTTTAGTGAACGGGGAGAAAATAAATCGCGCGTGGCTCTGATATTCCATAAAACTAAATCGTATTTTTTGTTTTGCATGTAAATTGTTTGGTAAAGATAGTTCAACACAACTTGTAAGGACTGGCTTTTCTGATTGGCGTCATTGTTCGGATTACCTTAATAAGCATGAAAACACTCTAAAACACGTAAACCCTTATAAGATCGTGGTGCGAAATAAAGACGAGGCTGGAAAATAATTGTACTATTGACGCGGAACAACAAAATGTTTACAATCGAGAGAAAAAGCGATGGCTCGCCATCATTGAAAGAATGATTGCTGTAGTACAATTTTTAGCCAGTCAAAATTTGGCATTCAGAGGAACTAGTACGAAGTTGTATCATAGAGATAATGGTAATTATTTAAAGGCAGTGGAGATGTCGGCCAAATTTGATCCAGTTATTTCAGAACACCTTAATAATGTCAGTAAATACAAAGATAACAAAAGACGTATTCCACACTACTTAGGGCAGCATTTTCAAAATGAAATAATTAATATTTTAGCCGAATCTATTCGTAATGAGATAACACGCATTGTCAAAAAAGCCAAATATTACACTATAATTCTCGACTCTACACCAGATATTAGCCACACAGAGCAAATAATGTTTGTAATTAGATGTGTGAACACTACTGATGGTAAGGTAGATATTTTATAATTTTTTCTAGGATTTTTTCCAGTAACTAATACCACTGGAGAAGGTCTGTGCAATTTTCTATTAGAGAAGCTATTACCTAGTCTGCAGCTCGAAGTTAAAAATATACGGGGTCAGAGCTACGACAATGGATCGAACATGAAGGGGAAAAATATAGGGCTTCAGAAACGGATTCTCGATATCAATCCTAGAGCATTATACGTGCCGTGTGCGGCTCATACATTAAATCTCGTCGTTAATGACGCTGCCAGCTCCAGTGGTGAAATTCCTGTTTTTTTTTATATGGTACAAGAGGTATATAATTACTTTTCTGCGTCCTCATATCGATGGGATTTACTGAAAAAATACGTGAAAAGTCTAACTTTAAAACCATTAAGTGAAACAAGGTGGGGAAGTCGTATCAATGCTATTAGACCTCTAAAACAAGACCTAAAAACATTATTACCGCATTAAATGCCTTAATTGAAGATACCACCAGAGACATGAAAACAAAAATGGGTGCTGAATCAATAATTAAAAGTCTTGAAACATTTAAATTTTTGTATTCAATTTTAATTTGGGATGATTTAATATTAAGAATTGATGTATTGAGTAAAATGCTTCAAAATCCTAAATTAAACATCGCGAAATGCATTGAAGGCTTAGATAATCTTAAAAAATATTTAGATCTGACGATAATTTTAAACTATTTGTCGATTCAGCAACAACACTTGCTAGAGATTTAGGTATTGATCTCGAATTTCCCATGTCGAAGCTCAGGAAAAAGGTCCGTTTATTTGATTACGAGGGTAGTGATGAACCAGTTTCAAATCTCTTCCAGCAATTCAAGACTGTTTTCTATTTTGCAATCTCTTTGGTAAATGAAAGATTTACCTTATTATCTGAGTGCCATTCAATATTCTGCTTTCTATGAGTTTCACAACATTTCTAATGATGATCTCATGAAAGCCTGCATTGACTTAGATATTAAGTTACAGGTACAGGAGGAAGTATTGTGAAAGATATAGACGGTATACAACTCTTTAATGAAATAACTTCATTCAAAGATATTTTTGCAGGTAAAAAACAGCCAATTGAGATATTAGAAATTATAGTCAAAAATGAACTCATTCCCTGTTTTCCAAATTTTGCTCTAGCAATAAGAAATTTTTTAACCTTACTTGTTTCTGTGGCTTCAGGTGAAAGAAGTTTCAGTAAATTAAAAATTATTAAAAATTACTTGAGAAATAATATGACAGAAGAAAGGCTTTCAGATTTGGGCATCATCTCTATTGAATCCGAAATCTCTGAAAAAATTGATTTCACCGAAATTATTGACAAATTTTCTTCTCAGAAAGCCAGAAAAGTTATTTTATAGTTAATTATTAGGTAGTCTTAGTAGAAGGACTGATTTATATACTTTTCGTTTCACGAGATTTATGCTTTAGTACTTTTTTTTATTAGATTATATTTTCTGAGTAAATACTGTTGTTTTGCATTTCTAATTATAAAATGTCTATTTTTATTTCAAAGGTAATATTTTTGTTTGTTTATAATTTTGTTAAAGTATTTTGTCGCTATTATAACCTATTAGCTGGCCTAAAAATAAAGTTTTGCACTTCAAATTTTATTTGCATTTTTATTAATGTTTTACTTTTTACTCTTATACAGGTAGATGAATTTATAACGTCAACGTTAAGTATTAGTCAAAATATGAAAAATTCTCTAGAGGGGCGGCACATTAGGTCTTTGCACGCGAGCGGCCGACACCCTAGGATCGGCCCTGAACCGAGCCATATTGCTGATATTACGACGACGTATTGTTGTTCTACTTTAACCTACATATGTACTAGTCCATAAACTACTATACAGTAAATATGAAAGGGAGTGACAAAAATAGTGCGTTTAAAGGCTACTATTCCGCCAAGCCTTACTTTATATTCATTTTAAAGCTATAGATCGTAAGAATTTTGCATTTTTTTTAAGTTTCGGTGCGCGACAGTTTCTCTCTCGGAGCAATTTCAGCAATTCAAAGTTAAATTCGATAGATTTTTAACTTACTTGCAGACGCAGACAAAGTTGGTTTATGCCCTCCCCCCCCCCTCTCCCATTCTTTTGATCGGTAAAATTAGTAAAATGTCATATTTGTTTAGTGATACAGAGTGATATTCTTTAAATTCTTAAGCGTCGAAATATTAAGAAAAATCAAATTCCTTCAAAAGAATAAAGAATTTAATTGTTATGAAATAAACATATTGGGGGATTTTTACAATAAAAAGGGTTGCTCAATTCATAACGTCCGATAATATGACGGGGAAAATGACCGTAAGATCAAGATGAGAAAACCCAAGAAACTGCTATATTCGGAAATAATCCGTAATTTTAGTCATACAATAATAGCTGAAATATTCTTGAAAAATTAAAGTATTATATGGGAGGGAGGGGGTGCTTTGAAATTATCACAAAAAGCATTTGAATTCTTCATGGTAAATTAATTTTTCTATGATGACCTTGAAAACAATTGTATAACACTTATAAAGGCCTATAACAATAACATTGATATGATTTAGAATAAGATTTAAGAAATGAGTAATAATAAATGTTTAAAATATTCAGAAACTGGATAAATGAAAAATCTAAATTTTGAAAACTTATAAGAAATGGAAAGGATGGGGAAACTGACAATGACTTAGATTTAGGAAAAACACCTAAAGTTTTGAAAAATTATTTAATTTCAAAAATGATAATATAGCAATAATAAAGGCATGTTGGCAATATTGCTCATCAAAAAATAAACATATTTCTGATAATTTGTCTGTCTTATCAGAAAAAATAAATTTTGTATTTTGCCAAACTCTTAAATTTTCTCTAATTTTTAAAAATCTCCCCCTCTGCCTCAAGAGCCAAATAATAGATTTTATAAAAGTAGATCCACTAAGGAGAGTTTTCCTTACTAATAGACATAGGAGTGCCTCACAATTAACTTTTATATAAATATATGAAATAGATAAATTGTCTGTATCTGTTTTATATTCTACGTGTGGCCTACATTATACAATGTATCCTTTAGCTAAAATGTTTAATTAGGCCCTTCTAAAAATATTTGGCCTTATCATACGTAATGTGCCTTTTTTCAAAAGGTAGCTCCCAGCCCTTTTGAAATCCTGGAATGAACTATATATATATATATATATATATATATATATATATATCATTTTTTTAAAGAAATTTAATTACTTATATTTTAAATACCAGTGGCCTATATTTGATTGAAAATGGTCTGAATAGCATTTGTGGTGCAAATAAAATAGACTTAATGTTGGGCTGGAGAAAAATCCCTTTAGGCTGGAGAAATATTCCTTTATATATAAATCAGGTACTAAATATATTAAATACCCCTATTTCCCTGTTCCACATATAATGTAAGCAATTGAAAATTGGATTTCATGGTGTGAATGCCTGGTAAAAATAGGCCTGTAACAACACCCAAAAATTAAGTATTATACATCATATATGCAATACAGGCACTAAAGGTACTATATCCCTTTTTCCTTGCATTACCATACAAGTTGTAAGTGCATGAATAGTGTAATAGATGAAAATAATTTGAGAGAATGACACGCGTGTGGAGCCCCTATATCTTTCTGTCATATATTACTACGGTACGGAAGGCTTTTGAAAGATCCTATCACATTAACTATATTTCTAAATGTCTATAATTGAAAACAGATAGTTCTAGCATTCTAAAAATCGACTATTTATTTTGTTTTGTGTAAAAATATGCATAGAGTGAATATTCACGGATTTAATACTAAGACATTTTTTTTTTTATTTTGCTATGGGCCGGCTCAAACAGATACCATTTTGATAGCATAGCTAATCTCATTCTTTTGGAAACATCTTTAAAAAAGGACAACACTCTAATACATACAATAAAATTTGTTCATAAAAATCAGAGAGAAGGACATGCCTGTGGAGTTCTCCATCTTTCCGACAAATATATCGACGGTACGGAGGGCTTTCGAAAGATCCCATTACATTAACTATTTTCCTAAATGTCTATAAATGTAGATTTTCTTAAAAACAGAGAATTCTAGCATTCCAAAAATCGTCTAATACATTATTTTTTACATAAAAATAAGCATAAAGTTAATATTCACGTGTTACATAGAATAATCCAGTTTATGTTTTTTTATTAATTTTCTATTTTTTTTATTTTGATGCGGCCAGGGCATTTTTTTATTTTGATACGGTGACGCCATTTTTGAAATATATTCCATTTTCTTCTGTGAATATCTTAAAAAATGATTAACACTCTTTTAAACATACCATAGAATGCTTCCACAAGGATCTGAAAGAAGGATTTGTATGGATATCCGTTGATTATTGCTGACATTTAAACCGGCGGTATTTAGAGCATTTTTGAATGATACTTATGCGCGACTGCACAAAGCACTTATTCAAATATGTACTCTGAACACGGGAACAGTTTGGCCAGAGTCAGAGGAATCGAACGTGAATCCTCTAAGTGATTTTTAACCACTGGGTTGTCCAGCCCCCTAATGTTAAGCTAATTTGAATTAAAAAAATCTCGTATTATTCAGAGAACTTTAGTACCGCACAAAGTTTCGCCGTTGTCCGAAACTTCGATTTTCGGTTACAGACGACACGCACATGAGACAAGACAATTTATTTTACTACATGAGATAAAAATATATGAACCATGGGTATTTCTAATCAGTGGAAATGAAACAAAATAAAATTGTTAATTAATTATTTTGTATGTCAGAATTTTTCTCGTAGATCCATGAATAATTAATAAAATAATACTCTTATTTCCAAATTTTGCTTTTGTAATACTCAAAGTTTTCCACACATGGAATATTTTAGATTACATGAAAAAATTCTTATACATGAAATCTACGGCAACAAACTGTCCTCAGAACTCCCGAACCTTTCTGTAAAATGCTATTGTATGTAACTCTCCCCCACTCACACACCCAGACAAAAAACACATATGGAAATTTATAGCTTTATACTGATTTTAAAGTTAGATGTTTCAGTCTACTTCTGCGTTAATAGTCAGGGCCGTGACAAGGGATAAGACGGCGAGGTGACGTCCTCGGGCGCCGTCTCACAGGGACGCCGAAATTGAAATTTTTATTATTAGTTTAAAAAACTAAAAATTGTTTTTAAACAAAGCACTGTGCTTTCTCTAGTTCTAAAACCGGAACGTCAACAGAAATGCAGTGCTTTAGTAATAATAAAATATAAACATAACTTTAATAGTCTTTCCTCTAACAACTGGGATTCAACTTGAATTAGGTAATTAAATAATTATAAAAAAGGTAATCCTTCAGGAAATTATAACTTTTGTAAATTGCCTTTTTCCTCGATTCAAGACGATACCTAAATTAAAGCACCGAGAATTAATACCAGATTTCAGGAAACAGATTAATTTAAATAATACCGTTTCCCTTTCAATTTAAGGCTCAATGAAGGATAGAAATAAAAATTAACATTGCTTGAAAAAATAATTAAACTTTCACATATTTAAAGCACCATATGAATCAGGATAGAAGAAAGGGCCATCACCCTCAAACCAAGTTCATTGTTCACAATACAAAAATTTGAACACTATATCTCCCTTTGTAGTTAAAACACCTCGCTGGCTTAGCTAGAAACAAACTCAAAAAATGTTTGCATTTTTAACTATTAAAGTTTCTTTCAAAAAATTCTGATCATTAATATTGAGCGCATTTTTAGAGTCAAATAAGTAAACTAAATTTGGACACTTAAATGAAAATGATATTTAGCATTTTTATGAAACAAATAGTTTTACTTGTACAATCGAGGCTACACAGCATTTCTTGTATAGAGAAGTAATTCTCGATTATGTATGAAAATTCAAGGTAGTGATTCTCCACAGAATCTATCAAGATTTTCTTTGTTTTCACATATACTACTATACATAACGTACTGGTATACGTCCCATATGACTATTTTTTTTCCTTTCAGCACATAGTATATGACTATATGTAAAAACAATTTTGATGAGTCAAAAATCAAATTCTTGTATTTATTTTGAAGGTTATAGGTTATACGCGTTTTGGAGCATCCCTGAATATGAATTAATCAATGTTAACCATCTGTCTATTTCTTTGTGGGTACAATAGTATTGAACAAGTTGATAATACAGAAAAAAATTTGGTACGATTATTTCAATCGGTAAATGTTAGAAGCCTATTACCTGTTGGGGTAAACGGATCAAAGAATAGATCTTATTTTTTTATCATACTTTTCAAATTCGGAAAAATAAGTAAACTTAAACATATGAAGTGTTAGAGAAATATTTATGTATTTATAATGTCAGCTTTTTAACACGAATGTCATCATTTACATGAGGTTTATATGCACTGTTCTTGAGATAGTTTATGGTTTTGGTCAAAAATAGAGCAATTCAAAAAAAAATATATAAATTCCCTATTTTCAAATGGGTGAATGCTTTATAAACAAACAGCTTAAATCCTAAATGAATGGACATCATTATTTAGAAATTATCCCGATCTGCTCTCGAGATATTAAAACATTTATTCATCTATATTTTTTTTAATGTAGTGCCATATCTTTCGAACAAATTGAATAAATCGAATAAAGTTAGGTGAGCATTTTTTAATCGATGAACATCACTCAGAGATCTATTAATTTTCGGAGGAAACGAACCAAGTAGAAAGAAATCTAGTTCTGAATATTTATTTTAGAAAATCAAATAAATAATATAAAAACACAAGATGATAATATGCGCCCCACTCAAGATATATATATTTTTTATCTTTTTTTGAAAAGTAATTCACATTTAAAAAGTACAAACGTATGGTCCGCGTTTTAAAAGTATATATGCATTGTCCGCGTTTTAAAGGTGTATACGCATGGTCCGCGTTTTCACGGTGTATATGCATCGTCCGCGTTTTAACGGTGTATATGCATCGTCCGCGTTTTAAAGGTGTATACGCATAGCCCGCGTTTTAACGGTGTATATGCATTGTCCGCGTTTTAAAGGTGTATACGCATGGCCCGCGTTTTAATGGTATATATGCACCGTCCACGTTTCAAAGGTGTATTCGCATGGTCCGCGATTTAAAGGTGTATATGCATGGTCCGTGTTTTAAAAGTGTATAAGCAAGTTTAAAAGTGTATATATTAAAGTCAGATCAAAATTTTTGCTCTCAGACTGCTTACATTTAAAATAAAGTACATCCATTTTCCCGATTTTATGAAGTCTTTTTAAAACTCGCATTAGCAGCAACAAATAAACTGTTGAACCATCTCAGGAGAGATGTTTTTCTAACTCACTGAAGAGAAAATGCAGTGTCAAGAGTCTAAGGATTAAAAGAGAATAAAAAAAAAGTATTTGAAATATAAGTTTTAATTGAATTTAAAAAAAATAAAATTGCCTTCGCGGTTTGAGTTTTATCCGTGTTTTGAATTCCGAACATGGGCTCCATTTATTACCAGGCAAATGCTTACACAGATACAGAATATGCATACAGAGAGAAATACTGTATTTTACAACTACACACAACTCTTCAAAAACTGAATCGCACTGTATTTCTATAAATGCTATGCAAAAATATGCTGTGAAGACGGTTGTGTATACTTAATTTCTAAATACTTTTAGCTTCCTGGACGGGAATATTTCTTGACATATGGGAAATAATAAAAGACAGTCTGGCTAGAATCTGTTTCTTATAACATTTTCTCCCAAACTATAAATGGGACCTCAAAAGAAAAAAAAAATTACATTAGTTTCAGAAGTGTAATATTTTTCTCTTTTGGCGAGTTAGAATATATTTCAAAATCAAAATTACAATAATTTGCGGAGGGGTTTGTGCTTGCTAAAAAAATGTATGCATATCTCTTTGGGGGGGTATCCTTTAAGGGGGGCTCTAGTGATTCTAGGGGCTCCCAAGAAGCTAATACCTCAATTTGATAGTTCTATGAGTTGTCCTCGGTTTCCCTCAAAGACCAACACGGGTGTTTCGCAGATTTAGCTAGAGGGCAGTTAACGCCTTCCCTCTGAAAACCAGTTTCGCATACACACAATATGTTGCAATTCTGATAAACCGCGGACGTGTCTTTTTGCAAGACACACACAGATATTCGCGAGCTATACACAGTTATACACAGACTATATACATATACTACCTAACTGGGGACCTATGCCAAAAGTCAACCAAACTTTTTTCAGAATATTATCTGTCATTAAATAGCACATTTCTGCAAAAATCCAAAGCGAGGACGTCCCCACTTGCCGGTGCGTCCCCACTTGGAAGGTGTGTAAACATATGAATGTCCCCACTTCCCACCATACGCCAACACACACACACACACACACACACACACACACACACACATACTTTCACACACATACTTACACACACACACACACATACTTTCACACACACACACACAGACATCACTTCAAAAATGTTGGATTCGTGATCAGGGATGCTTGAAACGTGCTCTCCCATCGAAAACTCGAATTCGAATTTTTGACCCCGTCACAATACTTTCCTTATACATTATGTATATAAGGAAAGTAAAAATTGAACAAACAGGTAAAATTCTACCAGAAGCAGAGATACTAACGAACAATTTAGTAAAATTCCTGAAAGTAATGTGGGCAACCATTTTATATTATTTCTTTTGACCCAGACGATTCAACCTATCCGACAGTGTAAGATATCTGTTTGGACGGCCGGGACAGTGCTACCCAATTCAGATCGGTACCCAGTGGGGACGACAGAGGGGCCGAACCCTTTTTCCCATACCACCAACCTCTCGGAAGGATTTTCGTATCCACAGATTTAATTTACCCGTATTCTGTGTAAACATGGGTATAGTTTGGACAGAGTTGGGGATCGAACGCGAGTCCCCCGAGTGAAATTCCCGCGCCTTAAACACTGGGATATCCAGCCCCTAATCATTGTATATTGATCAAACTAAAAGTGACTCAAAGTACCGCTTGCAAAAACGCCAGAATTTTGTCAAAAACCAAGAAATCAAGCAATCTCAATCGCTAATCATTGTTGGATGACTAGTGACCAGTTCGATATTTCTTTTGCCCCATTATTCAAAAATCGTCTTTTATTTTCGATTTGTATTTCATTGTAGCTTTTTACATAAATAAAAATCCGAGTAATTTGGTAGATGGGTCAATGTCACCCTATTTTTCCATGCCTAATTTTTGTTTCTTTGTTTTGCTTTTTTTTGCACGTTGAGTTCATATGCTCTGATTTTATTTATTTATTTTTCATATTTAATGCTGCTTAAGTTCATATATCCCTGATTTTCTATTTGTTTCTCATTTTATTCTATTTTCGCCACACTAGGTAGTGCTACTATATTGTGCTCTGTCGTTTAGCTATCTTGTTAGACCAGAGCTATTTTCTGTCTGACTCATGCTCATTTGAGAGTTCGGGTCCCCATTTGCTGTATCTAATAAGAAAAGCCGATAATTTGTGAAATGTACTTACGCCTAGTTATCTTTATTTATTCTGCATTTTACGTTTTGATCCAGTTTATTATATGCTAATCACAGTTTGACTATGTATTCAAGTCAGTTAATAGAATCATTGTGCAACAAACACTTTTCCTCATTTACATTCGTTGGGGTACACGACCTGTGCCTTTAAATATACCAACAAATATTGACCGCAAATCTGTCAAAACCCCATATTATACCCCATTAAGTTGCCAACATTCGTGCATTTGTGGTCACGTTTCATTGACCAGGATCTTCAATGTGTCTGTCTCTTTGCCCTTCAAGAAAGACGACTTTCTTTGACCTTCTAACTTCAATTCTCTAATACCCAGAATTAGATACCACTAATCCTTGTATTCAATTGTATTAGAACAAAAGAAGAAATTGGATAAGGCAAATCGCTAGAGAACAATTCTTGAATTACGGTTTGTGAATGTGTTCTTTTAATTTAGCACTATAATTTTGACAAAGACAACTTCCCAGTAAAGACGTATAGAAAAACCGCGAACCTCTGCTGAGTTATATGATCAATTTATTAAACTTGGTTAATCATTTAAAGTAAAAATTTTGCTGTATTAAACCATTGGGTTGAGTTCAAATACAATAATTTAAATATATTATTTTTATGGTTTTTCATAGTTCAATTGAAAACAGTATTCTAAATTGATATCCAAAAGTGATTATGTTACTATAGAAATCATCTTGTCAATGGATGCAGACAGATAAGTTTTAATTGTTGTAGTTTTCATAGTACTGTGCAGTTAGCTTTTGCCGTAGCTTATACGGAAGAAAATTACTCAAAAATTGGAATTGTTTCGTGATATTTTTGAAATAATTTTAACACACTTATATTTTCTCCAGAAAAAATGTCAGGTTGTTATTAAATATAAGTTTAGCTAAATGGTTCTCTTTAAATGGTTACAATTGGCATTTGGTTGAATCTGAGTAAAAATTAATAGTCGTTTCATTGGAAGACACTCTCCTTGCAGAGATAACAGCATCCGCGGACAGGTTTTGCTTAATAGGCACTCGTTATCATAGAATAGCCGATATATGCAACGCTAGCAAAAAAACTTACTATAAGCCGCAATTTTTTCTAATTTGTATGGGAACTGATAGTTTTAGTCCTTCCATGTAGCTGGCATCAAATTCTTATACAATTTAGTTGAGGCTGCACGATCTTGCAAAGACAAAGTTAATAAGCATAGAACCCGCCTGTGACGAGCTGATCCCTCCAAGAACACTAGCGCACAATAAGTTTGAAACCGGTTCATGGATGCTGCTATCTGCAATGAATGTCTCTTCCCAATTTTTAGGATCGCTCCTTACTGATGGATTTTGTAATTATGAGACTTTTTTTGTTTATGATTAAAATAAGCATACCAAACTTTATGGACATTGCTTGATTCTTTGAAGAGATAAGCTTCTTGTGGAAAAAATTCTTTCTCAAGAATATCTTCTTAATTAGCAATACTTTCCATTTTTAGTTATAAGTACGTAGAAAATCTTCACTCATTTTATAATTATGAATATATTTATTCTCTTTTTAATATTTTTAAATTTTCGATCAGAGGCATTTAATATCTCAAGAAGGCCACATTGAACGTTTTGTAAATAATATAACTAGCTTTGAAAAAATATATACACTGATTATTTTTATGAAATGTTTAAACATGTGATTTTTCATTTTTGAAAATCAGTGTTCAAAATATAGATTTTTTGCACTAATACAAATCCCCCGAAAATAATTAAATTTCTGAAATTCATGGATTGAAATAAATGTAGCTACTTTCATTCGATTTGCTTCATTTGTTCGAGAGATATCGTATTCCATAGCTTCGCAGATACTGACACATACAAGTGATAGGGAAAAATAATCACGTGATAGGGAAAAGTAATCACATGACAGGAAAATACATCATAGGGATACTAACGTGTACATCCATTAAAATCAGAATAGTCTGATTTTTGATGCCATTAAAGTACTTTCCCTTTTCCTATACTATGTATTGCAGAGAAAAACTCTAATATGGGTAGCATATAACTTTCTCTGCAGACTCATATTCACGTTCTATTTATTTCTGTAATAATTCATTATATTCAGTTTAATTGCACAAAATAACCCCCATAATTATTTAAAATTGCCCTGAATTTGCACTTTTAATTCAATTTTCGTTCGCATTTAGTAAATGGACTTATTACTTTTCCTGCAATACATGGTTATGTATAGGGAAAGTATTGGAATCCTGTCAAAAATCGCAACTCGAGTTTTCGACTGATCTACACGTTTCGAGACCTCTAGAATACGAAAAAACTATTTTAACATGACGTCTCTGTGTGTGCTTGTCTGTGTGTGTCTGTCTGTGTGTCTGTCTGTGTGTCTATATGTGTGTCTGTGTGTCTGTCTGTGTGTCTGTCTGTGTGTCTATGTGTCTGTGCAATGTATGTATCCACTCTAACTCAAAAACTAATGGACTGAATTTCATAAAATTTGGTAGGTAAGTCACTTGGATGTGATCATGGTGCTGATTAGTTTTTGGTACGATTCGTAAAAACAGAGCCCGCCTTTTTTTGCGAAATGGCCCGTAAAAATTTAATTTATCCGCTCCAGCTAAATTACTAATTGACTAAATTTCACAAAATTTGGTAGATAAGTTACTTGTTGGATACTCAGGTGTTGATTAGAATTTAGTATGATTCGAAAAAGAAGAACCCGCCTTTTCTTACGAAATGGCTCAAAAAAATTTCATGTATCCACTCTAGCTAAAATACTAATTGACCTAATTTCACAAAATTTGGTAGATAAGTTACTTGCGGGATACTCTGGTGCTGATTAGATTTTGGTACGATTCGGAAAAGAACAACTTGCCTTTTCTCACGAAATGGCCTGCCAAAATCGCCAAAATCTAAAAAAAAGGACTAAGTAGTGTATGCTCAAATGTATCAATTAAATTCTTATTTTATACGCAATTTTTGAAGGAAAATAATATAACACACTCCATTATACTTTAGGACTAACCGTTCTCAATATATTTGAGATATCTTGCAATTTTCTTACGCCGATTTCGATGAAATGTCCAATTACCAAACAAAAACAAAAATTGAATTAAAAATGCAAATTTAGTGTTATTTGGTTCAATTAAACTCAATCTAATGAATTATTAAAGAAATAAAGAAAATATGAATTTGAGTCTGCAGCGAAAGTCATGTGCTGCCCACATCAGATTTTTTTCAAAGGTGGCGTATCGAAAATGCGAAAACACTAAAATATCTCGTAAACGGCTAGTACTGGTGTAATGGGATTGGTCGTATTCTTTTCATCGTTAAATTTTACGTATAAAACAAGTGTATAATTGATATATTTGATCATACGTAGTTTTATATTTTATATTTTGACGATTTTTGAGGATCATTTCATAAAAAAAAGACAGGTTAATTTTTTCTGAATCGTATCAAAATCTAATTAGCAACAGGGTAATCTACAAGTAACTAACTTATTTACCAAATTTTGTAAAATTTGATTCATTAGTTTTTCATCTAGAGTGGATGCAGGCAACTTTTGCGGACCATTTCGCAAAATAACGGAGGTTCTTGTATCCCTAATCGTATCAAAAACTAATCAGCACTAGGGTTAAACGTACAAGTAACTTACCAACAAAATTTTACGAAATTGGGTCCATTAGTTTTCGAGTTAGAGTGGCTATATGCATTGCATACATAGACAGACGTCACGCAAAAAATAGTTTTTCGTCTTCTAGAGGCCTCAAAACTTGTAGAAACGAAAACTTTAGTTGCAATTTTGGCATGACTTCAAAACTTTCCCTATACATTACCATGCATTGTAGGGAAAGTAAATATCTGATGTGGGCAGCACATGACTTTCCCTGCAGACTCAAATTCATATGTTCTTTATTTCTTTAATAATTCATTAGATTGAGTTTAATTGAACCAAATAACACTAAATTTCCATTTTTAATTCAATTTTTGTCTTTTTTCTGTAATTGGACATTTTCCCAAAGGCGGCATAACAAAAATGCGAAAAATCTCAAATATCTCGAGAATGGTTAGTCCTAGAGTAATAGAGTTGTTCTTATTCTTTTAATCATCAAAAATTACGTATAAAACAAGCATTTAACTGATATATTTGAACATACCTAGCTTTTCTTTAGATTTTGGCGATATTTGAGGGCCATTTCGTAAAAAAAGGCAGGTTGTTATTTTCCGATTAATACCAAAATCTAATCAGCACCAGAATATTGTACAAGTAACTTATCTACCAAATTTTGTGAAATTTGGCCCATTAGTATTTTAGCTAGAGTGGATACATGAAATTTTTAAAGGCCGTTTCTCATAAAAAGGGGGTTCTGTTTTTACGAATCGTACTAAAAATTAATCAGCACCAGGGTCATACCCAAGTGACTTATATACCAAATTTTATGAAATTCGGCCCAAAAGTTTTTGAGTTAGATTGGATACATTCATTGCATAGACACACAGACAGACAGACACACACACAGACGTCACGCTAAAAGTAGTTTTTTCGTATTTTAGAGGTCTCGAAACGTGTAGATCCGTCGAAAACTCGAGTTACGATTTTCGTCATGATTCCAATACTTTCCCTATACATTACCATGTATTGCAGGGAAAGTAATAAAAAGGAAAATGCTACCGTTGCGTTATTTAAATAAAAGTTTGAAATATTAATTATATACCTAGATATATAAATAATTCTCTATTTAATGGGAATTTTACTGCTGATATATAGGGATTTGAAAAGATTTAGATACATTTGATGTGGGCAGAATATGACTTACTCTTCAGATTCAAATTTATTTCAGACACATATGCGGACATACAGACTGACGGATACTCAGATGGATTCAATAAAATAGATTTTTGTATTCTAAAGTTCTCAAAACGTATAAATCCATTAAATAATCGAATCTTAATTTTCGATCACATTTCTATACTTTCCCTATGACATTACTATGCATAGCAGCGAAAGTAAAAATATATGAAATTGAAAATCCCTAGTCTTCTACTCACACAGTGATTAAACGAAGTTGAAAAGCTTGAAGAATATAACATTTATAGATATATGAAATAACAAATGAACAATATAGTTATAGCATTGGTCAATATAAACTATTAGCATGTTATAAAATTCAGATTGATACTAAATTTAGTATATTAAATATTGTCTGAAACAGTGTCACATAAACGAATGGAGCTTTTTGAGTGACCTTTGTTACAAATATTACAATAAGTCAGTACTGGAAACCTATTAATTTTAAAGCTGTCAAATGTTTGGAAAACTCTTTCCTCCCCTCTAAATTGTCAAACGAAAATTTAAAAAATCATTAAAATATAAAAATTTCAATAATATTATATAAATGATGAGTTCTTATGTAATTTTTTATTCGAAAACGAATAACATAAACTTTAGAACGCTAGCACGAATATTCTCGAGATATTGCACGTTTTTCAAATAAATGTATCAAGAAAAAATCACTTAAAATTAAAAAGTAATAATTATTATGAAATATGTTGTCGATTTATATGCAATAGTATGTAATAGTTTTTTTTTAAATATTATTCTGGTGGATTAACATAACGAAAACGAATAACATAAACTTTAGAACGTTAGCACGAACTATTCTCGAGTTATTGCACGTTTTTCAAATAAATGCATGAAGGAAAAATCACTATTATGAAATATGTTATCGTTTTATATGTAATAATAGGTAATAATTTTGTTTTAACATTATTCTGGTAGATTAAAATAGTTTGAGTAAGATTTTGTATTTTGCTGCCTAACAATTCGTCAATAATCATTTATATATAAGAAAAGCTCTTTTCTCAGTAAGTCTATAATGCTTGGCAAATAATTTGGCGAACTTGTATACTAATTTAGTGAAATATCATGAACTTATCACCCCGGATTGACTAAAATATCGTCAAAATTTCAAAAATAACGCCGAATTCAATTACTGAGATATCTTAATACAGAGGTCTTTCGCATTGTATGGAAACGATTTTGTATTTACGTTTCTCGTTAGCATTTTGAGATAAAGATTTGGCATTTTTAATATAATCGTCTGTTACTGTTTTGTTTTGATTGGAATGTAAAATAAAAGATTTATTTTGAAAATGGCTCCTGAAATTGATAGATGGCTCGAATGTTACGTAAATGCGTTTTCCGAGGAAAAATATTCGTATCAACAAATTGTAAAGCGGTGTAAAAATCGAGGTTATTGCATTTCAAAGAAAGGTATTTTTAATATATCACATTTGAAAGAGAAAAAGCGTCTAGCTGAACGTAAAAATGAAAAAATGGCCGCAAAATCGCATCCTAAGACTGTTCGAAAGCGGGTAAATATCAAGAAAGTGAAGTCTCTGATCTTAAAAGAAAATCCACCCACTCAAAAATCCATTGCATCGAAACTGGGAATGTCTTCTGGTACTGTAAGTAAAATCATTTATAAAGATTTGAAGTTAAAAAAGATGTTTAAATCTAAAGTTCATCTGCATTTGCCAAAGCATATTGCGAAAAAAACAAAAAACAAATTGTAGAAAATTATATGAAAAACACCTAGCTGCCGATAAATGGAAATTTGTGGTAACACTCGATGAGGCACGGGTATATTTAAGTGACTGTAATGAAAAAAGAGCAATTTTCGATTGCTCAACTGACGAAAATGACCGTGCGAAATGGCTTCGTCAATGTACAGAAAAGTTCCCAAAGGGATTCATGATAGTTGCAGGATTTTATTACAACGGTAATCATAAATTGACCCGACCTACCCGGAGGTATACGGAAAAGAATGAACCATCGTCGCGACCGTAACCCTGCCGCTCTCGGCCCATGCCCCCTAGTCCAGCAACCACCGGCGGAAGCACCACCGGCCGAGGTTATTACAACGGTAAATTAAAACTTAAAAAAGTCTCAAGTAAAGCTAAAATTAATTCACTCTTCGATCAGCAGAATATTTTAGAACTAATTTTTGAAGAAGAAATTCCAACCTTATATGGAAAGGACATCAATAAATTTGAGCTTCATATTGACAAAGCCTCTAGTCACACGTCTAAATCAACTGCCGCATATTTAGAAAAGAAAGAATCAGAAACAGAAATAAAATGTATCCCATTTAATAAAATACCTGTAAAATCACCTGACGCTTCTCCTATGGACTTTTGCGTTTCCGGTTTGTTAAAACGAGCCTTAGGAAAACATACTGAACGGACTTTGGAAAACAACCCAAGAGGAGTGGGATAAAATTGACATGACGGTGCACGGTGTTAAGAAAAAGTTTATTTTCATAGAAAATTCGAGCTAAAGCTATAGTCAAGAATTAAGGCTATCAGATAGAAGCAAATCGACACAAGAAATACGCCCTTTATGCATAAAAATTAATTATCAAAATTGCTTCCATAAAGTGCAAACGACCTTTTGTATATGAACTTCATAGCTTATTGCGTATGCTATCAATATTGGTAATTGTTAATTTAAAGTGCCGAAATGGTTTTAGGCGAATAACATTTTGTAAAATAAAATTCAACTTTTGTGATATAAAATTAAAAGATTTCGATCCAAAATATGTTTTTATACATTTATACGGTTTTTAAAGAACATATAAGTATCACACACTTGAAAAACGAAAATTTTCATCCTTTTTCAATTTGGCAGCACGATTGCTCGAAAATTATAAGAGCTTTTATTTTCTCTTAAATACAGATTTAGAAAATAAATTTTCTTATACATAGTTTTGTCACTTAATATCTGTCTTTAATTGTTTCGAAGATATTTCTAGTGAAAGTATGAAAAAAAGAAAAAAAAAAAAAAAAAACCTTCATTCGGACAGATACAATTTAAAGTATTTTTCGAAAATAAAAATAGAGCTCTATCCCAAACCCAATTGTATACACTTCTAAGGCTATCGAGGACATTCAAATTCTTGCTTATTGTTCAAAGCTGTATTTTTTAGTTTTTGACATATAAGCATTACAAACTTGAAAAACGGAAAATTTTCAATCTTCTTCAAATTGACAACACGATTACTCGTAAACTATAACAGCTTTCATTAAAGATAAATACAGATTTAGAAACTAAACTTCCTAATACACATTTTTGTCGCTTACTATTTATATCTCTATTTTATAGTTTGCTACATATTTCGAGTGAATGTTAGAAAAAAGAAAAGAAAATATTGTCTCGGACTGCTACTTTAAGTTTTTCGATAAAAAAAGTTTAAAGTATTAAATTATCGATATTAATTTTATATATTCATAATCCGCATCTTATTTTCGGCAGAACAAGAAAAAATCTGATGTGGGCAGCACATGACTTTCCCTGCAGACTTATATTCACGTTCTAATTATTTAAATTAAATTTAATTCACTTTTAATTCAATTTTCGTTCTCATTTGAAAACTGGACTTATTTTCAAAAATGGTGTAGGAAAAATACGAAAAACTAAAATATCTCGAAAACGGCTAGTCCTAGAGTAATGGAGTTGGTCTTATTCCTTTCTTCGCTAAATATTACGTATTAAACAAGCATTTAATGGCTATATTTGAGCATACGTAGTTCTTAAGTTTAGATTTTGATGATTTTTGCGGGCCATTTTGCAAAAAAAGGCAGGTTATTTTTTTTCGAATTATACCAAAATCTAATCAGCACCAGGGTGGCCTACAAGCGACTTATCTACCAAATTTTGTGAAATTCGGTCCATTAGTTTTTCAGTTAGAGTGGATACAAGCTTTTGCGGGCCATTTCGCAAAAAAAGGCGGGTTCTTTTAACCCGAGTTGTTACCAAAACTAATCAGCACCAGATTCGTGCACAAGTGACTTACCTACCAAATTTTGTGAAATTCGGTCAATTAGTTTTTTAATTAGAGTGGATACAAAATCTGCACAGACAGACAGACGGACACACAGACAGACACACAGACAGACACACAGATACACAGACAGACAGACACACAGACACACACACAGACGTCACGCTAAAAATAGTTTTTCGTATTCTAGAGGTCTCGAAACGTGTAGATCCGTCGAAAACTCGAGTTGCGATTTTCGACATGATTCCAATACTTTCCCTATGCATTACCATGCATTGCAGGGAAAGTAAAAATATTTATAAACCCTCAACCATAGATGTTATTCACATCTAAACATCATGCTGTCTATCTTATACATCATATTTTCATTGTAATGGAAGTAAAGTACCTGCATTACATAGGGAAGTCACGTGCTGCTCACATCCCATTTTTACTTTCCTTAAATACATATAATATGTATAAGGACAGTATTGTGATGGGATCGAAAATTCGAATTCGAGTTTTTGACGGGAGAGTACGTTTCAAGCATCTCTGAACACGAATTAGACGTTTTTGAGATGATGTATGTGTGTGAAAGTGTGTGTGTGTGAAAGTATGTGTGTATGTGTGTATGTCAGTGAGTTTGTGGAGACGACAACTGACTAACGAATGGACCGATTCGAACGAAATTTGGTACAAAGTTACAAGCCATGAATACTGGAAGCCTATTGTTTTTATACGCAATTGAATGCTCAGAACCCCCCTAAATTTTCTAGTGAAATTTTGAAAAAAATCATCAAAAAATTAAAACCTTTAATAAAATTACGCAAATAGTCATTTCTTATGTAATTTCTCATTAGAAAACGATTGACATAAATTTCAGTACAGTAGCATGAACCGTTCTCGACATATTGCACATTTTAAAAAAAAATTATCAAAAAATCATATAAAATAAAAATAGGAATATTACCTATTTTGAAATATGTTCACTTTTCATAAGTAATATCATGCGATAAATTGGGTGACATCATTCTCGTGGATCTAGCTAGTTCCATTCACGAGAAAAGATACTTTAGATAATACTTTTGTATTTGGACGCCAATAGTCATTTATCTGCTACAAGAATAACGTATGTCTCCGTCCACAACGCTTGGCGAGATTTTGGTGCAATATCGTCAATTTGGAAACTTTTTTAAATGTTGCCAAATTAACGAAAATGTCGTTAAATTGATAAAAATGACTCTAAATCACTGAAAATGAGTACTAGATGATGAAAATTCAATATATTGGAAAGAACATAAGCGTAGACTATACGAATAACACATTTCTCCGTCCATCCGTCCGTAACGCTTGGCGAGAAATTTGCCGGGATGTCGCCAAATTGGCTACTATTTTAAATGTTGCTAAAACGACAAAAATATCGCCAAATTGATAAAAATGACGCCGAAAGAGAACTAATGTCTCGCAAATTCTCATTTCCGTCATATGACGGGCATACCTTCTAGTACTTTGAGTATATAAAAAATACTCTTCTCTCCGTTTGTCTGCAACACTTGGTGATGCATTTGGAAAACTTAGTGAATAATTTAGCAAAGTATTGCCAACTTAGCGATATTTCATCCCAGATTGATAAAAATATCGTCAAAACTGCAAAAATGACTCTAAATTAATGAAAGTGACGTTAAATTAATGAAAATTACACCTAATTGATGAAGTAATAAAAGTATTTTAATATATGGACTATATCGCTTATTGAGGATGCTATCAATATTGATGATTGTTTATTTAGATTTGCGCGAAATATAAGTTAATTAAGTATTTTGAAATAAGTTTTACATGTTATCATCCGGAAAATCGCCAAATGTACAATTCAACGACAAAAACACAGTGCCGTGGATCTTATACATTATTTTTTTACTGTAAATCTAGTAAAAATCTATTGCATCATATAAGGAAAGTCATGCGCTGGCAACATTAGATTTTTTAAATTCAGATAATGATTAGATTGCAAGCATTTTTAAACATTGTGGAATACAAATGTATGAGAAAGTGTACTAGAGCACTCCAGATACTTTTTATCTTTTCAGATACTCGTAAACTTTCTTATTCCAAGTCAACGCAGGAGAAATGACCTATTTCAAGCACAGCAATTAGTGTTCAACACGTGATTTTTCTTATTTGACCTTGCGAATTGCGCGTTCCCATACAATGGGAATGCAGTAATAAATTAAGGCATACCAATTACATAACAGAAAATAATTATTTCTGTTATGTAAGTTCGTTTGAAGTAAAGGTATAAACAACCACTATTTCATTTCGCTTTCAAAGTCAGATACTCTCTCTCTCTCCCCCTCTCTCTCTCCCTCTCTCTCTCTCCCTCTCTCTCTCTCTCTCTCTCTCTCTCTATATATATATATATATATATATATATATACATATATATATTTAAAAGTATTCAAAGAGTGAAAACAATTTAAATTGTAAGTATTAATCATGTATTTCATAAAGAAAACTAGAGCAAGGTAAATACGAGTAAGCACAAATAACAAAATAACTTTTTATATATATTATTATTTGTATTGATATTTATATTATTATTTATATAATGATTAGTTATATTATATTATTTATATAATTATTTTGTATATTATTTTATTTTATATATAATATTATATTATTTTGCTATTTGTGTTTATTTACGTTGCTCTAGTTTACCTTATCCTTTGCACACAGTGTAATTTACTTATTGATTATGTGTTACGTGTTAGGTTAACAATACATTATCTTTAGTAACATAACTGAACATTAAAATTACATCTATTTATTGCGCTAATTGCATCATATAAATAAGATGAAATGAATAAGATAACTATAAGAGTTATAATTAAAATTGAAGAGACATAGTATAGCATGAAAACTAATTAATAATTTTGTTCATTACTAGATTAAAAATTCAATGGAATGCAAGTCAGTAAAATAAAAATTAGCCGGGTAAAGAGGAAAATATATCCTATGAACTAAAACTAATTAAAATAGAATGAATAACAATGGATAGAAGGTAATACAATTATAAAATTATCAGAAGGTGTATGAAAACATAGCTTCTAGAAACAGTTCTTTTTATTAAATGACCTTATTACATTGTACCAAATGGTTATTTTACACCTAAAAGCACTAGGCACATTTAAGTTGCTTTTCAACTTTTAGAAAAATTTCGTACATTCTCTCTATTATTCTTTGCTCTTTCTATAGTTCTTTGAGCATATATGCACATTATTTCATATGTGCGCATTCCTGTTATGGATTTTCTTCGTTAGTGCGAACAATGAAAAAAGAACCCCTGTAAGATGTGATGAAATTCTGGTCTATTTTATATTTTCCGTACAATACACGGGGTTGTATATTGAAAGTATTGGAATCGTACATATATATATATATATGTATATATATATATTATTTATATTTATATTTATATATACACACTAAAAAGGAATATTTTTTTCCGCAAGCAAATATATATATATATATATATATATATATATATATATATATTTGCTGTCGAAAATCGCAACTGGAGTTTTCGACGGATCTCCACGTTTTGGAACACCTAGAACACGAAAAAAATATATTTAGCCTGACGTCTGTGTGTGTGTCTGTCTGTGCAGTGTATGTGTATCCACTCTAACTCAAACACCAATTAACCAAATTTCATAAAATTTTACAGATAAGCCACGTGTAGGTTACCTTGGTGCTGATTAGATGTTAGTATAATTCGGGAAAAAAAAGAACCTGCTTTTATTTACAAAATGGCCCGCCAAAATCGTCAATATCTAAATTAAAGGACAACGTATGTTCAAATGTATCAATTAAATGTTTGTTTTATACGTAAACTCTGACTATAAAAAGAATAAGGTCAACCCCATTTCCCTGGGTCTTACAATTCTCGAGATATTTTAGTTTTTTCCCATTTTTCCAACGTCACATTTAAAATCGCATTACAAAATAAAAACAAAAATTGAATTAAAGCAACAAATTTAGTATAATTTTAAACATACATCCATTTCATATTTTATAAAATAAATTTTTATATAATGAATTATGAAAGGCAGCAAGAGAAAATTAATTTGATGCCTGCAGAGAATATCATGTACTGTCCACAACAGATTTTTTTACTTTCTCTATAATATATGGAAATTATTGAAATCGTGCTAAAAATTGGAGCTTAAGTTTTCGACAAATTTACTCGTTTCGGAACGTCTAGAACATAAAAATACATTTTTAGTGTGACGTCTCTGTGTGTGTGTGTGTGTGTTTGTGAAATGTATGTATCCATTCTAATTCGTAAACTATTCATCGCTATTTCACAAAACTTGCTAAGTAAATTACTCGTGATTTACTCTAGTGCTGATTACATTTTTGTACGATTCGAACGATAGAACCTCTTTTTTTTTCGCAAAATGGCCCAAAACAATCGTCAAAATTTGAAATATAAGACTGAATATGTATTAATTAAATTTCTATTTTATATGTAATTTTTACCTACAAACGAAAAAGACCAACCTCATAACTTTAAGACGAGTCATTCTCCAGATATTATGGCTTTTGTAAATTTGGGGATGATTTTCACTGCAGTAAAACCATTATTCCATGAAATTTCTTATATTGGTAAGTCACTTGTGAATTACTTTGTTGATTATATTTTTTGGTACGATTCGAAATAATGGAGCTAGATTTTTTTAGCAATATATATTGTAAAATAGCCAAAATCTGAAATACAAGACAAAAATCTGACGTGGGCAGCACATGACTTTCACTTCAGACTTATATTCACGTTCTCTTTACTTCTTCAATAATTAATTAAATAGAGTTTAATTGCACAAAATAACACCCATAATTATTTTAAATTGCACCAAATTTGCACCTTTAATTCACTTTTCGCTTCCATTTGGTAACTGGCCTTATTTTCAAAGGTGGCATAGGGAAAATACGAAAAACTAAAATAACTTGAGAACGGCTAGATCTAGAGTAATAGGATTGGTCTTATTTTTTTCATCGTTAAAAATTACGTGTAAAACAAGCAATTAAGTGATATATTTGAACATACGTAGTCTTTTATTTTAGATTTTGACGAATTTTACGGGCCACTTTGCAAAAAAAGGCAGGTTTTCTTTTTCCGAATCGTACCAAAATCTTATTAGCACCAGGGAAACCTACAAGTGTCTTATCTGTCACATTTTGTGAAATTTAGTCCAGTAGTATTTAAGTTAGAGTGGATACAGACAATTTTTGCGGGCCATTTCGCAAAAAAGGCAGGTTCTTTTATCCCGAATCGCACTAAAACTGAATCAGAACCAGGGTAACACACAAGTGACTTAATTATAAAATTTTATGAGATTTGGTCAATTAGTTTTTGCGTTAGTATTGCATATATGCAAGCATGCATGTATGCAAGCATTGCACGCACACACTTACACATACACAGAGAGAGAGAGACGTCACGTTAAAGACAGTCTTTATCGCGTTCTAGTCCCAAAAGGTGAAGATCCGTCGAAAACTCGAAGTTGCGATTTTCGACACGATTCCAATACTTTCCCTATACATTATCATGTATTGCAGGGGAAGTAAAATAGGTTTTTACGAATTCTTTTGAATGATAAGAAATTTTATAACAGTCCTTCATAAAAATAAAAAAAAAACATTAGGGACGTTCTGAAAACACCGATTTTAAGGACACTGATTTTAAGTGTTTAACGATCACTCTCTAAGGTTCAAAACAGCGTATGATAACTGGTATTGCCATAGGTAATTTTTTTTTCCTTTATTGTCGCAAGGTTATTTTCATCACGTAGTAGTTCACGGACGGTTCTTAACGGTAATGCTGATCGAATTGCAATCAACACTGCGTTTAGAAGTGTCCTTCACGTCTTTTCAGACGCGGAAAAAAATGAACTTAAGTTGATACAGACATGAAGAGTATACTTAAAAATAAGAGAGGCAATGTCTTCAATTGTTACTGGCATAATAAATAAGTCCTTGTTATTTTTTATACTGACACAATAAAGAGTGGGTTTGGCCATATGTCCTAAACTGGAATGCTTCACATAGATAACTGAATCATTTTGTTAAAAGGCATTAGTCATTAGAGTTGATTTTCCGAGAACTGATAAACTAGTTCCGGATGAATTGCATTATACAGTGGACTATGTGTAAATCAGGCCAACAAAATAAATGCAAAAATATCTAACAGGAACCTCACAATGTAAATAATAAATCGTTCAGTGCTATTGTAAATTTTTAAAATCAAAGATGTTTGAGCCTCAAAATGCATACGTACGTTGTAGTGGTTAAATATACATAAATCCTTCAGCTGTAGTAGCACAAGATAAAATGAGAGGGAAAAATAAAAGATAGAAATAAAGGAAAAAAAATAAAGAACGAGAAAAGAATATAAAATTATTTCCTGAATTCAGGCCTGCAAATAAAATTTTCCAGCACCCCTCAATACTACAGTTACATCGTCAACTACAAAAATTCACCTCATATTTTCGCCATGAAACATAGCAAATTAAACTAAAAAAAAAATCTTTACTTACAAAGTATTTCATGATGGCAACTTCTTCTTGACTTTGGAGGACTCAATGTCAAAAATTCTGGTTCAATAAAATTGTCCGAAAATCGGAACGTAATCCCTATATATACCTAAAGATTCTCAGCGGCCTCTAATCTGTCAAATGACGTCATGTGTGGGCCAAAAGGCCATTGGATGAGACTGAGGTATGTGACTTGGGAGTAAGAGGGAGGGGAGGGGGGTTATCACACCCCGCAATTCAGGTTTGGAGCTTTTTCGTGACGTTATTCAAGCCTCTGACAAACCCGTGAGAAAATCTCCGCCGTAGGGAGAAGAGTAACAGAAATGGCTGGAATTAAAGGTTGTATACATTGATGTGTAAGATGATTAATTTTTGTGAAAATAGCTATCCTTGACTTTTAGAGAGATAGCCGCGGTTTTATTGTTCCAGTGGTAATGGCCGTTTTTATTGTCCAGTGGACCAGAACTTTATGGACATGGCGACTTAACAATAAAATAGAAAGTAGAAAAGGAGAGAGTGTGGAAGAGAGATGATGTTCCAGTTCGATCAGATTGCGTGCAGAGCACCAGCATTATAAAAAATTTAAAAACATGCAGAATGAAGAAGGTCAGATAGTTGCCAGAATGAAAGCAACTTTCTTTCAGTGTTGAAATATTTAAAAGGTTATAGGACTATAGAAAAAGTGATAAAAGAAAATCATCTCATATAATATTTACTTTCTCATTTTTATTAAAATGTATTGTTTTCATGAAAATTTTCGATTTCGAGATTTTGATGCCAATATATGTTTTAAGATCGCCTGAATACGTTTTGACTATTTTTGGAATGACGTCCGTCTGTTTGTCTGATGCCTGTGGTTGATTATTTGTGCACATGATATCAGCTATAAATATAATTGGATTTTTACGAAACTTTATTTCCGGCTTCGTTATAAAAAAATCTAGAACTGGATAGATCTTTTTTAAATTCGAGCGGAATCTTTGAAATTTATTCATAATTATATATTTTTCTAACATGGCAGCATAGGACAAAATTTGATATAATCATGAATAAAAGGGTTTATTTATGGCTTAATGATCTCGAGACTTAATTGTTTCAATCACTGTTCATTATATTCGCGATACAATTTTGTTTTGCTCGTGACGTCATTATCCCCTCTTGGGGGCAAGTAATTCCCCCGGAGATAAGGGGGTGTACATTGTCAAGTATGGCAATAATCGAAAGATTTTTTCAAGACCTTTAAAGTGAAGGGTAACATATAGTTGTAATCATTTGTACCCACGATACCGATTTTTCCAATTTTCTCTTGAAAATTTTGAGGACAAAAAACAAAACAAAACTAGAAAGATCAATCATGCTTAAAGCATTTTCCAGCAAACACTTTCCAATTTCAATGAAATTTTATTTAAACATATCTAAGATATACATTCCTCGGTAATATTTTAAAACTTATCACAATACTACATTAATTTATTATATTTGAAAACTTAAACCTTCATCGAAAAAAATGAACTTCATTCAAATGGCGACATTGAAATATAAATTGCCTGGTTTAAACATCTCTAAAATGCGATACATTCCTCGGTAATAATTTTAGAATTATCATAATACTACGATAATTTATCATATTTGAAAACTTCATCGAAAACAACTGAAATTCATTCAAATGACGCCATAGAAAAAATAACACGCCTGCCTCTCTCTATAAAAGCAGCATTACATTCATAAATAATTTCCCATTCATGTCATTCATCACAATACTATAATAATTTATTTTATTTAAAAATTAAGACCATGGAGATACAAGTAATTAAACTCTATGCGTAAACTTCATAAAAAAAATCGTACTTCTCTTTGTAAAATCAATGAATATTTCATTCATATCAGCTATGCAGACTCCATGAACCAAATGGTTTTGTGTTAAATAATTACAGCAATTCTAATACAACTCACTCTACATATTTTGCTGTTTACATTTTACATAGGTGAAAAATTGACTTCGTTGTAGAAATAATCAAATTTGGATGAGCATTTAAACTCAAATATATTGTAATTGCGTTGTTTCAGTATGTAGATACACAGAATTTAAGCAAAAGTAAAGTGGTTTTAGGCCGGATACCACACTCAATATGAATTAAAAAGAACTTTAAAAATCACGATTTTGAGACAAGATGGATGCCATATATAATTTTGAAGTGGGTCACGTGATCTTTTCATATCATGGTCACGTGATCTCTTCATATGAGTTATTATTATTTTAATTTTTATTTAAAAAATTACTGAATATATTTCGCTGAATTTTTTTTTATATATTTTATGGAACAATTTGAATATTACCTAAAATTTTCGAAGTAATTTGTGAATTTTATATCCGCTTAAAAAATGTTTGAAAAATTAGGTCCCATAGGGCTCAATGTATTTCATTTTTTCAACCCGGATTCAATCCAAAACTAATTGGGTGATATTATTCATTTATATTCCCATAGGTCCTACAGGCCGTCTGAACAACATATTAAAATTTCATTTTGATTAAGTCATTTTTACGGCAGTTATCGTGCTAACGGACAGACAGACAGGCAGACAGAATGAACAAAGTCATAAACACTTTTCAACTTTGTTGTAAAGTGGTAAAAATGCTGATATAAAGTTTTATGAAAATACATGACTATTTGTTACATGTATTGCTTACACAATATATCGATCACAGACAGACGACAGACAGGCGGTTATCACTCTAAATACAGTCAAGGCGTGGTCTGGCGGTCCTAAAAGATATAATAGTCGAAAATTTTCGTGAAATCATTACTTTCTTTATACTAAATTTCATAGCATGAGGTAGTAAAAAGAGCCCTTTCCGCCTGCCTCAAGCACGTTGCAAAGAATATGCCAACTCAACCTATCACGGGAACATTGAGCGTGATTAGTAAGACATCGCACACGATTGGATCCTATGGATACCACTACGTAATCACGTTAGCTCTAGTTCAAATGCGGGGGAACCGTGTAGAGAACAATCATATAACGTCATAACGTGCGATTCTAGCTTCAAGGACCGGATATTGTAATGTGTATGGGGAGCCATGACTCATTAATATGAGAGATCGGACGGCCATTCACAAGCACGTAATATGGCCGAATCATAACAACACGTAAAACACCACAATATCCAATATTCATTGTTTTCTGTGCTTTTAATAATATTGATTCTCTAAATAAAATATAAACCGGTAGCTATAATTTAATTATTTAAATTGAGTTTCTTTCCTATATATTTGCGTAATCGTATATAATAACAATACTTCAGACTGATATTATACTTGTAGTGAAAAAAAAAACAACTATGGAGAGATTTTCTATAAAAATATTTTTATTTTAGTTAAATAGGTTTTCACCGATCAAAGATTCTAAGTGTCGTATATTTCTTTTATAAAAAATTTCACTAGTGTCAAATTTTTCTGGACTGGAAATAAATTAGAACAAGAAAGATCAATAGAATGAAAAGATGAAAGAAAATATGCCCTACTGAAGGTCGGTGGTCATAAATATTTGGGTTAGTTGTCCTATGTATTTCTGATGCGGGTTTTCCTGTAATTATTTGTTCTGGATAAATTTTATTTGCTTCATGTATATATTTTGAAACTTGTTGTAGAAGGAACAAGAAAGATCAATCATGCATAAAACATTGATTATGAAACACTTTCCAACATCAAAGCAATTTTATTTAAACATCTCTAAAATGCAATACATTCCTCGGTAATATTTTAAAACTTATCACAATACTACATTAATTTATTATATTTGAAAACTTAAACCTTCATCGAAAAAAATGAACTTCATTCAAATGACGGCATTGAAATATAAATTGCCTGGTTTAAGCATCTCTAAAATGCGATACATTCCTCCGTAATAATTTTAGAATTATCATAATACTACGATAATTTATCATATTTGAAAACTTCATAGAAAACAACTGAAATTCATTCAAATGACGTCATAGAAAAAATAACACGCCTGGCTCTATAAAAGCAGCATTTCATTCATTTCATTCATCACAATACTATAATAATTTATTTTATTTAAAAATTTAAGACCATGGAGGTAAAAGCAATTAAACTCTATACTTAAAACTTCATCGAAAAAAATCGTCCTTCTCTCTGTAAAATCAATGAATATATTCTTATATAACTCATTCTACATATTTTGCTGTTTACATTTTCCATAAGTGAAAAGTATGCTTCGTTGTAGAAATAAACAAATTTGGATGAGAATTTAAACTTAAATATATTGTAATTGCGTTGTATCAGTATGTAGATGCACAGAATTTAAGCAAAAATAAAGTGGTTTTAGGGCGGATACAACACTCAATATGAATTAAAAGGATATTTAAAAATCTCGATTTTGAGGCAAGATGGATGCCATATACCATTTTGAAGTGGGTCACGTGATCTTTTCATATAATGGTCACGTGATCGCTTCATATAAGAGGTGTTATTAATATTTTAATTTTTATTTAAAAAACTACTGAATATATTTCGCTGGATTTTTTTTTGTATATTTTGTGGAACCATTTGAATATTACCTAAAATTTTCGAAGCAATTTGTGAATTTCAAATCCGCTTAAAATATGTCTGAAAAATTAGGTCCCATAGGGCTCAATGTACTTCATTTTTTCAACCCGGGTTCAATCCAAAACTAATTGGGTGATATTATTCATTTATATTCCCATAGGTCCTACATACTAAAATTTCATTTTGAGTAAGTCATTTTTACAGCAGTTATCGTGCTAACAGACAGACAGACAGACAGACAGACAAAATGAACAAAGTCATAAATACTTTTCAACTTTGTTGTAAAGTGTTAAAAACCGCATATCTGTATCTTTAAAATCAACTGAATTATGATAAAGCAAAAAATCTGATTTATGCCACTTTTCCGTAACATGTGAAAGTCTGTTTCATGAGTGAAAATAGGGATCATAAACAAATTGACGATGGAAATTGTTTAGATGAAAAATCCGTTAATATGTGTCAAAATTTTTTATCACACATGCATCTAAATAACGCATTACACAGACAGAGATCATATAAAACATTGTTACTCATCGGTTGGGTATCCTATGTATTATCATCCAGTTTTATCATTTTTGTGATATGTCACAAATTTAATTTGATATATGGCCCCCATTCACAATGTTCAATTTTCAATTAAATATAACTTGCTCAATTTTGAAGATACAGATATGCGGTTTTTTAAATGATCTTGTTGCATTAAAAATAAAAAAAAAAATTCTGATCGACCCAATTTGTCTAAGGAAGTCGTGTAAAAATTTAAAAGTGAAACTTTTTGAAAATGAATGGGAGGACTATTTCATGACTAGTCAGAATTTTTCCTTTATCATAATTCAGTTGATTTTATAGATACAGGTATGTGAGGTTTTTTAATGATCTTGTTGCATTAAAAATAAAAATTTCTGATTGACCAAATTTGTCCAAGAGGCTCGTATAAAAATTTAAAATGTGTAACGTTTCGAAAATGAATGGGACGACTATTTCATTAACGTAGTTTTATTTCCTACCTTACTTTCAACATTTTTGAAATTTGCATTTCCCACTTATCTCCAGCAGGTGAGTAATTAAAGCGCGTTTCAATCTTTTTGGGACACCCTGTACGTAGTACAATGTATCGGGAAAATATTGTGATGGGGTTGAAAATTTTAATTCGAGTTTTCAACGGAAGGGCATCCCTGAACTCGAATTAATCATTTTTGAGGTGAGGTTTGTGTGTACATGTGTGTCCGTAAATCTGTAAAGACATTATTTGAAGAATGGAGCTTTTCTAAAGAAATTATGCAGCAAAATTACAATCCGTGCGTACTAAAAGCCTATTGAATTTAAACGCAATTGCATTTTCGGAAAATTCTCAAATTTTCGAAGGAAATTTAAAAAAAAATCATCAAAAAATCACAACCTTCAATAATGTTGCGTAAATAATCATTTTTTATTGAGATGAAAATTTTTGCAAGAAAATTTATAGATTTGTTGGAAATATCGGGATCCTGCGCAATGTTAGGGGTCCACTGCAGCTAACCTGCAGGGTGAAATATCTAGGGAGCTATTATATACAAATCACGTTCCACACTTGATTCAAAACATGAAGTTCACAGACCACGTGCTAGCCATTGAACGACCGTTGTCAGAAATCGGAGCTTAGATGGATTTACACGTCTTGGGCACTTCAGAACATGAATCCCCAGAACATGATTTGCGCTGAATTGGTGTCAGATTTTATCTTATTTTTAATATACCGTTAAGCATTTTTACTTGTTTTTCTTATGTTGGAATATTATCGTTTTACTTTACTGATTTATTGTCTTGTCAGTGGTATTAGTTATTAATCCATTTTTCTAATATTCATCCATGTACTTGTATGCTGCACTATGCGCGTATTGTATATTGGCCATTTTGTTTTCTATCACGTGGCTTACAGTTGTTCGCATATACATCCTAATTTAATATGTATGTATATACTATGTATATATATATATATATATATATATATATATATATATATATATATATATATAATATGAAAATACCGTGAAATATAATATTAAAAATTTATTTATGAGAAGTCGCACTGTTAGTGATTTTTGATATGGCTGGATCTCGTTAATTCTCTCATATATTTGTTTGTGTATAATGTCTGGTTTTCATCTTAAAACTTGATACTTTCGTATTCTATTTTGCAATGTACCGGCTCTCCGGGAGTGTTATCGCGACATAAACCTTGCTTAACCGGGGTGAGGGGTCACAACCCCCTCGGCCGTCTTTTGGTACATTGCATCCATTCATCCCTCTTTTCATTTTGGAAAAAATATATATATATATATATATATATATATATAAATGAAAGTCCAATGATAGAATAGAAGTTGTAACTCATAATACACTAACTAATTTAAAATTTGCCTACAAAATACAAAGAAGTAAAAAAGAAATTAAACCTTAATGAGGAAATTTAAATGCATGTTACTGGTCATCAAGCTAAAGACAATCCAAAAATATCAATTGTGTGGAATCGATAATAGGAATGCAAAAAATACCAAGCATTAAAGCTTGCACATGGAAAAGCTCTAAGCTTAATTGATCATTTCGAAAAAATTCTTTTTCAAGTCTAAATATTTAATCGAAATGAACACAAAAAATGCTTGTTTCTGAAACACGAGATAGATTTATCTGTAAACTCGTGTTATTTGGACGACAAGCATAAATATTGAAAAAGTAGATATGAAACATACATACCTGAAAATATACCTCGAATGTACAACCATGACGAGCATAAAATGGCAAGACCAATGTTGCCATTCGCTAAATTTAAAAGTAGAGATCTACTGTTGCCAATTGTGAGTAATAAATAACAGTACTGCGTAAAGGCTGTAAAATGTGATATTCTACAGTAAAAGCTGCAAAATAAAAGGATGGAAATACATTGTAATGTATGTACATGAAATACATTGTAATGTAGAATGTATGAAATACATTGTAATGTAGAATGTATGAAATACATTGTAATGTAGAATGTACATGTTTGGCTAAAATACGATACTAAGGAGAGATTTTAAAGAATTTTAGTCTAATCGAAACTTATTAACTATATCATTTACTAAATATGCTGGATATTCATATAATTTACTGGTAATTTTAAGATTACTAATGTGAAAAGCATGACATTTTTTATCTGATAATCTATAAATTCTAAAAAGTTGATTAAGTATAATATTTCTGAACAATTGAATCGAGTTGCCGGAATTAAATGGTAATATTTTATTAATATTGAAATTTAAAATAGTCTTTTTTATCATTTAAATTAGCAACTATCCCATTAGTTGGTTCTATAATTAAATTTAAATCCAAATAATTAATATTATTACTAATAGAAGTTTCATTAGGTATTAATTCCAAATTATCTGGCTAGAAATCTATATCTATGACATAATTATCAGTAAATAAAAAACATATCAGATCATCAACATATCTGTAAATTTTAAAACCTGTTGAAGTAAAGGATTTTTCATAATGATATATGTATAAATTAGTTAACATACTGCTACTACAGCCACCTTGTGGAACCCCTGAGACTTGTAAGTACAGGTATAATTTATTATCTTGAAATATACAATTATTGAAAAGAACAAAATGGAGAAGGTTGGGAAAATTGGTAAATTTAGATTAGATTGATTAGTAATATAAGCATTATATAAAGCTAAAATTACAACATAAATATCAGAGAACTTAATATTATTAAATAGATCTTTAAAATCAAAAGTTTGAAATCCTATTATTTTACCTAGTGATGTTTATTTATTTTTTAATTCTTTACTATTATTTAGAATAAGGTCGTTATTACTGGAATAACGTAAATTATTATTTAGTACATTTGAATAATTTAGTAATAATTTACTCGCAGTAGTAGAGTTAGAATTATGACCACTAGTTACAGTTCTAAATTTAATAGGATTTTTATGAAATTTAGGAATAAGCACAATATATGGAAATTTCAAAATTCTATAATTAATATCGAAATCACTATGCATATTGATAATTTTCAGTTTGATACTACACTGGCGGAAAATAAAATCCCAACACCAAGAAGAAATTAGTTTAGAGGAATGAAATTTAGGCAAAGCAATTTTGAAGGTAACATATTTATTTGATTACAGTTTCAAGGACACAGGTTAAAGTATGGGCGAGAAGAGCAATTTCAAATGTGAAATGGTGGTACATTAATAACCGCTGTAGTCGCCACGATTTTGAATGCAAGCATGCAAACGTGCAAGCTTTGTGTCGTACATGTGCCATATGTCATTTTGTGGGATGGAGTTCCATGCCTGTTGCACTTGGTCAGTCAAATCAGCAACGGTTAATGCTGGTTCTGGATGACGTTGGATTTGCCTTCCAATAATGTCCTATACATGCTCGATGAGAGAAAGATCTGGTGATCTCGCAGGCCATGTCGCCACTTTGTAGACCCCGTTTGGTGACAGCAGCGGTACGAGGACGAGCGTTATACTATTGGAAAACACCCTCTTGAATATTGCTCATGAATGGCAGCACAACCTGTTCAATCACCAGTCTGATGTATAAATTTGCTGTCAGGGTGCTTGGGATAACGACGAGAGTGCTCCTGCTGTCATAGGAACTGGCTCCCCAGACTATAACTCCTGGTATAGGTCCAGTGTGTCTACGCTACAGACAGCTTGGCTCCAAGCACTCACCTGGCCTCCTTCTTACCAACATACGACCATCACTGGCACCAAGACAGAAACGGCTCTCATCTGAGAATACAACAGATCTTCACTTCTCCCTCCAATGAGCTTGACACCACTATCGTCGCAGATGGCAGTGATTTGGAGTTAGTGGTATGAACGCTACATGTCGTCTGGCTCGGAGCTGTCTCTCAAGTAATCGATTTCATACAGTTCGCTGTGTCACTCTGGTGCCAACAGAAGCTCTAATTGCTGCTGCAGATACAGTACGATCCGTCACAGCCATGCGGTGAATACGGCGGTCTTCCCTCTCAGTAGTAGCCAGTTTGCGGCCGGACCCCGATCTTCATGAGACAGTGCCTTTCCGTGACCATTGCTGCCAACAATCATGCGCAGTGGATACATCCCTGCCAAGTCTTTCTGCAATATCGCTGAAAGAAAATCCTCCTTCTCGTAGCCCTATTATACGGCTTCGTTCAAACTCACTAAGCTGCTGATACTGCCTTCTTCGTCTTCTTAAAGGCATTCTTGACTCAAACCTAGCTCACGACGTCCAATCCGGACGATAAATAATGCTCACGAAGTTTATATCGTGTATTTAAAGCAAACATGATTTGCATGATCATAGTGGCGCTACTAGCGCCACTCTTATTCGTCTAGCGCGAAATTTGAATAGGCGTCATCTTTCATATGTGCAAAAACTTAAATTTCGTTTATTTAGCACAACTCCTTCTTGGTTTTATTTTCCGCCAGTGTATTTATGGAGTGTGATACTATTTAAGTGAGGGAGCATTTGTAATGAAAATACGATGTAAATTCCGTTTAGGTTGTACATTGATTTGATTTTATAAAAAAATGAGTTTTAAAGGAAATACTGGATATCAAAAATATTACTTGTGACTTCTATATGGAAAACTGACATTTCTAATCTTTCAGGATCTAATCTTTTTCACTTTCCCTGCAATACATGGTAATGATTAGAGAAAGTATTGGAATCATGTCGAAATTCGAGTCTTCGAGAAATCTACATATTTTGACACCTCTAGATTACAAACGGTTACCTTACACCTTTCTGGTAGGTCGGACGGTCTGGGTCTCAACAACAATAACAACAACAACAACCTCTAGATTACAATAACCTTAATTTTAGTGCGAGTCTGTGTGTGTGTGTCTGTTTGTGCAATGCATGTATCCACTTTAACTGAAAAACTAATTGTCAAATTTCGCAAAACTTGGTAGGTAAGTCACGTGTAGGTGACCCTGGTGCCGATTAGATTTTAGTACGGTTCAGTATGAAAGAACCTGCCTTATTTTACGAAATGACCTGTAAAAATCGATATATCCACTCTAGTTAAAAAAGTAATTACCCAAATTCCATAAATTTTGGTAGATAAGTCATTTGTGGGAAACCCTGGTACAGATTAGATTTTGGTACAGTTCGGAATAGTAGAATCTGTCTTTTTTTACGAAATGACATTCAAAAATCACCAAAATCTAAACTAAAAGACTACGTGTGCTCAAATGTATCAATTAAATGCATCTTATATACGTGATTTTTGACGAGGAAAATAATAAGATGAACTTTATCACTCTAGAACTAACCGTTCTCGAGATATTTGAATTTTTTGCTTTCTGGTTACTCCGCCTTTGAAAAAAATTCCATTTACCAAATAAAAACAAAAAGAGTTAAATTAATTCAGTGTTATTTTGTGCAATTAAATTCAATTTAAAGAATTATTAAAGAAATAAAGAAAAAATGAATTTGAGTCTGCAGGGAAAGTCATGTGCTGCTCACATCAGATTTTTTTAAACTCGAACCTGACTCCAGACATTTTGCACTTAAAATTGTTTTATACGGTTGAGAATATAAAAAAGTTGGCAACACTGTTCTAGATTTTTAATGTGGTCCTTAAACTTTCTTTGCACAGAACCAATACTTTTTCTTTATCTTAGGAGGAAATAGAAATCATTTAAAGAAATTGTCTTCCTAGACTGTGTTGCAGGTGAGTGTCTGGCGACACTAAAAATAGGGCTACAAACACGTCATCATTTACCGTCATTATCACTACCTGGAGCAGTTTCTAAGAAACATTTCAGCTCAGTTTCGGAAAACTATGGCACCTTAATGTACCTCCAAATCAAGATCAATCAAACTGTCACATTGAACTCAGCGAACTCTTTCGTATACTGATTGTCCAGGCTTAGTGGCTTAACCTTTTTTGCTTTGAGATGAACTTATTGACATGAATTTTTATTTTTATTTTTTTGTAGATTGTCTGCTATCTGTAACTAACACCTTTTATACGAAACACTTGTTATCCTACTTCAAGAAAGGGTAGATTTTCATATAACAGGGATGCCTATAGAAGGGAATGAACACCACTCGAGGGGGCGGGTTCCAGGTTACTTAAATATTTTAATATATGGACTATATTGCTTATTGTGGATGTTACCAATATCGATAATTGTGAATTTAGAATTGCGCGAAATATAAGTAACAGGGTACTTTGAAATATTTTTACACGTTGCTATCTGGGGACGCGATAGCCCAGTGGTCAGCGCGCGGGAATTGCACTCGGTAGGCCCGGGTTCGAATCCCGCCACTGCCAAAACTGCCGCAGTGTTCACGCGGCGTACGATCACGTGAAACATGTGGATCCGTAAGTCCTTCCGAGAGGTTGGTGGTACGGTACGGTTGAGGAGGGTACGGTCCATATGGATGCCTCCCCCACTGGGTTCCGGTCTAAATTGGGTGGCACTTCCAGGCTCTCCAAACAGTTACCGTACACCTTTCTGGGTCTCAACAACAACGTTGCCATCTAAAAAAGCGTCATAAGTGCAATTCGATGTTAAAAACATTGTTCTATAGATCTTATACATCATTTTTCACCGTGAAATAAATAAATTAATTTCATTACATAGGGAAAGTCATATGCTGCCTATATCAGAAATTTTAGCTACCAGTATCAGAAAAGCTAAAACAATTCGTTGGTATTTCTTAATAGTCCCTTCCCGAGGGCTTTACTCGGAATTATTTTACTTGATTTCTGAGAATCGCCATCTATTAATATCTGCTCCCAAATCAAGATGAATGCAAAAGATACATCGTACTCAATGGCCGCGTTCACATTCCAACTTCGTAGGCCATCTCACAACTTTGGGGAAACCCAAGGTCACAAAGTACTCACCTGGGGGCAACAGCAGTGTCACATTTTCCCTGCCTGGTTTATTTTTTTATTTTTTTCATATTTATTTATTTACTTCCTCACCGCAGAAAAAAAAATTGCACCTCACCTGCTTCTTTTTTGAAACTTTTTGTTCGGACATTCCGGTTTGCGTCGGTTACTTCTAACCTTGAGATGGATGGGCCTCGCGCTGCAAATTCTCTGTTGACATTTTACACGGGAGTTTATATAACTGCAGACGATAAAATATACATTTCAAGGTGATTTTCAAAGTAAAAGAAGGAAAAAAATTTGAGGGATTATAGTGCCATGTAAATTTATTATTATGCAACATCTACATTACAGTTTAGCTCATAAAATTAGTAGAAACTGACTGCAGTTTATAAATAGAATTTAAAGTATAATTTTCCAAGGAAATTCGTCGGGACTGGAAACTCAAAGGAACTAATTAGAGGCTCAAAGAGGAAATTTGAAAGAGAAATCATTGCAATTATTTTCTTCTGTAATTTATACTATTGCAGGATTTTCCTCAAGCCCCGGTCGTTCAGACCGTAGAACTATGATCTTCTGTTCCAGAGGTCAAGTTTTAGAGTATCTCTCTTAGTATGATGTCTTACTATCGATATTCTTAACAAGACAATTTTGACATCTGAAGACAATTTGGGAGGAGTGATTGATTGATTGACATCTGAAGACAATTTTGGGAGGAGTTTGCAGAGTCCACTATAATGATAAGAGCTTGCAATTTCATCCCAATAGCTCAACGGTAGGGCGTCGGCTGGCCAGTTCGGAGATCCAGGGTTCGATTCCCGGTTGTGGCAACAAAGTTCTTTACAATGGCGCCCGAAGAAATCAACTCTAGGTTAGTTCAAAGATGTCGAAGGTCTGAAGACCCAGACCATGCCACTCATATAGTGGGTTTAGAGTAGCTAGCTGCACTGCCGGGAAAGGATACCTCCTGCACTCAAGAGGCACCCAAGGTCTACCATCTCGCCAAACGAACATTTATTTAGGTCAAAAAAGATAACAATTGATGAAAAATGTTGTGGTTAAACAGACAGCTTTACATTATATTTGAACTTGACAAGTACGTCAATTTTTCAAAAGTGGGAAAAGGGTTATTGCGAATATAGATAGAAATATCATTGAAAAATAAAATTTAGAGTGAGGTATAGTGACATAATGAAAAATAGATTAAAATTAAAGAAAGTAATAAAATTTTGAAAGTAAAATTTAGAAAATATATAAAAAAGAAAATATAAGGAAAGGAAAGAAATTTAGGCACATGGAAAACAAAAATTTAAGAAATGTAGGAAAATGAAGAAATTTAAGAAGTAAATTATCGTAGTATTATCATAATTTTAAAAATATTACCAAGGAATGTATCGCATTTTAGAGATGTTTAAACCAGGCAATTTATATTTCAATGCCATCATTTGAATGAAGTTCATTTTTTTCGATAAAAGTTTAAGTTTTCAAATATAATAAATTAATGTAGTATTGTGATAAGTTTTAAAATATTACCGAGGAATGTATTGCATTTTAGAGATGTTTAAATAAAATTGCATTGAAGTTGGAAAGTGTTTCAGAGTCAATGATTTAAGCATGATTGATCTTTCTTGTTTTTATTTTGCATAAAATTGTATGAGGGTGATTTTCTTAAATATAATTGGTAGGATCGAGGGACTGTATAAAATTTATATTTCGTATTTCTTTCAGAAATGCATTTATTGATTTAAACTGTTTCTAAGATAATAGATTTTAAAATTTAAAACATTTTTGCAATGGGAAGTGTATCTCTGTGACTAACGGTTGAGGAAATAGCCATTGGGCACCGATAGCACTGGACACCCTGTATATTCTATAGTATGAGAAAATAAAAATATATATATTTAGTTTTTATTTTCTCATACTATGTAATATGGTACAGAGAAAATGTTTTGACGAAAATTTTATAAATTCGATATTTTAATGGCAATATATGTTTTAATATCTCTTGAACATGGTTTGACTATTTTTGGAGTGATGTTCGCCTGTCTGTCTGTATATATCTGGCACGATTTCTTGTGTACACTATAGCAACCACAAATATTAATGGATTTTCACGAAACTTTATCCGTCTTCATTATAAAAGAATTTAGAATAAGATAGAATTTTTGTTTTTTAAATTGAGCTAAAACTTCGAAATTTATTTGAATTTTTATATTTCTTTAACATGGCAGCATAATAAAAAATTTGATATATTTGTGAGACCAGGAATCTTTTGCCTAAAATCATATACACCTAAATTAAATGTAGATTAGCACATACCCCTGTTGTCGTCTTGGACATTAAACTGCATGTTGGACCTTCATTGATTTTTGCCATAGCATTCAAGCACGCTCTAAGTATCGAACGCCATGGCAACTTGGTAGTCATTGCCTGCCATCATTTTTAAAAAATCTGATGTGGGCAACACATGACTTTCCTTATATAATGCAATGAGTTTACTACTTTTAGAGTTAAAAAAAATGTTATTCTTATAGTAGATACTTATATTCTTTCCAAGATATTGAATTTTCTTCAATTAGTCTTCATTTTCATTGATTTAGCGTCATTTTTATCAATTCGGCGAGATTTTTGTTAATTTAGCAACAATTAAAAATGCCGCCAAGTTGACGACAGTCCGCCAAATTCGTCTCCAAAATCTCGCCAAGCGTTATGGACGGAGAAATAAGTTATTCTTACAGCAGATAAATGACTATAGGCGTTCAAATACAAAAGTATTACTCAAAGTATATTTTTTCATGAATGGAATGTGCTAGATCTACGAGAATACTGTCACCCAATTTATCGCATGGTATTACATATGAAAAGGGGACATGTTTCTCAATAGGAAATATATATTTTTTATTTTATATAACTTTTTGAAAATTTTTTTGAAAAATGTGCAATATATCGAGAACGGTTCATGTTAGCGTTCTAAAATTTATGTCAATCGTTTTCTAATGAAAAATTACATAAGAAATGTATATTTGCGTAACTTTATTAGCGGTTTTGATTTTTTGCCGATTTTTCAAAATTTCATTCGAAAATTTAGGGGGGTTCTGAACATTCGATTGCGTATAAAAACAATAGGCTTCCAGTGTTTACGGATTGTGATTTTTTTACCAAATTTCGTTTGAATTGGTCCATTCGTTCGTCAGTTATCGTCTCCACAGACTCACTGACACACACACACACACACACACACACACACACACACACACACACACACACACATACTTTCACACACACACACATACACACACAGACATCACTTCAAAAATGTTTGATTCGTGATCAGGGATGCTTGAAACGTGCTCTCCCGTCGAAAACTTTTTTGTCGAAAACTCTCCCGTCGAAAAAACGTCGAATTTTCGACCCCGTCACAATACTTTCCTTATACATTATGTATATAAGGAAAGTAAAAATGACGCAGTTCTATGCAACATGCAGTTCAATGTCCAAGACGACAACAGAGGTATGTGCCAATCTACATTTAATATAGGTCTATTTGATTTTAGGCAAATAGATTCCTGGTCTCACAATAATCATGCATAAAAGGCTTTATTTACGACTCAATGATGAGGAGACAGTTTCAATCCCTATTGTGAAAAATAATTGTGATATAATTTTATTGTTCGTTTTTCAAAAATTTTCTTGTAAAATTTGAAAGAAAGAAAAGGTACTAAAAATGGATTCTAGTATGAGAAAATCGAGCTGAGCCACACTTCAGTTTATTATATACGACGTGATGTTTATGTCTGATTGTGTGCGCCCGAGTGTGAGATTATTGACACGATTTCTTTTGCACGAATTTATTTCGAACAAAATTGGAACGGATTCTGCAATCATTTGTAAGCAAACTAATTTTAATCAAACATTGCAATCAGTTTGATCCCGAGCCCAGATAACTCACTCCATTGTTAATCGCGAGATCCAAAGGTTGAGGGTCCAAGTTTCACCCTGTACATAACATTACATTAACGCTTAAGCAATGTAGTTGACCTTAGAAAGTGAAATAAAATTATATGATTCGAAATAAAAATATCTATGAATTATCTATAAATGTTATATGCTTCACGCTTCTCATCTTCGTTTAATCACTGTATGACTAGAAGATTAGTGATTTTCAATTTCATATATTTTTACTTTCCCTATTATATATATAGTAATGTCATAGAGAAAGTATAGAAATGTGGTCAAAAATTAGAATTCGATTATTCGATGGATTCGTACGTTTTGAGTACTCTAGAATGCAAAAATCTATTTTATTGTATCTATCTGAGTGTCCATCTGTCTGTCTGTCTGTCTGCATGTTTGTCTATGTGTCTGAAATAAATTTGAATCTGAAGAGCAAGCCATGTGCTGCCCACATCAAATTTATCTAAATCTTTTCAAATCCCTATATATCAGTAGTAAAATCCCATTAAATAGAGAATTATTTATATAACTGGGTATATAATTAGTATTTCAAGCTTTTATTTAAATAACGCACTGATAATATTGTCCCTTTTATTATTTTCCCTGCAATACATGGTAATGTATAGGGAAAGTATTGAATCTGTCTTTAGCATGACGGCTCTCTCTCTATGTGTGTGTGTGTGTGTCTGTTTGTGCAGATGAAAAAATATGTTGGTGCCAAGAAGTTTCGGCTTTAAATTAATAAGAGGAGAGTATGAGGTTCCTTCCTGAGTCCAGATAGCTCAGTTGGTAGAGGGCTGACATCTCAATTCAGAGGTTTGGTGTCAAAAGTTCATTCTTATGTATGAATTCATACTGACGCCCTATTTATGTAATAAAACCCTGTTTAAGAAATAAATGCAGGGTCCCTAGAAAAATCCTTAAGTACCCCCATAACTATGTAAGAAAAGGTCCATGAATGTAGACGTTTGGACTATATGTCGGAAAAACCTCACATTCTCCTCCACGTTTTGATCTCTAAGCTCCTTAACCTGAAATAATCCACATTCTTTTGTACACTTTGTTATCTTTTACAGTTTCATTGCCAATACGTAGGATTCCTAGGAAAACCCTTCAGCATACCCAAATAACTTTGTGAGGAAAGTTTTATGAGTGTATATATTTGGTCTATGTATAGTAAAGTTGCAGAGTCCACTTCGACTATAAGAGCTTGTAATTTCGTTCCAGTAGCTCAACGGTAGAGCGTCGGCTGGCCAGTTCGCGGATCCAGGTTTTGATTCCTGGTTGGGGTAGCAAGGATCTTTATAAAGTGACCATGCTCGATGGAATAAAGGTGATTTCTTCACTTCTAGCGGAACTTTTAATTTGCAAACACTCCTAGCGGAGCTTTTAATTTGCATCATTTCTATCGGAGATTTTAATTTGCAGCACTCCTAGCGGAGCTTTTAATTTGCAGCACTCCTAGCGGAGCTTTTAATTTGCAACACTTCTAGCGGAGCTTTTAATTTACATCACTCCTAGCGGAGCTTTTAATTTGCATCACTCTTAGCGGAACTTTTAATTTGCATCACTCCTAGCGGAGTTTTTGATTTGCATTACTCCTAGTGGAGCTTTTAATTTGCATCACATCTATCGGAGCTTTTAATTTCAGTCACTCCTAGCGGAGCCTTTAATTTGCATCACTCTTATCGGAGTTAGCTATTAAAATTTTTATTGTATTTTTAGTATTTTTAGCTTTTACTTGGCTACAAAGAGCTATATAGACGAAAACAGCCAATTGCAAAGATGCATGGTATACTAAGATTCGACATCAGAAACGAACGATGTATGGAGCAATAAATGCCTGAGCAATAAATGCCATTAGATTTCTATGTATGTCAGTGATTTCTTATTGCAGTATTCCTGAATAGAACAACCATTCGGCAATAACTATATTGTGTTAAATAAATGCCTTCTGTAACAGTTTTGTAGTCGACTAGCAGCATACCCGTTTTTCGTACGGAATATATAATAAAGAATCTTAAATTCACAACCATGTGCAAATTCCTGCAGTATTTTAAATGAAATTGTTATTCAAAACCTTCTGTTAAAATACTTTAATCGATGCTCCAGAAATGAAGTTTAAGAATCCATGTTCTCAATATATGCCAGAATGAAAGAGCTAGAATTGTATGGGAAGATATATATATATATATATATATATATATATATATATATATATATATATACTAGTGCTACTTATATTATCGAATATTAGATTATATACACATGTATTAGAATTACACTTTATACGATATACGGATTTCAAAAGTCTTTGCTAAAATAAAACGGATACATTGAAAATATCAATAATCACCGAAATTTTTAAACATGAAGGCCGTAATGGATATAATTCAGTTAAAAATACAATTTCAATAAAATTTATTTTAGATATTTTAGAATCGGAAAAGATTTAATAAAAATCGTCTGCAGCGTAAGCACATTAGATTTACATCCGTTGCTAAGCGACATGATATCATTTTCTTCAAATAAATTGACGAAAAAATATTGTCTGATTAATGCTATTTCTATGGAAGATATAACAGTGTGATTTTAATTAATATCTAGACAATCCCTGGTCATAGAAAGTCAAAACATAGAATAAATTTTAAGTGGGACTATTCCAAGGCTACCCACAAAATTTCATGAAATTTGGTGCACCCGTTTTCCCGTGATGATGAGATAAACAGACAGACAGATTTTCAATTTTATGTATATAGATTCTTATTCAATAATCAATTCACTACAACATGTTAATGCTCTTTTTGCCAATATCGCTTTGTTTGTCGAGTTTGTTATTCTAACTTTTCAAATTCTCCAATAAACAACAATTTTCAATAAACAACACTTACATGCACATGAATGTAATGTACATTCTTTTTAAAATACCTTGCGTTAGAAACAATGCACATTCCAATTCGAGAAAGAAATTTACTGCCTACTTTAATAAGCATTGCAGGTGTTACTGTAACTGCGCATGTAGCAGCCGATAAAGTATGACAATTATTTGTAGCCTTCTATATACGAGTAACTGATGCTGATTCCTACTAATTAGGCAATACTCTACAACTTTGTAATTAGCTTTTTTCTGCTATCTCGCTGCGTTGCCAAGTATGATATCCTAATTTTTAAAATTCTCAACTAATTTTTAAAATTCTCAACTGCAATCCCTTTTATTCAATTGGGCATAGTCACTTTACTATAGATAGACCTAACGAGTACAGTAGAATTAACACATTTTCCTACAAAGTCATTGGGGTACTTAAGAACAAAACCTGCATATTGGAAATGTATTTAGAAGATCTTTAAACTTATTTCTTTGTTCAAATATCCAATTCGAAAATTTTCTGGAAAACAGTACTTTCTCTATACAATAGTGTGATAAAGATATGCATTTCTCTTTTGAGTGAAGATGTAGCTTAAGTAATCTATACTTAATCAACCAATTCGCATTTTTACCCATTCCTATGAACTGAGAAAATTACTACATCATAATGCGAGTTCTTTTAGCAGTCAAACAATCACAGCATTCTTCCTTTGAAAACCGAGAGTAATTTTATATTGACTTTGGTACTGTAGTCTACCTTTACACTCACGGAACTTTTCTTACAAAGTTATTTGTGTGTGTTTAAGGACTAAGAATCCTGAGTAATGGTGATAAAACTGTATAGGGATAACGAAGTGTACAAAAATATGAATTCTTTAAGGTCAAGGAGCGTGGCATCAAAACGTGAAGGAGAAAGTGAGATCGTGTTGAACTCAGATTCAGTTGCTGCAATGTTGATCTTAGGATCAACGGTTAGAGAATTATTAAAAATGTAAGTAATTCGTTTCATATAGTGATATCAAACCATCAGGCACCTTCTTTTGCTGAACATTTCTTTTAATATTCAAGAAATTGATTGTTGTTTCAATAATAAGTAACGCATTACATAATCACCAAACTATCAGCCCCCCCCCCTTTTGTTGAACAGTTTTATAATATTCAAGGAATTGATTGTTTGAATAATCAGTAATATATTGCATAATTACCAAAACATCAGGCACCTCCTTTTGTTGAACATTTTTTTTAATATTCAAGAAATTTATTGTTGTTTGAATAATAAGTAACATATTACATAATTATCAAACTATCAGGCACCTCCTTTTATTGAATATTTTTTTAATATTCAAGAATTTACTTGTTTGAATAACAAGTAACATATTACATGTATACAAAATCATCAGACATTTCCTTTTGTTGAACATATTTTTAATATTTAAGAAATTGATTGTTGTTTGCATAATAAGTAAAATATTAAATAATTACCACGAACACAGTTCTATCCAACCTTGAGTTGAATAATAGCATTAAATCATGCATTGGAATTTTTCAATTTAAACTGTATACAGAAGTTCATAATTGCAGACGATAATATAATTTCCCAAGGTGACTTTCGCAGAATATTCAAAGCGGAAGAGGAAAAATTTTAAGAGAAAACTCTAATTCCAATGAAATTCTATTTCCACACATCTATTATATTACTGTTTGACTGAGTAGAGTAACGCAATTGAAACTATATAATTGTCTGTGTAATTATGAAACTGTATAATTATAAACAGCAAAGGTATAATTTTCAAAGGCAATACTGAACTGAAAGATAGTTAAAAGAGAGAAATTATTGTACTTATTTTTACATTTTGTTAAATTATGCGCTCAAAAGCGGACCCAAACTTGCAATTACATCAAACAATACACACGCATATTTAAAAAATAATAATGGCGTATTTTAAAATGTATTTGACAGTTGCAAATCAATAAAATACTGCCCTGAATTGCAACAAATCCCTTTGACTTAGATGTTAATTTAAAGAATCGCAATATTCAACCTATATGTTATACTATGTGTGTATGAAAAATAATAAGCGAATTATTAAAAAAAACTACTATATCATTTTACAAAGCGTTTTAGTGCATTTTATGAATTGATCTTTCTTTTATTAGCTCATTAATCTCATCTTAACAAATTTGTTTTGAGAGAGAATCGCTTCATTTAATGTAAATTATCCTTCCAATATATGTAAAGTGATAATAGATGTTATAGATAATTGAAGTGAGGATTAAATTAATCATATAAGTCCTCCAGTACTCATTTATAGGTATCTCTTGTTCTCTTCCGTTGTCTTTTTCTGTCTGTTTAATGTGTGGAATTCACAAACATCCTGCTGATTAGATAATCCCTTCTGCAGCATTTTTCTTACACAACTTCAGATATTAAAATTTGATGTGGGCAGCACATGACTTTCCCTACAGTCTCAAAATTATTTTCGCTTTATTTCTTTAATAATTCATTAAATGCACAAAATAACACTCATACTTAATTGAAATGGCACTGAATTTGCACTTTTAATTCAATTTTCGATTTCATGTGGTAACTGCATGTATTTTTAAAGGCGGCGCAGCAAAAATACGAATAAACTAAAATATCTCGAGAACGGCCTATCCTAGAGTAACGGGTAATGAGGTTGGTCTTATTCTTTTTATCGCCATAAATTACGCATAAAACAAGCATTTAATGGATACATTTAAGCATACGTAGTCTTTTATTTCAGATTATAATGCTTTTTGCGGGTCATTTTGCAAAAAATGATGGTTCTGTTTTGTAGCATCAAACCCAAATCTAATCAGCACCAGAGTAACGTACAATTGACATATCTACCAAATTTTGAGAAATTTGGTAAATTAGTTTTTGAGTTAGAGTGGATATATTAAATTTTTGCATGTCATTGCATGCCAAAGGCAGGCTTTTCTTTATCCCGAATCTTACCAAAATCTAATCAGCACCAATATGACCCACAAATGACTTATCTACTAAATTTCATGAAATTTGGTCGATAAGTTTTTTAGTCAGAGAGGATAATTACATTGCACAGAAAGACATATACACACAGGCACACACACAGATGCACATACACAGCCGTCACGTTAAAATTTGTGTTCTAGAGGTCTTAAAACGTATAGATCAGTCGAAAACTCGAGTTGCGATTTTCGACACGATTACAATACTTTCCTTAAACATTACCATGGGAAAGTAAAAATCCTTTTAAAATACATTAAAATGGCTCTACAGATGCAAAATTCTGAAGGCAATTTTTGAGTTTAAGAGATACTTTTTTGTAAGCCACTGGTATTCAAAGGACAAACAATGACTTTTATGATCTTTACATATACCAAATTAAATGCGAAAAGGAAATCTGTTCAATAAATGAATAAATGTTGGTGTTCATTTGATTGATAGAAATTGAGTATTTGAACGACGTTACTGTCTTTTAGAGTTATGATAACCTGTTCAAAAGAGAACAAATAATATGGCTATTTAGCCGGTTCCGGATCTAAGATTCTCGTGCGGTATTATGTAAAGCGCCCCTCTCTTCTGAATGTTCAGAAGTACTAGAATTAAAATATATTATTTTATCATATAAGTTTATAACCAGATTATTATTTCGCATATCTAAGTTTAAATCTGCAAAATTAGCAACATTGCAATATTTATTAATAGCAGTTAATTGTAGAATGCTAGAATGTAGAAGTTAAATGCAATTGAATTATAATTAGAGGATGCACATAAAATATCATCTAAATATCTATACATGAGCATATTATGCAAATCGGTTTATACTTTTATAGTAAAAAACTTCCCATCAAGTACAAAATGTGAAACCTCCTTCAAAACAGTTAGAAAATCTCAAAATGGTTTTGCATCATTGAAGCTGAATTTTATTTATCTAGTTTGAGGTTGAAGGGTGAAGAATCCTAACCTTGATATGAAGAAGGGTGGGGATCCTTCCGTACTTCTCTTCGAAAAAAAATGTTCAAAATATAAAAATATTGAAATTACTTTTATATTATATGGTTATAAAAAATTGATCATATTGAAAAGATAAAAAAAAATAATTGTCTACGTTTCAATAATGGTCAATGACACTGATTAAATAAGTTGCTCTGGAAACTTATAAAAAAGTAGACATTATTTCGAGACAGTTAACTACTTAAAAAAATCTCTAACCACAAAAAGTAGACATTATGTCGAGACAGTCAATTACTTAAATTTCTAATCACAAAAAGTAGACATCATTTCGAGACAGTCAACTACTTAAAAAATCTCTAACCGCAAAAAGTAGACATTACTTCGGGACAGTCAATTACTTAAATCTCTAATCACAAAAAGTAGACATCATTTCGAGACAGTCAACTATCTAAAAAAGTCTCTAACCACAAAAAGTAGACATTACTTCGGGATAGTCAATTACTTAAATCTCTAATCACAAAAAGTAGACATCATTTCGAGACAGTCAACTATCTAAAAAAATTTCTAACCACAAATAGTAGACATTATTTCGAGACAGTCAACTACTTAAATCTCTAATCATAAAAAGTTGACATCATTTCGAGACAGTCATTTACTTGAAAAAATCTCTAACCACAAAAGTAGATATTTTCGAAACAGTAAACTATTTAAATTTCTGATCACAAAAATTAGACATCATTTCGAGACAGTCAATTACTTGAAAAGATCTCTAACCACATAAAGTAGACATTATTTCGAGAGAGTCAAATACTTAAAAATATCTCTAACCACAATAGTTCTTTAATTTTAGTATGAAAAATTTTCAATTTTAAAGCTACTTTTGTTACTTATTTCCCCGTGGTGAAGGAGCGCCTATGCACCACGTCCACTAGACCTCTGGTTTCATGGCGAAGGGGAGAAATTTGCAGCTTCACTTTATATTCAGGCACCCCAAATGCGGAAGTCTAACTTTGCCTCGACAACACAACATCCATGCCCACTGATGGGATTCGAACCCACAACCCGGCATTCCAGCGATCAGACGGAAACGCTAGTCCCTGAACGCTCGACCACCGGATCGGCAAACCTACTTTTAAAACAGCCTAAAAATCACGTGCTTTTCTTTAGATAAAATTTGCAGAAAATATTCGTCAATTGTACCGCAGAAAATATTAGCCAATTGTCCCGCAGATAACATTAGCCAATTGTACCGCAGATAACATTAGCCAATTGTACCGCAGATAACATTAGCCAATTGTATTATGTCGCCGCATTTATAAAGTGCCGCCTTTTCTTTGCGATATTTTTATTCTTAACACTTTGTGAGCAGTGTGTTTATAAATTGTACCCTATTTCCGACAAAATAAATATGAATTACTTATATTTTTATCTGTTAGTTTCTGAGATGCAAGCGTCCAAATTGTTTACATTTTTGTAACTCTTTCAGCCGTATACACTGACCATAGACGTTATATACGGCAAAACTCAACTACCACTTTTTTAACATTTTGCTTCATTTATCAAATTGATATTCTGATCGCCTATTGAAGCAGAAATTCTGATCCATTTCAAACAAATAGCAGAAAAGTTGAAATATTTCTAACATTTCATAATACGACATGAAACTGTATTCACTTAAGTTTTATAAACACATGCTGATTGTTTTTATCCATTATCGGGCAGAAACAAAAGAGAAGCAAAACCTATAACTCCATTCGAGCGTTTAAAATAACACAATTTTTTTTTGTTCGCGCGTTTATAAATGAGTTTAAACCTCTGGGCAGTATTAAGGCTCTCGCTAACGGAAGACCTGGCGGAAAAATTTATGACTTAAATCACGTGTTTGGAGAAACAGTGTAATTGCAATCGACAGCTTCATGAATCATTGAATTTCAGAAGAAACTAGGCTTCTCTGAGTAATAAAGAAGGATGCGATTAAGCGTTGTTCGACAAGAACTGCTGTGATGTTGAGGAAATTGGTTTTTTTAACAAAAGAAAAGAAACCAATCAGTGTTTAAATATGCATGAAATGACAATTTATTGTCGGGAAATTTGGTCTTTTTACTATTAAACAACATCATTCCGAGTGGGAGTAATTTACTGGTGTTATCAATTTACTGGTGTTGTCATCGTTTGGCGAATAGCACCAAGCTTTACTTTTTTTACTCCTTCTTCAACCCAGACCGCCCGAAGGTATAAAGTATTTATTTGGACGGCGTGAAGTGCCACTCAATTTAGGCCAGAACCCAGTGATGGAAACATGCACATGGACCGTACCTTCCTTCCCTTACCACCAACCTCTCGGAAGGACTTACAGACTCACATATTTAAAGTGCAGGTACTCCACGTGAACACGGGGACAGTTTGGGAAGAGCCGGAAATCGAACTCGGGTCGTCTGAGTGCAATCTCTCACGCGCTAACCACTGGACTGTCCCACCCCTTACTTTTTCACTTACTAAAAGCATGGAAGTAAAAGTACAGAGCTAAAATTCATATTGAGAAATCGTCAATATCGTTTGAAACAATAATTCAAGTGGTGCTGGGATACGTAGTCTTGCATCGTGTGCATTTCTATGACGAAAGGTCTAAAATATTTATTTAAACTGTCAATTTCGTAAAAATGAATTGTTAGCACAATGTAAAGTAGAACTGAAACAATAAAGAATATTCCTACGTATTCAAAATTATTTTATCTTTCAATTTATTTTTATCTTCCTATATTCTGTACTCTATTGTTGGAGACCACGTGCGTTGGGGATTTATCAACTCAACTCAAGAAAGAAGAAGAACTGATTTTAAACTGTTTTCATAAAAGGAATGGTTCTGTATGTCAACGGAAATAAAGGTGTTCTTTCATAATTTCTTATAAGTCAAATTTTCTCAACGAAACTGGACTTACTTATAAGATGGACTTACTTATAAGATGGAAAAACACGAAGCGACAGGACTTACTTATAAGATGGAAAAACTAAATAAGGAAAAAACACAAGCTAGGCGTTTGTTTACATTGGCGGCACAGCAATTAGAATTGAAATTAACTGCCGTTCCAACGCTGAAAGCAGAAGTGATACCCGATTTCAAGATATTTGAGGATAGAGCGGCCCATTTATTTGAATTGGACAATTCTATCAAAGATTTAATGCTAGATGAAGAAGATTTCAATGAGGAAAATTTCGCCAAGGAAATCGATGGTGCCGAAAGTTATAAAACCCGGTGGATACTCATGAATACCAAGTATGAAGGTTTGTTAGAAAAGAAAGAAATCGATCATTTAAATATTGGTCAAGAAAGTGTTTTTGGTCAAGGAGAGCGACATTTCAAGTTACCTAAATTAGAACTGAAACATTTTGATGGGGATATTAAAAATTGGTTCGGCTTCTGGGGTCTGTTCAGAAAAATCGATGAGGATGAAACAATTGATGACGATGATAAATTTTAGTATTTGGTTCAGGCCACTGAAGACGTCACCAAGGAACTTGTAGAAAGTTTTACTCCATCAGGATCCAATTATCATAAAGCACTAGAGCAACTAAAATCCCGTTTTGCCAGAGACGAACTACTTATTGAAATATATGTTCGAGAGTTGTTAAATTTGGTCTTGGCACAAGTTTCAAAGAAGGGAGCCAAGTCGTTAAGCACACTTTATGATAAATTGGAAACTCAGTTACGGGCATTAGAAACTTTGGGTGTTACATCTGAAAAATATGCTTCTATATTGTACACATTGGTAGAATCAGCTCTTCCTGAAGAAACTTTGAGAGTTTGGGAGAGATCTCGTAGGAAGTATAATGCTAAAATTGGCGATAAAACTGACAACTTAACGTCTCTTTTACAATTTTTGAAGCTAGAAGTTGAAAGTAAGGAACGATTGCAAATCGCTCGTTCAAGTTTCTCTCATAGCAATAACACTTCGATATCTACCGCTGCTTGTATTTCCTCCGGCGAAGTAAAAGTGCCAGGTAAAATGTGTTTGTGGTGTAGTAAAACATCTCATAATTCAACAGAGTGTTTCAAAGCTAGACATTTTTCTATGGACAGTAAAAGGGAACTACTTCGAAAAAAAAAGAGCCTGTTATGTCTGTTTAAGGGTTGGTCAAAATGCAAAAAGATGCAAGGCAATGGTTAAATGTCTTATCTGTGATAAACGCCATAATGTTAGACAGATTTAGCAGTGCTCTGAACTGCGAAATCTGTCGCCAAATAAGAAGGCAGAGAAAGGACTTTGGAAACAGCAGAGACATTTTCGAATAATGAGAGTGAATCAAGTGTTCTATTAACTCATCGAAGTGGCCCGATTCTATTCCAAACAGTGCCCGTCCGAATATTAAGTGAAGGTAAACCTAGATTAGTGAGAGCACTCTTTGACAATGGTTCACAGGGGTCGTACATTCGTAGTGATATCCCAAAACGACTAAATCTAAGATTCTCAGGTCAAGAGACATTGAGTCATTGTTTATTCGGAGGATCAGAAATTAAACCCAGAGCTCATAATGTGTATGACATATCAATACAGAGCATAGATGGAAAATATCAATACCAGATGTCTGTACTAGATCAAGCTAAAATATGTAGTTCTGTTCCCCGGATAGAAAATCCAAATTTATATCCCTTATTAAAAGAGCAGAATATAGCTTTGAGTGATGCAGGGGAAGGTGCTCCAGAAATAGGTCTACTAATCGTAGCAGATTATTCAGGTATGATAATGACTGATTCAGTCGTCCGTTTGGATAAAAATTTAACTGCAATCAAAATTGAATTAGGATGAACAATTCAAGGTCCAAAAATTAAATCCAGTACAACACTGAGTAATATTACTCTTCTCTGTCCCTCAGAATTAGCAGATTTATGGAGTCTTGATGTACTTGGAATCAGAGATCCAGCCGAGGCAAAAACGAAGGAAATTTTAGATAATGAAATGAGTGAGTTTTTCCAGCAAACACTACAAGTTAACTAAGAAAGTCGCTATGAAGTACGTTTACCTTTCAAAGAAGGGCATCCAGATTTAGACGACAACAGAAAACTGGCAATGAGAGGGCTTATAAGCACCTACCAAACGTCTCGATCGTATAGGATACACAAAAGAGTATGAAAATGTATTTGAAGAATGGCTTCAGTCAGGAGTAGTGGAACGTGTGTCAAACAATGAAATTACCTCCATTCATGGACATTATCTGCATCACCATGCCGTTATTAAACTTTCTAGTTTGACGACGAAGGTCAGACCTGTTTTTGACGCATCAGCCAAGAATTCGAAAGGTAACTTTTTAAATGCATGCCTCGAAAAGGGGCCGAACTTAGTCGAATTGATTCCTAAATTGTTGACTTTGTTCAGAAGAAACGCCATCGGTGTTACAGGATATGCGTAGGGCTTTTCTACAGATTAGTTTATCTCCAAGAGACAGAGATTTTGTCCGCTTTCTCTGGTGGAAGAATGAGGAGAGAAAGGAAGTAGAAACTTTTACACACTGCAGAGTTGTTTTTTGGCATGTCTCCTAGTCTGTGTCTGTTAGGAGCAACAATTTCTTATCACCTGGAGCATGATCCACCGAACATATAAAATACTACTGAATGACTTAAACAGTCCTTTCATGTTGACAATTGTGTCACTAGCTTGCAGACAAAGGAAGAAGCAGTCAAATTCATAAGAGAATCAAAAGAACTGATGATGGCTGCTCAGTTTGATCTTAGGGATTGGACTACGTCTCCAATAAAATTCACAGACACAGAAGTGAACAGAAAGCTTGTATCCGTCTTGGGAATGACGTGGGATACAGAAAATGACACAATGTTTTGTCACATCGACCCATTTACAATACCGAAGGATAAAATCATTAAAAGAACATTATTATCAGTAGTACAGAGTATTTTCGATCCTATTGGCTTAACGTGTCCTACTTCACTGATCCCCAAATTAATCCTACAAAAGGCTTTCATCCTACATTGTGGATGGGACACGGAACTTCCACAAGAACTGGAAAACGAGTTCGAAAAGTGACTCGAACGGATACATTTGATAAATGATTGTAAAATTCAAAGAAGACTCTCAACAGATACGTTTGATGATTGCAAGATAAGTCTTCACACCTTTTGCGATGCTAGTAAATCAGCATATGCAGCTTGCATTTTTATACTCACATCCTATGGAACAAACACAACCGTAAGTCTTGTACTTAGCAAATCAAGAGTTTCTCCATTAAAAGAAATTACAATTCCGAGGTTGGAACTCATGTCGGCTATTATTTCTACTAGACTATATGTGCAAGTCATCAAAATTTTGAATCGTTCGAACTGCGAATCATATTTTTGGTGCGACTCATCGGTAGCATTGACTTGGATAAAAAATAAAGAAAATTGGAATGCTTTTGTCGACAACAGAGTAAAAGAGATTCGACAGTACACCAATTCTAACAACTGGTATCACATTCCCGGAACTCTCAATGTAGCAGACCTGTTGTCCCGTGGCTGTCATGCTAGTACATTATTGAAGAGTCGTTGGTGGGAAGACCCTTACTGGTTAAAGTCAGAATCTCAAGAATGGCCCACTTCATCAATTTCTGCCTCTGAAAATGAAGTAAATGCAGAAAAAAAGGAAGACCGTTATATCAAGAGTAAGCTGTAATGAATCAAGTCTAGTTTCAGACCTGTCTTATTTTTCTAATTTCTCAAAAATCAAAAGAATGGTGGCGTGGTTATTACGGTTCATACATAATTGTCGTGAAAAGGAACGCAGAAAGGGAGAACTGACTAGTGAAGAAGTTTCAACGGTTGAAAAATTGATATGTCAAACAGTACAGAAGGATAGCTTCACAGAGAAGAAAGTTAACACTCTAAAAATATGCAGACTTTCAGGGACAACGAAGGACTCTTAAGAGTAAGAGCAAAGTTGATTTTCGGAGATGAGAAGGAGGACTTTAAGTGTCCAATTCTACTCCCTAGAGATCATCTCTTTATACGAAAATTAGTTAATCAAAAACACAGAGAATTACTGCACGCAGGATTAAGAACTTTGATCAGTAATCTTAGAGAGACTTATTGGATCACAGGAATTCAAAGGTTAGCAAAGCAAGTCAATTCCTAGTGTGTCGTTTGCAAAAGATTTAAAGCCACCATTTGCTCCTTTACCTCGTGATCGAATCAAGAATGCAAGTGTTTTTGAAGTGACTGGAATAGATCTCGCTGGACCACTGATCTTATCTTCAAACGAAAAGGTCTGGATTGTTTTATTTACTTGTGCCATTTATCGTGCAATTCATTTAGAGCTTACGAAACCCCTTTCCACAGATAGTTTCATTATGGCATTAAGAAGATTTATAGCCAGACGAGGAAGAGTCAGTATAATTTACACTGACAATGGGACTAACTTTGTTGGTGCCGAAAATACACTACGTAATCTTGATTGGAATGAAATCATAGCATTTGTTCTGTAAAGCAAATACAGTGGAAATTTAATCCTCCTACAGCCGCTTGGTGGGGTGGCTGGTGGGAAAGGTTAGAAAGGATGGTCAAAGAATTACTAAGAAGAGTATTAGGCAGAGCTGTAGTCAAGTATGAAGAGCTTGAAACAATTCTGTGCGACTGTGAAGCTACAATTAATTCTAGACCTCTAACTTACGTTGAAGGAAATGCTGAAGGGCTAGAAATAGCATGAAACATGAAGGGCCATTAACCCCTGCATGTTTCATGTAAGGTATTACGAACAATGAGGTAACATATTTTGATGTGATCGATAGCAAAAGTTTGAATAGAAGATTGCGTTACCTCCAACAATTACGAAAAGATTTACGCATGAGGTTCCGTAATGAATACTTAGCCATGCTAGTACATCGAGGTCAAAGCAGAGAAGAAACTTTAAGAGTAGGAGATGTAGTTCTAGTTTCAACAGATAAAAAACGAATTGAATGGCCCCTTTGCTTAGTCATGAAAATTTATCCTAGTTCTGACGGGCATGCAAGAGCAGCAAAGGTTAATATGACCAGCGGGGAAAGGATAAGACCATTTCAACGGCTATATCCATTAGAGGTATCGTCATCAACAACAGACGTTGCTTTATAATTTTTTCAGATTCCAATCGAGTCCAGTGACTGTCCTACATCTTCAATCATACCTGAAACTAGAATTTCGAGATCAGGACGTATTATAAAGATTCCCAAAAGATTAGATTTGTAATTTTACAATTTTGTCGAAATTGCAAAGAGGGGAGGATGTTGGAAACCACGTGCGTTGGGGATTTATCAATTCAACTCAAGAAAGAAGAACTGATTTTAAACTGTTTTCATAAAAGAAATGGTTCTGTAAGTCAACGGAAATAAATATGTGTTCTTTCATAATTTTTTATAAGTCAATTTTTCTCAACATCTACCTTACAACTATGAAAAAATACTGGTTAATTATTCTCATAATTAGATAACTCTTAATTTAAAAATAATCAAAATTACATATGCTAATACTACGCCTTACTGTTGTGTCAACTAATAATAGCAGCTACTTTACTAACACTAGCGAAACTTAGATATAATTCTCAAAGCATTATGACATTTTCAAGCGTATCATCCATAGGAGTTTTATCTCCTTGTTAACTCCACGGCTAAAAGTTTAATTCATCAGTCGCATAGAAAAATTCCAATCGTATCAAAAATGTCAAAACCCCGTATAATTTAGCGATTCTCTAAATTAAATATCCTATTAGCTTTTAAAATGACCCATCAGAGTCCTCATACAATAAACACTATATTATCAAAAATAAAATTTGGATCTGAGTAATTTAATCACGTTATCATCACATGGCGAATGGCAACAATTATATGCTCACATCAAATCGCGTGCAACTCACAATAGATGATAAGAGTTTGTTTATGTTTTTCGCTATGTCTATGTTCGGTTATGTTGATAAGGTAGGAAATTTCAGTATTTTAGAATAGCTGTTTGCAATAATAGCACTTTATATACGATACTAGCAGCGATTACCCGCCGTTGCTCGGTATTTACCATGCAAAAGTATGATAAAAATTACACAGGAACATATAGGGCCGATTGTGTTATATTTCCGCTGAATGTATCGCATTTTAGAGATGTTTAAATACAATTTTAGTTGGAAAATGTTTCGTAAACAATGCTTTATGCATGATTGATTTTTCTTGTGTTTTCTTAATACTTTTCGTTGTTCAGTAAGCCTGTGAAAAATAATCCATGGTGATAGTTTCCATTTAAATTCATATTTCAAACCTGCGATTTTCATACGTTCAATAAACTCCCACAAAACTCAGAGATTTAACTGACTTTCCCATTTTAAACCAACAATGTCCAACCTTTTTCGTTGTGAAATCATGGAGTTAGAGAGTAGAACTCATATCGCAAACCTGCGATTTTTAAAAGTGTCTAATACGTTCAACAAACTACCACAAAACTCAGAGATTTAAATGACTTTCACGTTTTAAACCAACAATGTCCAAGCTTTTTCGTTGTGAATCATGGAGTTAGAGAGTAGAACTCCTAGGAAAAAGTGTCATTTTTCACTAGTATCTCAAGAACAACTGGTCGTAGAAACTCGAAAAATGGCCTATGTTTTAAGTGGGGCGATTTCAAGACTACCAAGACAAATTTCATGAAATTCGGTTCAGCCGTTCTCCAGTTATGGTGGATTATACATACATACTTTTTTCTTTATATATATAGATATTTATCACATTCTACAACTTTTAGCTCATTAATTAAAGTTTAACGCAAAAAATAGCACCATGAATTCACCGGCGATTCATCTAAAGCATATTCAGTAAGCTTAACAAATACTTGTGGCATCCGTCAGTATTCCCAAGCCACTCAAGGAAGAGGATATCAAGATTGGTTTATTGTAATAGAATATGATAATATACGAACAAAAGAGGATTTCCAGTGGAAGGGTTGAAGCTATTCTTGCCTAAATATCATAAATATTTCAGTGAAACTTTTTCAGAGAAGTTCTACAAATCAGTGTCCATTGCAGTAAAAGTCAAACCTTGCGAGACAGACTCGAGTTACGTTGAATAATTTATTTCTACTCACCCTCCAATACATGGTAATGTATAGGGAAAGTATAGGAATCGTGTCGGAAATCGCAACTCGAGTTTTCGACGGATTTGCACGTTTTGAAACCTCTAGAATACGAAAAAGCTATTTTTAGAGTGACGTTTGTTTCTGTGTCTGTCTGTCTGTCTGTGCAGATTTTGTATCCCCTCTAACTAAAAACTAAATGACCGAATTTCTCAAAATTTGGCAGATAAGTCCCTTGTGGGTGACCCTGGTATTGATTAGATTTTGGCACGATGCGGAATAAAAGAACCACCTTTTTTTTTTTCGAAATGACTCGCAAAAATTTTCTCTATCCATTCTTGAAATGAAATGAGAGACGGGTGGCTCCAGAAGAGCCCAGCACAGCGACCAGAGGTCTATTGTACTACCCTTGACAGAACAAACAGATCTCTAAGAAGAGAGACCAGCAGCCGACGCAAAGATGAGCAGGCAGTTGACAGGAATGTCATACAGCTCCCAGGGTTCAATCACAGGTCGACCAATATGTTCGAATCTGTGAGCAGAGTAAACCTCACATTCACAGAGAATGTAAGCAGCAGTTTCTTCGCTGTATTTGCAGCCCCTGCAAAAGCGAATCTTTAGTGACACCCATAATGTTGAGGTGTCTCTTGAGGATGCAGTGCCCAATACGGAGCCCAACAGCCCTCCTGATGCCAGTTCTACTGAGCTTGAAAAGTTCCTTTTGACGTGTACTAGGGCAGTTAGTTGCAGTTGAGAATTTTCGCTTGCCTTTGACCCTTAATATTACACCAGTTCTTACATTGAAGCTTCCTGAAGATGTCATAAACAATTCTTCTGGTAAGATCATTCGGAATACCCAAGGCCGGCTCAGGGCCAACAAAAGGAGTACTTGAGCCTTTTCTAACAAATTCATCAGCCAACTCATTTCCAGGAATGCCCGAATGTCCAGGCACCCAGTAAAGAATGACTTCGTTATTGCTAGCAATTTCACAGAGTGCATTATAGCACTCCCAGACAAGGGAAGATGTCATAGTGGACTTCCCAAGAGCCATAAGAGCAGACTGACTGTCGGGACAGATTTGGTTGCTCTTATACTTACTGTCGTAGCAAATTCTACAACACATAAGAATGGCAAAGACCTCAGCCTGAAAGACAGTAGCATAACTGCCAAGCGGATAAGACAGCTCTGTGCCATCATCCAAACTGCACACACCAGCACCAGTAGTTGTGCCAATCTTCGCGTCATCGTATCCATTCTTACTAAAAAACTAAATCACTAAAGTTCACAAAATTTGGTAGATAAGTCACTTGTAGATTAACATGGTGCTGATTAGATTCCGGTACGTTTCGGAAAATAAGAACCAGTCTTTTTCTGCGAAATGGCCCGTGAAAATCGTTAAATCTAAAAATAAAAGACTAAGTATGTTCAAATATATCAATTAAATGCTTATTTTATACGTAATTTTTGACGACGAAAATAGTAAGACCAACCCCATTACTTTAGGACTAGCCGTTCTCGAGATATTTTAATTTTTTTTTCATTTTTGCTACGTCACCTTACTAATGAAAATAAAATTGAATTAAAAGTGCAAATTCAGTGTTATTTAAAATAAATATGAGTGTTATTTTGTGTAATTAAACTCAATTTAATGAATTATTTTCAGAAATAAAGAGAACATGAATATGAGTCTGCAGGGAAAGTCATGTGATGCTCACATCATATTTTTATCTACATAATGAACCAGCATACTGGAAACAACTCCGTTTGAGTAGTAATTTTTTTTACATTATTTATATTAAAGAACTATTTTGCGATAAAAATATAAAGTTAATAATTGTTTTCCGCATCTCTCTTTAAGCCCTTGTGAAGCATCATCCCCCATAGAATCTCCCATTTGTATCCGTATAAAAGCAGTACAATGTAAAAAAAATCTAATGTGGGCAACACATGATTTTATCTGCAGATTCGTATTCACTTTCTCTTTATTTCTTCAATAATACATTAAATTGAGTTTAACTGGACAAAATAATAGCCATAATTATTTTAAATTACACTTAATTTGATAACTGGGCTTATATTCATTTGGTAACCGGACTTACTTTTATAGGTGCATAGCGAAAATGAGAGAAAGCTAAAATATCTAGAGAACGGCTAGTCCTGGAGTAATGGAGTTGGTCTTATTATTTTTGCCGTCCAAAATTACGTATAAAATAAGCATGTAATTGATATATTTGAATATACGTAGACTTTTATTTTAGATTTTCAAGATTTTTGTGGGCCATTTTGGAAAAAAAGCAGGTTCTGTTTTGCCGAATCGTACTAAAATCTAATTAGCACCAGGGTAACCTACAAGTGTGTTATCTAAAACATTTTATGAAATTTGGTCCTATAGTTTTTTAGTTAGTGGATACAGACAATTTTTGCGGACCATTTCTAAAAAAAAGCATGTTCTTTCACCCCCAATAGTACCAAAATCTAATCAGAGCTAGGGTCGCGCACAAGAGACTTACCTACCAAATTTTATGAAATTCGGTCAGTTTGTTTTTTATTTAGAGTGTATACAACATCTGTACAAACAGACAGTCAGACAGATACACACACAGATTTCACGCTAAAAAGAGTTTTGTCGTGTTATAGATTTCCCAAAACGTGTAGCTCCGTTGGAAACTCGAGTTACGATTTTCGGCACGATTCCAATACTTTTCCAATACATTACCATGTATTGCAGGGAAAGTAATATATAAGAAATCATTTTTTCTCTATAAAAGTCACATTTCCGTTTTGCAAGAGTTTTATTGAGATACAAGAAACTATTTCAATTAGAAAAAGAAAATCTTTCTTTAAGAGAAAATTTATTGCTGCTCAGTGAATATTTATTCCCCTTTAACAGAAAGTGGAACTAATTTGTTATTCAGCGTGAGTGCAGAGAGATTAATTACAATTCATGTCACTCTGAGTCTCAAATACAAGTCCCAATTAGAGGAGTAGGAAATGCAGCTTCAGAAACGTATTACCAGAGCCACACGGTAAAGTTTTATGTCTTATAAAGGAAAATGCCAGTGTGTGTTTTTGTCTGTTAGTGTATCTGTCTGTCTTTGCGGTCTAAAGTGGAAGTTTAAGTGTTGCACAACCATGGAATTTCGTGCGCAAGTACTTCTTGACTCGAAGAGGTACACGTCGGGGTATTTTTTCAATTTAGAATTATTACTTTCCCTACAATACATGGTAGTGTATAGGGAAAGTATTGGAATCGTGCCGAAAATCTCAACTCGAGTTTTCGACGGATCTACACGTTTTTGGACCTCTAGAACACGAAAAGTAAAACTATTTCTAGCGTGACGCCTGTGTGTGTCTGTGTGTCTGTCTGTGTAGATTTTGTATCCACTCTAACTTTTTTTCCAAATGGCCAGGCACTTGACTTTCATCATTCGCCCTTGTCAGCGGTCAGAACGTGAACCATTTAGCCGTCCTAAGACGTTGCCCCAGGAGCACCAGAGGGGGGCGGAACACACTCCGACCACAACACAAATATCCATGCCTTACGTGGGACTCGAACCCACAACGCGGCGGTCGAGCGATTGTTGTGGAAACGTTCGCCTTGACCACTCGACCACCACGTCGGCGTATCCACTCTAACTGAAAAACAAATGGACCGAATTTCATAAAATTTGGTAGATACGTTCTTTGTGGATGGCCCTGTTGCTGATTAGATTTTTGTAACCTGCCCTTTTTTTGCAAAATGGCCCGCAAGAATTGCCTTCAACCCCACTAACTAAAAAACTAATAGACCAAATTTCACAAAATTTGGTAGATAAATCACTTGTAGATTAACCTGGTGCTGATTAGATTTTGGCATGGTTCGGAAAAAAGGAACCTGCATTTTTTAACGAAATAGCCTGCAAAAATCGTTAAATCTAAAAATAAAAGAATACGTATGCTCAAATATATCCATTAAATTAATATTTTATACGTAATTTTGGACGACGAAAATAATAAGTCCAACCTCATTACTCTAGGACAAGCCGTTCTCGAGATATCGTAGTTTTTTTTGCATTTTTGCTACGTGATCTTTGAATATAAGCCCAGTTACCAAATGAAAACAAAAAATGAATTAAACGTGCAAATTCAGTGTAATTTAAAATACTTATGAGTGTTATTTTCTCCAATTAAGCTCAATGAATTATTGAAGACATGAAAAGAACGTGAATATGAGTCTGCAGGGAAAAATCATGCGATACCAGATTTTTTTAAAACTATTTCTGAAAAATCGCGTTCGTGTGAAGCAGAAAACGTTCTACCTCCCTTTAACACACTTGAAATTAAGTGGAAAGCACCCCCCCCCCCCAATAACATCGCACATCACCCAATTAACTCAAAGGGTAATTCTCCTCAATCATCAAGCGAGTATTTTCTGTTATCTCGTTTATCTCACGAACAAGCCATTTAGAGAATGTCGATGACAATTGCTCGCGATGACATTGTTTGCGATTAGAGATTATTCTGGTGCAAGAGGAAGTGGGGTTTCGAAAGACGCGTGCGTAAGTGAGCGTAAAAACATGAAAACAATTTGGGGAATTTCGAATTCCGTTACAACGGAAATCGAAAATTGGTCTGTCACAAAAATGTCCTTAATAGCCACAGCTAAAAAATACCCCTTTGTTTCTTTTAAGAACTATATCCGTTTTACAAGTTATCTACGAATGTCGATGATTAAATATTTTCCCTCTACACTTCTTATTAACTTAATTGTCTCTTCGTTCAACACTGTTAACGGAATCGTTCTCGGCTACCAGACCACGCAGAGACCTAAACTTGGCAAAAACTTTCATCTCGTTCTTTCATGTCAGTACTTATGTTGTAAAGTTTTCCCATCTGAACTAAGCGCTATCTTGTGGAGGCTTCTCCCCAAAATCTCCTTAGCAGTCTGGGACTATCCCGGAATGATCTTTATCTCTGACCCGCTGTTGGTTTAGGATTTTCTTGGGATTCATGGGCTCGTGGATTTGGTCTAGCTTAGGACGAGGCCTGTCGGAATTAGCAACCACAACACAACAACAACACCTGTGTTGTTACGTCATTTACATATTTTATAACTACAGAGCTGTCTTAACCCTTGCAAAGGGCCGGCCCTTAGGCAAAAGCAAATTCTAGGGGTCCTCGTAAAACTCTTATAGTAAACAAGATCAATCATGCATAAAGCATTGATCATGAAACAATTTCTAACTTAAATATAATTTTATATAAATATCTCTAAAATGCGATATATTTAGCGCTGATATATTTAAAATTATCAGGGTAATGCAATAATTCATCATATATGAAAACTTAAAACTTCATCGAAAAAAATGAACTTTATTCAAATGAGACGTCATCGAAATATAAATCGCCTGGTTCTCTATGTAAAAGCAATGAATATTTCATTTCACATCACTTTTATTACAAACTTTTATTAAATCATTTTGCATGAAAAAAAATTCAGCACTTTTTATACAACTCATCTTACAATCACTTGTTTACATTCTACATCTATTAAAATTAGACTTCGTTGTAGAAATAATCAAAGCTTAATGATAATTTAAACTCAATATTATTATAATTGCGTTGGTACAGAATATAGATCCACAGAAAACAGGCAAAAATAAAGCGGATTTAGGACGAATGCGACACTAAATATAAATTTAAAAGAACTATAATAAAGTAAAATCACGATTTTAATACTGGAAAAAAAGACGGATAACATGTTTTATTTTGAAATAAGTCACGTGATCTTTTCATATAATATGAGTGCAATTATTATTTTATTTTTATTTAAAAAACTATTGAACATATTTTGATGAAATTTTTTTCTACATTTTATGGGATAATTTGAACATTTCCTAAAATTTTCGAAGCAATTTGTGAATTTTAACTTCGCTTAAAAAATGTGTGAAAAATTAGATCCCATACCTATTTCACCTTTTCAACACGGGTTCAACCCAAAACTAAGTGGGGGATATTATTTACGCTCCTGACCCGCAGACCGTCTCAACAACATAATAAAATTTCATTTTGATAAAGTCATTTTTACGGCAGTTAGCGTGCGAACGTACACATAGATAGACAGACAGAATGAGCAAAGTCATAAACACTTTTCAACTGAGTTGAAAAGCGTTAAAAAATGATAAATTGAGCTGGAAAGATGGGACTTTAGAAAGATGGGATTTCAGAATTTGACTCTTTTGCTTATGGTTACGATCTTGCATGACTAAGTTTTTGTTCTTTCCACGTATTATTTTTGCGAATGGCTTTTCAGTATCTTCAGATGAAATATTCTCGTGGTTGATCACGTTAACCGATGTACTGCATAGGTTTGAATGTAAGTTTAGTAAAAAGAATGAGCGCTAAAAAGTGAAAAATAAATCATGAAAAACAAGTAAACATATAAACTTCGTCTTGGGGTAAAATCTTTTATTGATAACTCACCATGAGCAGTAATAAGAAGAAAAATAAAGATATTTCCATTTTTGAAAAAATATCTTTATTTCTTTCCATTATCATTCCCGATTCTTTCATATAGTGCATTGGGGTGTTAAAAAAAACTTTTTGTTTATTGTAACAAGGCTATTTTATGAAATGAACTATTCCTAGAAGGCACATATTTTACATACACCTCCTGAAGATTTTACAATTTCATCGCCTTCTATCTATTGTTATGCATTCTATTACTTTCCTTATATACATAATGTATAAGCAAAGTATTGTGACGGGGTCGAAAATTCGAATTCGAGTTTTCGACGGGAGAGCACGTTTCAAGCGTCCCTGATCACGAATCGAACATTTTTGAGGTGATGTCTGTGTGTGTGTATGTGTGTGTGTGTGTGTGTGTGTGAAAGTATGTGTGTGTGTGTGTGTGTCAGTGAGTCTGTGGAGACGATAACTGACGAACGAATGGACCGATTCGAACCAAATTTGGTACAAAAATCACAATCCGTAAACACTGGAAGCCTATTGTTTTTATACGTAATCGAATGTTCAGAACCCCCCTAAATTTCCGAATGAAATTTTGAAAAAATCGTCAAAAAATTAAAACCGCTAATAAAGTTACGCAAATAGACATTTCTTATGTAATTTTTCATTAGAAAACGATTGGCATAAATTTTAGAACGCTAACATGAACCGTTCTCGAAATATTGTGCATTTTTCAAAAAAATTATGAAAAAGTCACATAAAAAAAAATTCCTATTGAGAAACATGTTCACTTTTCATATGTAATACCATGCGATAAATTGAGTGACATCATTATCGTGGATCTAGCTCGTTCCATTCATGAAAAAATATACTTTGAATAATACTCTTGTATTTGAACGCCAATAGTCATTTATCTGCTGTAAGAATAACTTTTTTCTTAGTGCATAACGCTTGGCGAGATTTTGGCGACGAATTTGGCGGAATGTCGCCAACTTGGCGACTTTTTTGAAATGTTGCCAAATTAATGAAAATCTCGCCAAATGGATAAAAATGATGCTAAATCAATGAAAATGACGACTAATTGTCGAAAATTCAATATCTTGGAAAGAATGTTAGTATCTACTATAAGAAAAACCTATTTTTTTACTGTAAAAGTAGTAAATTCATTACATTATATAAGGAAAGTCATGTGTTGCCCACATCAGATTTTTTTGAATTAGTATTGTTTCTTATGGATTGCTTTACTATAGATTGTTATTCTGTTAACCTCTACAATTTATACTTTCTTCACTTGCGTTTCAATGAATTCTGAATCTCGTACTCATTAAGAGACTGTTAATATTAGTAACAAGTGATATACGATGTCTCTGTTATATTTTTAAGATACGACTTAGTGTTACAAGTTAAACTTACCAATTCTTAGGAGTGTTCAAAGTACTCCCCTCCAACATCAATGCACTTTTGTTTGGCGGATTTTCCAAAGATTAAATGCTTCAAGCCATCCATTTCTTGGAATCGATGAAAAATATGCTTTTATAGCCTCTTCAATCTCATCTTCGGAATGACAACGACTCCCAAGTAATTTTTTTTAGATTAAAAAGTAGCCAAAAGTCACACATAGCAAGATCAGGAGAATAGGGTGGATGTTCTATCACTTTGATCTTTCTTTGTTCAAAAAATTGGACTGTTATTCTTGCTGAATGAGAAGATGCATTGTCAAGGTGAAGCATGTGTCCTCTAACATTCACTTTCTGTAGAATTTCTGGAAGACACTTAGCGGTGTACCAGTTAGCTGTAACTGTCTTCTGTCCCTCTAGCTTTATGCCTTTGACCAGACTTGTACTTCTGAACAATATGGCATACATTACTTTTCATCATTGCTCGTTGTATTTTCACCATTGCTGCTTTGGGGTTATCTTCAAAGACCCATAATTTACTTTCTTGATATGTTGGAACGTAAAAAAACGGTATGTACGTTCCATCACCAGCTATGATTTTAGAAATAATGCGGTGTTCATCATCATTAAGTAATTTTAGGGTTTCTTTACTGATTCTGACACGATCCGGTTTCTGGTGTTCGGTTAAATTATGGGGGACCCAAAGTACAAACTAATTTTCACTTTCCTTATATACATAATGTATAAGGAAAGTATTGTGACGAGGTCGAAAATTCGAATTCGAGTTTTCGATGGGAGAGCACGTTTCAAGCATCCCTGATCACGAATCAAACACTTTTGAAGTGATGTCTGTGTGTGTGTGTGTGTGTGTGTGTGTGTGTGTGTCAGTGAGTCTGTGGAGACGATAACTGACGAACGAATGGACCGATTCGAACGAAATTTGGTACAAAAATCACTATCCGTAAACATTGGAAGCCTATTGTTTTTATACGCAATCGAATGTTCAGAAACCCCCTTAATTTTCGAATGAAATTTTGAAAAAATCGTCAAAAAATCAAAACCGCTAATAAAGTTACGCAAGTAGACATTCCTTATGTAATTTTTCATTAGAAAACGATTGACATAAATTTTAGAGCGCTAACATGAACCGTTCTCGAGATATTTCACATTTAAAAAAAAAATTATCAAAAAGTTATATAAAATTAAAAAAAAATATTTCCTATTGAGAAACATGTTCACTTTTCATATGTAATACCATGCGATAAATTGGGTGACATCATACTCGTGGATCTAGATCATTCCATTAATGAAAAAAGATACTTTGAGTAATACTTTTGTATTTGAACGCCAATACTCATTTATCTGCTGTAAGAATAACTTATTTCTCGGTCCATAACGCTTGGCGAGATTTTTGCGACGAATTTGGCGGAATGCCGCCAACTTGGCGACATTTTTTATTGTTGCCAAATTAACAAAAATCTCGCCATGTTGATAAAAATGACGCTAAATCAATGAAAATGACGATTCATTAAAGAAAATTCAATATCTTAGAAAGAATATAAGTATCTACTATAAGAATACCATTTTTTTTAACTGTAAAAGTAGTAAATTCATTGCATTATATAAGGAAAGTCATGTGTTGCCCACATCAGATTTTTTCATATGCAGTTCTCCATGAATAATTTTATGTATAGCTGCTGATCCAATGTTAAGCTTCTTCTGTATCATTTGGTAGGAACAGCGATTATCATCCATTAACATTTTCCGAATGGCCGACACATTTTCTGGGATTAGAGTTGACAGAGGTCTTCCTGTGTATTTTTCATCCAGGCGAGAATTTTGACCTCTTCTAAACTCTGTAAACAATCTGAATACAGTGGCACGAGATGGAGCATCATTTTCATATGCTTATTGTAGACGTTGAAGACATTCTTCCTGATTTAGACCCACTTTAAAATCATAGAAAGTCATAGCTCGATAATGCTCTCGCGTCAACTCCATTTTCTTTTCTTTCAAAATTTATATTACCTAATTGTAATTGTTGGCATAAATTATCATTTGAGGACATAAAAGAGTTCAAATTTAAATATTCGACCAATAATTTTTTTCTAACCATATATTTTCTAGCCTTCATATGTCTGCCCCTGTCTCAAAAATTTCTGTGTGACCCTCGTATATATATATATATATTATATATATATATATTTTTTAGCCTTCATATGTCTGCCCCTGTCTCAAAAATTTCTGTGTGACCCTCGTATATATACATATATTATATATATATATATATATATATATATATATATATATACACATATATTTTCTAGCCTTCATATGTCTGCCCCTGTCTCAAAAATTTCTGTGTGATCTTCGTATATATATATATATTTATATATATATATATATATATATATATATATATATATATATATATATATATATGTATATATATATATATATATATATATATATATATATATATATATATATATATATATATATATATAATAAAAATATTATATGAACTTGAATTTCCAATGATAGATCCGAGATAAATTGTAACTCAAATAACCGTAACTTAAAACATAAAATAGCTACGTATAAAAATGTAACAAAATAGAGAATCATCAATCAAGGGGAGAATAAAAAGCATATATCCAGTCATCAAGCTATATATACTCTACAAATATCAACGGTGAGATTTCATGATAGAAAACAGAGAATGAATACGCATTAAAGCCAAACACGTGGGAATTTACTAGGCTTAAAAATGAATTCATTTTGAACAGATTCTCTTTCAAGGCCTGGTATCTGTTCAGAATGACCAAAAAAAGCTTGTTTCCCAAGACGGAGATAGATAATATCCATAAACTCCGTCTACTGGGTCTACAAGCTTAAAAATTGAAAAACAAATTACGAATTAAAGATATTTAACTGTGAAAATGCTGCTCATGTCGTTTATTAAAGCAATAAAGAACAAGACTAATGTTGCTATTCGCAGGAGATAAAAGTGGAGATCAATTGTTACCAATCGTGAAATATATAAATAACAGTATTGCAAATATGTATAAAATGTTGTATATTCACCTGTAAAAGCTACGTATTAAAGGGGTTTGAAAATAATAAAAGTAAGGAGGAAAATGTCTAAGAGGATGTAAATACAGTGTAATGCTAATGCTAGAGAATGTTGATAATTAGCTAATATAAGATATTAAGGAGGATATTTAAGAATATTCATCTAATTTAAACTTATTAACTATACCATTTACTAAATATTCTGGATATTTATATAACATATTGCTATTTTTTAGGTTATTAATGTGCAAAGCGTGACATTTTTTATCTTATGATCTACACATTCTAAAAAGTTGATTAAGTATAATATTTCTAAACAATTGAATAGAGTTATAGGAATTAAATGGTAATATTTTATTAATATTAAAATGAAAATAGTCTTTTTTATCATATAAATTAGTTAACTGCCATATTAGTTGGTTCAATAATTAGATTAATATCCAAAAAGTTAACACTATTACTATTAGAAGCTTAGCTTCTTTAGAAATTAATTCCAAATTATCCGGATAGAAATCTATATCTGTAGCACAGTTGTCTGTAAATACTAAACAAATGAGATCATCAACATATCTGAACATTTTATAATCAGTTGAAATAAAAGTATTTTCATAATGATAAAGATATAAATTAGCTAACATACTACTACTACAGCCACCTTATGGAACCTCAGAGACTTGTAAGTATGATTTATTACCTTTGAAAATATAATTATTGAATAGTACAAAGTGGAGAAGTTTAGGAAAATTTTTTAATAAGATTAGAGTGATTAGTAATAAATGCATTATAAAGGACTAAAATTACATCATAAAGATCAGTAATATTAATATTATTAAAAAGATCTTTAACGTCAAAAGTTTGAAAACCTATAAGTTTACTAAGAGATGTTAATTTATTTTTTAATTCTTTACTGTTATTAAGAATAAAGTATTTTTTACTAGATTAGCGTGAACTATTATTCAGTATATTTAAAATATTAAGTAATAATTTGCTAGCAGTAGTAGAATAAGTGTTATGACTACTAGTGACAGTCCTAAATTTAATAGGAATTTTATGAAATTTATGAATAAGCACTATGTATGGAAATTTGAAAAATTTATAATTAAAATCTAAATCACTATGCATATTGATAATTTTCTGTTTGATACTAATAATAGAGTGATATATATATATATATATATATATATATATATATATATATATATATATATATATATATATATATATATATATATCACTGATATATATATATATATCACTCTATATATATTCCTTTTTACCACTTTACAACATAGTTGAAAAGTGTTTATGACTTTGTTCACTCTGTCTGTCTGTATGTCTGTCCGTTAGCACGATAACTGCCGTAAAAGTGACTCTATCAAAATGAAATTTTAGTATGTTGTTCAGACGGTCTGTTGGACCTATGGAAATATAAATGAATAATATCACCCAATTAGTTTTGGATTGAACCCGGGTTGAAAAATGAAATACACTGAGCCCTATGGGATCTAATTTTTCAAACGTTTTTTAAGCGAAATTAAAATTCACATATTGCTTTGAAAGTTTTAGAAAATATACAAATTATCCCATAAAAAATATAAAAAAAAACTTCAAAATATATTCGGTAGTTTTTTAAATAAAAATTAAAATAACAATACACCCATATCATATGAAGAGATCACGTGACCCACTTCAAAATAAAATATGGCATCACGTGACCCTATGGCAAAATAAATTAAAGCACCTATCTTGTGTCAAAATCGTGATTTTTAAAGTTCTTTTTAATTTATATTTAGTGTTGTAACCGCCCTAAAACCGCTTTATTTTTGCTTAATTTCTGTGCATGTATATTCTGAAACAGCTCAATTCCAATATATTTCTGTTTAAATGATTAATGCCATCCATTTTGTGGCAAAATCTTGATTCTTAAAGTTCTTTTTAATTTATATTTATTATTCCATTCGTCCTAAAACCGCTTTATTTCTTATTTTTTTTCTGTGCATCTATATTCTGCGGCAACGCAATTACAATATTTGTGAGTTTAAATGATCATCAAACTTCAATTATTTCTACAACGAAGCCTGATTTTCACATATGGAGAATGTAAATTGATCAAGATGTAAGATGAGTTGTATAAGAAATACTGAATTTCTTTAACGCAAAATTATCTAGCTCTGGAGTCTGCAATATTGCTGATATGAATGAAACATTCATTGATTTTACATAGAGAAGCAGGCAATTATATTTCCTGTTTCGATGAAGATTTAAGCATGGAGTTATACAGTACTTTTACCTCCATGATTTCAAGTTTTTATGTAAAATAAATTATTGTAGTATTGTGATAATTTAAAAGATATCGCCGCTGAATGAAAGGAATGGAAAAAGGTGAATGAATGAAATTTTCACTGCTTTTGTAAAGAGAGCCAGGCGATTTATATTTCGATGACGTTATTTGGATAAAGCTCATTTAGTTTTGATGAAGTTTTCAAATATAATAAATTGTAGTATTGCGAAAATTTTAAAAATAATACCGCTGAATGTATCGCGTTTTAGAGATGTTTAAATAAAATTGCATTGCAGTTAGAAAGTGTTTCATAATCAATGCTATATGCATGATTGATCTTTCTTGTTTATTATAGATTTAACTTTTTCTAAATTGAAATATAAATAGCTCTCTTTTACGACAGTTAGAAGCGATGTTCTTATCAAATTGTTTTTCAGACAGTACATTGTGAAATCTATTTGTCGAACTAATTTCGAATTATTCAGAACATGCAGAAAACATTCTGAGACTGCAATACTACAGGTGAAAAATCTAATATATCTACGATGCCTTGCTGTGATGTAAGGATCTCAACGGGGGTGGGATATTCCCAAAGTTCAGTACATAATGCAACATCAGACGATTTTAACGTATTTCGTTTTGTGGTGCAATAATCTTGCGGTAAATAACTAAATGCAATAATCTTGCGGTAAATAACTAAATTCTCATTAACTAAACACCAAGTTATCAGTTGAAATATTGCCCTTCTCGTGTGACACGAAATTCATTTGTATAGTCAGTATTTTCATGATCTAAAATTTATATAAAATGTCCTAGTAAATGTCATTTATGATCATGGTATATAGTATGTAATTGATAATTATTACATATTACAGATACACATTTTCAGAATAAATTTAATGCAACATAATTAAGATTCGAAGTGACATTATTTATTTCTTAAATGTTCTAACTGATGGCCCTTTCTCTGAACTATCATTTTGTATATTGATTTCTACATTATTTATTTCTTAAATGTTCTAACTGATGGCCCTTTCTCTGAACTATCATTTTGTATATTGATTTCTACATTATTTATTTCTTAAATGTTCTAACTGATGGCCCTTTCTCTGAACTATCATTTTGTATATTGATTTCTAAGATAAGAGAGCTTTTCTTAAAGTTATGAAAGGTATTTTATTCTTCATCTTTTTCACAGTTTTCCATAGACCTTCCATTGTTTTAGGTGTGTGTTTAGAAAGTTCTCTTTTTAACAATCCAAAAGCGCAATAATTCATTGGTGAAACGTCAGGGGACACTGAAGGAATATGAGCAAAATGTGTAATTTTAATACCTGTATCTTTTATCATTTTTTCAAAAAATATAGCTGTTGATTTTGATGTATGGCATAGCTTTATTCTGTTCTATTTTATTAAAACTCTGTGGAAAAATGGATGGCATTTCGTCTTTAAAAAAAGAAGATAAAACATTTTCTTGATAATATGTTGAATTGATTCTGACATTTTTTTTCGATTTTTCTTAACTTTAATTTACCGTTGTATAAAAATACAACAATAATCATGAATCTTTTACTGAAACCTTATGATTCTTCGAAACAAGTTTTTACGTTTTTTCCTCCTCTTTTGTGATAGTAAATGGAGATTTTTTGTTACAGTGATTTAAATAGAAGAATACTTATCAACTGTCATCATATATTTCCATCTATCAGCGCCTGAATGATTTTCATAGATAATTTTACAGCGTATTCTGCGCTCAGTCATATGTCTAGGCAAAACAGATGAACATTATGTTTTCTAGATTTTAAAGATTTGAATCTTTATTTATTATCTTGCTTACAGTCGTCACACAGGTATTTAAAGATACTGCAATTATCCTTTGAGTCGGTAGATTTTCTTTTGAGATTAGAGACTTTATTTTTGAAACAATCGTAAATGTACGTACCTTCTTTGGGTACCATTCTTTGTTCTTTTTCCGGTTAAAACCAACGCTTAACGTTTTTCCCCTTTATGTTCCCCTTTCTGTTTTACAAGGTTACAAGGTTTACAAGGTTAATGCTTATATCTCGAAAACTGAAAGATCTAGCTATAAACTATGAGAAGTAATTTGTATCCTTCTGAAATTCCTATAAGGATATGTAATTGGATTTTGGAGCAAGTTCTTACTTTTTTAATACAGTAGTCCTAATTTCGATATATTAATATTTTGAACTCTTTTAAAATATGCTTCTAATTTTGATATTTTAATATTTTGAATTATTTTGCAAAGATGGTTCTAATTTTGATATTTTAATATTTTGGACTATTTTGAAAATGTGGTTCTAATTTTGATATTTTAATATTTTGAACCCTCTTGGAAAGATGATTCTAATCTCGAGATTTTAATATTTTGAACTCTTTTGAAAAGGCGGTTCTAATTTCGATACTTTAATATTTTGAACTCTTTTGAAAATGTGGTTATAATTTCGATATTTTAATAATTTGAACTCTTTTAAAAAGGTGGTTATAATTACGATATTTTAATGATTTGAACACTTTAGAAAAGGTGGTTCTAATTTCAGCATTTTAATATTTTGAACTCTTTTGAAAAGGTGGTTCTAATTTCGATATTTTAATATTTTGAACTTTTTTAAAAAGGTGCTTACAATTTCGATATGTTAATAATTTGAACTCTTTTAAAAAGGTGGTTCTAATTTCGATATTTTAATGTTTTGAACTCTTTGAAAAAGATGGTTCTAATTTTGATATTTTAATATTTTGAACTCTTTTGAAAGATGGTTCTAATTTTGATATTTTAATATTTTGAATTCTTTTGAAAAAGTGGTTCTAATTTCGATATTTTAATACTTTGAACTGTTTTGAAAAGGTGATTCTAATTTTGATATTTTAATATTTTGAAATCTTTTGAAAAGGTGGTACTAATTTCAACATTTTAATATTTTGAACTCTTTTGAAAAGGTGGTTCTAATTCCGATATTTTAATGTCTTGAATTACTTATTAAATGTCTAAACAAAACAAACCACCCACAAATAAACGTGTTATTCACTCAAAACTATTTCGGCTCCACCGAAATAGAGCTACTGTCGATTTTTTTCCGTGTATGTGGAAGGTCAAAGACTGCTCCAGAACTGCTGGCTTCCTTGAAATTCCATCGCAGGATTTATTCAGCCTTGATCCTCTACATAGATGGATTGATCATTAGGGAGTGGACATTTTTTAAAAGAAAACATTCCAGTTTTTATATCTTAATGTATACAATCTGTGTTCGATCTTCGATTCTTTTTGATGACCGAATTTTAAGAATGAATTACAAGGCCCTAAGCAGGAAGTGATCAATTCATGCAGAAATTTCTGGAGTCACTGCCTTACTTTCTTTTACTTTCCCTACTTACATAATGTGTGAGAGATATATTGTGACGGGGTCGAAAATTCGAATTCGAGTTTTCGACTGGCTTACACGTTTTAAGCTTTCCTGAACTCGAACGAACTTATGTCTGCATGTACTTGTGAGTGTGGGTATGTTTGTGTGTATATGGGTGTGTGGGTATGTGTGAGTATGTACGTGTGTGTGTGTCGTGTATGACTGTATGTCAGTATGTTTGTGTGTCAGTGGGCGTATGTATACTTGTATGTATGTCTAATATAAAGTAAAAACCGAGCTGCAGATTTCTAATTGTTTTGCTCACATTTGAACATTTGAAATCAACAAATCTAGCCATCAAGATGCTCGCAATATAAATCTAATAGATCATATTTACAGTAAACAAATGTCTAATATAAAGTAAAGTCGAATTGCAGATTTCTAATTGCTTTGTTTTCATTTGTGACCCACAAATTCAACACCTACGATGGTCATATTTTAAATCAAATCCGGTTAGGTTTACCAAGTCTCTGATCCGCCAGCAGGTGTGCACCAGCAATTTAAGTAGAGGCTTTGCAAAACAAATCGAATTTTATTATTTCGCAATTAAATTATTTATTCAAATGAGAAACTTGCGTTCGTATTTCAAGCGTAAAAGGTATCTAATAAATATTATTCAAAGTGTTAAAATAATGTAATGAATGATATTCTAAAGTATTCTGATTATTCTAATTCACGTAAATATTACCAGAATCATATGATTGTTTGCCTATATGTTTTGTATTAGTGCTTATATGTCATGAAGTAAATAACTGTTAAATTAACAAGGTTGGAATGCAAAATGTTGATGTGGGCAACACATTACTTTTCACACAGATTCAAATCTATTTTCTTATTTTTTATTTCATAATATTTTAAATTGAGTTTAGTTGCTGAAAAAAACATGGATAATTTTCTATTATATCAATTTGCAATTTTAATGCACCAACATGTCACTTGGCAGCTTCTTGCATTTTAAACAGTCTTCAGCTCTTTAAAATTCTCCAAACCTAAAATATCTCGAGAATGGTTCATCCTCGAGTCATTGAGTCATTCTTGGTCGCTTCTTTATCAAAAATTACACGTAGAACAAGTATATAATTAATATATTTCAGCAATATTACTCATTTATTTTAAAATTTCTCAATCTTTGTGGGTCATTTAGCAAGAAAGGGCAGTTATAATTTTCGGAATTAAGTCAAAAACTAATCAGCATCAGGATAAGGGACTCAACTACTAAATTTTAAGAAATTTTGTCAAATAGATTTTAAACTACCGTGAAAAACGTCTTCAGCTCCTCAAAATTAAAAAGCTTAAATATTTCAAGAACGGTCCATCTTAAGGTAATGGGGTTGGTCTTATTCATTTCGGCATTAAAAATTACGTATAAAACAAGCATTTAAATAATACATTTCAGCATATGCAATTTTTTATTTTAGATTTTGATGATTTTTGCAGATCATTTCGCAAAAAATCGGAACAATTCCTTCAACATCCCAATCAGAATTCGGGGTGTTGAAGGAAAGCCTTTCTTCCAGAAGTCAAGTTCAAAGAACGTCGAAACAATTCCTTCAACATCCCAATCGGAATTCGGGATGTTGAAAGAAAGCCTTTCTCCTAGAAGTCAAGTTCAAAGGAAGTTGGAACAATTCCTTCAATATCCCAATCGGAATTCGGGGCGTTGTAGGACAGCCTTTCTCCCCGATGTCAAGTTTAAAGAAAGTTGGCACAACTAAAAATACAGAAAATTAGTTCAATTCAGTTGCTGTAGTTAATGAAGTTGAGTCGAAGAGATGATTGAAAAAACCCTCTGAGATGTGCACATAAAACACAGGACCAAAAATGTCTAATAATAATTTTCCAGATGACAGCTTATGAAAAGAAGGATGTCTGTCTTACGTGTCCAGCAAGTACCAACTTCAATTCCTTGCGGAGGTCAGCATGGATTCAATGGTCAACAAAAGATTCAATGGTCAACGGCGGTCAACAATGGATCTCAATGGTCAAAAAGGATTCAAACTTTGGATCTCGAGCCGTAGTAACAATCCGATATTTACCCAATATTGGCAGCCAATATTGGAAATATTGGACCAATATTGGAAATATTAGACCAATATTGGAAATATTGGACCAATATTGGAAATATATTGGAAATATATTGGAAATATATTGGAAATATTGGACCAATATGAAAAGTGGACACTTTGACGGAATTGGTCCATTTAAACAGTGGGACAATATAGGGACAATATTGCGTCAATATTGGCGTAATATTGTAATGAAAATATTTAGCCAATATTAGAGGCCAATGTAACCCCAATATTTGTCCAACATTGGGATTACATTCAAATATTTCCAATGTAATGCAAAGAAAAATCTGAAGTGAGCAGCACATGATTTTCCTTATATAATGCAATGAATTTACTACTTTTACAATATAATAAAATAGATTATTCTTATAGTAGATACTTATATTCTTTCCACGATATTAAATTTTCGTCAATTAGTCATCATATTTATTGATTTAGCGTCATGCTTATCCATTTCGCTAGATTTTTGGCAACTTTTAAAAAATCGTCAAGTTGGTGACATTCCGCCAAATTTGTCGCGAAAATATCGCTAAGCGTTATGGACGAAGAAATATGTTATTCTTATAGCAGATAAATGACTATTGGCGTTCAAATACAAAAGTATCACTCAAAGTATCTTTTCTCATGAATGGAATGAGCTAGATTCACGAGAATGATGTCACCTAATTTATCGCATGATGTTACATATGAAATGTGAACATGTTTCTCACCAGTTTTTTTTTAATTTATTGGATTTTTTGATGAATTTATTTGAAAAATGGGCAATATTCTGAGAACGGTTCATGCTAGCGTTCTAAAGTTTATGTCAATCGTTTTCTAAGGAAAAATTACATAAGAAATGTCTATTTTTCTAACTTTAATAAATGTTTTGATTTTTCGATGATTTTTTTCAAATTTTCACTCGCAAATTTAGGAGAGTTCTGAACATCCGATTGTGTTTAAAAACAATAGGTTTCCAGTATTCACAGATTGTGATTTTTGTATCAAATTTCATTCGAATCGCTACATTCGTTCGTGAGATATCGTCTCCAAGATTCACTGACACACACGCATACTCTCAGATCCCCCCACACATACACACACATACAGACATCACCTTAAAAATGATCAATTCGTGATTAGGGATGCTTGAAACGTGCTGTCCTGTTGGAAACGCGAATTCGAGTTTTCGACGCCGTCAAAATACTTTATACTTTATACTATGTATATTAGGAAAGTGATATACAATACTGGTCCAATATTAGACCAATATTAAATACTATTACGGAGTATGTGCGATTTCTATATGTTCAAATGTAGAGAATTGTAAAAAATGATTCTGGCCTGTTAATGTCAAACACCACGTTGGTTTTTCTCTCCCTCCCTGGCTCTTTTAATTTCACATTGTTATTTTCCTTATATACATAGTATAATGTATAATGAAAGTATTGTGACAGGGTCAAAAATTCGAATTCGAGGTTTCGATCACAATACTTTCTTTATACACTATAGCATGTATATAAGGGAAGTAACATACAATACTGGTCCAATATTGACCAATATTAAATACTATTAGGGAATATGTACGATTTCTATACGTTCAAATGTAGGGAATTGTAAAAATTGATTCTGGCTTGCTAATGTCAAACACTGTCTGTGTGTGTGTGTGTGTGTGCGTGCGTGTGTGTGTGCGTGTTTGTGTGTGTGTTTGTGTGTGCGTGTGTGTGTGTGTCTTTTTACTTTCCTTGCAATACATAGCGATGCATAGGCAGAGTATTGTAATCATACTGAAAATCGCAACTCGAGTTTTCGAGGGACCTCTAGAATACGAAGAAACTATTTTTAGCGTTACGTCTGTGTGTCTGTCTGTGAGTCTGTATGTTTTTGTGTGCAATGTATGTATCTGCTCTAACTCAAAACTAGTAGACCGAATTTCATAAAATTTAGAAGATAAGACACTTGTGTGTCACCCTAGTGCTAGTTAGTTTTTGGTACAATTCGGTATAAAAGAACCCGCCCTTTTTTACGAAATGGCCCTCAAAAATTTCATGTATCCATTCTAGATAAAAACCTAAAGGACCAAATTTTACAAAATTTGGTAAATAAGTCACTTGTGGGATACCCTGGTGCTGACCAGATTTAGGCAAAATTTGGAAAAGGAGAAACTGCCTTTGTTTACGAAATATCCCACAAAAATTGCCAAAAACAAATTAAAAGACTACGTATGCTCAAATATATCCATTAAATGCTTGTTTTATACCTAATTTTTGACGAAAAATTGAAATAAGCCGAACTCCATTACTCTTGGACTAATCGTTCTCAAGATATTTGAATTTTTTTGCATTTTTGTTACACCGCCTTTGAAAAAATGTCCTATTACCAAATAAAAACAAGATGTTAAGTAAAAGTGCAAATTTAGTGTTATTTTGTGCAATTAAACTCAATTTAAAGAATTATTAAAGAAATAAAGAAAAAATGAATTTTAGTCTGCAAGGAAAGTCATGTGCTGCCCACATCAGATTTTTAAATCCGCCGCCAGGAATGCTGCAATTACTTTTATTTGCTTGGGCATGGCCACTTTACTAAGGATAGATTGACCTAACGTGCACACTCATAAATCTTTCCTTACGACATTATTAGGGTGATCAAGAATTTTTTAGGAACCCTGCATAAAGAAATCCCTTATCTACTTGTAAACGTCTGACGCCAAATTTGGCGATAAATTTTGCGGAGTTTTGCCAACCTGGTGACTTTTGAGGAAATTCTACCAAAGTAACAATAATTCCATATATCTGGCAATGAAATGTAATTTCTTTGATAATTCCTGTCGCTTTATAAGAATTATAAACACAACAATCTTGATTCAAAATGGAAAACTGTGAAAAACAAGAGTATATTACAGATAAGAAATCTATCACAGTTAATTTTTGCAATTCATTCATAAAACGGCATGCTTCAATGGAGGACGCTTGAATGGCGTTGTATGTTTTTTTATTCTACACATAATTTTATTCTGTTTATGACCGTAATAAGCATTTCAAAGAAATAAGTGATATGCCTATTTTCTTGTATTATTTAAAACAATCCATAACGGAAAGCTTTGAAATTACGCCATAATAGGAACGTTTTAACGTGTTTTTCGTCAAGTATTTCTTCATAGCAGCCAATGTGAGACAGGATTTTGAGAAATTCCGATTAATTCTGAGAGTTTTGCGATATTTCAAAAGAACTGTAAGAGGAAATTATCAAAAGAATGTTTGAGAAAATATTGATAACCGAATGTAAGTAAACATGTGGGCATTTAAAATCTGGCCACGTTTCGTATTGTCCAAATGCCTTAGTGATTACTAAATTTAACACTTACACGCTTAATAAAAGTTTTGAATATCATAAACTGTTTCAAATTTAACTTTAAAAATATGATATGGGCAGCACATGACTTTTGCTACATAATGGAAATATTTTACTTTTTTCAATACGAAATAATTATGGATCATGGCACAAGTACACTGCCATTTAGTACTTTTCTGGATGACAACATGTAAAATTAGCAAAGTACAACATGTAAAAGTACCAAATGGACCTATATTTTGCTCAAATATAACTTGACAATTAGAAATATTGCTACCATCTGCTAAGCAATATAGCCCATTATATTAAAATATGTTATCTATAATGTTGTTATTTGGCGCCATTTTCGTACCTTTAGCGTTATTTTAGATAATGTGGCAACGTTTTCTTCAATTTGGCACCACATTAAAAAACTCGCCAAGTTGACGAAATTTCTGGAAATTAGTCACCAAGATCACCAAATTTATCTTTAAGTGTTACATATTTGGTGATGCTTTACTACTGTTCATTTTTGTGAAATTTTTTATATACATTTATTTGGAAAACGCGCAATATCACGAAAATGGTTCAAGCTAGTCTTTTAAAGTTTGTGTCATTTGTTTTAAAAAATGATACAAACTTTAAAAGGCTAGCATTTTTTGAGTAAAAATTATATATAAAAATGATTTTTACTTTTTTAACATTATTGATTGTCATGATTTTTTCAAAAAATCACTCAAATATTTGGGGACTAAAAATTTTCTAAACGTTCGATCACATTTAAAATAAATACCGTTCCAAAATTTATAGATCGTAATAATCGTGCCAAATTACGTTTAAAATGTTCCTTTCGTTCCTGATATATCGTATTTATAGAGTCGTACATACTAAAACATACATACTAAATACGTACTAAAACATACAAATATATTGATTTCCCGATATAGACGATATATAGACACACAGAGAAACAGACGAACAAACATTTTTTATAAGACATATTTATTATTTATATAAAAAGGTATTTAAATTTAATTGGTGGCTAAAATTTGCATCACCTTTACGACACATGAATTGGTAGAAATCATTCAAATCTACAATCGAAGCCACGCAACACGTAAGTGAGCCTAATTAAATATTATTAAAATCCCGCACTACAAACCAATTGTGATTCACCTATTGTTACTGCGTTGTAAATTGGATGATAAAACTCATTCACGTAACTTATTAGGTATAAAAGGATATAAAACACGATCGTGACAAAATGCACGAGAATATGTCCCATTCTACTGCAAGAAAGCATTAAGAACACTTTCTCGAGTCCTTATCTATTACATCAATAGCTTTTCTTCACTTTATGACGTTGCGAAAATGGGTCAGATTCTAACGTTTGTACAACGATACCGATTAAACTGCCATTGAATTCGGTAGAGGAATTATGTCGATGAAACGATTGAAAGAAAAATAACTTCTACTTTTATACGACGATCGTTTGCGAGTTTCCTCTTTGGAGTGAAAGCGTGTCGGGCTTGATCGTGTCGAAAGTCTGGGAAATTCCGGGTGTCTAATTTCGAAATTTTAGATTGGATCTCACGTTTGCTTATGCTATTTAATATATTACTTTCCCTACAATACTTGGTAATGTACAGGGAACGTATTGGAATCATGTTGAAAATAGCAACTCGAGTTTTTGACGGATCCACACATTTCGAGCACACTAGAACACGAACATTCTGTTTCTAGCGTGGCGTATGAGTGTGTGTGCAATGTATGTACTGAACTCAGCTAATTGTCTAAATTTTGTAAAATTTATAGGTAAGATACTTGTGGGTTACCCTGGTGCTAATTAAATTTTGGTATGATTCGGGATAAAAAAAAAAAGCTTTTTTTGAGAAGTAAGTGGTCCGCAAAAAATGTTAGTATCCATTCTAACTGAGAAACTAATTGACCAAATTTCACAGAAGTCACTCTCTCTCTCTCTCTCTCTCTGTCTCCTACCCTCCCCCTCGACCCTCTCCCCCCTAACTCTGTCTGTAAAACATTCTGAAACCTTTGCTCATTTTTTGCAGCTATTTTGTTGATAATTTCGGCAAACTCATAAGAAAAGTCACAATTACAGCCGTTCATGAAAATTCAAGTTTCATCTCTGAAATATTCTGCTAATTATCGTCTGATGAGGAGGCGTTATTTTTGTGTACACACACACACACACACACACACACATATATATATATATATATATATATATATATATACAAACATTTGCAAACATGTAACTGAAAGTTTCAGGGGTTTCAGCTGTCTGTAATAAGGAGTAAGATTTCTGATAGTTATATTAATATATATATATATATATATATATATATATATATATATATAATATATATTATATATATTATATATATATATATATATATATATATATATATATATATATATATATATATATATATATATATATATATATATATATATATATATATATAATATATATTATATATATTATATATATATAATATATATATATATATAATATATATTATATATATTATATATATATACGCATATGCCAAAATAACCAATATCCCGGAAGTATTTGTAAATAATATTATTAATAATTTCAAATACACCACTTAGTAATTTTACAATTTCATTATTTATCCTTGATTGGATAGCTCATTTTTGTGAATTTCACCCTTTCTTATCACCTATATATATATATATATATATATATATATATATATATATATATATATATATATATTTATATTAATATAACTATCAGAAATCTTACTCCTTATTACAGACAGCTGAAACCCCTGAAACTTTCAGTTACATGTTTGCAAATGTTTGTAGTGTATGTGTGTGTGGTTTACATTGTATGTGTGTCGTGTGTGTGTGCATTTGTGCAATGTATCCACTCTAGTTCAAAAACTGTTTGACAAGACTTTACAAAATTTGGTGAATAAGTAAGTTAACTGTTACTTGACCTGATGCTGATTTAATTTTGATACGATTTTGGGAATAATAAAGCCTGCCTGCCTTTCGCGAAATGGTCAGCAAAAATTGTCATAATGTTAACTAAGAAAATAAATATGCTAATTTCTTTTTAATTTATTTATTTTATACGTAAGTTTCGACAACGAAAATAATAATATTAATTTCATTACTCTCGGATTAACCGTTCTCAAGATATTTTAGTTTTCTGACATTTTTGCAATACCGTTTATGAAATTTCGTCCATAGTTGCTAAATAAAACAGAAAATTAAAGTGACTTTATAAAAAAAAATCTTGTTTCTTGAGCAAATAAAATCAATCTAATTCATTATGAATGAATTTTGAGAAAACAAATTTTTTCGTCTGTGCGGAAAATCATATGCTGTCCGCATTACATTTTTTGTTACTACTACATAATATTCTATTCTAAAGAACAAATCAAGTGGCGGAGATATAAATTTATCTGAAGGTTATAGAGTCTAAAAATAGAAAAATTGATGTGAAACTGATCTTATGACCTTCCCTACAGACTGAAATTCATGTTCTCATGATTTATTTAATTAATTAAAAGGAGTTTAATTGCACAAAATAAGTCGCATATTTTTTTAAATGTGCACTTTTAATTCAATTTTTGTTTTCATTTTGTTTCTGGACGTATTTTCAAAGGCGACGTAGCAAAATTGCTAAGAAAGCTAATATATCTCGAGCGCGGTTAGTTTTAGCTAGAGTAATTGGATTGGTCTGATACTTTTCACCGTCAAAAATTACGTATAAAATAAGCATGCAATAGATAGTGCATGTTCTTAGACTTTGAGATTTTAACGATTTTTGTGGGACATTTCGTAAAAAAAATAGGTTCTTTTTTTCCGAATTGTAACAAAATCTAATCCGCACCAGGGTAACTTAGAGTGACTTATGTACCAAATTTTGTGACATTTGGTCTATTAGATGTTTGGCTAGAGTGGATACAAAAATGTCTTTCGGGCCATTTCGCAAAAAAGAGAGATTTTTTTTGTACCCTTGATCGTACCAGAATCTAATCAACAACAGGATTATCCACAAGTGACTTACCTGTAATATTTTATGAAATTTTATCAATTAGTTTTTGAGTTGGAGGGGATACATGCATTTCACACACACACACGCACAGAGAGAGAGAAAGAGAGAGAGAGAGAGAGAGAGAGAGAGAGACCTCACTCCAAAAATAGTTTCGTGTTCTGAGGTCCTAAAGCATGTAAGTCCCTCGAAAACTCGAGTTGCGCTTTTCGATATGATTCCAATACTTTCCCTATTATTTCCCTATTTTCCCTACTTTCCTTATTCCAATACTTTCCCTATTTTATTATCAAGTATTGCAGGGAAAGTAAAATACTTCTACAAAAAATGTTAATAATAAAATAAACAGTGGATTTAAAGTATCATCTGACCTAGGCCGGATGATACATTAATGAAGGAAGGTTTCAAAGGTAAAAACCAGCCTTCTTAATCAGGATAGAAACAGTGCAACTACATCAACAAAAGGATGGAGCATATCTGTTGACTTGTTTTGAAGCTGATTACCTTTGAAACTGTTCTTTTATTCATAAATTCAAGGTATTTCCTTTTCCGATGAATGTAGTTATTTAATTTTCGAAACCGGAAGATTTCCTGTAATTTTGTTAGGTATGACTAAATTCCATAGCCTGATCTAAATTCATAACTAATTTGTCTTTCGAGCGATTTTTTTACTTTCCCTACAATATGTTTGAGTCTGTAGGGAAAGCCCTGTGCTGCCCACATCAGATTGCTAACTTTGTAATCTTCTGGAATCCATTTTAACTTTGTATCATACCTCAAGGTTTTTGCTTGTAATTATTAATTATTTCGGATTGACAACGCCTATCTTACTTTGTGATGTGGGCGACAAGGTGATATAAATAGTTGCGATATAACGAGGGATTTACCTGTTTTACGCAACTATTAAGATTATATCTGCTCACCAGTGTTTTTAATCTTAGTTATCTTGTTAGTCTTATCGTTAAAAATCAAATCTCTCGTACATTACCGAAGGCTGCTTCTTAAATACAGTCCTCCACGACAATGAGATTTGGGGCCTTGAGTTAATGATCCTTAACCTGAACAGCAGTTAAACTTTCTTTGTTTGAAAGCTTCGAGCGGGTATTTCCTTCCACGCTTACCTTACTCTGTGCTTTACTTTCCTTTTTAACCTTGGATCCAATCGGGCACACCTATTTCACAGATGAGATAGATGGTAAAACTCCTTGATTTTACAAAGTTGTAGGTAAAATATTTTTGGGATGTATATCGTGCTCACATATATATCCCACAAAAAGTGAACGGAGAAGATTTTTTGAACCGTTGGTTGTTGGTTGTTTCTGTGGTGGAAAAACATTGAATGGGTTTACTTTTTTAATAAATTCTGTGGATTAAATTATTAATCTTAATTAAAGGGGTCGTGAATTGTAACATCTATACAATACTATCATGGCCGCAAAACCCACCATTACCTCTTTGCGCGAATTCCTTCACATAATCCTTAAATCAAAACACTATACATTAAAACCTTTAAACCTTTAAACCACATTTTAACCTTTAAAATAAATTATCATTTATTCACACCTCTATATTATTATGATTAAAATTACTTGACAAATACTTGATTTATACTTGACAAATACTTTATAATTACTTGATAAACAAACGCCAGCTCTTTTGAATCTCATTTGAAAGATCAAAAATTGCCCTAACATATATGAAGGCTGGCACATACCTCTGTATTTCGGGTCTGTAGCTCAGCATGACTGTCACTTTTTCCGATTCTTTTTTTGACAATTGGAGTCAGATTTCGCCTTTTTATTTTCCCTGCAATACATGGTAATGTATAAGGAAAATATTGGAATCATGCCGAAAATCGCAACTCGAGTTGTCGACGGATCTACACGTTTCGAGACCTCTAGAATACGAAGAAACCATTTTTAGCGTGACGTCTGTGTGTATCTCTGTGTCTGTCTGTTTGTCTGTGTGTCTGTCTGTCTGTCTACACGTCATTTTGTATCCACTCAAACTAAAAACAAATTAACCGAATTTCATAAAATTTGGTAGGCCAGTCACTTGTGGGCGAATCTGGTGGTGATTAGTTTTGGGTACGATTCGGGATAAAAGAACCTGCCTTTTTTTGCGAAATGGCCCGCAAAAATCTGTATCCACTCTAGCTGGAAATATAATGGACCGAATTTCACAAAATTCGGTGGAGAAGTCGCTTGTGGGTCACCCTGGTGCTGATAAGATTTTGGTATGATTCGGAAAAAATTAACCTGCCTTTTTTGCGAAATGGCCCGCAAAAATCGTCAAAATATAAAATAAAAAACTACGTATGCTCAAATATATCCATCAAATGCTTGTTTTATACGTAATTTTTAACGAAGGAAAGAATAAGACCAACCCCATTATAGTAGGACTAGCCGTTTCTCGAGATATTTTAGTTTTTTCGTATTTTCTCTACGCCATCTTTGAAAATAAGTCCAGTTACTAAATGAGAACGAAAATTGAATTAAGAGTGAATTAAATTTAATTAAATTAAAGATAACGTGGATTTAAATCTGCAGAGAAAGTCATGTGCTGCCCACATCTTATTTTTACTTTCCCTGCAATATCTGGTAATGTATAGGGAAAGTATTGGAATCATGCCGAAAATCGCAACTCGAGTTTTCGACGGATCTACACGTTTCGAGACCTCTAGAATACGAAAAAACTATTTATATATTCTATTACAAATTAAGAAAAAAACTCTGGTGTAAATACATGATAAGAAAACTAGAACTAGATAAAATAATTTTAAAATATATAATATTTTTTTAATATTATATGATTTTCTTTGATAAATTTATTTGAAATAATTAAAATATCTAAGGAGCGGTTCATAAATCTAAATTGTGTCAATCGTCTTCTAATGAAAGGTTGCATAAGGAATTATTATTTACGTGACATTATTAAAGATTTTGATTTTTTGATGCGTTTTTCAAAATTTGGTTCGAAACATTCGTTCCGAACATTCAATTGCGTTTAGAATCAATAGGCTTTCCAGTATTTACTGATTTTGCGTACCAAATTTCATTCGAACCGCTGAATCTGTTCGCGAGATATTGTTGTCCGCCCCCCCTTCACACACACACACACATCACCTCAAAAAGGATCGATTCGAGTTCAGAGATGCTTGAAACGTGCTCTTCTGTCGAAAACTCGAATTCGAATTTTTGACCCCGTCACAAAACTTTCCCTATTACTATGTGTAAAGGAAAAAATAATTATTTCACAACTCGAATTTCCTCAAAGTTTTACGCAAATTTCAGGAGGTTTCTGAAATGTCGTGACTAGCGATTTGCTTTTTTCTTCGTATAAAACGGGTGTAAAAGAATTTTGTGTCAGCAGAGGTTTGATGGATTTCTGGAATGCGGAAAAAAAATCGTATTTCCAGCTGCATAAAGTCGCCATCCTTCGTCTGGCAATACGCACAAAAAATGTTGACGCTGAGCGATTCTTTTCTAAATTATAAAAAGTTCCAAGACAACAGAAACTGCAGTAACAGAAGAAAATCCCTGTATGTACAATATGATGTATCAAAACATTGTTCCATGGAAGTAAAAAATATCTGATGTGGGCAGCACATGACTTTCCCTGCAGACTTATATACACATTTTCTTTATTTTAGTTAAATTTAGTTCACTATTAATTCAATTTTCGTTCTCATTTGGTAACTGGACTCATTTTCAAAGGTGGCGTAGAGAAAAAACGAAAAAACGAAAATTTCTCGAGAACGGCTAGTCCTATTGTTATGGGGTCGGTCTTATTCATTTCTTCGTTAAAAATTACGTATAAAACAAGCATTTAATGAATATATCTCAGCATACGTAGTTTTTTAGATTTTGTCGAATTTTGCGGGCCATTTTGCAAAAAAAGGCAGGTTATTTTTTTCCGAATCGTACCAAAATCTAATCAGCACCAGGATGACTCACAAGCGACTTATCTACCAAATTTTGTGAAATTCGGCTCATTAGATTTTTAGCTAGAGTCTATAAAAGCTTTTGCGGGCCATTTCGCAAAAAAAAGGCGGGTTCTTTTATCCCGAATCGTACCCAAAACTAATCAGCACCAGATTCGCCTACAAGTGACTTACCTACCAAATTTTATGAAATTCGGTCTATTAGTTTTTTAGTTAGAGTGGATACAATATCTGCACAGACAGACAGACAGACAGACACACAGACAGACACACACACACAGACGTCACGCTAAAAATAGTTTTTTCATATTCTAGAGGTCTCGAAACGTGTAGATCCGTCGAAAACTCGAGTTGCGATTTTCGACATGATTCCAATACTTCCCCTATACATTGCCAAGTATTGCAGGGAAAGTAATAAGGAGCGTGGCTACAGAACTCACCTCCCAGTGAGTTTTTTCGATTGCCGAACAAAGTTGCCTTTTTGTTGCAGATGATGCGCGTGTGCTATAAGATGATAGAGAAACGTAGTCATGAGGCCGTTACGAAACGTGCTTGTGAAGAATTGTACTGCACATGGAGGTATAAGTAAGGAGTTAAAACTCCAATCTGAGAAAATGCCAATATCATTTGAAACAATAATTCAGGCGGCGTTGCGGTAAGATAAGCCCCCCTGCATTGCATTTATTTTTATGGTGAAATGCTTAAAATAGTTATTTAAACTGTCAACTATGTAAACATTAATTAGTTGCGCAATGCAAATTTGAACTGAAACAATAAAGAACATTCCTACGTATTCAAAATGATTTTAACTTTCAATTTATTTTTATCTCCCTATATTCCGAACTTTGTCTTACAACTTCAAAAAAAATACAGATTAATTATACTGATAATTAGGGAATATTAATTTTAAAAATAATCAAAAGTACGCAATACTATACCTCCCTATTGTGTCAAATGGAAACAAAGGACGCTGTACTAACACGAACAACACCTAGATACAATTCTCAAAGCATTATGGCATTTTCAAGGATTGCGCTGAAAAATCTTGATCCTCGTTGATAACATTGCCAGAATTTGAATGGTTTATGAATGTAAGTATTAGTATAAATGTAAGTATTAGTTTAGACAGAAGTTGTAGTGTAAAGCTTATTGATTTACGTACTGTTTGTAATACTGCTTAGAATTGGTAGACTTTTTTTCAGAAATGATAGTGCAAATCCTCGGAAGCGAAATTTCGTGATTAACCCCGCAACCGAGCTCCAAATTTTGTCTTTCTGTCCGTGATAAAATTGCTGCCTTAACTATAATCTAATCATCAGTCAATACAAGCAAGGTTCAACGAGTTCAATCCGCAGCCATCTTTATCAAGATACCGATATATCTAAATACCGTTAATAACGGTGGTGATGGGCAGCCATCTAAACCAGTGTTCTCAACTTTTGTGAGACCACGGCCAAGTAAATTCCTTGTTTATAAGACGAGGGCACGATCCCAACAAATTTACTCGTAAATACTTTTCCAATTTTCATACAAGTTCATGCATAAACTAAGTTTTAATAATTAATCATGGCATAATCATAGAGTATTAGTACATTTATGTTTACCGTGTGGCATTTTGACAAATATAAAATTACATTTTAATAAGTTATCAATTACTGGACTCATAAAATCGTGCAGCATATTGTAATTTCCTCAGGCCAACATAATTTAATTAATTGTTGCTGATTTATTGATATATCCCATTCTGATCACCAAGAATTTATAGTATTATTCGGTATAAAATTGATTAATGTATTATTAAATTCATTTTGGTTTGATAAAAAAAAAGAACGGTATTGAGAAACAAAAAAAAAATGTTATCCATTATAAATCACCATAGAAGTAGGTCAGCTGAGAAATCTTATTCATATTAAAAGTTAAATGCAGTTGGGTGGGTGGGTCACTGACATTTGCTACGTAGCTGTTATTTGGGCGTTCTGGTTCTGAGCTTTTCGACATATCCAAGAATATTATTCTCCTAAGAATATTTCCAATATGAAATATTTATTCATGAAAAATATCTAGAAAACTAAAATAATTGATGCTCCCGTACTGGGTGGGCTGTAGCCTGGCGATTGAGAAATCAAATGTAGACAATATCAAATATAATTTTTTTCATTTTAGTGCTGCCATCTATAAGCAGAAAACTAAACTAACTCGCAGAGGAGATGTTTGCTGGAAGGTGGAGCAAAATCACAACGTAGGACCATGAAATCCTGTACATTTTAGATATTATGCACTTATTAATATTCTATAGCCTTAAGTTATCAAATTGGTTATTCTAAATTTCCTATTATGACATCCCAAAATCTTGATGATGTATTTAATCTATTAAAACGTGGATATAAAATCATTATTAAAATTTAGTGCTGCCATCTACTGTTATATTATTTAACTAATATTTAACTTATTGTATAAAAACTAGGTGTTTTAGTTTCTAAAATTTAAGCGTTACAATCTTGAAAAATGGGAAATTTTAAATCTTCTTCAACTTGACAAGACTATTACTAAATCACAAAAACCGCATCTTTAATAACATATAGATTTTAATACAAAATTGTTTAATACACAATGAAAAAAAACATTTTCTCGGATAATTACTTTTAAACGTTTTTTCGAAAAATAAAATTGTTTAAAGTATTATAATATGAAAATTATTTTTATATATAAGTTTATTTCCGACAACATAAGAAAAATATTAAAATTTTTATTCATTAGGTTCGGGGGTTTAACTATCCAAAGTGTTCATATGTTTCGCAATGCTTTATTTTTCCGTCAAAGAAACCCCAACCATTAAGGCAAATCGTATACTTTATTCATTTGGAGAGATTTTCGCCCAAATCGGTTACTTAGTGACCGAGAAGAGATTCCATGTTGACACCATCGGAAAGACCGAGAGATTTCCTCACAAACAAACTTTGAATGGAATCAGTAGTATAATTTATTCATAAACAATAACAACAACAAAAAATTCAAAATATTTCTAACAAAGACTACACATTTAGTGAAATGCATTTATTTAAAGGCATCATTAATGATGTACACGAAAATTTAAAATAATGCCAGAACGCTTTTAAACGTCAAAACGTCTACCATCAGTGGCAATATTAATGACATTCTAACATTGCCACTAATGATTCATTAACATTTATGCTGCATATTTAGTGTCCATTTTGTAACAATATTAGTTATTGAATTTTATATCTAAAGTTGTATTGTTTCAGTACTTTTTTTTAATTATTATATTAAGAACTATTTAATTATTGGGAGCCCCTACTCTAAAATCTGAAAATCCCTCCAAGTCCAATGGCAAGGAGGCCAAGCGACTACCCTAACAGCATTTTTTTTCACAGTGACGTAAAATTTACGTCACACTGTGACTTTGTGACGTCACAGGACGTTGCAGTATGTCTCGGCAATGTCATATTGAGGTCACAGCGAAGTCATTTTGGCCATTTTCATGGTTGTTTGTGACGTCGCATATTAACTTGTTTGTGACGTCGCATATTAACTTGGTTGTGATGTCACATTGTAATTGCCATTGTAATGTCGTCACATTGTTACGTGTTAATTAAATTGTGGAAACGTCACACAGAATATGGTCACAAAGTTACTAATACTTAACGTCGCACAGAAGTCCCAAATATGATGTCACGTTGTGACTCAGGTGTCACGTGACTGCAACGTCACTGTCGCACATGTGACGATCTTTGCTGTGAGGGTAATAGACGCTCAAAATCGAAGAATTCTTCTCTGTCTATTCTAAACAGTCAACTCAGCCCACATTTTAGTCTGGACAGAAAAAATATAATTTTCATTATTCCTTGCTCAAACGATACTGTTGTTGTTGTTGAAACCCAGACCGTCCGACCTACCAGATAGATGTAAGGCAACTGCTTGGACGGTCGGGAAGTGCCACCCAATTTAGACCGGAACCCAGTGGGGGAGGCATCCACAGGGACCGTACCCTCCTTCCCCTACCACCAACCTCTCGGAAGGACTTTCGGACTCACATGTTTAACGTGATCGTACTCCGCATGAACACGGCGGCAGTTTTGGCAGTGGCTGGAATCGAACCCGGGCCTACCGAGTGCAACTCCAGCGCGCTAACCAATGGGCTACCGCGCCCTTCAAACGATACTGTGTGAGCTGTGTGTTCTGTCTTTCGAATCTGAGCAAAGACAAGGATCAGATTCACCCGTTTGAAAGTCCCTATAGCATATAATGAGTTTATAATATGCAATGTTCAAAATTGGGCAACATTTATTTGTTGCGCTCAATGAGCTAAAACAATGCTAATGATCAGCCATGACAACTGACCATAATGAGGATCAGTCTTAATAATATTAAGGGTAAGCCAATATTTTTGTTGTGTCATTATAATAGCATTAAACAATGCGTTGCAAACAATATCTTCAATTAGCATTAAATGGAACGAATTATCCGCGTTGTTCGGATCCTAAATAAACGGCCGCCACTAAATACAGATGTAGATATAGATAACACCGCTCATTTTCCAAATCATTTGTTTCGAAACAAAATCGTTCCCGCGCTCTGTGTTTTCCACAACCATGCCAATTATACAACGCGGGTATAATACGCTTCTGTGATATGCCCTAAATAAGCTCCTTTGATACGCTCGTAAGCGCAGCAAAGCGTACATAAAAGCGCGCTGCAATTCGCCACGAATGCACGCAAACTACTGGTTTCTTGATCGTTGGCAGAAGAACACAAAAGCATAGGCGTCCATAGAGCCTATGCTTTTGTGTTCTTCTGGGAGCCAATAAATGAGAGCCAGGGGGAGGGAAACTCAAGTATAAGACGTTAAAATTTGCAAAGTTTGAAACCGATATGAATAAGTTTGATTTTGGGATTGTTTATAATAAACATAAATAAATGAAAATACCGGAATAAAAACAAGTTCTGGGGTAAACCCCCGAGGTAAAATTTAAAGAAATAATTGCGAGTTTTTATCCGACTCGAGTTAATTTTTCAGCGAATACTTATAATGTTAAAATAATTATATGTTCCAAAAAATGAAAATTTATCTTTCAAATTTACGAATTTAGAAAATAGATAATAAAATTTCACTCATTTATCGACCACTCGTTCCATTTTATCTTTTATCTGCTTTCTTCATTTGCCCGTCCAGAAGTCTAGCACAAAATATCGTCTGCACCGGCGATGAATAATTAAATTTGATGAAATGATTTGAAAAAATGACTTTAAAAAAGTTTCGCCGTGGTATGTTGTACTGGGGGCTAAGCTGACCCAGCACTGAATTTCGCGGCTTTGATCTTCTCCTACAAACGACACACACACACACACACACAGGCATACACACACACACACACATATACACAGAACCCAAACAACGTCCTTTACTATGTAAGGTAACTTATAAAAGTAGAAAATGCTTTTCATTTTAATAAATAGCCGAACTACTCAATATATTACAATTTATTTTTTGCTACATTTTTGTAGTAAATCCAACTGATTTGCATACATCGTGCTACTAACTTTGATTAAAACGTAGATAAAGGAAGTTTGAAATCTACACACCTGCTAGCGAGTTCTACAGAATGGTACTCGATTTTCACAAAACCTGCATGACTCCACACTTTCGTAAACAAATGACTGACTGCATGTCAGTGGAACGCTGTTTGAACAACGTTTTCATTTGAATAATTTTATCTTATAGGATGATGAATGGGTGCTTCTTTTTACACAGAAGCTCACAATATGGATAATAAAATACGTTCGTAAACAACCCATTGCGCATTAGAATGAGTTATTTCCATTTGCGAATAGTAAAACAAACTTTTGTACATACACGAAATGTAAAACGCACAGAAGGATGTTGAAACACTTATCAAATGTGCTCATATACAGTTATTTAATATTACCCTTTTTGAAATGCAGTAAAATTTTAGCAAAAAACGAATAAAGCAGGGATATGCAGTAAGTTTGCGTACAATAGGATATGTAAAAGTGTGATATGGTAATTTAACTCAATCTGCTTTTGAATGTGTAACCAAATATTGTATTCAATAACGCCAATTTCTGTAATATAATAAATTATATAGTGCGATTTACACAAACAACAAAGAAAATCGATATAGATACATGACTTTCCATATATATAATGAAAAATTTTTTGTTATAGTAAGAAAATATTATTCATCCCCACACTCATTTATACCAAAGTTAAAAATCGTGTTTCCCAAAATTAAAATTTAGCGCTATGTTGGCCAAATGAAATAATTTATTTATACGCACGTTCTGTGGTGAAAATTAAATTATAGATACAAGTATCAGAATGGGGCGATAAAACTAATCTATAATAATAAAACTAATCTATATATATAAAGAAGAAAAGTATGTATGTATGATCCACCATAACTGGAGAACGGATGAACTGAATTTCATGAATTTTGTCTTGGTAGTCTTGAAATTGCCCCATTTATAGTATAGGCCATGTTTCGAGTTTCTACGACCAATGGTTCTCGAGATATTAGTGAAAAGAGACACTTTTTCCTAGGAGTTCTACTCTCTAACTCCATGATTCACAACTAAAGCGGTTGGCCATTGTTGGTTTAAAACGTGAAAGTCAATTACATCTCTGGGTTTTGTGGGAGTTTATTGAACGTATTAGACACTTTTGAAAATCGCAGGTTTGAGATATGAATTTAAATGGAAACTATCACCATGGTTTATTTCTCACAGGCTTACTACAACGAAAAGTATTAAGAAATCACAAGAAAGAACAATCATGCATAAAGCATTGATTATGAAACACTTTCCAACTTTAATTTTATTTAAACATCTCTAAAATACGATACATTCAGCGGTAATATATCACAATATGTCCCGGTGTAATTTTTATTATATAAATGTCGAGTAATGGTAAATCCCGAGCAGCGCCGAGTAACCGCTGCTAGTATATAATATATCAAAGTAGATTGTATAATATATCAAAGTATATTGATATTCCCCAATTTTCTTTACAGAGCTACGTTGTGAATAGGCCTTTATATTATATCCAGTGAGAGCGAACTACTTACCGTGCTGTAAAGCAAAACTCGAATTACCAATAAAGATTATTATTTAAATTCATTTTTATTTAATTTTTCTTAATTTTCACGAATTTGCATTGTTTGCTAATACTGTGAAATATAAATGCGAGAAATAGAGGAAAGAGGTTGATTCGTGACTCTTCTCGACTTATTAAGGTTAATATCAATTGAAATATTTTTTCAAGCCCTATAAAGTGAAGGGTGACATGCTATAATTGCGAACATAGTAAAGAATCTTGCTGCCCCAACCGGGAATCGAACCCTGGATCTCCGAACTGCCCAGCCGACTCTCTACCGTTGAGCTATTGGGACAAACTGTCTGTTAACCCTAACGAACTGTCTGCTAAAACTGTCTGTTTAACCACAACATTTTTCATCAATTGTTATCTTTTTAGACCTAAATAAATGTTCGTTTGGTGGGATGTTAGACCTTGGGTGCCTCCTGAGTGCAAGAGGTATCCTTTCCCGACCGTGCAGCTAGCTACTCTAAACCCACTATATGAGCGCACGGTCTGGGTTTTCAGACCTCCGATATATTTTTACTAACTTACAGGGTTGATTTGTTCGGGCGCCATTGTAAAGAACCTTGCTGCCTCATCCGGGAATCGAACCCTGGATCTCTGAACTGGCTAGCCGACTCTCTACCGTTGAGCTATTGGGACGAAATTGCAAGCTCTTATTGTCGAAGTGGGCTCTTCATTCTCCACCTTTTACAGTCAGATTGGCGAGCAATTGACAATCTGATTGACCACCTCCTGCTACTTTTGTCTTAGGTTAGTCCCCTCCTTCTATATTTACTCAGGTTAGTATTCTGCGTGGTTGTTATTCTCTCAAGTTGAAATCAGCGCTCAATCTTCCAGAGTTCACCGAATCTGTACTAGTCGTACTAGGGTCATTTTGAGACCTCCGACATGTTTGTACTAACCTACATAGTTGATTTGTTCGGGCACCATTGTAAATGACCTTGCTGCCCCAACTGGAAATCGAACCCTGGATTTCCGAACTGGCTAGCCAACTCTCTACCTTTGAGATATTGGGACGAAATTCTAAGCTCTTGCAATCGAAGTAGATACTTCAACATTTGAATAATAGGTACAGATTTTTCACGTTTCATTTTTCCCCCCCTGTAAAACTTGCAACAATAACAAAAAAAAAATTGGATACTGGTATGAGAAAGTTGAGTAGAGCCAAACTTCAGTTAATTTTTTATTTCAGACGTTTTACAAGTAACCATAGAGTTGAAACTAAACCATTTTTACTTGACAAAGTGATATTTAGATCCGAAGCAATTTCTAATAGCATTTTAAGCTGCGTCCTAAGACATCTACCCTGATCAATTATGTGTACCTGAAAGTAAAAAAAAATATTGAGAATTTCAAAGAAATTAATTAATGAATAAATTTTCTATTTACACATATAAATCTGGAGTAACATAATTTTATCTTTACACTGTAAACACTTAGGAATATTACACCCCCTTAAAAATTAAGCAACTCAATATTGAACTATATAATTATTTCTGAATTTGAGGCAGATAGCTGGTTGTAGTGTGTATAGTGCAGCCATTTATTTAATGAATAATAATATATCGCAAATTGAAGAGCGTGTCGAGATTTTACCTGTTTGGCCGCCATTGTGAAGATTTTCTCTGTTTCGACCTCAACTGTGCAACCTACCAAAAGATGTAAGGTATATGTTTGTACGTCCGAGACAGTGTCCCCCAATTTAGACCGGGACCCAATGGGGAGTGACATCCACAGGGATCGTATTCTATTTCCTCTAACACTAAGTTTTCGGAAGGAATTTCGGACTTACAGATTGAAAGTGCCCGCACTCTGCATAGACACGGGGACAAGTAATTGAACTCGTGCCGCCTGATTGCAATCCCCGTGCTCCAACCGCTGGGCTATCTCACCCCTGTTGTGGAGATATTGACTTCACCAGTCTGAAGTCCAATTCTAAAACGTGGCATAATTCCAAATTGTGTTTCCGGAATTGTGAATAATCGAATACTAACTGTCAATGAAAAGCTCACAAACAGTATTTAAGAAGCCAAACAGCATATTTATTTTATCTGATAATATACAACTTTATCAGTTAACAGAATCAAGCAAAAATCGGCATTTTCTCTACCTTAAAGAAACTGTAAAGAGCCTTTCTGCTCCAACCGGAAATCGAATCCTGAATCTCCACACTGACCAGCCGACATTCTACCGTTGAGCTACTGGGACGAAATTGCAAGCTCTTATCCTCAAAGTGGACTCTGCATTCTCCACCCTCTAATATCAGATTGACAGGAAACTGGCAACCTGAACTGTGTATTCTCCACCCTCTAATGTCAGATTGGCGAGCAATTGACAATTTAACTGACTACCTTCTGCTATTTTACCCCAGGTAAGACTCCTGTTAGCACTATTTTTATCCAGGTTAGTATCCTGCGTGGTCGTTATTATCCCAATTTGAAATTGGCGCTCAATCTTCCAGAGTCCACTAATCCGTACTAGTCGTACTAGGGTCACTTTCAGACCTCCGACATCTTTGCACTAATCCACAGGGTGGATTTGTTCGAGCGCCATTATAAAGAGCTTTGCTGTTCCAACCTGGAATCGAACTCTGGATCTCCGAACAGACTAGCCGACGCTTCACCGTTGAGCTACTGGGACGAAATTGCAAGCTCTTATCTTTGAAGTGGACTCTGTAAAATCCATAAATAGACACTTATACGCATGGCGACAATATTCACAGAGAGATCTCACTTCATCAAAATAACGACGCTACCCAACAAAGGATAATACCTGAATGATGTTGATGAAAAAATGAACTTTTCATATAGTAGTAAGCAGTGTTGTGCAGCGGTGAAGGAAGAAATACAAGAGTCAAGTTTTTCAATTGAAAATGCTGAGTCTGCGTTTATTTAAACTGCAGAATCTTGGCAAACTATAATGGCTTTCTGCTATAAGCATATGCAGCCTGAACATATATTCAAATTGATTAACATAAGTAAATTGCACAAGAGGTTCGCTCTGTACACATCACTAACAGTAAACTTTAGTTACCTTTGATATGTCGTTTAGTTTTCACCTCGTGCAGGTCACATACCAGAACACAAAACCTTTTCTGACACATTATAGTTAAATCTTTAAATTAGGATCGGTCGACATTGCTTCAGATTAAAATCATTAAAAATCACCGGCGTATAAACATTTCAACTAGTGACTAAAACCGTCACTCACAAACTAACTCATCTGAACGTGAACTTTTTTAACCTTCATCACAGTAATCGTCAAATACCAAGACATTATATCAGAAGACCGTCTGATTAGAAGAGATATATGATCAGAATCGAATCGAATAGAAACGAATAAAATGTTTCCACAGTGAACCTCTTATATATATTGAGATGGGTACCTACCGGAATATTACGTTGTCTGGGATTCTACCCAAAATATGCAAATAAGTTTGTGTATTTAATTTGAAAGAAGACTTCTGCTGAAAGAATGCCGTGAGGCACTCCCGAGAACGAAGTAAGGGGTTCAAAAATAAAATTGAGTTTATGAACATCAATGGTGAATCACGATGTTTGTTTACATTCTTCCAGCAAATAATACCTGGTTACGAGCTGACGTCTTAGCTGGTGTTTGCTTCCCCTGTTACTCCGATTGCTATCTTTGACTTCTGGGCCTAAGCATCCAGAATTTTTCATAATGAGTGGAGTTTAGTGGGACCGTGTCATCAAAATGACCGATCGAGAACCGACTTTGATTCCAATCCTGTTTGTAGAATATGCAAACTGTCTGGGAAACTCATGATTAGTCTGTCAAACCAAAACGCTAGTAGGTTGTTAGTCAACAGAAAAATAATAATACAAATCAAATCACAGATATGATAACTTACAGGTAAGTTATCCGGACCTCACAAGAGCTATAGACTTTTGAAATCGACTTAATTGTGTGAACTGAACAATAATTTAATAGAAAGAGTGCTATATACATGCACAAGGAATTTTTACTATTGCTTGTGAGAATAAAAATCCCTTGTACTTCTTTAATTAGAACAGATATATGTAAATTAGGTAACTACAAATGTATCAATAGCGTTTTGAGCTTTCATTAGGTAATAATATGTATTAATAGAAAGATTAAATATAACGGAGAAGTAACAACCAAAAGGTGCATGCCGATAAGATGCGAACATGACAACTCACAAAGTACATGCCATATTGCCACAGAAAACTAGGGGAGGTTCAATTTCCTCTAATCCTTACCTAGCTACGTCCATGGGACAGTACATTAGAGTTTACCGAATTAATGAAATTTCAAAGCTTGACAGATGTTTTACATATAAGTTGTCAACCAACACTCAATTAATATTTCCTGTTTTGGCTAAAGGTCTAAAAGTTTCGGGAAAACTTTACAAAACAATAAAACTATGTAATACTTCAAAGTACATAGTAGGTATAATATAAACTTACCTCATTAGCATCCCAATCCATAGTTGGAGCATTTCATAAAGTTTGGAAGAAGACATATCTATAAATGCAAAGATCAAGATCACACATCTTTTCAAAATTGAAAGAAACTGCATTGTATATTGTATTTCTACAAAGAATGAATAAAGTAAAAATATAACTGAGAGAGAGAGAGAGGCCAGAAATAGATCTCACATTTGATGAGACACTTTTATGTATAAATTTATGTGGCCAAAATGGCGAACAATACGTGTAGTCTGGCTGGCACCGAGTTTTATCACTCCGTGAACCTAAAGGTCAGAAGCCCATAAATTTAGGGGGCCATGACAGAGGGGCTGAGCTGGGCCTTACGAGATGTGGAATGGTTCCATTGGTTAAAGGAGTGACTAATAAAAAAAACGAAGATTGTTACGTCAAACTCAATGCGGCAAATGGAAGAAAAGGGGGAGTTCCCCTCCCCCCCCAACGAGGGAACCACAGCATGTGACCCGAGAATCAAGCAGACAATTATGAAGGTTTGACTTAAGAAGGACGTAGGCAGATTTGTGCAACTTGTGCACATATAGCTTGTACAACATGACTTAAAGACTTGTGCAAATGTTCCAAAATACTGGCTAGATCTATATAAGGTGGAGTGCAATCAGATGTACGAGAAGGAGCCAAACACCGCGAGTTATGGTGGTGCAAATAACTGATGCAAGTATTTGATATATGATCAAAGCCCAAGACAGATTTGAAGGTATGTGCTCATTAACAATCACAGGTCATAGACACATGATAGTAATTTTAATAGTACTGGTCACATATGTCCCCTCCGCCGCAATGATTAATGAGAAGAATTGTTGTTAAGGATATAATTAATAATATGAATAATTGGTGTAATTAAATAATTTAGATTTGATGTTGTTAATAAATGTTTTATTGTTAAAGTTTAAATGGTGCAGTCAATGAGTATTATAATAATTAATATAATTCCTTTACAGGACTCACACGAAAGTTAAATAATTGGAGGATTTTATATAACAGCACAACTAGCAATGTACGATGCCAATAATAATTCCACTATGTATGAATTAACGGCCATGTCAATCTTAAATGAATTTAATAATTAAAAGTTTAACTTTAAATTTCCTTTTTTAAATGCGTCCCACAATAACAAAACAGATCAATCATGTAAAAAGCATTGATTATAACACACTTTCCAACTACCGGCCACTCAAACTGCTACTGTAAGCCTTAGGGCCAGTTGAGTGGTTTGGGTTTTCGATACTTTCCAACTAAAATGCAAAATGCGATACATTCAGCGGTGGTATTTTTATAATTATCACAGAACTAGATAATTTATTTTACTTGAAAATGTAAAACTTCATCGAAAAAAATGTACTTTATTCAAATGACGTCATCGAATCAAATGACGCCGTCAAATCGTCTGGTTATCTATGTAAAAAAAGTGAATATTTCTTTCATACACATTTATTCCAGATTCCAGAGTAAATTTTGAGTGAAAAAAATTCAGCAATTCTAATGCAACTCATCTTTACAATCACTTGTTTACATTCTGCATCCATTAAAATTAGGCTTTGTTGTAGAAGTAATCAAAATTTGATAATAACTTAAATTAAAATATATTGTAATTGCGTTGGAACAGAATATGAATGCACAAAAATTATGCAACACTAAATCGGTTTTAGGAAGGATGCAACACAAAATATAAATATAAAAGAACTTTAAAAATCACGATTTTTATTCCGAGAATAAAGATGGATGCCGCATTTTATTTTGAAGTGGGTCGTGTGATCTCTTCATATTATATGGTTGCAATTATTATTCTAATTTTTATTTAAAAAACTAAAGAACATATTTTGCTGAATTTCTTTTTGTATATTTTATGGAATAATTTGAATATTTCCTAGAACTTTCGATGGGATTTGTGAATTTTAAATTGGCTTAAAAAATGTTTGAAAAATTAGGTCCCATAGGGTTCAATGTATTTCATTTTGTCAACCTGGATTCAACCCAAAACTAATTGGATGATATTATTCACTTACATTCTCATATGTCCCACAGATTGTCTCAATAACATACTGAAATTTCATTTTGATAAAGTCATTTTCACGGCAGTTATTGTGTGAACGGACAGACAGGCAAACAGAATGAACATAGTTATAAACATTTTTCACCTATGTTGTAAAGTGTTAAAAAGTGAACTTATCGTCCTGAAAGAATTGAAACACTTCATCACTATCATCTCCAGTAAAGCGTTGCTGATTTCGTATCTGCAGAGTTCAATGTATAGATCTTTTACAAAGTTAAAATGACTAACATAAATTATACCAAGAATTGTCAAAGGATTAGTCGGATCCCAGAATTTTAGGGGTTCTTCACTGATGTCGTTATTCAATGGGTGCTAGGACTCCAGATACTGCTTTCTTTTGAGTGTAGCTATACCTCTGACATGGTTGTGGAAAAGCGAAGGAAACTACTTACTGTTATTTCGATTAAATATTGTTTTATATGAGAATAAATGTTTGTAATGTGTGTAAAAATAAACGAGTTATTCTAAATTTCATTTTTTCTATTCAGTCACAAATTTTCTTATGAACATTATGGATCACATTGGTGGCAGCGGTGGGACTAGTTTCGAATTTAGAGGTAACTCTTTAGAAATTACCTTAGCTTACAGATCTCTGTTTCTTGGTTTTGTCAGACACATTTAACGAACTTAAAAGAAGTGTACGTCGATACTTTTTTTAAAAGTTAGTCTCAAGAGTAGAATTTAGGTTTGATAAAAATGGAATATCATATAAAAATGTACATCAAAAAGAGAAAATGATACATTTTCCATAAGAGAGATTCGAATCTAAGTACTACAGAGAAGAAATTGATAAAGAACATAAAGAGTAGGACAAAACAAAACCTGCTGTATAAGCAGGACAAAGTTAACAAAATGGTTAAGAGGGGAATTAGAGAAAAGAAAAAACCTTGAAAGAACGAAAAATTAGTTGAAGGAAAAATATTAAAAGTGCCATAAACTAAATGTTATGATTTGGGTATGAGAGGCTTAAATTTATATTTCATGTGTCATAGGGGTGAAGTGCTATTGATTTACCCGATATTCACAAAGTGAGTTTTCAGAAGTTTTAGATAAATTTTTTTTAATAATTCAAAATTTGTAATTGTTTTAATTTTTCACGTTCGCAATTTTCATTCCTTGTTTCATATTTCCTATTTCTGAAAAACCTTTACTTTGTTTATCCAGAATTCGCGCGTTAAATCTCTAAGCTGACAGGTCCACTGATTAACACACAAATTCCACACATGATCAGTGACGTTTCAACAGTGTAGATTTTCAACAGTGTAGATTTTCGTTTGGCAGAATATGCTAGATACGTTAAAAATGGTAGGCAATCGACTGCTCTTGCCCAATTAGTAATTAATGATAATGTTCAACCCCTTTTTGAAAAATCCTTTCTTCTGATTAGCTGTAATAATCCGCGGTCTATTTTACTCTATCAATCCCTTTTTATTTATCTATATCGCACTTCTTTTTGTAATTTTGACCCCGTCTATGTTTTAAGTTATGCTTGGCGCCTTCTTCTCGAATCCATGCGAATCAAACATTTACAAAGTTACCTCTAATTTATAAAACATTTAATTATGTATATTGATTTTTATACTGGCTTATGACAATCTGTCTTTCTTGTTTTCGCAATTCTGTAATATTTTTAAATCTGTTGTGTGGATGCATAAAACGTGTTTCGCTGTGATGTCAATTTTATAATATGCAAATTCAGTTTGCCGGTAGAGGATTGTATTTAAGCATGTTGACAATTTTCTTATTTTAGAGCCACTGAAGAAGGGTATGATGATACCCGAAAGCGCTCTGGCTTTTTAAATAATTTTATGTCCGTCTGTAGGAAGTTTTTAATAAAATGACGTTTGTGATCTAATGATTTGTCATTCTGTTATATATGTTGATGGTTTTTAATTGTTAATAAATTCTGACTGAGCAAATTAAATAAGTACATTTAAAAGCTTATAACTCACCCTGCTACTTTCGATCTTTGAACTTTCTTCCGCTCGATTGGAATCTATGCTGCACCCTTTCTGAAATTCAAAAGAAATGCACTAATAGTACAATTGTGAAATTTACACACACATTTCGTTTTACTATATAATATTACTTTTAAGCTGAAGTGCCAGAAAAACTGGCACAGTTACGCGTAAACTTTGTTGCAATAAACTTTGTTCTCTCGTCTTATGTGTCTTTCTTCGTTCCTTCCTGCGTCATTGGTCCTGTATAGGCTGTTCCGAAACAGGAGGTCATTAGAAACAACAACAACAACAACAACAACAACAACAACATTAAATTCTATAAAAATTAACCTGGTTGTTTCTGCTGTGTTATACGCACACAGATAGACAGACAGACAGACAGATTACAACGAGTGTATTTTTTCTCATTATATTATGCGAATGCACCTAAAATCATTCCAGATCAAAAAGTAGTATTTTTGGCTACAATAGATCAAGTCGTTTTTATATCAATACAACTGAGATATCAATACAATTAAGACATCAATATGATTATGACATCCATAAGTAAAGTTAAATTATTTAAAGGGAACTATAATCCTTCATGGATGTTTAAATGGAAATATAAACATATAGTGTTCATTTCATCTAATGGTATGTGAGAGTCTACAAAAGAACAAAATTGTGTCACAGTTATTACCATGTAATATGTCATCGCGCTTTTCGTAAAATTCAAAAAAATCATATTAGTGTTTATCAAGTGTAAAGACATTGAGAAAGGTGATTGAGAAAGCTGAGTCGATTGAGACATTGAGAAAGTCGAAAGTCGGCCCAATTGAGAAAGTCGATTTTCTTATAGAAATTAATAACTATACAGATATCTATCAGTGTTATTGTGCAATTAATGCTATTTCTATGTTTTTAAATTATCTTATCTTGCTACAGATATATCTGCACTAGAAATGAGTAATAACTAATCCAATTTGTTTAAAATTTAAAATTTCTTAAAATTGAGTTGGAATGCATGGGTTTAGATTCTTTTGGCTGTAAACAATTTGGCAACTGTACAAACTGAATTCAATGTCAATAAAGAACGTCTACAGTCTCCATTTGACTTTCTCATGGTCTTATATTCCCTGCAGTTCGACTTGCATTACCATTATAATAATAAAAAAAATCTAATGTGGGCAGCACATGACTTTCCTTGCAAACTTATATCCAAGTTCTCTTTATTTTAATTAAATTTAATAAACTTTTAATTCAATTTTCGTTCTTATTTGGTAACTGGACTTTAAAAATAAGTCCAGTTATCAAATGAGAACGAAAATTGAATTAAAAGTTAATTACATTTAATTAAAGTAAAGAGAACGTGAATATAAGTCTGCAGAGAAAGTCACGTGCTGCCTATACATCAGATTTTTACTTTCCCTGAAATATATAGTAATGTATAAGGGAAGTATTGAAATCATGCCGAAAATCGCAACTCGAGTTTTTGACGGATCTACACGTTTCGAAACCTCTAGAATACGAAAAAACAATTTTTAGCGTGACGCCTGAGTGTGTGTGTTTGTGTGTCTGACTGTTTGTCTGTGTGTCTGTCTGTGTGTCTGTCTGTCTATCTGTGCCATGTAAGTGTAACTCAAAAACTAACTCTAACTCAAAAACTAATAGAACGAATTTCATAAAATTTGGTAGGTAAGTCAATTGGGTATGACCCTGGTGCTGAGTAGTGTTTGGTACGATTCGTAAAAACAGAACCCGCCTTTTTTTGTGAAATGGCCAGTAAAAATTTCATGTATCTACTCTAGCTAAAATACTAATTGACCAAATTTCACAAAATGTGGTTGATAAGTTACTTGTGGGATACTCTGGTGCTGATTAGATTTTGGTATTATTCGGAAAAGAACAAACAGCTTGCCTCTTTTTACGAAATGGCCCTCAAAAATTGCCAGAAGCTAAAAAAATCTACGTAAGTTCAAATATATCAATTAAATGCTTGTTTCATATGTAATTTTTGATGAGGAAAAGAATAAGAACAACTCCGGTACTCTACGACTAACCGTTCTCGAGATATTTGAGATTTTTCGCATTTAGTTAAGCCGCTTTTGGAAAAATGACCAATTACCAAATAAAACGAGAAATTGAATTAAAAATGCCAATTTAGTGTTATTTTGATCAATTAAATCCAATTTACTGAATTATTAAAGAAATAAAGAAACAATGAGTTTGAGTCTGCAGGGAAAGTCATGTGCTGCCCATATCAGATTTTTTTCAAAGGTGGCGTAGAGAAAACACGAAAAAACTAAAATATCTCGAGAACGGCTAATCCTAGTGTAATGGGTTTAGTCTTATTCTCTTTTCACCGTTAAATATTAAGTATAAAACAAGCATTTAATGGATATATTGGAGCATACGTCGTCTTTTATTTTAGATTTTGACGATTTTTGCGGACTATTTTGCAAAAAAGGTAGCTTATTTTTTTTTAATCGTACCAAAATCTAATTAGCACCAGGGTAATAAACAAGCTACTTATCTACTGAATTTTGAGAAATTCGGTCCATTAGTTTTTCAGCTAGAGTGCACACAGGCAATTCTTGCTGATCATTTCGCAAAAAATACGGGTTCTGTCTTTACGAATCGTACCAAACTCTACAAATCAGCACCAGGGTCTCACCCAAGTGACTTACCTACCAAATTTTATGAAATTCAGTCCATTAGTTTTTGAGTTAGGGTGGATACATACATTGCACAGACACACAGACACACACACAGACACGCAGACAGACTGACACGCATACAGACGTCACGTTAAAAAATCGTTTTTTTGTATTCTAGAGGTCTTGAAACGTGTAGATCCGTCGAAAACTCGAGTTGTGATTTTCGGTATGATTCCAATACTTTTCCTATACATGTATTGCAGGGAAAGGAAAAATATGAAACTGTTTTCTGATTTCGTAGCCAAATAATTCTTTCAAATTTTTTAATAACATTTCTTTAAAAGTGCTTTATTCAAGTTGGCAACAGATTAGTGGCGACGATTAATTGGATGTATTTGGCTTATATGACTTAATATAAACTATTTCAATATCATAAATGTCCATAGCGAATTTCAAATTATTACTTTCCCAATACTATGTGCTACCATCGTTGATTCTGGAATTATCATTGTTTTCAAAAGGAAGAAAAAAACTATGAAAATATTAAAAGACCAATAATTCCATTTGATATTATAAAAAGTGCTATAAATTCTATTTAGTTCAAGGTTTTCATTTTATGTATCTACATCTAAAATGTTATATCGCTTAGTGAGGTGCATTCGTTCTTGAGTTATTGTGACCTTACAAACATACCTACATACATACACAGACCTACTTGCAGAAACAAGCACATACACACAACATGGACATACTTTAAAAAATATGTTATAAGGATTCAGAGGGTCTTAAAACAGGCACAACCGCCAAAATCTTTATTTTGAAGTATTTTTTGAACAAAGTTTACACCAATTATAATACTCACCACGTAGTCTCTGAGATCGTCGTTTATTTTTTGGTAACAAGGTTTCTGAAAAACAAATACTCATATAAGTAGCCTTGTCTTAATATTTATATAGAACGGTATGTAGCAAAAAGTGGCCAGAACTAGTCACGTTCGCTCGCACATATCTACACATTCATGCATACATGCATACATATAAAATATTAGTCCAAAAATAAATATATCTAAATGCATGTTAATAAGTTTTACCTAAGTTCACAATATATATATATATATATATATATATATATATATATATATATATATATATATATATATATATATATATACATATATATATATATATATATATATATACATATATATATATATATATATATATATATATATATATATATATATATATATATATATATATTCCTATATATATATTCTTCGATTCCTAAAACATTATTATGAAACATCTTACAAAAACTATGATAGCAACTTTTATGCAAATTTGAGCGAACTATTATAGTTACGTCAAAATGTATGCACGGATCATAACCGTAACATATTATATATAGATATGCATGAACGGAACAGTCAATGTTGGTCCTGGAGGATTGAGTTGTATGGACATTCAGGTTTCCTTTTTGGCTTCCTATTCGAATTGTTCTACTGTATTGATCTTGGTTTTCATGTTCAAATTCCCTGGTGTGGATTTTGCTTTTTCCAATGTCGGCAGGTGGAGGATTACTTCGGGCGAGTACTGGTTCCTGGAGTGTTTCCTTGGAATCAAAGCATGCTTCAACCAGGAACAAGGAGTCACAATCCCCCTTGGCCATTCTACTTCCCTGTAAGCATTCCCTCTTTTTATTTCTTTTTTCATTTTTTATTCATATATAGATATATATATATATATATATAATGCACATGGCCCTTATATAAATGTATATATATATATATATTATAAGGGCCATGTGCATTCTTTCTGTAATACAATTTGCAGTAATGCACACAGAAACGTAGAATCAGCATTAACGAACCAGGTATGGCCCTTGATACCGTACATGGTTTCGAAAGTGCTTTTCATTTTGCCTAGCTTCACGTGCAAAAAAAAAAAAAATCTGTTTTGCAACTTTTCATCCTATACACTAATCTTTATTTACACCATGTTTGTTTACGCAGGGAACAATACAGGGGGATTAGTACTGTAAGTACTTGTATTACATATATGATTTATAACACAAATAAAAAATTTAATCTAAGGATGTATTATATTAACCAATCTTTTAATGTCATTCATTTTCAATTCCTTAACTTTTATATGGAACAGGGAAAAAGGGGTATTTTATACCAATTTAGTACCTGTTTTATTTATAATGCTTTATTTGTAATGTTTTATTTGTAATGTTTTATTTATAATGTTCTCTTTATCATATTCACAAGCTTGTAGTATAGTCATTTTTGATATCAAATAATCCCTTCAGTCCATTTTATTTTCATTTTTGCTATGCAGAACATTTCAATAAATGTCTCTGAATGCAATGTCTTGAATCTCTGGTTTATATAATACAAGCAAATTAAACTTCTTCAATTATATATATATATATATATATATATATATATATATATATATATATATATATATATATATATATATATATATATATATATATATATATATATATATATATATATATATATATATATATATATATATATATATATAGCCAAATGGAACAAAGAATCAAAACAAGAAAACAAGAAAAGTACATAATGGCAAGGTGGGTTGCCCCTATCCCCGGTTACAGCATGCTTTTAATCCGCGGAAACATTCCCAACGGCCAGTAATTTCTTGGTGTACACATAAACTGCTACTAAAATGTAAATAATATAACCAACATTCAAAAAATGGAAAAAACGAACCAGACACACCACCAGAAACCTCCATACCCAGTACTTGAATTCCTTCAATTACAAACACTCAACCACAATATATATAATTCAAAACATCCTAAAAACATAACATTACCATACAACCCACTTCCGTAAGTTGTCCGACTGTGTAAATTTAACACATTCCAGTTGTTTTTATTTTCGAATCCCAATATATATATATATATATATATATATATATATATATATATATATATATATATATATATATATATATATATATATATATATATATCTATATCTATATATATGTATATATATATATATATATATATACATATATATATCTATATATATATATATATATATATATATATATATATATATATATATGAATTCCTTGTTTAGTAAGAATTTTCATCTTAGCTTCATGTTCATATTCTGTATTGCTTATACGGGTAATTGTCCTGTCTCCTGCTCAGACTCACTGGACGGATCTGGGAGTGTCGCTGTTCGTACTTCGAATGTTCGTACTGTCTCCTAGGTTGTATTTCGCCATGTTCATTCCGGTGCTTCTAGATATTTTTATACTGTTGATGTTGATCTCATATACAAGTAATGAAAGAAGAAGGGTTCCTGCCACATGGTAATACAAATTTTCCTAATGTTTCTTAACTTCATTTTTTCATCTTTTGGTGCCTGTAGTCTGAGTTTGGACATTTATAGTAATGTACTATTGTCCAATCTGAAACAGGCACATGTTTGGGTTAATTAGAATTAAATATTCACATTTGAAGATGAATTTAATTCTTTTTAATCTTCGAATTTAGGCCGGTGCTAATCTTTTATATTATCGGCATTATGGCAGTGGTTTTGCTTCTATGGTGATGTTAATATTTCACGAGTACTTGAATTACTTATTTTTATTATTACTTCTTTCTAATATATATATATATATATATATATATATATATATATATATATATATATATATATATATATATATATATTTCCAGGGTGTCCCAAAATGATTGAAACGCGCTTTAATTCTTTACCTGTTGGAGATAAATGGGCAATGTGAATTGCAAAAATATTGAAAGTAAGGTAGGAAATAAGAAAACTCACAGACAGTCAGCCAACAATGACAGACACATCTTCTCCTGTCTTTGTTGGCTAACTGTCAAGTTTACTTCCTGATAATCAGTACTTACCGTTGCATAGTATTTATATTTATTCCTAAAAGTATTCCTTAAAATTTCTGATACAAAATTGATAATGAAACCAAAATTTAGTAGTCAAGATTGCTACGTGGATTTGATTCCCTCTTAATCTTGATGAAATGATTCTTCACGTAACCTTTCCCTTGAAGAACAGCTTTCTCTTCAAGATCTTCTTTTAATCGAATGAGAGTGTATATAAAAATGTGTGTTTTGGACAAACTGTATGAATCTTGGCAGTGGTAGGTATCTCTGCTAGTATATTAGAAACTTTTATTTCCTATTTTTTATATATTTTATCATTATAAAAAATTTATCTTGTATGTCCATCTCTTTTCTCATTCCATTCTACATAGTTGCAAAATATATCTGTGATAGTTCTTGTGGAAGTGATCGTAGGGTATCGCTGCTGTCCAAAATGCTCAATAATTCAGCATTTATCCCAGTTTCTTTTGCTATTTCGATTGCTGATTAGTTTATCACAAACTTTAAAGAAATAACAGTGGCAGCTCGTGAGGTGAAGCAGATGACGCAGGATTCTTTTTCTAAAGATATCGGCTAAATGTGTTATTATTATTATTATTATTATTATTATTATTATTATTTGGCGAATGTTTCGGACTTGTTTAACTGTTTTTAGATAATATTAGACAACACTAGCGTGATGTGTTTGAATTATGTTCGTTGTCAAGGAGAAGGGAGAATCTTGGCGCTGAATCTGCTTCACCAATTTCTGAAGTCATGACCCACCACTGGGATACAAATCATTAATACTTTATGTAATACTAATCAAAGTAAATGTACTAAAACAATGCAGTGTTTGAGTCAACTTCTACTCTTTAAAAAAAGAGGGGGAATAGCTGACACACGCTGCTGATTTGTTTTTTAAAAAACTTGCAGCGAACATTTGCACGGAAGTTGGTGAGTCCATTTCGACAATAAGAGGTTGCAGTTTCGTCCCAATAGCTTAACGGTAGAGCGTCAAATGGCTAGTTTGAAGATTCAGGATTCGATTCCCGGTTGGGACAGAAACGTTCTTTACAATGGCGCCCGAACAAAGCAACCCTGTAGGTTGGTGCAAAGATATCAGAGGTCTAAAATTGATCCTACTGCGCCTAGCACGGATTCAGTGGACTCTAGGACATTGAGCGTCGGTTTCAAATTGAGAGGATAGCAGGATACTAACCTGGATAAAAATAATAGTAGCAGGATTCTAACCTTTGGTAAAAATGGCAGGAGATGGTCAGATATATTGTCAGTTGCCCGCCAATCTGACATTAGAGAATAGAAAATGTAGAGATGCAGAGTCTACTTTGACAATAAGTGCTTGAAATTTAGTCCCAGTAGCTCAAAGGTAGAGCGTTGGCTTGCCAGTTCGAAGATCAAGGGTTCGATTTCCGGTTGGTGCAGCGAAGTTCTTTATAAAGTTTTCGCCAGACAAATGTTTTATTTTCAATGAGTAAATATATTGTTTTGGAACAATGTTTAGCTCTGAGTGCCATTCAGTTTAATATATACATAAAAAAATTTTCTACGAACAGTATTTTTGGCTCACCGGAAAAAAAACTGTTCGATCGTGGTTTGTTTTGACACGCGATATAAAGCTTATATGGATTAGTAATGTCTAACAACAACTTTATACTTGCAAATTCTTCATTAGACACAACAGACAAAAGTTAAATAAAATATTAATGATATTTTTTTCAACCTTTATATGTTGTATAAGATTTTATTTCACAGATACTTTCAGACAGCAGTCTCTGGGATATTTTTATTTATAAATAACGTTACAATTTACATATGGAAGACATTCCCATTGCAGATACCAGTAACCATGGACCGTTTTCGTACTTATTATGCGCTCGTCATCATGGAATAGCCATTTGATGGAATAGTCATGGATTATTCTGTGCTGACGCTTGTATAATAAGCTCGGAATTGGTCCATAGATGCTGGTATCTGCAGTGAGAGCGTCTTCCATATTTTGTGAACGGCCCCTTATAGGCTGGTTTTGTGCTTTATGATAAATTACACAACTTACCCACTTTTCCTCGGGGAAATTGCAAACTGTGTTCGCCAGGTCTTTAAAGTCCGACAATTGCAAGCTGCTGCTTATGCTGCAGTTGTTCACTCGGTCCACAAACCATCCCCTAGTCTGCGACAAAATAATGGCATAGAAGTAAAATTAAACAAGGATATTTACATATTTCCAAACAGCTATCAACACTGCAGTAGTGAATAAAAATTATTAAAATTCGCTTTTAACTAAGCCAAAGTTAGTATGTGGATAAAGTCGAACCTGCCTTAAAACTGAATTCAGGGGACCTGAAGAATTTTTCCATCTCGAAAAGGTTTCCGTTTCATGCAGGTCATTTCAGGAAAAGCTAAGTTTAAAAGTTTAGTTGGAAATGCTGATTGTTCATATGTACTTGCTCATCTATACACCAGACTTTAGAAATTCAGAAAAGTGTATTTAGATAAATCCGATTAATATTATATGATACCATAATAGCTAATTTAATTATTTTGAATTGGTATATACGTACAGTTTTGTATTCTGCGATCACAGGAGCATATGCAAATAAAAATATAATGTACCGCATGTCCTTAACTGTTAGTTTATTACCATACCTTAAAACCTAGATAAATTTACTTACAGGCAAAGTATTACCACTTACCATAAAAAAAATGTGAGATGAACTTTGCACTTTTAAAATAATCCAACATGGTTTCTTGACCATGTGTCTATCTTACTAATGGTGCGATTTTCAGGTACAAACCACCGTGCATTGATTAATATTTCTTTCTAGCATTTCAGAGTCTACCTGATTAACGAAAAATTCTTGAAATTCTGAAACGGCTTTCAGAAAATCGAGATATAATTTAACAGAAAGTTCTGTGAAAAGTGGTTCTCATGGAAATAAATGGCTAAAATAGTTGGATGATTTTTTCTTTCTCTGTTCGTTACAACAGGCGCTTTTATTAACAAAATATTTGAAATTGGCCGTGTTCACGCGGAGTACGATCACGTTAAACATGTGGGTCCGTAAGTCCTTCCGAGAGGTTGGTGGTAGGGGAAGGAGGGTACGGTCCCTGTGGATGCCTCCCCCACTGGGTTCCGGTCTACATTGGGTGGCACTTCCCGGCCGTCCAAACAGTTACCTTACACCTTTCTGGTAGGTCGGACGGTCTGGGTCTCAACAACAACAGGGGAAAATAACATGAATTTCTTATATTTTTGGACGAAGCTAAACGTATTTTCCGCTTATTACAGTATTCCGTTTCCTACATATTCCGTTTCAAACAGGTTCGAATGTATTGTGAAAATTTTACCATTGCTATAAACCCGTTATATGATGCGGTGCGTAAAATAATATAATAGTTTCCTACTTTACATACGCCTGCATAGTGCATACTTGCGCTATTAAAATCTTCGTGAGCCACCTTCTCATTTTCGATTACTGTACGATACACAATTACTTTACTATCTACCAGCCTAGCCCTAATAGAACGCACTTATCTCAAAATCAGTTAAACTCGCTATATTTCAAATTTATAATATTTTTGCGAACGCGCAATATTCCCTTTCATCTTCCATAGCAGTTCCTCCATTGCTTTTCTAGTTGGGGGAGTCATAACCGCTTGTCAAGATTCCAGAAATCCCACTGCTGACACCAATTTGTTACAGTGTATTCTCTGGAATCGTGGGGGGGGGGGGGGGGCACGCAGGATACAAGAATGAGTTCAAATTTCTGGGTAACTAACACGTTTATTCGCAAGCACAGCGTAAACAGGAACAGTACACAGTAAACAACACTTAAATGTTCCACCAATTACACAAAATAAGCGATATTATTCTCAAAAAACTGACGAAAATAATTTCACAAAACAGCAGCTACTATTCTCAAAACATTGACAAAAGTCACAGTTCACTGTAGCTCGTATCTTGTCAACTCGTCAACTGCATTTTAATGGAATGATGAGTCCTTTTATAGTCTCTAACTTCGGGGAAATCTCTTTATATCTCCTAGACTAATCGTTATATCGTGGAGTTTCTCGAAAATTCGGGAAGTCACAAAATGTAGCAAAATTGGCGATAAATCTCCAAATATGGCAAGCCTCCTAAGTCCCGCAAGTGGCAACGCTAGAATGACGTCATGGGAAATAATGCCCGTACCGGTGTCTTCTGAAGAAAACACCTCGATGGAGACATTTTGTCTGTGAAAGAGATACAAAATACTTAAGAAATATTCAAAACTGACGAATACTCAAATTACTGACGAAAATAATTCAACAAAACTACTATTCTAAAACATTGACAAAAAATCACGGTACACTGTAGCTCGTATCTTGTTAACTGAACTCACACGGAGTGATGGCTCCTTTAATGGTATCTCAATAGAAACTTCTTGAATTCTCTCCTATCCCATAGAATAATCGTTAGTTCGAGAGGTACTTCTCAATGATTCGGGAATTCGCCCAATTGGTTATAAATCGCCAAATCTGGTAAACCTTCTGGAACTTCGAAATTCTGGTAACCCTAAGTCATCGTATTTTCTCTACCGGTCTTCGAAGCAGACGAATGTAAGGAGGGGGAATATAGACTCAGGATGAAAGGGAATATTACGCTTTGGCCACAATATTACACTAGCAAAGCTTGTGCACTTCCTGTTCTATACTCGTTCAAGCAGATAGAGATAACACCATCTTCAATTCCCAAATCGGTTTTGAACTAAAATCATTCTCACGCTTTAAATAAAATCTCCAAATCTAGATTACACATTAGGATATACACATATCAGCATGCGCGAAAAAACAACACGATTCCGCCCTTTCGTGGACGTGGCTTCTGTAAGTAGAAAAACTCCGAAAAGGATCCGTTTAGGAATGGGGAAATGCTCCTCTGATTCAAAAATTTGAAGAGTTCGCTCGGTTAAAAATTCATAATTAATCAACGGTTGGGTTTAGGAAATTATTTTTTATTCTGGGGCAGTCTTTGATATTTTAAGGAGTTGCAATTAAATTATAAACGTCAGATGACACGTCAATTTCTTTATATCGTGTAATATAAATATCGGAGAGATTTAAAACGCACGAAGAGTATATATTTAAAAATATTCACGAAAATTTGTTTATTAATCGTATGGATTCTGGAAGCTTGTTTGAAAAAGAATTTTTCGATCTTTTCGATGGTGTTAAGATGGAAACTCTGAAATAATATTTTCGATCGCTAAGTAACTGATTTGTGTGAAAATCGCTCCAAAACATAAAATGTATAAATAATTAAATAATAATTAAAAATAACGATAATAATTAAAAATAACTAAATAACGATGTTAAACGCAAGTTAATTTCTGCATATCGTAATATAAAAATTGGAGATGTTTAAAACACGTGAAAAGTATATATTTTTAAAAAATCACCAAAATTCGTCTAATGATTGTATGGATCACACTTTGAAAACCATTCACACTTTGAAAAATAATTTTTCAATCAAATATTAACCGTTTAAATATTAACCGACTGTTTCATGTTCAAATACTAGCCATTAGATCCATGTTCAAATATTAACAGTTCGATACATGTTTAAATATTAGTCGTTTGATTCATGTTCAAATATTGAATGGGTAAAATCGTTAAAAACTCGAATTCGAATTTTCCATTCCCGTTTCAGTAATTGTCCTTTTCATTATACGTTGTACGGTAAGAGAAGTAAAACGACTAGTCATAATTTAAATTTTGAATTTTGAATTATAATAAAGGACGGAAACAGCAAACAACATTCACATGCAAACAAGAAATACTCTAATTTGAAATTGATTTACCTTTTCCAGAAGATTACCCCAACAATCCTCGTAAGATGCAAATGACCCTGTAAATTGAACATAATTATCTGATCACATATGCAATTTTTCAAGTATATAACAATTTTAAGGATAATGACTAGTATGAAAACTTGGTTCATATTGTTGATAATGCTGATAGTGAATAGCGATATTCTCAGCATATTCTTTAATCTACTTTAAAGAGTTTTCTCTTTGAATGATATACATTCAGATATCTGAAACTGGATATTTTATGATATAGTCTTACAATAAATAGTTTACTCCTGCAAAATACTTCAACATAAAATTATATAAAAATGTTTGCCGTATGATATGTTCAATAATGTAATCGTACACATTAAACATTTTTTCACAGTCAATATTAATCTAGATCACAACGTAAATTACACAGTATGGGAACGTAAAAAAAAATCTGATGTGGGCAGCACATGACTTTCCCTGCAGACTTATTTATATCCAAGTTCTTTTTATTTTAATTAAATTTAATTCACTTTTAATTCAATTTTCGTTCTCATTTGGTAACTGAACTTATTTTCAAAAGTGGCGTTTAGAAAATAAGAAAAACTTAAATATCTCGACAACGACTAGTCCCAGCGTAATGGAGTTGATCTTATTAATTTTTTCGTTAAAAATTTCTTATAAAGCAAGCATTTAATGGATATATTTGAGCATACGTAGTTTTTTATTTTAGATTTTGACGATTTTTGCTGGCCAATTTGAAAAAAAAGGCAGGTTCTTTCTTTCCGAATCGTACCAAAATCTAATCAGCACCAGGGTAAACCGTAAGCGACTTATCTACCGATTTTTGTGAAATTCGGTCCATTAGTTTTTCCGCTACAGTGGATACAGGCTTTTGCGGGCCATTCCGCAAAAAAAAGGCGAGTTTCTTTTATCCCGAATCGTACCCAAAAGTAATCAGCACCAGATTCGCCCACAAGTGACTTACCAAACTTTATGAAATTCGGTCAATTAGTTTTTTAGTTAGAGTGGATACAAAATCTGCACAGACAGACACACAGAGACACACACAGACAGACACACAGACACACACATACAGACCTCACGCTAAAAATAGTGTTTTCGTATTCTTTGCATGGAAATAGGATTGCTTGGAAATAGATAGTATTTTTGTAAAAACAGGGTGTTTAACCTTGTTCTTTTCTCTGGTGGGGGCATGTGAGAAACCCAGAATAATCTCAGAAAAACAGAATACAGTTTTAGGTATGTTTTGGCTTTTGTGCAGTCATAGACCTCCGAGTAGAAACATCCTAGTTAAAAAAAATTCGAAAGCAAAGCCATTAAGATTTTCGTCACCACTAGAGTCTGCTCGGGGAGGCATAATAAAGACATTAGGGCTGTCATCAAACACGAGGGGAACTAAGATTCCAGGAATAGCGCTCGCTAAGATTCCAAGAATAGCGCTCGCGTGGAGGTCTATGCGTCATAAAATTCTGAGACAAAATTCGAGGGAATAGGCTACGGTGGTCTGAGAATCAGGGTGCCCTATAGAAAGTTATATATGAAAATACTCCACTCCTGAGAGGGATACCAGCCCAGAGACACCCCTCCAGAGAACGAGTAGATGATGATACGAAGCACTCACATGTATCTTTCCATTTCAGAGATCAGAATAATGTGAATTTTGTAGAATGATTGCGGATAATAAATATTTCGCATGATCGCAAGCTCCGTGCTGATTTTGTTGAAAACCAGGTTTCATTTTTTTAGCGCACTCACCAATTCGACAAACATACACTTCCGAAATGCAAGAGATAAGAGATGAATTTTATCAACAACCAAATGGTTTTTATTCTTTGGTGACTCCCACGCCTTCGGGACACCCACCTGAACTATTCGGAGTCGTCGCAAACAGTGATTCTGACATATACCAACGATTTATTACATATACGGCGTGGCATGTTGATAAATACATAATTACATTTAAATCAGTTATCAGTCACTGGACTAACGAAATCGTACAGCACATTTTAATTTCCTTAGACCAACATCATTAAATTTATGTGTGCTGATTTTCATTGACATTCCATTCTGAACACCAAAAAATGTATAATATTATTCAGTTTGAAACGGATTATTGTATTATTAAATTGATTTTGCTGATGTTGGTTTGTAAAAACAAATGGCATTGAGAGAGAAAAATATTTATCCCTTGTAATTCACCATAGAAGTCAGCTGTGTAGTCTCTTATTCATATTAAAATTTAAATGCGGCTTGGTCACTGACATTTGCTATACAGATGTTATTTAGGTGTTCTGGTTTTGAGCTTTTCGGCACATTCACGAACGTTATTCTCCTTGGAATATTCCTTCTATAAAATATTTAATTATAAAAACATGTTTAGAAAAATAAATCGACAAATTTAAGGAGAATCTCTCGCGGCCCGGTATAATTAAAGCCAGAACCCGGTACCGGGCCGCAACCCGACAGTTGAGAAACACTGATCTAGACCACACTGGTCTAGATAATTCCTTCAAGCACTTGCCAACAACCTTCTGCCATACGAAACCTTTTCAGAAAACATTTCAAACACTGATCTCATATAAAAAATAATTTTCTCCCAATTTAGAATCACCGACTTGCCTGATCAGCCTCGTGATTTTTCCTTCAAATCTAAAGGCTGTTCCAAAAGGCTGCTAGTTAACTGTAAGATCATACATAAAATGAAAGTGAGGTAAATGATAACAAACTGGTTATAGTGACCTTACAATTGTACCAAGTGTACTAAATAACGTTGTAATCAAGTTTAAAATTAATTATCTATACGTTTAATATTTCCAATGCTTCAATAATCGAATCTTTGGCCATCTTTGTGACGTTTCTGACAACAACCAATCACAGCGAAATTGGAAATCTGCTCAACCAATTAAATCTTTGCCCGCACTGAAGAAAAAATTTCAAACATTTTGTAGAATAAAATTCCAGTAAATTTCGATGATATATAGAGAAAAATTAGTTTTGTATGCAGATTATTTCTGAAGGTCAGTATTGGAGTACCGGTAAAGCAGAAATATGCACCAAATTTCGAGCACACATAAATCATCATCAGCTAGAGTAAACTAAACACACATATGAACTCGAATTTCTCTGAGGTGGACAATCATGATGTGAAATCTCAAAGTCGATGCTTCCAAGAATATTTTCATACTACTCGTGTAAGCGAAATGCGATTTTATTTACAGTTGCCATTATTCGGAATAAAATGAACTTTTGTTTTGATTGTATGACCGGAGAATAATAAATAAAGAGTAGGTTCTATTTTATGCGTTATTTCATAAAACCGTTTTTCTAGAATGTACCGTATGTGAGATGAGGCGTTGAAAGGGTGCGTTAAAATCAATACGAGTTGCTCAGAAAAAAATTGCAGGCATTGAAAAAATATTTCGGTTTCAATTATGGCCATGCTGTTTAAAACACCCAGAATTGTCAAAACAATTTGACACTAAATATAGTAAAGGCCAGCATTAAATTAGTAAAGGCCAGAAAAAATTGCAAGCATTGAAAAAATAATTCGGCCAATTATGGTCAATTCAGTTATGGCCATACTCATTAAATCACCTGGTAATCCTGGTATTGTCAGAACAATTCGACAATAAATATAGTGAAGGTCAGTATTAATTATTTATCAATTAAAGATAGTTTGTATGTTACAGACACAGACATTTCGTAACGTGCCGCCTATGAAATGCAGCAAGTGCGGGCTTGAACTGTGGTTGGAAGTGACAATAAAATATACGACTCTTCTGTGTTCTCCAAGACATTACAGAAATTATTGGAGTTTAACTTGCAAGCAAATTCACATTATGTTGTTCATTTGGCACTGCGCCTTAAAATTCACATCTACTGTGAAATTGTAGCTATACCGATCTGTTTTATCGCTAATAGATAGAAATTCAAGTGAGCGTTGATGTCGACAATTTCTAGCTAGTAGCTGTTGTGGTGAGGTATCATATATGCCTTTATGTTGCATGGTTAATAAAAAATTAATAACTACTTACGGCATGTACACATCTGCCCCATAAGGCAATCATATACACCTGATGTATCAGGGCTATTTCGTAGTTTTGCTCCATTGGTCTTTCTTATTAAGATCATGCAAAAGCAAACCACGACTAAAACGTTTGCTATGGAACGCATATTTAAACAGAGCGTCTAATTCGTTGTGATTGGTAATTATTGTACGGAATTATCTTTCTCAATATTATTCGGCATTTATATATAGAGAGGATTTTCTAATTATGAATTGCACGGACTTCCTCAATGGCAATATTAAACGAAATGTCCTCTATGAGAGCAAATAGGAATATTTAACTTAGGTGCATTTGTTACAAACTATGAATAATCAAGGAAATTACGGAATTGCGAGCGGTCTTTTTGGTAAATACCATGCAGGAAATTTTTCGTATAAATTAATTTCAATGTTACCCTTTTTTGTTTTGAATGCTCAATTCTTGAACAATGAAACTACGAAGCAAAGAAAGCTGAGATACTATTTTTCTGTTGCTTTTTAAAACATTCTGATGTAAGGTAAGGGACGAACTCTTTACTTACCCTTCATAATATAAAGAATTTACTCTTCTTACAATCTAATTAATTAAATTAGAAATGCACACATTTATATATACGTACATAATATATAAAGTTGTTGATTTGAAAGGCCCTGAAAAAAATTCTGAAAATTGGCATTTATTTTTTTACATTTTTCAATTTTCACTGTTTTTGCGGTACATATACATATTAATAAACTAGCAGCATACCCGTTCTTCGTACGGAGTATATAATATAAAGAAACTTGAAATTCATAATCATGCCCAAATTCTTATAGTATACTAAATGACATGTTTAATCAAAATATTCTGTTAAAATATTTAATATAATGCTCCTAAAAAGAAGTTTAAGAATCTCTGTTCTCGCTATATAAAATTATCTTCATGGACATATCTGAAGAATAAAACATCTTGGTCCCCTTATGTAAGCAAATATAAAAAAAAATATGGAATTGAATCAATATATGCAAAATAAAAGCGTTAAAATTGTATGGGACCCGTACTAATTATATACGCGAATATTAGAAAATATAACCTGTATTAGTAGATTACATGTATAAATTGAAAATACCAATAAACCCGTAATCTTTAAATCTGAAGACAGTCATTTATTCCAATATATGTCAAAATTAAAGTGCTAAAATTATATGGGAAGATATACACGTACTACTTATAATGTCCGATTATTAGTAGAAGACTACCCGTTTTGCAATATGAGTCACAAATGTTTTTTGGTAAAATACAACAGACGACGTAATAAATTGAATATATAATTAATCCCCTTAATCTTCATACCAGAAGACTGTACTTGATTCCAATATATATGCCAATATATGTCAAAATATATGCCAATATACATGTACTACTTATATTCTCGTAGGTTAGAAGATATACCCGTGCATTCCTAGAAGATTACTCGTACAACGTACAATATGCGTGTGTCAGCAATTTTTGCCGCAATAAAACAATGGCGTAATAACTTAAAAATATCAATAATCCCTGAATCAATAATTCCGGAAAATATCAATAATAATAATGTTTAAACCTGAAGAGTATAATTGATATTATCCAGTCCAAAATGAAATGGCAATGAAATTTATTTTATATACATATCTTCATTATTCAAATCGGAAAGGATTTAATAAAAATCGTCTGCCGCATAAACACATTGGATTTAAATCCGTTGCTAAGCGACATGATATCATTTGCTTCAAATAAATTGGTAGAAAAAATATCGTCTAAATAGTTATATTTTTATGGAACATTTGGCGACAGTTTCGTCAAATTAGCGACATTTTAAAAAATCGCCAAATTTATCGCCAAGTGGGACTGTAGAACTGACAGTTCCACTTTGCGACAAATTGACGAAATATCATCACAATACTATCCCCTAACAAAAAATCATCATTTATGTAGCGAATTAATATCATTTATGTAGCGCAATTTTATCAATTTCAAGATATTTTTATAGATTTGAAAACATTTTTATCAATTTGGTGACATTTTAAAAATTCGCTAAATGTATTACTAAGTAGGATGGTTGGTCTGACAGAGAAATGCTAACCAAACATTATTTCAGTACTCTCTTCTAACAAAACAAAAAAAAATTTCATTGATATGTAGAAGACCCAAGCCACACGACCAACCCGAAGGTTTATGGCAGCTGTTTGTGTGTCGTTTATATCAATTTGGCGACATTTCCGTCAATTTGGCAAAGTTTAAGAAAAGTTGTCAAATTAGCGATATCCCTCCAAATTCGTAGCTTTGAATTTGCAGATCTGAATGAAACATTCTTATCCCGTTTCAATATACTAAATGAAAACACTACAATTGTATTAGAAGATATACCCGCTCTACTCTTTTTCTGTTTCAACAATCGGCTATATGAATTTATTGGCTAAACACAATATATGAGTTTAGTAGCTAAATACGATATAAGCTTGAAAACTCTTTGCCAAAATAAATGAAATTGATGTACGCAGTCAGCAATTAATATAATTAAAAGAAAAATCAAACCGTCCATTCATAAGATATACTTTTATATCCATTTATCCATTTATTTATTATTTAAATCGAAAAAAAAATAATAAAAACATTAACAAACACATTTAATTTAATTGCGATGCCGATCAACATGATATATCCTCCTAAAATGTTAAAATTTATTAACCACTAACAGCACACCCGTTATTCGTACGGAGTGTATAATTTAAAGAAACTTAAAATTCGCAATCATGTGCAAATTCTGTTAAAATATTAAATTTATTGCTCCTAAAGAGAAGTTTAAGAATATATGTTCTCACTATGCAAAATTATCTTCACGATCAGATCTGAAGAATAAAACATCCTGCCCCCTTTTGTAAGCAAATTTACAGAAGAAAAAATACGAATTGAATGAATATATGCAACCCCGTACTAATTATATTGTCGCAGATCAGAAAATATGCCAATGTGTTAGTAGAAGATTACCCGTATTACAATATGCGTCTCAAAAATATTTGCCAAAATAAAAGAGATGACGTAATGAATTGAAAACATCAATAATATCCGTACTCTTTATACCAGAAGGTCGTAATTGATTCCAATATATGCCAATATATATCAAAACATATGTCAATATACCTGTACTACTTATATTCTCGTAGATTAAAAGATATACACGTGTATTTGTAGAAGATTCGTACAACATACAGTATATGAGTTTAAACAATTTTTGTCATAATAAAATAATTGCATAATAACTTGAAAATATCAATAATCCTTGAATCAATAATCCCCGAAAATATAAATAATTGCAATTTTTAAACCTGAAGACCGTAATTGATATTATCCAGTCAAAAATGCTATAAGAAAAATCAAATCGTTCTTTTCTAAAATATATTTTTATATCCATTTATTTATTATTCAAATCGAAAAAATAATTATTAAAATTAACAGACAGATTCAATTTAATTGCGTTTCTGAGTAACATGATATAAGATAGAATCTTATAACATGTTAAATATGTCATGTCTTATAACATAAACTGCGAAATTAAATAACGATTTTGATTTCTCTATACTTCCATAAAAGCTTGTTTTAAATAAACCATGAACCATGGAGATAGATTTCCCCTTTAAATCATGTTTCAAACAATTCATGTTTTCAGAAAGTGACTAATTAACGCAAAAAATCTCCCATCAAACTCAGAGATTAAATTTTAATTCACTTTCAAACGATTTTCAAGCTTTTCGTTTGGATAAACCACGGAGTTAGGGAGTAGAACTCCTAGGAAAAAGTTCCGTTTTTCATTAATATCTCGACAACCCCAGGTCTTAGAAACTCGAAACTTGGACAAAAGTTATGGGGGGATATTTCAAGGCTATTCACCAAATTTCATTAAATTCGGTTCAGCCGTTTTTCCGTGATGATGAGACAAACGAAAATTTCGTTTTTTACTAATATCTCGAGAACCACTGGTCGTAGAAACTCAAAACACAGATATAATTTTAAGTGGGGCTATTTCTGGGCTACCCACAAAATTTCATCAAATTCGGTTCAGCCGTTCTCCCGTGATGGTGTGACAAACAGACAGACAGACAGACAGACAGACAGACAGACAGACAGACAGACAGACAGACAGATTTTCATTTTTATTTATATAGACTAGCAGCATACCCGTTCTTCGTACGGAGTATATAATATAAAGAAACTTGAAATTCATAATCATGCCCAAATTCTTATAGTATACTAAATGACATGTTTAATCAAAATATTCTGTTAAAATATTTAATATAATGCTCCTAAAAAGAAGTTTAAGAATCTCTGTTCTCGCTATATAAAATTATCTTCATGGACATATCTGAAGAATAAAACATCTTGGTCCCCTTATGTAAGCAAATATAAAAAAAAATATGGAATTGAATCAATATATGCAAAATAAAAGCGTTAAAATTGTATGGGACCCGTACTAATTATATACGCGAATATTAGAAAATATAACCTGTATTAGTAGATTACATGTATAAATTGAAAATACCGATAAACCCGTAATCTTTAAATCTGAAGACAGTCATTTATTCCAATACATGTCAAAATTAAAGTGCTAAAATTATATGGGGAGATATACACGTACTACTTATAATGTCCGATTATTAGTAGAAGATTACCCGTTTTGCAATATGAGTCTCAAATGTTTTTTGGTAAAATACAACAGACGACGTAATAAATTGAATATATAATTAATCCCCTTAATCTTCATACCAGAAGACTGTACTTGATTCCAATATATATGCCAATATATGTCAAAATATATGCCAATATACCTGTACTACTTATATTCTCGTAGGTTAGAAGATATACCCGTGCATTCCTAGAAGATTACTCGTACAATGTACAATATGCGTGTGTCAGCAATTTTTGCCGCAATAAAACAATGGCGTAATAACTTAAAAATATCAATAATCCCTGAATCAATAATTCCGGAAAATATCAATAATAATAATGTTTAAACCTAAAGAGTATAATTGATATTATCCAGTCCAAAATGAAATGGCAATGAAATTTATTTTATCTACATATCTTCATTATTCAAATCGGAACGGATTTAATAAAAATCGTCTGCCGCATAAACACATTGGATTTAAATCCGTTGCTAAGCGACATGATATCATTTGCTTCAAATAAATTGGTAGAAAAAATATCGTCTAAATAGTTATATTTCTATGGAACATTTGGCGACAGTTTCGTCAAATTAGCGACATTTTAAGAAATCGCCAAATTTATCGCCAAGTGGGACTGTAGAACTGACAGTTCCACTTTGCGACAAATTGACGAAATATCATCACAAAACTATCCCCTAACAAAAAACAATTAATATCATTTATGTAGCGCAATTTTATCAATTTCAAGATATTTTTATAGATTTGAAAACATTTTTATCAATTTGGTGACATTTTAAAAATTCGCTAAATGTATTACTAAGTAGGATGGTTGGTCTGACAGAGAAATGCTAACCAAACATCATTTCAGTACTCTCTTCTAACAAAACAAAAAAAAAATTTCATTGATATGTAGAAGACCCAAGCCACACGACCAACCCGAAGGTTTATGGCAGCTGTTTGTGTGTCGTTTATATCAATTTGGCGACATTTCCGTCAATTTGGCAAAGTTTAAGAAAAGTTGTCAAATTAGCGATATCCCTCCAAATTCGTAGCTTTGAATTTGCAGATCTGAATGAAACATTCTTATCCCGTTTCAATATACTGAATGAAAACACTACAATTGTATTAGAAGATATACCCGCTCTACTCTTTTTCTGTTTCAACAATCGGCTATATGAATTTATTGGCTAAACACAATATATGAGTTTAGTAGCTAAATACGATATAAGCTTGAAAACTCTTTGCCAAAATAAATGAAATTGATGTACGCAGTCAGCAATTAATATAATTAAAAGAAAAATCAAACCGTCCATTCATAAGATATACTTTTATATCCATTTATCCATTTATTTATTATTTAAATCGAAAAAAATAATAAAAACATTAACAAACACATTTAATTTAATTGCGATGCCGAGCAACATGATATATCCTCCTAAAATGTTAAAATTTATTAACCACTAACAGCACACCCGTTATTCGTACGGAGTGTATAATTTAAAGAAACTTAAAGTTCGCAATCATGTGCAAATTCTGTTAAAATATTAAATTTATTGCTCCTAAAGAGAAGTTCAAGAATATATGTTCTCACTATGCAAAATTATCTTCACGATCAGATCTGAAGAATAAAACATCCTGCTCCCTTTTGTAAGCAAATTTACAGAAGAAAAAATAGGAATTGAATGAATATATGCAACCCCGTACTAATTATATTGTCGCAGATCAGAAAATCTGCCAATGTGTTAGTAGAAGATTACCCGTATATTATACCCGTATATGCGTCTGAAAAATATTTGCCAAAATAAAAGAGATGACGTAATAAATTGAAAACATCAATAATATCCGTACTCTTTATACCAGAAGGTCGTAATTGATTCCAATATATGCCAATATATATCAAAACATATGTCAATATACCTGTACTACTTATATTCTCGTAGATTAAAAGATATACACGTGTATTTGTAGAAGATTCGTACAACATACAATATATGAGTTTAAACAATTTTTGTCATAATAAAATAATTGCATAATGACTTGAAAATATCAATAATCCTAGAATCAATAATCCCCGAAAATATAAATAATAATAATTTTTAAACCTGAAGACCGTAATTGATATTATCCAGTCAAAAATGCTATAAGAAAAATCAAATCGTTCTTTTCTAAAATATATTTTTATATCCATTTATTTATTATTCAAATCGAAAAAATAATTATTAAAATTAACAGACAGATTTAATTTAATTGCGTATCTGAGTAACATGATATAAGATAGAATCTTATAACATGTTAAATATGTCATGTCTTATAACATAAACTGCGAAATTAAATAACGATTTTGATTTCTCTTTACTTCTCATTGTTCCGTAAAAGCTTGTTTTAAATAAACCATGAACCATGGAGATAGATTTCCCCTTTAAATCATGTTTCAAACAATTCATGTTTTCAGAAAGTGACTAATTAACGCAAAAAATCTCCCATCAAACTCAGAGATTAAATTTTAATTCACTTTCAAACGATTTTCAAGCTTTTCGTTTGGATAAACCACGGAGTTAGGGAGTAGAACTCCTAGGAAAAAGTTCCGTTTTTCATTAATATTTCGACAACCCCAGGTCTTAGAAACTCGAAACTTGGACAAAATTTATGGGGCGATATTTTAAGGCTATTCACCAAATTTCATTAAATTCGGTTCAGCCGTTTTTCCTTGATGATGAGACAAACGAAAATTTCGTTTTTTACTAATATCTCGAGAACCACTGGTCGTAGAAACTCAAAACACGGATATAATTTTAAGTGGGGCTATTTCTGGGCTACCCACAAAATTTCATCAAATTCGGTTCAGCCGTTCTCCCGTGATGGTGTGACAAACAGACAGAGAGACAGACAGACAGACAGACAGATTTTCATTTTTATTTATATAGACTAGCAGCATACCCGTTCTTCGTACGGAGTATATAATATAAAGAAACTTGAAATTCATAATCATGCCCAAATTCTTATAGTATACTAAATGACATGTTTAATCAAAATATTCTGTTAAAATATTTAATATAATGCTCCTAAAAAGAAGTTTAAGAATCTCTGTTCTCGCTATATAAAATTATCTTCATGGACATATCTGAAGAATAAAACATCTTGGTCCCCTTATGTAAGCAAATATAAAAAAAAATATGGAATTGAATCAATATATGCAAAATAAAAGCGTTAAAATTGTATGGGACCCGTACTAATTATATACGCGAATATTAGAAAATATAACCTGTATTAGTAGATTACATGTATAAATTGAAAATACCGATAAACCCGTAATCTTTAAATCTGAAGACAGTCATTTATTCCAATACATGTCAAAATTAAAGTGCTAAAATTATATGGGGAGATATACACGTACTACTTATAATGTCCGATTATTAGTAGAAGATTACCCGTTTTGCAATATGAGTCTCAAATGTTTTTTGGTAAAATACAACAGACGACGTAATAAATTGAATATATAATTAATCCCCTTAATCTTCATACCAGAAGACTGTACTTGATTCCAATATATATGCCAATATATGTCAAAATATATGCCAATATACCTGTACTACTTATATTCTCGTAGGTTAGAAGATATACCCGTGCATTCCTAGAAGATTACTCGTACAATGTACAATATGCGTGTGTCAGCAATTTTTGCCGCAATAAAACAATGGCGTAATAACTTAAAAATATCAATAATCCCTGAATCAATAATTCCGGAAAATATCAATAATAATAATGTTTAAACCTAAAGAGTATAATTGATATTATCCAGTCCAAAATGAAATGGCAATGAAATTTATTTTATCTACATATCTTCATTATTCAAATCGGAACGGATTTAATAAAAATCGTCTGCCGCATAAACACATTGGATTTAAATCCGTTGCTAAGCGACATGATATCATTTGCTTCAAATAAATTGGTAGAAAAAATATCGTCTAAATAGTTATATTTCTATGGAACATTTGGCGACAGTTTCGTCAAATTAGCGACATTTTAAGAAATCGCCAAATTTATCGCCAAGTGGGACTGTAGAACTGACAGTTCCACTTTGCGACAAATTGACGAAATATCATCACAAAACTATCCCCTAACAAAAAACAATTAATATCATTTATGTAGCGCAATTTTATCAATTTCAAGATATTTTTATAGATTTGAAAACATTTTTATCAATTTGGTGACATTTTAAAAATTCGCTAAATGTATTACTAAGTAGGATGGTTGGTCTGACAGAGAAATGCTAACCAAACATCATTTCAGTACTCTCTTCTAACAAAACAAAAAAAAAATTTCATTGATATGTAGAAGACCCAAGCCACACGACCAACCCGAAGGTTTATGGCAGCTGTTTGTGTGTCGTTTATATCAATTTGGCGACATTTCCGTCAATTTGGCAAAGTTTAAGAAAAGTTGTCAAATTAGCGATATCCCTCCAAATTCGTAGCTTTGAATTTGCAGATCTGAATGAAACATTCTTATCCCGTTTCAATATACTGAATGAAAACACTACAATTGTATTAGAAGATATACCCGCTCTACTCTTTTTCTGTTTCAACAATCGGCTATATGAATTTATTGGCTAAACACAATATATGAGTTTAGTAGCTAAATACGATATAAGCTTGAAAACTCTTTGCCAAAATAAATGAAATTGATGTACGCAGTCAGCAATTAATATAATTAAAAGAAAAATCAAACCGTCCATTCATAAGATATACTTTTATATCCATTTATCCATTTATTTATTATTTAAATCGAAAAAAATAATAAAAACATTAACAAACACATTTAATTTAATTGCGATGCCGAGCAACATGATATATCCTCCTAAAATGTTAAAATTTATTAACCACTAACAGCACACCCGTTATTCGTACGGAGTGTATAATTTAAAGAAACTTAAAGTTCGCAATCATGTGCAAATTCTGTTAAAATATTAAATTTATTGCTCCTAAAGAGAAGTTCAAGAATATATGTTCTCACTATGCAAAATTATCTTCACGATCAGATCTGAAGAATAAAACATCCTGCTCCCTTTTGTAAGCAAATTTACAGAAGAAAAAATAGGAATTGAATGAATATATGCAACCCCGTACTAATTATATTGTCGCAGATCAGAAAATCTGCCAATGTGTTAGTAGAAGATTACCCGTATATTATACCCGTATATGCGTCTGAAAAATATTTGCCAAAATAAAAGAGATGACGTAATAAATTGAAAACATCAATAATATCCGTACTCTTTATACCAGAAGGTCGTAATTGATTCCAATATATGCCAATATATATCAAAACATATGTCAATATACCTGTACTACTTATATTCTCGTAGATTAAAAGATATACACGTGTATTTGTAGAAGATTCGTACAACATACAATATATGAGTTTAAACAATTTTTGTCATAATAAAATAATTGCATAATGACTTGAAAATATCAATAATCCTAGAATCAATAATCCCCGAAAATATAAATAATAATAATTTTTAAACCTGAAGACCGTAATTGATATTATCCAGTCAAAAATGCTATAAGAAAAATCAAATCGTTCTTTTCTAAAATATATTTTTATATCCATTTATTTATTATTCAAATCGAAAAAATAATTATTAAAATTAACAGACAGATTTAATTTAATTGCGTATCTGAGTAACATGATATAAGATAGAATCTTATAACATGTTAAATATGTCATGTCTTATAACATAAACTGCGAAATTAAATAACGATTTTGATTTCTCTTTACTTCTCATTGTTCCGTAAAAGCTTGTTTTAAATAAACCATGAACCATGGAGATAGATTTCCCCTTTAAATCATGTTTCAAACAATTCATGTTTTCAGAAAGTGACTAATTAACGCAAAAAATCTCCCATCAAACTCAGAGATTAAATTTTAATTCACTTTCAAACGATTTTCAAGCTTTTCGTTTGGATAAACCACGGAGTTAGGGAGTAGAACTCCTAGGAAAAAGTTCCGTTTTTCATTAATATTTCGACAACCCCAGGTCTTAGAAACTCGAAACTTGGACAAAATTTATGGGGGGATATTTCAAGGCTATTCACCAAATTTCATTAAATTCGGTTCAGCCGTTTTTCCTTGATGATGAGACAAACGAAAATTTCGTTTTTTACTAATATCTCGAGAACCACTGGTCGTAGAAACTCAAAACACGGATATTATTTTAAGTGGGGCTATTTCTGGGCTACCCACAAAATTTCATCAAATTCGGTTCAGCCGTTCTCCCGTGATGGTGTGACAAACAGACAGAGAGACAGACAGACAGACAGACAGATTTTCATTTTTATTTATATAGACTAGCAGCATACCCGTTCTTCGTACGGAGTATATAATATAAAGAAACTTGAAATTCATAATCATGACCAAATTCTTATAGTATACTAAATGACATGTTTAATCAAAATATTCTGTTAAAATACTTAATATAATGCTCCTAAAAAGAAGTTTAAGAATCTCTGTTCTCACTATATAAAATTATCTTCATGGACATATCTGAAGAATAAAACATCTTGGACCCCTTATGTAAGCAAATATAAAAAAAAATATGGAATTGAATCAATATATGCAAAATAAAAGCGTTAAAATTGTATGGGACCCGTACTAATTATATACGCGAATATTAGAAAATATAACCTGTATTAGTAGATTACATGTATAAATTGAAATAACCAATAAACCCGTAATCTTTAAATCTGAAGACAGTCATTTATTCCAATATATGTCAAAATTAAAGTGCTAAAATTATATGGGAAGATATACACGTACTACTTATAATGTCCAATTATTAGTAGAAGATTACCCGTTTTGCAATATGAGTCACAAATGTTTTTTGGTAAAATACAACAGACGACGTAATAAATTGAATATATAATTAATCCCCTTAATCTTCATACCAGAAGACTGTACTTGATTCCAATATATATGCCAATATATGTCAAAATATATGCCAATATACCTGTACTACTTATATTCTCGTAGGTTAGAAGATATACCCGTGCATTCCTAGAAGATTACTCGTACAACGTACAATATGCGTGTGTCAGCAATTTTTGCCGCAATAAAACAATGGCGTAATAAATTAAAAATATCAATAATCACTGAATCAATAATTCCGGAAAATATCAATAATAATAATGTTTAAACCTGAAGAGTATAATTGATATTATCCAGTCCAAAATGAAATGGCAATGAAATTTATTTTATATACATATCTTCATTATTCAAATCGGAAAGGATTTAATAAAAATCGTCTGCCGCATAAACACATTGGATTTAAATCCGTTGCTAAGCGACATGATATCATTTGCTTCTAATAAATTGGTAGAAAAAATATCGTCTAAATAGTTATATTTCTATGGAACATTTGGCGACAGTTTCGTCAAATTAGCGACATTTTAAAAAATCGCCAAATTTATCGCCAAGTGGGACTGTAGAACTGACAGTTCCACTTTGCGACAAATTGACGAAATATCATCACAATACTATCCCCTAACAAAAAATCTGATGTGGGCAACACATGACTTTCCTTATATAATGAAATGAATTTACTACTTTTACAGTAAAATAAATAGGTTTTTCTTCTAGTAGATACTAATATCCTTTCCAAGATATTGACTTTTCGACAATTAGTCGTCATTTTCATTGATTTAGCGTCATTTTTATCCATTTGGCGAGATTTTCGTTAATTTGGCAACATTTCAAAAAGTCGCCAAGTTGGCGACATTCCGCCAATTTCGTCGCCAAAATCTCGCCAAGCGTTATGAACGAAGAAATAAGTTATTCTTACAGCAGATAAATTGGCGTTCAAATGCAAATGTATTACTCAAAGTATCTTTTTTCATGAATGGAACGAGCTAGATCCACGAGAATGATGTCACCCAATTTATCGCATGATATTATATATGAAAAGTGAACATGTTTCTCAATAGGAAATATTTTTTTTCTATTTTATTTGACTTTTTGATAATTTTTTTGAAAAATGTGCAATATCTCGAGAACGGTTCATGTTAGCGTTCTAAAATTTATGTCAATCGTTTTCTAATGAAAAATTACATAAGAAATGTCTATTTACGTAACTTTATTATTGGTTTTGATTTTTTGACGATTTTTTCAAAATTTCATTCGAACATTTAGGGGGGTTCTGAACATTCGATTGCGTATAAAAACAATAGGCTTCCAGTGTTTACAGATTGTGATTTTTGTACCAAATTTGGATCGAATCGGTCCATTCGTTCGTCAGTTATCGTCTCCACAGACCCACTGACACACACACACACACACACACATACACACACACATACTTTCACACACACACACACACACACACACACACAGACATCACTTCAAAAATGTTTGATTCGTGATCAGGGATGCTTGAAACGTGCTCTCCCGTCGAAAACTCGAATTCGGATTTTCGACCCCGTCACAATACTTTCCTTATACATTATGTATATAAGGAAAGTAAAAATAATTAATATCATTTATGTAGCGCAATTTTATCAATTTCAAGATATTTTTATAGATTTGAAAACATTTTTATCAATTTGGTGACATTTTAAAAATTCGCTAAATGTATTACTAAGTAGGATGGTTGGTCTGACAGATAAATGCTAACTAAACATCATTTCAGTACTCTCTTCTAACAAAACAAAAAAAAATTTCATTGATATGTAGAAGACCCAAGCCACACGACCAACCCGGAGGTTTATGGCAGCTGTTTGTGTGTCGTTTATATCAATTTGGCGACATTTCCGTCAATTTGGCAAAGTTTAAGAAAAGTTGTCAAATTAGCGATATCCCTCCAAATTCGTAGCTTTGAATTTGCAGATCTGAATGAAACATTCTTATCCCGTTTCAATATACTAAATGAAAACACTACAATTGTATTAGAAGATATACCCGCTCTACTCTTTTTCTGTTTCAACAATCGGCTATATGAATTTATTGGTTAAACACAATATATGAGTTTGGTAGCTAAATACGATATAAGCTTGAAAACTCTTTGCCAAAATAAATGAAATTGATGTACGCAGTCTGCAATTAATATAATTAAAAGAAAAATCAAACCGTCCATTCATAAAATATACTTTTATATCCATTTATCCATTTATTTATTATTTAAATCGAAAAAAAATAATAAAAACATTAACAAACACATTTAATTTAATTGCGATGCCGAGCAACATGATATATCCTCCTAAAATGTCAAAATTTATTAACCACTAACAGCACACCCGTTAGTCGTACGGAGTGTATAATTTAAAGAAACTTATAGTTCGCAATCATGTGCAAATTCTGTTAAAATATTAAATTTATTGCTCCTAAAGAGAAGTTTAAGAATATATGTTCTCACTATGCAAAATTATCTTCACGATCAGATCTGAAGAATAAAACATCCTGCCCCCCTTTTGTAAGCAAATTTACAGAAGAAAAAATAGGAATTGAATGAATATATGCTACCCCGTACTAATTATATTGTCGCAGATCAGAAAATATGCCAATGTGTTAGTAGAAGATTACCCGTATTACGATATGCGTCTCAAAAATATTTGTCAAAATAAAAGAGATGACGTAATAAATTGAAAACATCAATAATATCCGTACTCTTTATACCAGAAGGTCGTAATTGATTCCAATATATGCCAATATATATCAAAACATATGTCAATATACCTGTACTACTTATATTCTCGTAGATTAAAAGATATACACGTGTATTTGTAGAAGATTCGTACAACATACCATATATGAATTTAAACAATTTTTGTCATAATAAAATAATTGCATAATAACTTGAAAATATCAATAATCCTTGAATCAATAATCCCCGAAAATATAAATAATAATAATTTTTAAACCTGAAGACCGTAATTGATATTATCCAGTCAAAAATGCTATAAGAAAAATCAAATCGTTCTTTTCTAAAATATATTTTTATATCCATTTATTTATTATTCAAATCGAAAAAATAATTATTAAAATTAACAGACAGATTTAATTTAATTGCGTTTCTGAGTAACATGATATAAGATAGAATCTTATAACATGTTAAATATGTCATGTCTTATAACATAAACTGCGAAATTAAATAACGATTTTGATTTCTCTATACTTCTCATTGTTCCGTAAAAGCTTGTTTTAAATAAACCATGAACCATGGAGATAGATTTCCCCTTTAAATCATGTTTCAAACAATTCATTTTTTCAGAAGGTGACTAATTAACGCAAAAAATCTCCCATCAAACTCAGAGATTAAATTTTAATTCACTTTCAAACGATTTTCAAGATTTTCGTTTGGATAAACCACGGAGTTAGGGAGTAGAACTCCTAGGAAAAAGTTCCGTTTTTCATTAATATCTCGACAACCCCTGGTCTTAGAACCTCGAAACTTGGACAAAATTTATGGGGGGCTATTTCAAGGCTATCCACAAAATTTCATTAAATTCGGTTCAGCCGTTTTTCCGTGATGATGAGACAAACGAAAATTTCGTTTTTTACTAATATCTCGAGAACCACTGGTCGTAGAAACTCAAAACACGGATATAATTTTAAGTGGGCTATTTCTGGGCTATCCACAAAATTTCATCAAATTCGGTTCAGCCGTTCTCCCGTGATGGTGTGACAAACAGACAGACAGACAGACAGACAGACAGACAGACAGACAGACAGATTTTCATTTTTATTTATATAGATTTCATTTTAATTTCGCATGAAAACATGTGATATCAGAAGGCGAATTTTGTCACGAGTCAGCGCAAGAAAAAGTTTATTTGTTCCATGGTATAAGACACGCCATTTCTGGTCCGAACACAGTAATGCATCATTATGCTTTCTTAGCCGAATTTCAATGTAAGTTTCACACACATATCAGTAATATGTTTGTCTGATTTATTCCAAGTCCAAATACGTCCATTACATTCAGCACAATTAATGTTTGTCTCATCTCAAAATGTTGCACGCTTCTAATCAGCAACAGACCAAGATTGCAATCTTGTAGCGAAAATCAGTATTAGAAGCATATGGCGCTTCTGACAGTGAAGGGTGTTTTCATTTTATTATTATTCAGTTTTAGTTTAAGAATCTCCGAACTGTTTACACGCTAACATTGACTCTTAAGTTTTCTTGCCCTTATCAGACCCACTCAGACACAATTTATGTAAGGAGTAATTTTTGGATTGAACCGGACAGTGCTTATAAAGCAGATTCTTCCAGGTGGCGGAGAGGAACTGGATCTTTGTGGCATGTTTCCAGACCCGTCGGTGACTGGAGTCCTAACTCTTCGGGACCAGCTTCCGGACCCGTACAGTGAATGGTTCCGTTGATCTCGCTCCCCTGGTCATCGTCTTGCTTGGTGGTTAATAGCACCCTATTGTTTCAGTCGGCGTAAACCTCAAGGTTGCCGCGAAGGATTGACTGTTTTTCTGAACTTCTGACTTACGAATTCACTTAAGTTTTTCTGAAGAAGCTTCTACAGTCCACAGTTGTAACTGCAATTCTCCTTGTCATAACATATCGTCTATTACACGAATTTAAAACAGGCTTTCGAACACTTATTTGGTTCCTGTGATTTGACAGTTAACAAATTTTTAATCTACATGACGTTGATTTTTTCAACTCCAACTTTTTTAGCAACTTTCCTAAAGCTTTATCCATGTTTAAAAGGTTTATATGCGCTTAGTATTTTTTCCTGTAAATCGAGCGCTTGGCGTTGAACTTGGCTATAAAATTTCACAAATGTTGCTACTTCTTTTCTGCTGCCTTTTTAATGAAGTTACTTATTAATATGCAAGTGAAAGTTCGCTTTCTTACAGCCTTTTGTTTCAGCACGCAAATCCTCCCAAATATTTTGTTTTAACTATATTAAAATTTTAATGTTGATATAATTGTAATTCATGTTGGAAAGAATTGAAACAACGGTTTTACAATAAACTGATTTGTAAATGACGTCATAATATTTATAACGCTTAGTTAACGAAATTGCTCTGTATTTTTGAGAAAATGAAGAAACAAATATTCGGAGCCTTTGAGAGTCACTGTATATTAGTAAGTTATCTGAGGACTCATTTCTAAAATGAACACGTAAAAGTTGAAAATTTGGAAATAACAATCGTTTTTTAACAATAGAATTTAATTAAATTCCTAACTTTTAAACTAATTCGAATTAAAAAAAATATCTCAGTGAGGTGTTTTTTTTCGAGTTGAGCTGCCTCTTTACCAAACTTCATGTTTGTGGATTCAGGTATACTGATTCCCAAGTGCCCGCCTGTCTATTTGTGTATTTGTTTCTCTGTCTGTTACATCTTTGTCATGCACTTCTTGAATAGATAGATATTTGCAATTTGGTACACGAGTCAATCGTTCGATAAAACCTCAAACGAATTTTTTCAAAATTTTCAGTATAGAGGGTGTTACACACCAAAACGTTCTAAAAGTGATATGAAGCATACTTCTCAATGAGATACAGACTTCAAATTTGATGTATGTGTAGATAGTTCAAAAGAAGGTGTGCAATTTCAATTTTTCCAAATTTGCCACATACCAAAATGTTCGATCTGCCGAACAAATGAGAAATGCATTCTTTTAAGTGATATAAAGGCTTGCAATTTGCTACACGGGTCAATCGTTCGATAAAATACTAGGTGGAAATCGAATTTTTCAAAAATATGCAGTAGAGGGGAGCGTTTCACATCCAAACTTTCGAAAGGTGAAATTATAAAAAGTATACTTTGCGATGAGATGGACTTTGAATTTGGTGTGAGGCAGGTTGTTCGGAAGGAAGAACGTGAACGATTTCAGTTTGCAATCTTTACTATGCCGCACACCAACATTTTGAACTTGGTGAATAGATAAGAAACACTTACTTTTAAGTGAAATAAAGACTTTCAGTTTGGTGCATGGAAGAACATTTCTATAAGATCCACTAGAAAAATTGAAATATTCTAAATACCGGGTGGTCAGAATTAAAACACCCCTACTCTGAGCTCTCTGTAGTTCGAACTCAGTGTAAAGGTTCCAAAATTGTTGAACATACTATTCAAGACATGGGGAAAGGGATTACGCGAAAAAAAATATTAGTTCCAGAAACACCGATAGGTGGCGCTGTACAACAGAAAATATGCTGAAAAGACACAAAATACACATTTTATTCGAACGTACCAAACATTCATATCACAAGGACCTTATCGATGCAGGGAAAGCTGCTCAATATGGTTCCCTTCTTCAAGATGTAAAATCTGCAGTCTGTGGACAGCTTGTTCAACTGCGGATCGTAATTAGTCGATTGAGATGCTTCTCACATGCAGAGTGATACTGTCTTTCAAATCTGCCAAGGTTACCAGACGTGCTCGATAAACAAGACTTTTTAAGTATCACCACAGCCAAAAATCACAGGGATTAAGATCTGGAGAACGAGATGGCCATGTTGTCGGAAACGCACGACTAATTACTATACCATTAATAAAATGTTGCCGAAGAAACTGCTGTCCAATGTGTGGAGGCGCTCCATCTTGCATAAAGGTAATTGAATCAAGACATTGGTGCTGTGGCAGTTGGGGTACAACAAAATTTTCGAGCATGTTTTTGTACCTTTTCTGTTGTACAGCGCCACCTATCGGTGTTTGTGGAACTAATTTTTTTTTCGCGTAATCCCTTTCCCCATGTCTTGAATAGTAGGTTCAACAATTTTGGATCCCTTACACTGAGTAGTTCGATGTATAGAGAGCTCACAGTAAGGATGTTTTAATTCTGACCACCCGGTATTATATTTGAGGAAGGTGTTCCAGATCAAAAATTTGAAATATGGACTGTCAGGGAAAAGCAATTGGCAATGAGATAGAAATTCGAATTTGGGTAACAGGACATACTGTGTTATAGTAAAAAAGGAAGAATATTATTGTGTTACAAAATTTTGTGTTTTAGGAGTGGCACACATCAAAATGTTTGATTTGTGTAACATATGAAAAACGTTTTCTTTTAAGTGAAATAGAGACTCAAACTGGAGAGCATAGAAAAGCATTTGGAAATTATTCATTGGATAAATTGAAATATTCTACAATTTATATTTGAGAGAGGTGCTCTATAGTCTGGATGAAAACGGTCGAAATACGGACCGTTTGAAAATGGTGCTTAGTAGTGGGATAGGAACATTCGATTGTTCGAAATAATATGTAATTTCTACTGCTAAGACGTGAGGTATAGAGACTTGATATTTGGTGAACGAGTGAAGAGTTTGATAAGACCAACTGAAGAACTTGAATAATTTAAGAAACTGATATTAATCGGTGTTTTTCTATTGTGATACCATTACGTTTTCTTCGAGTAATCAGCTAGTTTATTATATGCGGTAGGGAATGAAACAAATTATAACTCTGCTGTAAGTTTTGATTCGATACAAACGCCTCTATCGATTAATCACATGTGAAGCATATTACTTTTCAAAGTACCAACATTGGTCGTTTGAAACGGATCTTATTGTATGCAGATGTCACTGATCTCACAAAACATACTTTAAGGGGTGTTTCTAAAGCTATAATCAAATTTCGACTTTTTGATCTCTCTTCAGTACAGAATAGTCGATGTCTGCGATGACAGCGAGTATTCTTGCTATGTCTACAATTTCGAGAATTTTCATGGAAACCATACAATCCCGTCCTATGACGTAACTGGTATTATATTTCATACAAATTGAGATCAGGCTGAATAAGGAACTGCAATGGCCAAGGTTATGTATATCTACAGAATCCATTTAAAGAGATAATTTTTAAAGATATGATCTCGCCTATATTGCTGTTACTATAATCAGTAAGCCAGTTTCGAGATTTTGTGGTACCTAACTGTAGAGTACAAGTATGCATCCCTATAGATTACAAGTAAATTTATTGAACGTAAGTTGTCTTGTTGCCATTACCAACATTGTAATTTCGTACTGAAGAGAGCTAAAGGGCTCAAAACCAGTCTTCGAATGCTGGAATTTGCAATAGAAAAACAAATTTAGATCTCACTGCAGTCATATATATATTTGAAGTAAATATTAAAATGTATTCAACTCACCACCATTCAATTCATTGCTGTACTTTCCTCTCTCATTTCAGGGCTTTCGTCGTTGCAGATCGTTTGTTGTGAAGTAAAATCATTTATTTAATGTATTATAGTGCAATGGCATATGCAATGCAACAATGGTGAAATTAGGTGCATCCCAATTCTATGTACTAATCTGCAATATTATCATTTTTTCCCTTTTTTAGTTATCTGCCCAAGGTGTTTAAAAATCTGATATACGCAGCACATAACTTTCCCTGTAGACTCATATTCAATTCCTCTTTATTTCTTCAATAATTCATCGAGTATAGTTGGACAAAACAACAGCCCTAATTCATTTAAATTTCACTGAATTTGTCTTTTAATTCAGTTTTCATTTTCATTTGGAAAATTGGCCTTATTTTCAAAGCTGGCGCTATAAAAATGTGACAAAAATGAAATATCTCTAAAACGTCTAGTACTAGAGTAAAAGGGACAGCGCAACACTTTGACTGCAATCTCATATTCCTATTCTCTTTATTTCTGCAATAATTCATTAAATTGAGTTTAATTGAGCAAAATAACACCCATAAATATTTTTAATTTCACTGAATATGCACATTTAAACCAATTTTCATTTTCATTTGGTAATTCGAGTTAACTTTAAAGGTGACGTGGCGAAAATTCGAATAAACTAAAATATCTCGAAAACAGCTAAATCTAGAGTAATGGGGTTGGTTTTATTCTTTCCATCGTAAAAATTTTGATGTGGGCAGCACATGACATTCCTTATATAATGCAATGAATTTACTACTTTTATAGTAAAAAAATCTGATGTGGGCCAATCTAATATTAGAGGGGGGAAATTAACAGAGTCGATTTTCGACGATAAGAGTGTCGAAAGGCCAGACCGCTCGACTCGTCCTAGGATATGAGTAGTTCTTTGGACGGCCGGAACGACGATAAGAGTGTGCAATTCCGTCCCAGTAACTCAACGGTAGAGCATAGGCTTGACTGTTAGACTGCTGCTTCGCTTTCGAAACAAATATGCGATACATGTTACTTACGTTATCGCTTTTGTAATAGTAAAATTCTCATCTACTTACCGTATGTACATAACTGATTTTTAGCACAATCATATACACCTGATAAATCAGGTTTTCTTCCCGATTTAAATCCACTAGATTTTCTAATTAAACTCATGTAGAAGCAAATGACCACATCCATTTTTATAATGGGCATATAAAGCTGAGATTTTCTGTCTATTTCGCTGTTTCTAAGCAAGGATTCTGTAAAAGGTTTTTAATGTTGGTTTGTATTTATATATGAGTATTATTCATGAACTTCCTCAATAGCTGATTAACATAAAACGTGTCGCTGTGAGTACAGCACAAATGATTATTATTGTCATATTTGTTACAATGTGTGAAGAATGACGGAAATTGTAAATAGCCTTTGTGAAACCCCTTGCTGGAAAGTTTTCGCAGGTAAATTCTAATGTTGCCCTAATTGATTTGAATAACAATAAAAGTGCGAAATGTATTTTATGTAATTTTTATTACTGCTTTTCAGAATAGTTTAATAGGTATGATCACGGAATCTGTCATCATAATACAACAGAAATTAATTTTGCATTCTTATCAACGAATAAAGAAATTCACATTTCTATCCAGACAAAAATAGTAATAAATGTGAATATACAGGGTGATTCAAAAGTTGGGAGTAAAAGTTAAACGTTATAAAAATATTTATGGGGCGGAGAGGCATGCGGTTTGCTGATTAATATTCACCGTGGTAGGGGATTTTGTGTAGCATGAAAAAAAATTAGTTCAAACTCTCGACACTCGGGGGGCTGCGGCAGATAAAGCCATGGAGATGACTTAAGCATGCAGGTGATTGCATACATGACTGGCCTGCGAGATCTCCAGATCTCACAGCCTGTGATTTCTGGTTGTGGGGATACCTAAAATCACGGGTCTGTAGAGGAAAGCGCCAGTCCTTACCAGCACTAAAAGACGCCTCACGACAGGAGGTAGCAGCCATTCCCGTTAATACGCTATTTCATGCTGTATCAGACATAATTCCGCGTAATATGACGTAATATGACGGTGGACACATTGAGCACTTGCATCTGTAAATCATGCTGAAATAAAATATCTCATTTCACAATTATTACTTCGCATTGTTTTCTTCGTAGCAGAGCTCACCTAGTGTCGAGATTTTGAACTATTTTTTTTTCATGCCATACAAAATCCCCCACCACGGTGAATATTAATCTGCAAACCGCATATCTCCATAGATATTTGTTTATAGCGTTTTACTTTTGCTCCGAACTTTTGAATCACCCGGTATACTCCCGAAACAAGCATTCATCAAATCTGGAGAATGTAGGGAAAATTTCTGTAATAGAGAATTCACGTTAAAAAAATGCATATAATCGCGTTCTTATTTTAGATACCAGCATTTAAGTTCCGATCTCGGTGTCTGTATATTTCATTGTTTTTTGTTTGCTTGTTTGGGTAAAATCTTGAAATCAATTTTGACCTACTTCACCGATCTGATTTATTTTTAATTTTACACACATACATGGGTTGGACAAAATCAATCAAATAGCATTATTTTTATAAAAATAATTTTAAATAACCGTAACGATAAGAGGTAATGCTCGCTTACTTTAAGAAGTAATGTCCGCAGCAGTCTCGTAGCTTTTATTATAGTAGATATATTGAAATAGTCTAAATTGTCTATGTTGTTTCGTATTTAGGACGGCAACATGTCAGATCTAAAGGAGTACCAAAGATTGTTGGTGAGCGCTTATTGGCGCGTCTGTGACTGGAGTTGCTCAGTTCGTGGGAGTCCCGAGATCTACAGAATCCTTGATAACTTTTCAGTAATCAAATATCGGAAAAACAGGTACAAACAGAAGCAGTTGTGGTCGAAATCCAAAGCTGGATATCATGGATGGTAGAACACTCCATCGAATTGTGAAACGCAGACGCAAAACAACATCAACATAAATTGTTGCAGAATTCAATGCACCAGTTTCACTGGAACCAGTTTCACTGAACACCGTTAGCCGTACACTACATCAAGATAATGTTCATGGGAGGGCTACAATATCTAAACATTTCATATCACCACAATATATTCAACGCCTGTTTCAGTGGTGCAGTAGTCACGGGACATGGACATAGGAAACATGGAAAGGTGTGATATTTTCTGATGAGTCAAGTTTTACGGTGCTTTCGATGTCAGTTCGTATCTAAGTTTGGCAATCACCACATGAATCTTATAATGTTGACTGTCTGAAACCAACTGTCACGCATGGCGGTGGTTCCTGTATGATTTGGGGAACCATATCATGGGAGTCATTGGGGCCAACAGTTCTTCTCGAACGTAAAGTTATAGCTAATAAGTATCTGCAGGGAGGAACTAAGGATGAACATCATCCTTTTGTCCAGTCTTTTTTACCACAAGGTGATGCAATTTTTGGGGGTGGCAATGCTGCCATCTACACAGCTATAAGCGCCTCGGTTCGTGGATATGATTGTGAACTAGAACTTAGTTACCATAGTCTCCAGATCTAAATATTATTGATCCTGCGTGGTGTATTCTTGAAGGGAAGGTTTAATAGCAGAATCCTGCTACCTACGTTTGTCAAGGAACTATACTCCCGAAAGCCCAGACCATCCGGCTCGTCCTTGGACTTAGAGCATCTGAATGAATGGTCGGAAGGACCTATACTCCGTATAAATTGAAGAGTGGTGCAAAATTGACATTCACATTACTCGAGGTTTTTGTATGGCTATTCATCGAATTATTGCAGCTGCATTACTTGTATAGGTGAACTCAACGTTTTTTAATAATAAAATCGTAATATTTTGTTGGTATTCGATAATTATTTTGTCTAAACACTGTACGTACTTACAAAGATAATACAATATTTCATTAAATTTGTGTTGATCCACACCAGAAATCTAACCACCTCCGCAATTTCATATATATATATATATATATATATATATATATATATATATATATATATATATATATATATATATATATATATATATACACCTTTCCGGCCAACTTATATCTACACTGTTATGAAATTAAGTACCAATTCACAATTTAATAGTCATATCATGTACAGATCCATTGATGATCTAATATATCTATCTATCTATCTATATATATATCTATATCTATCTATCTATCTATCTGTCTATCTATCTATATATATATATATATGTATGTTTAAAATCAACTGAAAATATATAAGACATATACAACTGATTATGATAAAGGAAAAAATCTGACTTATGCCTCTTTTCCGTACCATGTGAAAGGCTGTTTCATCAGTAAAAATAGGGATCATAAGCAAATCTACCATGGGAATTGTTTAGGTCAAAAATACATTAATATGTGTCAACATTTTTTATCACAAATGCCTCTAAATAAAGCATTACACAGACAGAGATCATATAAAGCAGTGGTACTCACTACGCGGTTGGGTATCCTATGTATTGTCCTCCAGTTTTACCTCTTTTGAGATATGTCGCAAATTTACATTTCTAATTTGATATAGGGTCCCCATTCACAATGTTCAATTTTCAATTAAATATAACTCGCTCAATTTTAAAGATACAGATATGCGGTTTTTTTAATGATCTTCTTGCATTTAAAATAAAAATTTTCTGATTGACCAAATTTGTCTAAGGGAGTCGTATAAAAATTTAAAAAGTGTAACTTTTTGAAAATGAATGGGAGGACTATTTCATTAACGTAGTCTTATTTCCTTCCTTACTTTCAACATTTTTTCAATTTACATTGCCCACCTATTTTCAACAGGTAAAGAGAGAGAGAAAGAGAGAGAGAAAGAGAGAGAGAGAGAGAGAATTAAAGCTCTTTTCAACCTTCTTGAGACACCCTGTTTACTCGTTTGATGGAACTTTTAACAGCGATGAAGTTGTTTAAGCTAAGTTCCATTACGGAAATGCTTTGTGTCCATCAAAATTACATGAAATGATTTTCACAATTGGACCATACGATGACACAAACAGCATTACAATCAGTTTTCATCCTCAAAAAGTTACTTTCATGGGATCCTGGGGTGGTTCTATGGCTTCTCATTATTGAACCCTCTCAAAGAGACTTTCTTTGAATTTTATAGGCTCGCAATGCGAATGAAAAACCTACCACTTTCAGGTTAAAGACGTTTACTTATGGAACAGTAAGTGTCCCATTTTTGGCCATTAGGACTTTGAGACAACTCGCTCAAGATGAATCCTTACACTTTCCGTTAGCCTCTGAAATTGTTATGCGGGATTTTTATATGGATGATGTTCTTTCTGGAGCGCAAAAGATACAATATGAATTAATAGCTTTACTTCAGAAAGGGGGTATGCCACTGCACATGTGGACTTCTGACTCACCTAATCTTTTTAATAGTTCCTAAAATTCAAACAAAGAATGGAGTTTTCATGTAGATAAGTCTTCAATTGTAAAAGCTTTAGGCATGAGACCCGAGGAAGATCGTTTTCTATTCAAAGTAGATTTTAAAACTGAATCGATCGCTAACAAAAAAATGTTTCATCGGTTATTGCTCGCTTATACGATCCACTAGGTCTCTTAGGTCCTGTTGTATGCAAAGCTAAAATATTTCGACAAAAATTTTGGCTACAAAAATTGAACTGGGAAGAACCTCTTGCATTACCAGCGCAACCTCTTGCATTAAAATGGCAAAAATTCTGTTGCTTCTTTAAAAGCTATTCAAGAACTACGACTTCCACGTTGGATTATTTCTGACAATTGTAAAAAGCTCATATTACACTGTTTCACGGACGCTTCAGAAGCAGATTATGGTGCCGCAGTTTATGTTCAGTGCATCTCGTCGAACAGCATTGCATCAGTCCAATTAGTGTCTATCAAATCTCGAGTAGCCCCACTAAAGACAATCTCAATACCTAGACTCGAATTGTGTGCTTGTTTGTTAGCATCACAACTAATGCAAAAGATTCAACAATCATTGAACATCCCTTTAGAGGTTATAATTCTATATACAGATTCCACAATTTCATTAGCTTGGATTCAGACACCACTTCATCAATTGTTTTGTGCCTAATCGAGTCGCAAAAATACAAACTTTGACCCAAGATTGCATTTGGCGGCATGTGCCATCCAGTTTGCATCCAGCGGACATTATCTCCCGTGGAAGTTACTCTCAAGAACTTTCAACCATGAAATTGTGGTGGGATGGCCCAATGTTTCTTCAGGAACCGGAAACTACCGCACTAGAAGAAGAAACAATTGAATTCTCCACAGACTCGCAGTAGTTGGATGAATTAAAAAACTTTCCGATACCACTTTGAGTTCCACAACAGACAATTTATTCTGGAATAATTTCCTTGATTTGAGTAATAGTTATATGAAATTAATTAGAATTGTAAGTTATATTTTCAGGTTCACATTCAATCTTATGAACAAGATAAGACGCACAGGTCATCTGATCACTGAGGAGTTGAAAGTAGCTCGAAACCAGTTAGTAAAGGCTGTTCAGGTATCAGAATTTTCTAGACAAATAAAAGAGTTAAAATTTAAAGAATCATTGAAAAGCAGTCAAATAAGGAATTTCAATCCCTTTCTAGATCCTATAGGCGTATTAATAATAGGTGGCCGTCTGGAAAAGGCAAAATTATGCATAGATAAAAAGTTCCCTATTTTAGTTCCTCGTAACCATCGGTTAACTTATTTGATTATGCCATATTATCATTATGCAATATTATCATTTGAAAAATTTACATGTCGGTGCTGAAACACTTCGATACTGTGTTCGACAGAAGTTTTGGCCATTAAGTGGCAGAAATACGGCCAGAAAGATTGTATATAACTGCATTGTTTGATTTCGCAACAAACCAGTGAGTGCAAGACAGATAATGTTTGAGCACTGTGCTCAAACACTCCTATACTGTGTTCGACAGAAGTTTTGGCCATTAAATGGCAGAAATACGACCAGAAAGATTGTATATAACTGCATTGTTTGATTTCGCAACAAACCAGTGAGTACAAGACAGATAATGGGATCTCTGTCAGCTGAAAGGGTAAATCCTGGAGCCCCTTTTGATTTGAGTGGAGTCAATTTTTGTGGTTCACTTTATATTTTATATAAAATTATCTGTCCCCATTATCTGTCTTGCAGTCACAGGTTTTTTGCGAAAGAGAACAATGCAGTTATATACAATCTTTCTTGCCGTATTTCTGCCATTTAATGGCCAAAACATGGTCCGTCGAGCCGGAGCTTCAGTGGACCTGGACTTGGAACTCATTTGGGATCTTATGTTGGACCCAGGACTTGGATTTGGAATTGACTGCTGTGAAATGAACAATTATGATTCTAAAAGTGGACTGTATTTATTCGATGGCCAAACTAATTACAAACGCCTGTTGAAAACGTTCCAACTTATAAAATGCAGCATGATACATGCGTCCAATTGCGGTTCAAACTATAAATACTTCATTGCGGTCGGACGTTCTGTCTGCTTTCGCTTCGCCGTCTTCCTCTCGTGGCTAATCGCTTCCTTCTTTCCATCAATGAAATCGACCTTTTCTCTCCTACTCGAGCCTCCGAATATACTTGCGTTGCCACGGACACTTTGAGCTTCGTAGAAATGCGTGCGACGTGGTATTCAAATTAGTGCCAATTTGTTTATGCAAAAAACTCAAGGACAGGAAATAGTGTTTTTGGGGCTTAGGCCGCAACACAACGTATTAGGAATAAAAACGGCATGTTTTATGCAGGGCATATATCTCCGTGGTTAGGATTCCAGAAGCAAAATCGAAAGAGCCAAATTTAGAAAAATGAGCAGACTATATCATCTGAGTGATGCCAATTGGTGGGAAGGAATAGGGCGTATCGAAGGGGGCCAGAGAAAGTCAGTAGTAGTCCGAAGCAGAAATGTCAATTGTTCCAGCATTGCAGCCTGTGGCTGTTCATGTCCCGGGTTATCCCCAGGAATGAAAGAAAGGGGGGAGTAGCAATTACTCAATTTAGGCTCTATGTATGATAAGTTATTGCTACACGATGCCTCCTCACAGACGAGATGGGACAGTTCGGCGTCATGGTTTGAATGACATGAGACAGAAGTTGTAAATTTCATGAAAAGAGATGTCGTAGCACATGTCAAATTGAAAACTACAAATCTCTTGAAATTTATAGCTTCTGTCAAGTGTCAGCTCCCATCGGGGCTCGGGCGGGACCTCCCGGCAGCTGGGAGATCCGCAGATTATCAATTTCTATTGGGGGCATAGAAAGTGAGCGTCACTACGCAATCCAATAATTTTGGGAATTAGAACCACCCTTTCCTCACACTGAAGTGAAGTAACGAATGAGAGAACGAGGTGACTTCCATCCCTATTTTGTTCCTCCCTCATCAAAATTCTGAAGGGACTCGACTTTAAAATGTAAAATTAGACTCCATTCTGATCTCGTTACAGAATGTCTCCAAGTGTATGGGCACTTGTCTTAAAGCCCGATTCGAAATGCATTTTGACGCACTTTTAGACACCGGCATCCGCTGCCACTCTTTAGCGGCAGCCCGATGCATTTAGTAAGGAGTCGATTTTTGTACCCTGCTGCGAGTACATATACTTAAGTGTAGTTCGTATACAGGCGCGACCATGCAGCAAATTAAGTGTTATGGCCGCTCTAAGCCAAGTCGCGTTAGAGCGGAACCAGACCGAGTTATGCATCATTAGGCAGTGGCGACCAATGGCGCAGCGATGACTTCGCTCATTTTTGCCACGCAGTACCACACACCTCTGAAAATAGACGGCGTAGTACGGGCCTTTGGCCACTTTAAACTACATTTAAGCCGTGACAACTGTGTGGACTGCAAGGACGGTAATCGACAGCACAGTGTCTATCTAACCTTACGGACGAGTATACGTGGGCAGCGTGTTTGTTGGGCATAAATCCTGGGCCAGTATGCAGCGTAAAACACACGTCCGTTGATTGCGTCAACCATCATCGGCTCGGAATGTGAGGCAAACACCTCCAAAGTTTAATTGGGATGCGACCCAAACAGTATCGGTCTGAATGTAGTTCCCTCACGTCCTAGAACCACTGGGTCAACCGGCAATTGTGCGGTCGAGAGTAAGGCGGACAGTGTTCCCGGATTAGTGATGGAATCCAGATTCCTCGAAATCTCCTAAATCCGTGTGTTCCTGTGAACTGTGTGCTATCACCTACCCAGTTCCTCTTCACAATGAACTGGAATTACCTATTCTTGAATGTACAAGCCATTTCATCTGTGTTGGAGGTATTGTTTTTTTAAGTTCCTTTTGAGATATAATGTATATTTATGTGTTAATCTCAATCTAAGTATCAGTGTAATTTTAAGTCTTGTGAGAAATTTCCTTTACTGGACAATTTTAATTTTAATTAATGAATTGAAGTAGCAATTATCATAATAATCTCGTACACCCCCGAGGTCAAGCTTGGCACGTTTAAGTGTAGTGAGTTTGTATTATTAATGTCAATGTTTAATAATTTATGTGTTTAAATAAATGTGTTAGTTGCCCCAAATCGACTGGTCCATTTAGTATATACGCAATATATGTTGATCTTTTTAGATCCCAATATACTATTTTCAGGGTCAACTGGGGGACACTATGGGGTAAGTAGTAGTGTTGTATTTATGTAAATTTTGCTTCACCACAGAACCTGTATCAAAGTAATGGAAGGGTATCTCGAAGACAGTAAGTGGGCGTCCATGTGTCACAACCGCTTAGTATGACCGTTTTATGTGTCTGGAATCACTACGCCTCAGGTTAATCACTGGACATCAGATTGCTTTAGTCTTAAACGTAGGCAGGAAGAGTTGTTGTTGAGACCCAGACCGTCCGACCTACCAGAAAGGTGTAAGGTAACTGGTTGGACGGCCGGGAAGTGCCACCCAATTTAGACCGGAACCCAGTGGGGGAGGCATTCACAGGGACCGTACCCTCCTCCCCCTACCACCAACCTCTCGAAAGGACTTACGGACCCACATGTTTAAAGTGATCGTACTCCGCATGAACACGGCGGCAGTTGTGGCAGCGTGCAAATCCAGCGCGCAAACCACCGAGCTACCACGCCCGAAATGTGCCAACAGCACGCGGTGTTCCCAGGTGGTCACCCACCCAAGTACTAATCGCGCCCGTTGCTGCCTGACTTCGGTGATCTAACGAGAACCGGTGTTTTCAGCACGGTACGGCCGTTGGAAGGCAGGAAGAGTGTTAAATCAGAAAACTGTTTACAAACAACTACATGCACTATTGTATGCTAGCCGACCAGTGGTTTTCATCCCATTCACGCCCCCGCACACAGAGTTGATCCTCTCAACAGGGCTTCACAACGATGAGGTACTGTGCTTTTCACGGATGAGTCACGGTATGATGCACAGTGTGTTTTCCAATCGTTATTGGTCTTGTGAACGCCTGGAACTCGCTATCACGCCAGTAACATTCGCTAAATGCACGCAGACGGTGGTGGTGGTTTAATGGTTTGGGCACTGATCTTCAGCACTGATCTTCACATCTTCCCTCGCAGAACTGTGACTACAGTGCGGAGATGCTCAATATGTTTGCCCATATCTTGCGTCCATAAAAAATGGCATCAGGCCATTTTTATGGAAGATAACGCGCGAGTTCACAGGGTCATTGTTGGCCAGTTCTTCGAATCGGAAACACTCCGGACACTCGATTTAAATGGCCGTCGGACATGAATCGAACATCGGAATTGAATCGGACACTCGATTGAAATGACCATCAAGATTACCCCACTGGGATCCCACCGAGCATGTGTGGGACATGCTTAGGATACATTAATGTTCCATCCATGATACTTCCCCGAAGCTTTAAGAGCTAAGAACGTGTCTGTTCCGTAAATGGACACAGATACTCCAAACCGCCATAGATGATCTTATTCTTGGCATGAATCGTGCTCTCGGACCTGTGTTTCCAGCGGAGGTCATCACATTCCGTATCGACAGACCTCTACAAATGAACTATTTTTGCTGTCTAAAATTCTATGCTTCTGTTTAATCTCTATTATGTAATTTTTTATTGATATTTCTCTTTGCATATCCCTACGCTAGTCTATTGTGTTATACCCCATGATCTGTGAAAGTATCATTGAATTCGAATAAATACGTTCTTTTCCGCATTTTTGACTTAACTTTTGGACATGGGTGTATATGCATTTCATTATTATAAATATAAATGAGCTTTTCCTGAGGAATATTGTCCAGTTTAAATTATCTCAAAGTCGAATTAATAAAGTTCTACTATAGAAACTGTGATCTTATTATTAACTAGTTATTGAATTGAACTATTATTGAATTACTACATATTATTATCATTATTTTTACTTATCATAGTAATTGCAAGGGAAACGTCAGCATTAACTGGAAACGCACACAGAGGCAGACCGACTGCGTTTCGTTTGTCACTTAATTTAGACCGAAACCAATGATGCTGCTAACCACAAAAATCGTACCTTCATTCGTCTGTCCATCCCCCCTAAAAGGATTTCCGGTCTGACTGATTTACCTTACCCATACTCTGCGTAAGCACAGTGATAGTTTGGATAGCGGAGAAGATTAAACATTGGTCGTCCTCGTCCGATTTGCATATTATTAATTAGCAACTAAATTGAATTTCAAGTCAAATACGAAGACTCGTAATGCAAGAAAAGATTTATTTTTAATTTCCAATTTTTTACAATTAGTCGTAGAGTTTGAAAAAGTCTCTTTTACATATACAGTGATATTTAGATCCACAACAGTCCTTATAAACTGTTTCAAGCGGTTGGTCAAAACATCTGTCTTGATTCTTTGCAAATGCAACTGAAAGGAGAAAATACATTCATTGGCAATATAAAATACTATAAGTAATAAATAACTCTCTTGCGTTTTGTGATTCTTTTAAGGCTGTAGTTAAAAATCTGATGTGGGCAGCACATGACTTTCCCTGCAGACTCAAATTCATTTTTTCTTTATTTCTTTAATAATTCATTAAATTGAGTTTAATGGCACAAAATAACACTATAAATTTGCACAACTAATTCAATTTCTGTTTTTATTTGGGAATTGGAAATTTTCCGAAAAGTGGCATAACTACATGCGAAAAATCTCAAATATCTCGAGAACGGTTAGTCCTAGAATAATAAAGTTGTTCTTATTCTTTTCCTCCTCAAAAATGAGGTACAAAACAAATATTTAATTGATATATTTCAACATACGTAGATTTTTTTTAGATTTTGGTGATTTTTGAGGGCCATTACGTAAAAGAAGCCAGGTTGTTATTTTCCGATTAATACCAAAATCTAATCAGCACCAGAGTATCGTACAAGTAACTTATATACCAAATTGTGTGAAATTTGATCAATTAGTATTTTAACTAGAGTGGATACATGAAATTTTTACGGGGCCATTTCGCAAAAAAGCGGGATCTATTTTTACGAATCGTACCCAAAACTAATCAACACCAGGGTCATACCCATGTTACTTACCTTCCAAATTTTATGAAATTCGATCCATAAGTTTTTGAGTTAGAGTGGATACATACATTGCACAGACACACAGATACACAGACACACCGACACACAGAGAGACAGACACACACACACAGACGTCACGCTAAAAATGGTTTTTTCGTATTCTAGAGGTCTCGAAACGTGTAGATCCGTCGAAAATTCGAGTTGCGATTTTCGGCATGATTCCAATACTTTCACTATACATTACCATGTATTGCAGGGAAAGTAAATATATTTAAGAGTGCGCTAAAAATTGTGATGTATCCAACACAGGTTCTTCACTACAGATTAATATACTTCGATATTGCATTGAAACAATAAGCTAAAATGCAGGAGCTAAAATGTCCGAGAATGTATGGGTAATAAAGGTTCGCAACATGAGCAACATGATGATAAACGTCCGTCCTGACAGAAATAGTGAGTTCCATTCCCGAAACACATGCGCTGTTTCTTCCAGTAACTGTGGAGATATGGAGAGGGCAGTATAAAGATGACAGTTGATTCGGTGAATTACTCCACAATTAATGCTGGTCAGATTCACACTCGCGTATGGCAGTATTTGACATTTGATGGTCTTTATATGACCCATGACGTAAAGTCCATTATCTGCGCAACGATGAAATCTAGAAGGCAGCTCATTTCCTGCACAGGACGTCCCTTTATTCTCTTTCTGAAAGAACGAGCAGTTTCCCCTCAAATGTCCTATTTCTTCAGCGTTCCAGTTCTTTCGCCAGAGGTGCGCTTAAATCTCCCCTTTGTTTCCCATTAATGACATTTATTACTTTCTTATATACATAATGAGTGTGCCGATTATTATTTTTGTTGATTAAAATTAATATTGTCAGAAATGCATTTTACTTTAAATTAATTATTTATTAGTATATTAATTATACATGTAATCTGTTCTAACTTACTGCTGTGTACATTGCGTTGGTGGCCGCAAAACCCACCTATTTCTGTGCTTAACGGGATACTAAGTTAACAAACTAAAAATTAAGGTTAATAGTAAAGGAACAAACATTTATTTATCACATACTCAATTTACACTCTTTAGTTTTACAAATTAAATAAATATCACACATAGTGGAATACATCTCAATGGTAGTTCGGGGGGTGTAATGCCAGATGAATTGATATTTGGTTGGAGCACGTGGTGGGATGCATTAATTAGCTTTTCCTTAAAAACACAAATTTAGACAAAGCGGTTATCCTCATATAGTTTAATTGTACGGTACCTGATCTTCTTTCATATAACTTGGGTAACACCGATGCTTTGTCACACTTTACACTTGCAATACCAGATGAACATGAGCTCTCCTTCGAATTCCTATATCAGAGACGCACACACAACTCTTAACTCTGCTACCGTCGCTTCTTCTTGACTAGTCTAACTCCAACAGCCTGCCTTGACCAATTCTGACTCCCACTTCGAGCAACTCTCACTTATATCCCTTTTTCGGTCGGCGGTCCACGTGCTGAAATCTAGAGCTGAGGGCTAATCCGTAGACATGGCGTCGCCGTCTCGGTTGCCGCCAAACGGCTTAACGTGGTATGTAAACATGGGCTTACATACGACATATCATTACATAACAGCATTCATTACTTTATTATTATTATACATTTTCTTGTTATCATTTCATTTTGTAACATATTGTAGTAGTGCAACTATCAACTTCCGATTCTTGGTTATGGTTGAATTCCATACCACCATATTATTTATAAATTACTTTGTTATTTCACTTTTTTTTTTTTTTTTTTTTTTTTTTTTGAACTTGCCATATATGTAATGTCAGAAATACATAACATACTTTTTGAAATATACTTATATCCACAATTTAAAACATAAAAACATATACATATACACTCAATTATCACTTTCTATTTATGACATTAATTACAAACTTTTTACATATTTTTCATATTCTTTGTTTTATGAAATTACTATTTACAACAATTCGAGGGCGAAAATTATACCCTCTGGCATTATAACAAACCTCATCATCATTTCTATTATTTTCACAGTTTAATTGCTTTTCTTTAGTGACCTTCCCTTCCTTAATCTGACTTTGATCATTATTTCTAATCACTTTCTCATTTTGATTTTTTTCTTTGTCCTGTGTGTGTGTGTGGTTTGATTCGCTTTCGTCACTATCTTTCAAATATTGTTTTCGCTCCGCTGCCATGTATAGTTTATTTATGTGCACTTTATAAGTTTTATTTTCATCACTTTTAAGACATATTATAACATTATTATTTCGGACTAATTTCGTAATTCTAAATGGTCCATCATATCGATCCTCTAATACCCTTGGTTTTAGGAACTTTTTTAGGTACACTGTCGCTCCTATAAATATATCGTTTTTTCTCACTATTTTATATTTCTTTATTTGTTTGTCATTTATCAGCTTTTGTTGTTCCGATGCGTCTTTCACGACTTTATCTATATTTTTTAAATGCTGTGCCACATAATTTTTATAATTATTTACATCACTATACATTATATCTATTTCTTCCTTACTTGGTATGTTTGTTTGTTTAATATTTTCAAATGGCAATGATAAATCTCTAAGATAGAACAGGAATGAAGGCTCAAATCCTGTATTACTGTTAATAGTGTTATTCACATAAAACTTAAACCATTTTAAAGATTCATCCCATTCAAACGTAGTCTTTGACAAACACATTATACATTGTTTCATGTCTCTGTGTATTCTTTCACAACGACCTAAAGAACTTGGGAAATAAACCGAACTGTATCGCCTTTCAATATTTAATGCATTTGTAAAATCTATGTATTCTTTACTTTTAAAAATTTGAGCATTATCGCTTTGAATAATAATTGGAACTCCATAAGTTGTCACGAAGTTTGTTAGCTTATTCACTATTGTTTTAGCAGTAATGTCTCTGACTGCATAGGCCTCAAAGTATCGTGAAAACATGTCTACAATTGTAATTACAAAATTATTTCCTCCATTACTGCGCGGTAGTTTTCCTACGCAATCCAGTTGTAAATATATTCCTGGTTTTAATATTTCTGGCATAGCCTGAAGTCTGGCTGGTGGTATATTTTTGTGTTTTACTAATAAGCATTGATTACAAGACTTACAAAAATTTTCCACGTCTTGGAAAGCCCCTATCCAAAAATATTTTCTTGAAAGTAATTGGTATGTCTTTTTTACTCCGAAATGAGGGAAATGTGCTATCTCTATTATCTTTCCCTTTAGCGAGTGCGGTATTACAATCTTATTCTCATTTATTTTCCTATACGTTTGTCTTTTATTTTCCTTCTTTACCATTAACAGTTTATTTTGGTTATCAATATAGTATACCTTGTTATTGTGATATCGGTTTCTTCCTTTTTGTAATTCCTCTCTAATTTTACTTAATTTTTCATCTACCATTTGTTGCTCTAATATTTTCTCCACATTTATCTCATCATTTTTAATTAAAGTATTTACATATTTGATTTGGTTATCATTGTCAAATACATATCTCGAGCAATAATCACTTGCGTTATTTTCACCTTTTTGATATTTGAATTTAAAATCATACTGACTTATGTCAATTAGCCACCTCGATATGATATTTGGCATTTTATCTAATTTTATGTGGTACATAAGGGATTTTGCGTCACTCAGCAAGGTGAAACTCCTTCCGAACAGATATTCTCTGAAGTGTTGTAAGGATGCGTGTATAGCTAGCAATTCTAGCTTTATTGCAGGATAACGCTTCTCTGCCGGGTTCACAGGTCTTGAATAAAATTCGATAACATGATCGACTCCATTTACCCTTTGCATCAAAATACTACTAATTCCCTTACCTGAGCCATCCGTAGTTAAGACAAACGGGTTTACTTCATCAGGCTGTCTTACAACTGGTTCTTTAAAAATTGCATTTTTTAATTTTTCAAAAGCTTTTCTACATTCATTATTCCACTCGAACCTAACGTTCTTTTTTGTCAAATTTACCAACGGTTCTGCAATTTGTGCATAATTTTTTATCAGACCTCTAAAATAGTTTGTTGTCCCAAGAAAGCTTTTTACTTGTTTAACCGTTTGGGGTTGTTTGAAATTTTGCACTTTTGCACAGTTTTTTATTGATGGGCTTATACCATTCGCATTTAATTTATATCCTAAAAATTCAATTTGCGATTTGCATATCTGTAACTTCGCCGGGTCGAGTGTTAAATTATTTTCTTTCAATCTTTGGAAAACAATTTTGATTTTCTCTAACATTTCGTCGTTATTTTGTGCGCATATGACTAAGTCATCTAAGTAAAAGTATATTTTTAACTCTGATAGATCTCCTAACACTTTGTTCATTAAAAGTTGAAAATATGCTCCTGAGTTTTTAAGACCAAACGGAATTCTTTTAGGATTAAAATTTCCCATAAAAGTTGTGAACGTTAAGGCCTTTCTATCTTGTTTTCTTAGTTCGATCTGAAAAAACGCCGCCTTCAAATCCATAACTGTATAAATTTTACTACCAGCGATATTTTGTAATATATCCTTCACCTTTGGTAAGTTTATTGGCAAAAGTGGTAAATACGCGTTTATGGCCCTATAATCAATAGCAAGTCTATATTTAGGTTCTTCATTTGGTTTACTTGGTTTCTTTACAAGAATAATGGGACTAGCGTACGTGCTTTGTGAACTTTCAATAATGTCATTTTCCAATAATTCCCTAATTTCTTTTTGCGCAATTTCTCGTACTGCTCTCGGAATTGGGTATGGTCGACTCTGAATAGGATAATTGTGCATAAGTTCGATTTTCGGTACTATTGCTGATGTTTTACCTAGGGTAGCATATGACTTTGAAAAAACCTCTGTATTGGTCATCATTAATGCAATAACTTTATTTCTATCTTCCTTATTTAAGTGCTGTACTTGAAAATCGTCTGGAGATATTTCTTTCTTTCTTAATTCCCGAATTTGTTGATAATCTGTTTTATTTAAATTTTGAATATTATTAATTTCCAACGTGGGTTTACTGCTTTTATTTTTTGTATCAACAATTTCGATTTGTTCTGTTATTATACCCACGTTCATATTTTTATTAAGTGTAATTTGGCAATTTTTTTCATTGTATAACAACATTCTAATCTTATTTTTATTTTCTATACTTTGGATCGCTTCATCCATGATTAATGTTCTTGCCATTTTTATTGGAGAAAATAAAACATCCTGTCCCTCATTTAATTCCTGTGACAAAATCAATTGGACTATTTCTGACTCCCCTGGCTTTAATGTTATTTTTCTTTTCAATTTAGCGAAAATCTGCTTTTCCTCTTTCTTTTTAACATTCTTATTCTTATTACTTTCATTAGAACTTGGTAACCATTTTTCATCATTTACATTATCGCGAGTGCTACAATTTTGCATATTAGCGTTTTTTCTATCGTTATCGCTTTCATTATCCTCGCTTATTCTACCTTCATTCTCATTATTGAATTCATTACAACAATTATTTATTTCCTCATATTCGTCGTCATCATTATCATCGCTTATTCTATCTTCATTCTCATTATTGGATTCATTATAACAACTATTTATTTCCTCATATTCGTCGTCATCAGTATTATAATTTTCATAATTACTATTATTTCTATTTTCATCGCGAATTCCCTGGCTTTGTGGTTTTTGTTTTGAATTCTGTATTGGGTTTGTATTTTCACTTTTATACAATTTAATCGCAGTATTCCCAAATTGTACTTCGTTATCTTTTGTATTTAAAATTGCTTTATGTGAGGATAAAAAGTCGTAGCCTAAAAGCATTTTATATTGCCCCTGAAAGTTCTGTTTTGTCACGAAAAAATAATTTTTGCATGCCTTTTCCCCAATTCTAAATGAAAATTGAATGCAATTTAAAAATTTTATATTTTCTTTAGTAAACGTCTGAAGTATTACTCTTCTGGTTATGTATTTTATTTTTACATTTCTATTCTGTTTTAGTTTTTGAAATGTTTCCAAATCTATAATACTAACTTGAGCCCCACTATCAATTACACTTATTATTTTTATTCCTTTGCAATCTATTTCTACCATCGGTAATTGTGGGCTAGATACGTTCTCACATTCGCTTGAAAGGATACTTTTGGTATCATATTTTGCTTTATCATTATTTTCATAATATTGTCCTCTCTCCAAATTTATATAGTTTTGCCAGTCATCTCCATTTTTGTTATTTCTATATGTTTGTGAACCGAATTTATTTATTTCTCTGGAATTTGTACGATTCGTTCCTTGGTCCCAAATTCCAGCTCTTAGTTTAAATTACTATTATTATTGTTTCTCTCATATGTGTTTGATCTTATATTTCTTCCGTTGCGCCCCCTAAAATATCCTCTTATACTTTGCCTCTCTCTATTTTCTACGTTGGTTTCTAATTGATCGTAATAATTTCTTTGATCATTCTTATTTCCTTGATATTCCCTATTATTTCTATTATATCCTCCTCGTTCAAAATTTCTGAGATTTTCGTTTCTGTTTCCTCTGATATAATTTGTTTGCTCCAACCCATATTGCTGATAATTCATTCGTTTGGGATTCCTTGCAAATGCAGTATTACACTCATTGTACCAGCAATCTGAGAAATAATGTCCATTTTTTCCGCACCCTATGCAAAAAACAGCTCGTTCCATGGATTGATTTGGTATATTTTGCAATTTTAATTTATTAATTTCTAAAGTCAAATCTTGAACCTGTGTTGTAAGTAACATTTCTTTCAGTTCGTTATGTGATTCTTCTGGAGTCCTATCATTAAGAATTATTTCAAACAGTTCGGCATCTTTTATGGCATCTTCAAACCGCTGCGGATCTTTTTTCTTCACTTCAATTGCCAAATCAGGGCGTAATGCGCTAATGAATTTTCCCAACATTATTTTATTGGTTATTTTCTCTACCTCTCCATCTGTTGTATCCTTAAGGTTCAAAAATTTACGAGCTGCGTTTTTTATTTTTAGCACAAGCTCGTCCACTGACATATCAGGCGTTTGTTTTATTTTATTGAAAGCGTCCTGTTCTTGCGTTATCGTTATTCTGTTTGAAAATTTTTTTATTAGTAATATTTTTATTTTATCAAACTCCTTTTCGTTTTGTAATTCAGGGTTTTGAATTAAAAACTGCATAGCCTTATCTTTTAATCTGGTTTTAATGATAGCCACTTTATGCTCTTCCTTCCAACTTGCTAACTCCGCTAATTCATCAAATTGTTTTATAAAGAAATTTATATCTTCCTCCTTACTCCCACTAAATAATGGCAGGATCTGCATTACTGGAATATCCATATTTTTATTATTTCTATCCAATTTACTATAATTTTTATTTGATATTTTTGAATCTTCTTTCAAACTTGAACTCCTTGTTATAATTGAACTTTTCACCACTTTTTTAACTGGTCCCATTCCTATATCCCATTTTTCTAATTATACCTTCGATCTCATTTAGAAGAACCATTTTTTCCATTTCATTGATAAAACTTTACATAATCATACATATAACATAAGGAGAAATGAGAATTGTGCACAATATTTTCACAATCATCTATGTCGCCACCAGTTGTCCAACCTTATCAATATTTATTTTTTATTATTATTATTCCTTTTATTTTTTTTAATTTCATAAATCCTTATTTTATTCCCGTTACTGCTAAAGTCACGAGCACCAAATGTGCCGATTATTATTTTTGTTGATTAAAATTAATATTGTCAAAAATGCATTTTACTTTAAATTAATTATTTATTAGTATATTAATTATACATGTAATCTGTTCTAACTTACTGCTGTGTACATTGCGTTGGTGGCCGCAAAACCCACCTATTTCTGTGCTTAACGGGATACTAAGTTAACAAACTAAAAATTAAGGTTAATAGTAAAGGAACAAACATTTATTTATCACATACTCAATTTACACTCTTTAGTTTTACAAATTAAATAAATATCACACATAGTGGAATACATCTCAATGGTAGTTCGGGGGGTGTAATGCCAGATGAATTGATATTTGGTTGGAGCACGTGGTGGGATGCATTAATTAGCTTTTCCTTAAAAACACAAATTTAGACAAAGCGGTTATCCTCATATAGTTTAATTGTACGGTACCTGATCTTCTTTCATATAACTTGGGTAACACCGATGCTTTGTCACACTTTACACTTGCAATACCAGATGAACATGAGCTCTCCTTCGAATTCCTATATCAGAGACGCACACACAACTCTTAACTCTGCTACCGTCGCTTCTTCTTGACTAGTCTAACTCCAACAGCCTGCCTTGACCAATTCTGACTCCCACTTCGAGCAACTCTCACTTATATCCCTTTTTCGGTCGGCGGTCCACGTGCTGAAATCTAGAGCTGAGGGCTAATCCGTAGACATGGCGTCGCCGTCTCGGTTGCCGCCAAACGGCTTAACGTGGTATGTAAACATGGGCGTGGTATGTAAGATATGGGGCCACCTGTATATTATCGCCCATCTGCTTAGCGTGGGGATAATCCGCCCGCATTCCTGGTTCCATTATTTTTTAATCCTTCCAAATATTTATTACTTTACATTTCTGGCATTACAATGAGTAAGGAAAGTATTGTGACGGGGTCGAAAAGTCGAATTCGAGTTTTCGACGGGAGAGCACGTTTCAATCATCCCTGATCACGAATCAAACATTTTTGAAGTGATGTGTATGTGTGTGTGTGTGTGTGTGTGTGTATCAGTGGGTCTGTGGAGACGATAACGGACGAACGAATAGACCGATTCGAACGAAATTTGATACAAAAATCACTATCCGTAAACACTGGAAGCCTATTGTTTTTATACGCAGTCGAATGTTCAGAACCTTCCTAAATTTTCGAGTGAAATTTTGAAAAAATCGTCAAAAAATCAAAACCGCTAATAAAGTTACGCAAATAGACATTTCTTATATAATTTGTCCTTAGAAAATGATTGACATAAATTTTAGAACGCTAACATGAACCGTTTTCGAGATATTACACATTTTTCAAAACTATTATCAATAAGTCATATAAAATAAAAAAAAATATTTCCTATTGAGAAACATGTTCACTTTTCATATGTAATACCATGCGATAAATTGGGTGACATCATTTTCGTGGATCTATCTCGTTCCATTCATGAAGAAAGATATTTTGAGTAATACTTTTGTATTAAAACGCCATTAGTCCTTTATCTCTACTGTGAGAATAACTTATATCTCCATCCATAACGTCTGGCGAGATTTTGGCAACGAATTTGGTGGAATGTCACCAATTTAGCGACTTTTTTAAATGTTGCTAAATTAGCGAAAAACTCGCCAAATGGATAAAAATGACGCAAAATCAATGACGGCTCATTGATGATGACGACATGGAAAATGACTCATTGACGAAATTCAATATATTGGAAAGAATATACATAACAACTATAAAAATAATCTACTTTTTTTTACTGTAAAAGTAGTAAATTCATTGCATTATATAAGGAAAGTCATGTGCTGCCCACATCAGATTTTTTCTTTCATGCTGCACAACATCTCAGATCCTGAAGTGCTATCAGTTACAGCCGCAGCACGTACTTGCGAAGTCCGCGAGAGACCTGAAACTTCAAACTTGCTGGCTAGAGCCAGTGCAGCTAGCTCTCAGATCGTTGTATTCTTTCATAAGAACAGTGAGTTGAATTTCTAGGTCACGAATGGCATCTATAAAAAAACTGATGTGGGCAACACATGACTTTACTTATATAATGCAATGAATTTACTACTTTTACAGTTTAAAAAAATGTTATTCTTATAGCAGATACTTATATTATTTCAAAGATATTGAATTTTCTTGAATTAGGCGTCATTTTCATTGATTAAGCGTCATTTTTATCCCTTTGGCGAGATTTTCGTTAATTTGGCAACATTTAAAAATGTCACCAAGTTGGCGACATTCCGCTAAATTCGTCGCCAAAATCTCGCCAAGCGTTATGGACGGAGAAATAAGTTATTCTTACAGCGGATAAATGACTATTGGCGTTCAAATACAAAAGTATTATTACTCAAAGTATCTTTTCTCGTGAATGGAACGATTTAGATCCACGAAAATGATGTCACCCAATTTATCTGATGATATTACATATGAAAAGTGAACATGTTTCTTAACAGTTAATATTTTTCTTTAATTTATGGGATTTTTTGATAAATTTATTTGAAAAATGTGCAATATCTCGAGAACGGTTCATGTTAACGTTCTAAAGTTTATGTCAATCGTTTTCTAAGGAAAAATTACATAAGAAATGTCTATTTGCGTGACTTTATTAAAGATTTTTATTTTTTGATGATTTTTTCAAAATTTCACTCGAAAAGTTAGGGGGTCTCTGAACATTCGATTACGTTTAAAAACAACAGGGTTCCAATATTCACGGTACAAAAATCACGGATTGTGATTTTTGTACCAAATTTCATTCGAATCACTCTATTCGTTCGTGAGATATCGTCTCCACAGACACACTGACACACACATACTTTCACACTCAGACATCACCTCAAAAATGTTTGATTCGTAATCATTGATGCTTGAAACGTGCTCTCCCGTCGAGAACTCGAATTCGAATTTTCGACCCAGTCACAATACTTTCCTTATACATTATGTATATAAGGAAAGTTATTATTATGGCTTATTATGTGCAATTAAATACAATTCAATGAATTATATTGAAGAAATAAAGAGAACGTGAGTATAAGTCTGCAGGGAAAAAATTTATGTGCTGTCCACATCAGATTTTTACTTTCCCTACAATACATGGTAATATATAGGGAAAGTATTGGAATTGTGTCTAAAATCGTAACTGGAGTTTTCGGCGGATCTACACGTTTTGGGACCTTTAGAACACGAAAATACTATATTAGCGTGACTTCTGTGTGTGTATGACGTCTGTAGAACTCTGTCTCCCTCAGAAGATAATTGAACAAATTTCATAAAATTTTATATGTGTGTGACTCGTGGTTAACCTTGATGCTGATTAAATTTCGGTACGTTGATAAAAGAACCTGTCTTTCTTTGCGAAATGGCCAGTAAAAATTGCTTGTGTCCACACTTGCTTAAAAACTAATTAACCATATTTCATGAAATTTGGCAGATAAGTCATTTGCGGATGACCCTGGTGCTGATTCAATTTTGGTATGATTCAGGAGAAAAGAACCTGCCCTTTTTGTGCGAAATGGCCAGCAAAAATCGTCAGAGTCTAAAATGAAAGACCAAGTTTGCTCAAATGTGTCCATTGAATGCTTGTTTTATGCATAATTTTTGACCACGAAAAGAATAAAACCAAGAGGACGAACCGTTCTTGAGATATTTTAGCTTTTCTAATTTTTGAGACGTCGCACACTGGTGCCGTGGCGGTAAAAACCCCGAAACCCGAAAATAATATTTTTCGGTACCAACTACTATTTTTTGATAGGCAATGAGCCGAAGTATCTTACCATGTAAATAAATGTATTTTATTCAGTATAACTAGAAGGAAAAACTGATCTTAAACAAGACTTCCACATTCTAATTGAAATCTTGTTTTCTCTAACTAAAATTTCAATATTTTTTCCAAAATTTTTGTGGATATTTATAATTATATGTCTCACGTATTTTCAATATATGTAATCTCAGCTTATTTTTGACATAAATACATTTCGTAAAAACATAGCCAAAATCATACTATAAAGCGTAAAATATGGATATATAAAATTTTTTGTTTTCCTTCATTTCTTTAAGCCTATAAAAAAAGCTACACTTTCCTACACGCTCTGGATGAGTTATTTCGAAAGCAGATACTATTATACAACAGTTCTGTGAAAATCAGCTGCAACTTTTTGCAACCTCCGCTGTTTCGGCATATTTCATACTTTTTCTGAAGGTCCTGCTCAGCTCTACATAAGTATCGTTCGTATATATACGAATTCGTATACCAATTGATTGAGCGACATTATTTTCATGAGAAATATTTTATTACTACGTTTAAAACATCAAAGACATATTTTACAACTTTTAAACTTATTCCATAACAAGACATATTGCATTGACTCAACATTTCTTGAACTAAACTAAAGCAGTTTCGAAAAGTAAAAACAAAGCTTAATAATTTAAAAGCACTTTATTATCGATATATATATAAATATATAATTCTTGTCTTTCTGTAGATATCCTCATTTTTTTTAATTCCATTAACTTTTTTAAATACAGCTATTTTTATGAGCTAAGGTGTTAGTGATTTAATGGTCCACTTGGACTTTAAAGTCGATTTCTGAAGAACGTGATTTTGACGCACATTGTGCAACACCAAACATAACTTTGGTTCATTTATATCAATTTACGAAATTTAAAGTGATTATTAAAGCTAATAAATGTAACAATGTAATACAGTAGGATCTAACACCTACATTAAAATTTGTATTTTCTATGATGTATTATTTCAACAATTGTGACAAAATACGGGCATATTTCCGTACATTTTCTATTTATTTATTTTTATTTTTTTAACTAAACTCAAATTAATGTGCTAATTAAAGAATGACAGTAAGCCGAAACAAAATTCAACCTGAAAGTACGTCGTGGGATGTTAGTGCATTTATAAAAAAGTTTTATAATTTTATCTTCAAAATTAAAAAAAAAGTGAAGGGTACGCGTATACCTTCATATCTCCCCCCGAAAAAAGCTAATAACTCCCCAAAAGAAATCTGATTTTAATATTACCATGCATATAAAATCTTACTTTTAACTTATCTACATGCGCAAAAAGTATGCAAAAATATTAAGAAATGCATAAGTTGTGAGGTTTTTTCCGCAAATTCCTCATTTGGCACCACTGTACGACGCCTTCGAAAATGCGTTCAGTCGCCAAGTGAAAATGAATATTAAATTGAAACTGCAAATTCAGTGCCATTTCAAATATTTATTCGTCTTACTTTGTACAACTAAACTCAGTTTAATGAATTATGGAAAAAACGAAAAGGAAATTAATCTGAGTCTGTTGAGAAAGTTCTGTGCTGCCCACACCAAATTTTTTATTTCAGATAAAGAACAATATGCTATATTTAGAAAACGCCACCTAAGTTATTACAAGATTGCACGAAATAAGCAATTTATAAAAACGTTCCTTATAGTAAGTTTACGTAGAAAATTCATAAGCAGAAATGTAATTTCTGGTACTTCCAATTAATTACTTTTAGTAACTTAAATTTATCTGTACTGGAGGGTATGGCTTTTGTCCAATCTCCCCTTCACCTGGATATGTTAGTGAGGCTATACTTAATCATGATATACTTACCTCATTAGCAATCATTGCCGAAAAGACTGCACTTTGCCATGTTCGGACTCAGACATACCTGTGAAATTTTTATGTTTAGTGACATACATATGCTTACATGCAAAATAAACTTTGCATTATACATTTTTACTTTCCTTATATACATAATGTATAAGGAAAGTATTGTGACGGGGTCGAAAATTCGAATTCGAGTTTTCGACGGGAGAGCACGTTTCAAACATCGCTGATCACGAATAAAACATTTCTGAAGTGATGTCTGTGTGTGTGTGTGTGTATGAAAGTATGTATGTGTGTGTATGTGTGTGTGTGTGTGTGTGTGTGTGTGTGTGCGTGTGTGTGTGTCGGGAGTCTGTGGAGACGATATCTCACGAACAAATAAGAGCGATTCGAATGAATGAAATTTAGTACAAAAATCACAATCCATGAATACTGGAATCCTATTGTTTTAAATGCAATCGAATGTTCAGAACACCCCTAAATTTTCGAGTAAAATTTTGAAAAATCATAAAATCGAAACCTTTAATAAAGTTATGCAAATAGACATTTCTTGTGTAATTTTTTCTTTGATAACGATTGATATAAACTTTAAAACGCTAGTATAAACGGTTCTCGAGATATTGCACACTTTTAAAATAAATGTATAAAAACAATCCCATAAATGAAATAAAAAAAATATATTAACTGTTGAGAAACATGTTCACTTGTCATATGTAATATCATGCGATAAATTGGATGACATCATTCTCGTGGTTCTAGCTAGTTCCATTCATGAGAAAAGACAGAGTAATACTTTTGTATTTGAACGCCAATAGTTATTTATCTGCTATAAGAATAATTTATTTCCCCATCCATAACGCTTGGCGAGTTTTTGGCGCCGAATGTGGCGGAATGTCGCCGACTTGGCGACTTTTTAAATGTTGCCATATTAACAAAAATCTCGCTAAATGGATAAAAATGACACTAAAACAATGAAAATGACGACTAATTGACGAAAATTCAATATCTTGGAAAGAATATAAATATCTACTATAAGAAAAACCTATTTTTTATTGTAATTTATTATTATTGCATTATATAAGGAAAGTCATGTGTTGCCGACATCAGATATTTTTATACAATGCACGAATCCAGTCAAAATAGTCCGGTGTAAGCAGCAAAAGCCTATCGTTTCAGACAGCGATGAATTGCTTAGAAATATTTACAAAATATTTATTTTCATTCCCATTTCCATCCACTTTGAAGAACTTGTATCGCAAAATTAAAATTTAGAGCTTCATTGGCGAAATTAAACTATTCATGCATACTTATGCGCAATATCCAAATAAAAACACTGTTGGTATCAGATTAATATCAAGTGGAATATTTGAAACTTTGTGTATAAATTGTCTCTAAAACAAAAACTGCTATCTTTTCTCGTGAATGAAACGAACTAGATTCACGATAATATTGCTTATGAACTGGCTAAACAGTATTGCATATGAATAGCAATTTCTTTAAAGATACTTAATAGTTTTTCATGTTATGCAATTTGTAAAGAACCTTGCTGTTCCAATCGGGAATCAAACCCTGGATCTTTAAACTGTCCAATCGTTGAACTATTGAGACGAAATTGTAAATTCTTATTGTCCAAGTGGACTCTGCATTTTCCACTCTCTAACGTCTGATTGGCGTGTAACTGACACTCTTACTGACTACCTCCTGCCATTTTTATCTCAGACTAACCTCCTGATGTTATTATTATTCTCCAGGCTAGCTTCCTACGTGGTCGTTATCCTCTCAATTTGAAATCAGCGCTCAATAGAGTCCACTGAATCCGTGCTAGACGTACTAGAGTCCCTTTCAGACTTCAAACTTATTTTCACTAACCTACCGGGTTTATTTGCTCTAAAATTAATGTCATTTAATTTATTTTAATAAATTGTATATTTTTTATAATTATTAAAATTACAATTTTATATGTTGCGTGATTGACATTTTGAAACATAAACTGCTGGCCATCCAAAGTGCAACACCATAAAGGACAAGATATATCAGAGCCAAATTTATTTGACAAAGAACATAAAGTACAAGGATGAATTGATTGAAATACAGCCCCGTTCGACTTGCGGAACCCGAAGAAATCAGTATTTTGTGTAGCCGTCATGGCTGACAATAACTGCTGCTACACGCCTCGGCATTGAAAGAAAGAGACTTTGGATGTGTTCTTGGGGTATGTCAGTCCATACTGCTTTCACACGTTGCCAAACTTTGTCTGTCGTAGTAGCTGGTGGTGTTTTCTGGGTTAGTCGTTTGCCAGTCATCGACCAGACGTGTTCAATGCGCGACAGATCTGGAGAACGGGCGGGCCAAGGGAGCAGTGGAATTTGGCGGTCACTGAAGAAATGCTGAACGATATGTGCTACGTGTGGTCGCGCATTGTCCTGTTGAAACTTGCCCGCAGGCAAGCCTTGAAGGTAAGGTAAAACAACAGGCTCCAAAACTTCAGAAATGTAGCGGTGGCTGTTGAGTGTACCGGCAATGCGTATTAGGGGGGTGCGGGAGTAAAATTCAATGTCACCCCAAACCATAACGCCAGGTGAAGGATCGGTATGGCGATGCATAATGCAAGAATTACGGCGCTACTGGCGCACATGATTTGCATATAAGCTATAAAATTCTAATCATTTGTATTTCCTATCGAGGTCTACGTATGGTGCAAATTTCATGCTTATTGGATGCTTCCTTCATGGTGTTGCATTTTGGATGGCCAGCAGTATAAATAGGTTTTTTGTCTCCCTTATGCAATTTAAGTTTCACGCGATAATAATGTAGTAATGAACATTCATAAGGCAGTGTTAATTACATTGAGATGGATACGTATTTAACTCAACGGTATTATACTCACATACTACACTTCGGTCTCAAAATCAAATCTCAGAAATGTTAAATTTGCGATTTTTGCCACATTAGTTACCTAAGATGAATATGCAATGGAGACATTAGTGACCTAGGATGAGTCTGCAATGAAGACATTGATGACCTAGGATGAGTATGCAATGAAGACATTGATGACCTAGGATGAGTATGCAATGGAGTATTCGTCACTCTATTATTTCCGATTATTCACGGATTTGAAATTTTTGAAATGCATTTTAAATATATATATTCTGTAATGCCCATTAAATGGAGCTAGAAGGTATTTGAAAGAAGCCTTAAAACTTTTAATACGTTTTCTTCTTTGGCCACGTTATTGACAATGCAATTCTTCAAAACTCCTCATTACGGCCTTACCACTGCTCCGTTTCTATCACTTATAGCTCGCGCTCTTTATCTGCAATCAAACAGTAACTCCGTTTGGTAATCGACAAAACTCACTATGTGGGACTGTAACGAACGCTTATATACCAGTATTAAACAGTCGAGTCAGATTAATATGACCAGCTGCTAATATCCAAAATAACGTCCTCTAGAAGCACGGATGGCTGCCATACGCTGCAGGAGTGACTCAATAAGGTGTTAAATGGCTGGTAGAGATATTTGGAGTCATGCAAACTGCAATTTGTCCGACATTTACTGATAGGTGCGTGATGGTAGATCCACTCATCGAACATGTCGATTGAGGTGGTCCCAAACGTGCTCAATTGGGTTTGGTCTGGCAAAATTAGAGATGAGGGAAGCAACTGGAAATTTTGGTCGTCCTTTTCGAGCCGCTCGCGAACAATTTTGGCGGTATGGTAGATCACATTGTCCTGTTGAAAGTTCCTATCGCCCATGGGGAAAACCGTTAACATAAACGGACGTATTTTATCGGCAATAATGTGGAGATACTTAAATCTGTTGAGTGTACCGTGTATAGGAATCAAATGACCCAGATCAGACCAAGAAATTATTCCCCAGACCATAACATTGGTGTCACCAGCTTTTTTACGTCCAACAGTGGTTGCTAGTTTCTTGTTCTCGCCGGTTTCACACCTTACAGGTCAAATTTGACCTTGATATGAGTATTCTTTCATTAGTTATGCGTCCTTGAAACTAGTGGTAGGAGGTGGACATAATATGTATCTCAACTTTTTACATGCCTTTAGAAAAGCCTTATTTCAGTATAATAGACTTCACTATCGCAAACCTATGGTACTCGCCCATCACGCTTTGGCTCCAGGATCAACCTGGAATTGCCGCGTCGATGATACAATACTCATTAACGATAGATAAAAACTTACACCGCCGGCGTACATTGCTGCAGTTTCATTTTTCTTTTCAGGTTTTTCAGATTTACTGCATTCTTCCTGTAAAGGAAAAGCAATTAGTTTATCCATTATGATGTAATTACATAAGTAAAGCAGTGTGGGGCTGATATATACAATGCTCTAATAGTGCAATGGTGACAGTGCATACTCCATTCTATGTATTATCTTCAATATTATCATCATCTCTCGTTTTCAAACTAATATATAAATATGTACTGCTTACTGAAAATTTTAAATTCGCTATTTGAACAGGAAATTTAAGTTTAAGGACCTCCTAAACGTATAGCGAGCATTATTTTCTAACAGATAAATGCGAAAATATGTGTGTGAATAAATTCGGCGATTCCGATAACTAAAGTACAAATACATGTATCACTATATTTTGCATAGATTATACACTGTAAAACTTTTTGCAATATTTGCTCATTTTTTCAGCTACTTGTTGATAATTTGGGCAAACTGATAAGAAAACTTGCAATTACAGGAGTTCATGAAAATTACAGCTTCATTTCTGAAATATTCAGCAGCTAATTATCGTCTACCGAAGCGTTATATATATATATATATTTATTTATATATATATATATATATATATATATATATATATACACACTCATGTCCAAAATTTAAACATAGTTGCTGTTTACGTGAAAATTTCAGGAAATGTACATCGGAATGGAAGGAAACGTTGTATGCGGGTGTAATACGGTTATAAAAAAAGAAAACAATGTAAAACAAGGATAATAACGAATTTTATTATCCAAAGAAAAGGACTGAAAAGAAAAGAGTCACAAAACGAGTGTGAACCTCAGTGAAACAGAATGATTAAAACAATGTGATTCTGCAGTTTATTACTGTGTAGTGGAACCTCGGGTAGCCACGCATGCTGAACAATGATTTCCCATACTTTCGATGAGGGTTTGGATGAGATGTGTGCTCAAAGAGTTCCAAGATCAGTTTTCAATTCCGGAACGGAGCTTAGTGAGTCGAGAACTGCAAGATGTCTCCCGAGCATATCCCACACATGCTCTAATGGATTCAGATCAGGAGAGTTGGCAGGCCACTGCGTGTGCTGGATGTCTTCAGTTTGAAGAAAGTCGTTGATCAAGGCCGCACGGTGAGGAGGGGGCGTTATCATCGTTGAATATGGAATCAGGACCAACAGCACCTCGAAACAATCGAACGGTAGGCTCAAGGACTTCGTCTCTGTATCTTTGATCGGTAACCAACCCCGTGTCAAAGATTTGGAGATCTGTGAGGTGGTCCATCTTGATGCCTGCCCAGACCATAACTTCCCCAAACGGAAAATTGTGTCTTTCTGTGGCGTTTCCCGGGTGAAAACGCGTTTTACGCTCTCCCCAGATCGTGGTATGACGAAATTCAGCTTGCAGGCTCAACCTGGACTCATCACTGAACATGACATTGCCCAACTCTTGTCCACTCCACTGCCGATGTTTCAAACTCCATTGTAAACGAGCGCGTTTCTGTGCAGACGTCAGCGGGATGCAAACTGCTGGTCGTCTGGCATAGAGACCAACGTTGTTATTGTTGAGACCCAGACCGTCCGACCTACTAGAAAGGATAGAGACCAACGTGTCTGATTTTCTTATAAACAGTTTGTCTCGAAACAGTGACTCCTGTGGCGGCTGTCAGGGCTGAACCCAGTTGTCTGGCAGAACGGTTCCTCTGACTTTGCGCAGTTATCACCAAATATCGGTCTTGCCGACCGGTTGTTACCCGCGGCCGACCTAGTTCTGGTTGTCGGGTAACATCTCCATTGATTTTTAACCTCTGCCACAGTCTAGAGATCACACACTGAGGCACATTCATAATTCGAGACGTTTGGATTTGGGATCGACCGGATTCCAGCAGTCAAGTAATTCGTACTTTCAAAAACATGTCCAGTTGGCACGTTTGTGACATATTTCGACCTTTTTGATTAATAACACCGCTTCATACCACAACAATTGCGAAATTCTGCCACAAATCGAGGCCGTTTTATATTCGTTCCAACCTGCGCAGGTGCTTTACACATGTCGACGTCGACTGAACTGTTTGGCATATGCACAATGATTTACCTTCGTTCCATGATTCTCATATAAAAGGATTCCCAGTACAATGCGTGTCCGGAAACGCCGCGTGAAGGTTGTAGAGGGCGCTATGTAGGGCAGTCGAAACAAATCGGCAATGCGGAATTGGTCGAAGTGATCCTGTTCCCTGGCTGCCACGATCACCAGATCTGTCCTGCTTGGATTTCTTTCTATGGGGCCACTTGAAAAGCATCATCTACGATACCCCTGTGGACTCCGCCGACGATCTTGTCGCCAGATTGGCTGTTGCTGCTGGAGATGTGCAGGACATGGCTGGTGTTTTTGCTAAGGTAAGCAGTTCTATGCGGCAGCGATGTGAAGCTTGTATTATGGTTGGTGGTCGATCTTTCGAGCATTTGCTGTGACACGTTGATTTAATAAAGGGCTTGTTACATTTGTTTGTGTCTCTTTCCTTTTATCTTTCCACTTTCTTTACTCTCATTTTACGCGGTATTTCCGGACACGCATTTTACTGAGAATATTTTTATATTCCTCCCCTATAACCCCCTTTAAAATTTGGCCAGAAATTTTCCGATCACCCTGTATATATATATATATATATATATATATATACGTATGTACGAGGGTCACACTGATATTTTTGAGATAAGGGCAGACGATATGCGCTGGAAAAAATTATTGGATGTATATTTAAATTTGAAGTTTTTTATGTCCAGCGACGATAATTTGTGGCAACAATTACAATTTAGCTATCGTAGAATAAACTTTGAATGAAAGGAAAAGAGAGCTAACGTGAGAACATTATCGAACTATGATTTTCTATAATTTTAAAGTGAAACTAAATCAAGAAGAATGTCTGCAACGTCCACAATTTGTATATGAAAATGGTGCTCCATGTCGAGTCACTGTATTCAGCTGGTTTACAGGGTTTAGAAGAGTTCTAAATGCTCTCCTGGATCAAGAACACAACCTTGCTCTCCTGGATGAAGAACAAGACCTTTGTCAACTGTAGTTCCAGAAAATATGTCGGGCAGTCGAAAAATATTAATCCATGGTAATCGCTGTACCTACCACATGATAAAGAAGGAACTTAATATTGGATACGCAGCTATACATAAAATTATTAAGAACTCCATATGAAAAAATTAGTTATCGTTGGATCCCCCATAATGTAACAGAACACCAAAAAGCAGCGTGTCAGAATCAGTAAATAAACCCTAAAATTACTTAATGATGGTGGACGCCGCATTATTTCTAAAATCATAACTGGTGATGAAACGTACATACCGTTTAGTAAAGTATGGGTCTTTGAAGATGACCCCAAACCAACAATTGTGACAAGACAACGAACAATGAAAACAGTAATGCATACCGTGTTCTTCGGAAGTACAGGTCTGGTCAAAGCCATAAAGCTAGAGGAACAGAAGACAGTTACAGCTAACTGATACACCGCTAAGTGTCTTCCAGAAATTCTTGAGGAAGTGAATGCTATGGTACTTGTCATGTCGCAATTCTGCGCCATGAGCCTTTTTGTATTTTCTGCGAGAGAAACATCCTTCTCTCCGTTCGTGCCAGTACAGTGTTTTTACTAACACTTGTTTCCATTGAAATTACATTAAAAAGCGCATTTCGTCGAGAAAGCGTTGGATTGTCTAGACTTAGTGTCGGGCCGTGGAGCGTGACGTATTGGATGTGAAGTTGCTATGTGAGCGCGCCGTCCAATCAGGAAGAGGCGCATTTTTGCGAAAGAGAACTTGCGTGGGCTCAGAGGAGCCATTTTTCGCTCTCTTGGTGCTGGAACATTTCGACTGAAAGGTCGCATCGAAAGTTTTGTCTAATTTTTAGACAAAAGGCTTTGGCCAAAATGGCTTGCCGTTCATCTGGAGCTGAAGAAGAGGAGCCTGGAACCTTTCATTAATTATCCTGATGCAAATCTATTCTAAATTATATTTTTTTCCATTCCAGGAACATTCCGATGACGACTCTGGAAATTGAGAGCGTAGAATGACGGTTTTGTTCAATTCGAGGCATTGTATACGGAAGTTCGGGTTCTAAAGATTTTGGAATCTACGTTGGTTTCGCCCTGTGAACTTTTTGAATTACCAGCTAAAAACCCGTGATATTTTGATGCGAAACGGAGCTCCAAAAATTTGTTAATCTTGTATCAAGGTAAATTTTCTTTTTCCGGAAACAATGTTTCCGAAATGGCACTGGCATGATGAAATTAAATTTAATAACAAAAATGGCTCATATTAAAATATTTAAAGTTAAATTTGGAAAGATTTAAGATCGTATGATTATAAATACATGGAATACTTGTTATGCAACATATATATTTTTACCAGAGCACTGTTAAATGTGTCTAATAAGTGAAGCTCTGAAGTTTTATTTATAATTGAAAGTTAAAATGCAAATGTTGAATTCTTTGAAAAATCTAAAAATAAATCAATATTTAAGTTTGTGTTAAAATGAGCCTGTTTATTTGTGTCTGCATAGTACTCATGCTTCACCATGACAATACATATTCTCATTCAGAAAGAATGACAGTCGAGTTTTTCTTGAACAAAAAACATAAAAGTGATAGAACATCCACCCCATTCTCCTGATCTTGTCTTGTGTGACTTTTGGCTATTTGGCTATTATTTAATCTAAAAAAAAATTTACGCGATCGTCGTTTTTATTCCGAAGATGAGATTGATGAGGCTATAAAAGCATATTTTTCATCAATTCCAAGATATGGGCGGCTTGAAGCATTTAATCTTTGGAAAATTCGCCTACAAAAGTGCATTGATAATGAAGGGGAGTACTTTGAACACTCCTAAGTGTTGTTGTTGTTGTTGACACCCAGACCGTCCGACCTACCAGAAAGGTGTAAGGTAACAGTTTGGACGGTCGGGAAGTGCCACACAATTTAGACCGGAACCCAGTGGGGGAGGCATCCACAGGGACCGTACCCTCCTTCCCCTACCACCAACCTCTCGGAAGGACTTTCGGACCCACATGTTTAACGTGATCGTACTCCGCATGAACACGGCGGCAGTTTTGGCAGCGGCTGGAATCGAACCCGGGCCTACCGAGTGCAACTCTAGCGCGCTAACCAATGGGCTACCTCGCCCCCACTCCTAAGTGTTGGTAAGTTTAACTTGTACCACTTAGCCGTATCTCAAAAATTTCAGTCTGACCTCGTATACAGGGTGTCCCAAAAAGATTGAAACGAGCTTTGATTCTTTACCAGTTGGAGATAAGTGGGTAATGTAAATTGCAAAAATGTTGAAAGTAAGGTAGGAAATAAGACTACGTTAATCAAATAGTCCTGCCATTAATTTTCAAATGTTACAGTTTTTAAATTTTTATACGATCTTCTTAGACAAATTTGGTCAATCAGAATATGTTTATTTTTAATGCAACAAGATCATTAAAGAAACCCGCATATCTGTATTTTTAAAATTGAGCAAGTTATATTTAATTGAAAATTGAACATAGTGAATGGGGACCCTATATCAAATTAGAAATGTAAATTTGTGACATATCACAAAAATGATAAAACTGGATTACACTTAGGATATATTTTTGCGAAATCCGCGTAGGTTCACGATGCAATCACGGATTCTTAAGTACTTTTCAATAGCTAAGTACTTTTTCAATAATTAAGTACTTTTAAGTACTTTTTTTGATCTAAACAATTGCCATCGTCAATTTGTTTATGATCCCTATTTTCACTGATGAAACGGTCTTTCACATGGTACGGAAAAGTGGCATAAGTCAGATATTTTCCTTTATCATAATTCTGTTGATTTTAAAGTTACAGATATGCGGATTTTTTCAATGATCTTGTTGCATGAAAAATAAAAATTTTCTAATTCACCCAATTTGTCTAAGGGGGTCGTATAAAAATCTAAAAAGTGTAACTTTTTGAAAATGAATGGGAGGACTATTTCATTAACGTAGTCTTTAAAGTGCGAACGACCCCTGTATAAGAATTACTGAATTTTTTTTAAGCAAAATATATAGGTCTGGCGTCTGGAAGCCTCCAATTCAAGTGATATGAATGAAATATTCATAGATATTGCCTTAAGTGACAGACGGTTTATATTTCGCTGACGTCATTTGAATAAAATTTATTTTGTGTAATTAGCATTGTTTTTTCGGCGAATTTTTAAGTTTTAACATCAGTTTTTAGTTTTTTTCATTGAAGCTTTAAGTATAATAAATTACTGTAATTATGTGATGATTTAAAAAATATGTATACACTGAATGTATCACATTTTAGAAATGTTTAAATAAAACTGCATATCTGTTGAAACGTGTTTCATAATCAATGGTTTATGCATAATTTATCTTTCTTGTTTTATATCTCAGATGCTTTCTGAGGATTTACGCTTTCAAAATTAGAGCCAAACGGTAGGTAACACGTTCTGGCCTGATAGCCCGTGCCACGTAAATATGCAGACATCGTCCAATAATATCATATGTGGTTCGTATTTTGTTGCCGAATATTTGACGAGATATGCATTGCTAAGTAAATGTACAGAAATAATGTTGAAAACTTACAACATAGTCCCGGAACTCTTCATTTATAATTTCGTAACAATATTTCTGAAAAAAAGATGATACTGTTAAATTTCATCACCAGATAATATTTACATTGCACAGTATCACATAAAATTGTAAGTAATTAAATCATCTGCGTTCGCTCGAACACACATCAGCATATGTATGTAAAATTCACTCTGCCAAAAATATATGCACCCATAAGAGATTGAGCTTCAGCCGTGAAACTCGACTTCTCTATATTGTTTAATAGATCAAATAATAAGAATTTGGGGAAAAAAGTTTTACGGCATCAAAAAGATGTTATTTTATTAAGGGGTAGATCCTCTTCTGACATCTATACAAGCCAATATTTGGCGCTGCATAAAGTCCATTAACTTGTTTATGTCTCTCTGCTGAAGATTCTGCCATGAATGTTGCAACTGGTTATCTAATTTAGAAGTATTCTGAGAAGGCTACAATTGCCACCCCGCATGTCCCAGACGTGTTTATTAGTGATAGGTCCGGGGACCTGGATGGGCATGAAACGGTATTAAATCCTCGAAGATATTGTTTAGAAAGTCGCTGTTTAGAAAGTGGCTGTTCCACAAGATGGCTCCCCAGACTGTCACACCACGTATAGTGCCCGTGTGCCACTCGACCACAAATGCGAAATCGGGACTCCACAACACACGTATGCGGTGGTCATTAACACTGAAAGAGAAGCAGCATTTGTAGCTAAAGTCAACAACTCGGAAACAGACAACAATCGGAAACTGTCCAGACTGTCTGAGCTCAGTATTAATTCAGACGGCTCTACTTATGTTGAGGGGGTCAGTGGTAGGACGCTTTTTGGGACGTCAGCATCGAATCCCTCTTTCTGCCAGTCGCCTTCGAATAATATCCTTTAATACATGATGAATGGATATTGACAAATGCTTTCGAATGGTTGGTAACGACGTCATTGGTATGAAAGCGGCTCCACTCCTGGCTGGACCATCTCCTCGATTAGTTATCTATCTGGGGCGTCCTGGACCTCTGCGACGGTTACATGTGCTTTGGGTTACATGTGTCTGATCTCCTGCTGCCAACACCGAGCAACTACCATATCGCTCCGACCAAGATGGCGACTGTTACATCTGTTGGATTAGTCCACTTCCCTTAAGTCTATGATGCTACCACTCCCTATATTCGACAATTGTTCATCTGATTGTAGAGTACGTCGTTGCACACAACTTATAGTATCAAAGCAGAAAATAAAATTCCAATTACAAGTGAGTAACATATCGTTCAGTTTAAATACTGCAAGATGAATGTCTAGTGGGCGTTGCATAAGTCGACAGTTTGATCATTTGCATAATACTTAGAACGACATTTACATGTTGAGTTTCACGGCTGTAGCTCAATTTTTATGGGTCCATATGATTTTTGCGACAGAGTGTATTTACATGTATATTATGAATTCATGTTAAATGTTTTTTTATATTAAAGTATTAAAGCAGTCAACTTTATTTGTAACTCACAAAGTATTATGTAAAGTATTATCAAGTATTATGTAAGTTGTCTGAAACTAATTCAGAAAAAAATAGTAGTTTGCACCCAAAGTTTGTTCTTTCAAAGTCCATAAACTATCTTATATAGGGGAGGCTGGAGTACAATGGACCACTTTTTTTGCATTTTGATGCTTTTCTTTCTTGATAAGCAAAATTATCACTTTAAATAAGTGTACATATGGTCTATATACTCAGGTTCATGATATACTAACTTAAAACAAGGATTGCAATTGCGATTTACTGTAGAATTTTTTAAATAACAAGTTGCAAAATGAATCATTGTATCCCGAGGTCGAGGTACAATGGTACACACCATGGGCACTATGGACCATGGCTAATTGTTTTTACAAATATGAAAATTTTATTCATCTGTACATTTAAAAAAAATTTATTTAGTATGTAAACACAACAAATAGTAAGTTATTGCATTTCAATTCTTAATGGTCTTATTTTCAATTAAAAATTTTCAGAATTGCCAACTGTTAATTCTTATCTAATTTTTACTTTCCTTATATACATAATGTATAAGGAAAGTATTGTGACGGGGTTTAAAATTCGAATTCGAGTTTTCGACGGGAGAGCACTTTTCAAGCATCCCTGATCACGAATTAAACATTTTTGAGGTGATGTCTGTGCGTGTGTGTGTGTCAGTGAGTCTTCGGAGATGATACCTCACGAACGAATAGAGCGATTCGAATGAAATTTGGTACAAAAATCACAATCCACGAATACTGGAAATCTATTATTTTTAAACGTAATCGAATGTTCAGAACCCGCCTAAATTTTCGAGTGAAATTTTGAAAAAATCATCAAAAAATTAACACCTTTAATAAAATTACGCACATAGATATTTCTTATGTAATTTCGCCTTAGAAACGATTGACTTTAGAATGCATGAATCGTTCTCGAGGTATTGCATATTTTAAAAATAAATTTATCAAATTATCCCATAAATTAAAAAAATATATAATAACTGTTGAGAAACACTCTCACTTTTCATATGTAATGTCATGCGATAAATTTGGTGACATCATTTTTGTGGATCTAGCTCGTTTCATTCATGAGAAAAGATACTTTGAGCAATACTTTTGCATTTAAACACCAATAGTTATTTATCTGCTATAAGAATAACTTATTTCTCCGTCCATAATGCTTGGCGAGATTTTGGCGCCAAATTTGGCGGAATGTCGACACCTTTTTGACTTTTTCAATGTTTCCAAATTCACGAAAATCTCGCCAAATGGATAAAGATGACACTAAATCAATGAGAATGACGACTAATCGACGAAAATTAAATATCTTGGAAAGAATATAAATATCTACTATAAGAAAAACCTATTTTTATTGTAAAAGTAGTAAATTCATTGCATTATATAAGGAAAGTCAAATGTTGCCCACATCAGATATTTTTAAGTTATTCAATAAATATTAGAAAATAATGATGTTATGAAAAAAAGGATGGAGGTGGTGAATGAAGCATATTCAATTTATAAAGAAATAATTAATGGAAATCAAAATTTGCAAATGTCACACAAAGTATTTCTGTGCAACTGAGAATCTACTGTATTTTGTAATATCCTAGGTTCTAGAAGACATATAATATCTTTTATATTTATAACAGATGCATCTTTTTTTTCAGAAGAAACAAAAGTATCTTAATTAGACTTCTGTCTAATCGCACAAGATCATGATTTATATCAATTCTTTCAATGACTAAACCAATGTAATATTTTTATAAGAAATTTTACAAGAATGCAATCGCCCTAACATTTACTTCTTTGCTTGGATATTAGTGTTACGGTGTAAAATATTTTCCCTTTCAGTGTATTCTGTTTTATTATAAATTGATATATTGCTGCTAGAATCATTAGAACTTTCAGATATATATACAAGGTATTTCTATTTATTTTCTTTGCACCAGATTGTGGAGCTTAAGGTTTATGCTTTTATCTTACTTTAAAATAGTAATGAACGTTTCATGAATATTCTTTCTGGCTTTATTTGAAGCGGCTCTTTTTTGTTTTAATTTTTTATCTTTTTCCTGCATGGCTTCTCCTTTTAGAATATTTTAAACTAGTGCATCAGTTGGTATTTTTGATGACCCTTTTCTTTTCAAACTTATTGACTAACGTGAAAAAATGTTTAGTAAAGCCATAATGTCTTCAGCTGATCAAAATTTTGTCAAATGATTTTCGGGCGATAATCGTGTTGGAATTACTTGTTGATGGCCAATGACGATTAAAAGTTGTTGATTCTGGCTATCTAAGCAACATTTACAGATTCCAAATTCTAAAATTGACAGCCACTATTTTTGCTGTTCCAGAAATCTGGCATATTCTTTTGATTAATCATTGCAAATTCATGCGCGAATTTTCTTGTCATTTTTAATACATGTCCATGATGTATTTTAGCAGCATATCCAAAAGTTAATTTTTCAATATTTCATCCTATTCCTTTGAGAATACCAGCGTTTTTGCATAGTTAGACACACACCTAATAGACCGGCCGTCCAAATAGTTACTCAAGTCCTCAGGACAAGTCGGACGGTCTGAGTCTTCAACACACCTAATAGATAATGTGTTTTCACTTTTCACTTAGCTGCTATTTTTAAGGACTTGTAATTTTGAACATAATGCATTAAAAGTGTTGTTTTTGCAATAAATTTATCTTTGCAGATTAAACGAATGGATCGATTGTCATCAATAACACTTTAATAGCCTGCTTCATGGCTTCATTTGGCACACATATCCTTTACCAATTTTCTGTGGTTTGTTATGCAGCATTTCTAAAAAATCTGATGTAGGCAGCACATGTCTTTCCTTATATAATGTGTAAAGTTATCTTTCTCTGGGTTTGCCAATGTAAAGTAACCCTTACGTATCTATTCCTGAAATCATGCCTTTAATTTACCAGTGTACTCACTTCAATCTTATATCCACTAACTAGAGTTCCATTAATGATCTACAACATGAACAAACACATGCTTTATTCCAGCTAACCTAGCTGATAACTCAAAATACAATTACATACACAGAATAATTACAAACTAGCACTATCATATCTATACCTCGACTGAACCTTAGCATTTCGTTACTGAACTGAATTAGCAATAATTATTAACTATTAAACCATAGATATCTACACTCACAATATTGTAGAGGCAAGACGTCGCTGCGTACTTTCCTTCATTAACAGGATCACCACACAATTCCGCGCATTCTCGTATCACAATACCAGCCCAAGCTGCAAGACGACTCACGATTACATTCTTATCGAATTCCAATCCGCATATCCGAATACGAATGAATAGCTTCTGCCTAACATTTTCTTCTTTTATAGTCCTGGCCAGTCGTGAGTACGTGATTCTCGAAAACAGAGTTGAAGCGTTTCGTACATAAATTTGCATAATAAAAAGTAAAATTAGCGCTCATTAATCATGAATAATAGAATCCTCACAAATGCAATGAACTTACTACTTTTATAGTAAAAAAAGTTACTCTTATAGTAGATACTTATATTCTTTCCAAAATATTGAATTTTTGTCAATTACTCGTCATTTTCATTGATTTAGCGTCATTTTGATCCATTTGTTAAGATTTTCGTTAATTTGGCAACATTTAGAAAGTCGCCAAGTTGGCGATATTCCGCCAACTTTGTCGCTAAAATCTTGCGATGGATGAAGAAATAAGTTATTTTTATAGTAGATAAATGACTATTGGCGCTCAAATATAAAAGTATTTCTCAAAGCATTTTTTCTCATGACTGGAACGAGCTAAATCCACAAGAATGATGCCACCAAATATATCGCATGATATTACATATGAAAAGTGAACATGTTTCTCAAGAGTTAATATTTTTCTTATTTATGGGATTTTTGATAAATTTATTTGAAAAATGTGCAATATCTCGAGAACGGTTCATGCTATCTTTCTAAAGTTTATGTTAATCGTTTTCTAAGGAAAAATTGCATAAGAAATATCTATTTGCGTAACGTTATTAAAAGTTTTGATTTTTTGATGATTTTATTAAAATTTCACTCGAAAATTTAGAAGGATTCTGGACATTTAATTGTGTTTAAAAACAGTAGACTTTCAGTATTCACGGATTGTAATTTTTGTACCAAATTTCATTCGAATCGCTCCATTTCTTCGTGATATATCGTCTAAACAGTCTCAATGACACACACACACACATTTTACACTGATTCACACTGATTCACACTTTACACTGATTTCACACCTTTTACACTGATCTATCCAAAATACTAAGAGGTAGAACTAAAATATATTAATTAGGTTAAACTATTAGTTTTTTATGATTATGTTTGTTTAATTTTAGATATAAAATATCATACTTAAGAAATCCTGTTATCTCATCTTTAACGTTTATTTTCTTACACTTAATTAGTTCATTACTTGAATTTTCACTTACAAGTTTTCAAAATTTGAGTTATAATACTTCAAGTGTATAACTAGAACATAAATTCTGCTTAAATTAATTCATTTAAGCCAAATAATTCATCAGCATTTACTAAAAAGGACTGGTGTCCAACTTATATAAGAATATGGGGTACAATGGATTGTGGTCCATTGTGCCCCATATGGAAATTCAACAACAAACGCAAATAAAATAAACAAATTTTAAATATATTGAATGTAGTCAGATATGATATAAAAATAAAAAAATCAAACCTTGATACTGTTCTGAGACACTTCTTAAAAATTACAATTCTTAAATGAAGAAATGGAAATCTGCATACCTAAAAATATTTACTTCCTATTTTATTTATTTTCTATAAACTACCTATAACTGTAAAATGGCTTAATAATGAGTTGAGAACACGATTTGTGAGTATTTGTATACATCAAGAATTTGTTGTCATATACATTAGTGTTCAAAATTGTAGAAACTTTTTTTAAAAGTGTATTTTTGAGGTTTGATGACTCATAACACCACTTTTCTTTTGTATACTAATGCCAAAAAATTATATATCAATGGAAAGATAATTTAATAAAGATTGTGATGCAATCACATTTATGAATTATTTTTTAACTGAACAGCATTTATAAAGAAGAAAATGAAATAGTTAGTAAAAATAAGATATATAAAAACTCTCACCATGTCAGTTAATACTTAGTTGAGTAACCTTAAGCCTTGATTACGGCCTTACAGCGCTTTTCCATGAAGTGAACCAAATTTTTTAATTCTGCAGCTGTTATAATGTGAAACCAAGATTGAATTATTGCTTCTATTAATTGGGTTTTATTGCTGGATTGCTTCTGACTAACAAGTTTCTTTAGCCGGCTCCATAGATTTTCGATGGGATTAAGGCCTAAGCTATTCCCAGCCCATTCCAGCCGTTGAATATGATGATCTTGAAGCCACTATTTTCATACACAAGCAACATGATTTAGAGCGGAATCCTGTTGAAATATAAATGCTTCATTGTCTTGGAAAAGATCACTTGCAGAAGGTTGCAGTTTGGGCTCAAGTATTTCAGTTATGTATCTCTGGGCATTTATATTCCCATTGATCACGCAAATTCTGCCCACACCTCTTAATATCATACAACCTCAGGTCATAACACTAACTGGGTGTTTTACGGTAGGGGTAATGCATTCAGGATGCAAATCTTCTCCGATTCTTTTCCTTGTGTACTTTACACCATCACAAACAGACAGGGAGATTTTGGTCTCATCACTCCAAATTACATTGTCCCATTGTTCCGTTGTCCAGTTAGCATGGATTTTAGCCCAGTTTAATCCTTTCAACCTTTGTTTGAGAGATAAAAATGGCTTTTTTCGTGGAGTTCTAGTATTTAGACTACATTTATGTAGTTTGCTCCGAATACTCCTTGCACTCAATTTCACATTGCATTGCGCCATTTCACCTTGTATACACCGAGATGTTTTCCATCTATCACTTAATCACAGTCTCTTAATTCTTCTATCATCACTTGCTGCTGTGCAACTTTTTCTACCTTTACCAGTCTGGTTTTGTTGTGTCTGAATCTCCTTATACCTCTTCAAAAATTTAGAAATGCCACCTTTGGTTAAGTTCCCCCAATATTTCTTCTAATTTCTTCACAACTGTAGCCTTGTTCACGTAATAGTACCATTTTACATCGCTTTCTGGTTGATCAGTCAAGTATTTGCGCCATTTCTTCAATTTTACTCCGTTTCAGAAACTCACTAAATCAAAGAACACAGAAAATCCTACCGACTTGATAACAATCACATAACAAACTGCCAGTGACTTGTTGTTTCTTTGCCGAAACAAGATGACAAATGATTCGCTCTCTAAATACTCATGGTCATTGGCTACATTCAAATGAAGGAAAGCTACTTCATATAAACCTAACCAAGTTGTGCTTTTTCTTCTGGTTATTTGACTATAACTTTTGATAGAATACGGACACTTGAAATGTTATTGCATCACAATTTTGATTAAATTATATTTCTATTGATATATAATTACTTTCCTTATATACATAATGTATAAGGAAAGTATTGTGACGGGGTCGAAAATTCGAATTCGAGTTTTCGACGGGAGAGCACGTTTCAAGCATCCCTGATCACGAATCAAACATTTTTGAAGTGATGTCTGTGTGTGTGTGTGTGTGTTTGTGTGTGTCAGTGAGTCTGTGGAGACGATAACTGACGAACGAATGGACCGATTCGAACCAAATTTGGTACAAAAATCACAATTCGTAAACACTGGAAGCTTGATGTTTTTATACGCAATCGAATGTTCAGAACCCCCTTATATTTTAGAATGAAACTTTGAAAAAATCGTCAAAAAATCAAAACTGCTAATAAAGTTACGCAAATAGACATTTCTTATGTAATTTTTCATTGGAAAACGATTGGCATAAATTTTAGAACGCTAACATGAACCGTCGAGATATCGTATATTTTTCAAAAAAATTATCAGAAAGTCATATAAAATGAAAAAAAAATATTTTCTATTGAGAAACATGTTCACTTTTCATATGTAATACCATATGATAAATTGGGTGACATCATTCTCGTGGATCTAGCTCATTCCATTCATGAAAAAATATACTTTGAGTAATACGTTTGTATTTGAACGCCAATAATCATTTGTCTGCTGTAAGAATAACATATTTCTTCGTCCATAACGCTTGGCGAGATTTTGGCTACGAATTTGGCGGAATGTCGCCAACTTGGCGACTTTTTGAAATGTTGCCAAATTAACGAAAATCTCGCCAAATGGATAAAAATGACACTAAATCAATGAAAATGACGACTAATTGTCGAAAACTAAATATCTTGGAAGGAATATTAGTATCTACTATAAGAAAAACCTATTTTTTTACTGTAAAAGTAGTAAATTCATTACATTGTATAAGGAAAGTCATGTGTTGCCCACATCAGATTTTTTTATTGTATCGGTGCAAAACAGTGGTGTTATGAGCCATCAAACCTCAAAAATACCTTTTTCCAAAAAGTTTCTACAATTTTGGCTACTACTGTATATGTCAAAATGTGATGCATTGTGAAAAAACCTAAGAAAAATTAAAGGGGTGGTCCACTGAGCCCCTAAGTTTATCGCGCACCACTCTTCCTTACTCCTGCAACACTGATGGGTACAAGTATATGAAAATATATCATAACTTACCACCTCGTCTTTGGGAAAAGTACACAAATTTTTCACCATGTCTCCGAAGGACTGCATTTCGAGTTTGTTATTCAGGAAGCAATCGTTTATTCGGTTCACAAGCCAATAGTGCGTCTGAAACAAAACAATAGTACATAAATCGAAATTTACCGGTGACTCAGAAGTTTAAAACAATTTTCAAGGGGAGAAACAAATAAAATAAATCTCATGTGCACAACATATAGCTTTTCCTATATAAAGCAATGAATTTACTTCTTTCACAGTGAAAATATGATGCATAGTGATTAAAGTAATATGAAAAAATTATTTATTGCACAATGTTTTTACAATGTTGTGTTGTACATTGGCCCTTTCCGGATGCAAAACTATTTCAAAGTACCCAATTAATTTATAATTCACGTAACTCTAAATTGATAATTATCATTTTTAATAGGATACTCAATAAGCAATACGCAATACGCAATAAGCAATATGCAATACGCAATACGCAATAAGCAAGCAATACGCAATAAGCAATATGCAATACGCAAAAAGCAAGTTCATATACTAAGATATTTTAATAAATAATGCTCAATTTGGCATAAATTTCGTTAACTTACCATTGTTTTTGCGATTTTAATGATATTTTAGTCAATCTAGGGCGAGATAGTGAAATTAGACTATCTAAATTAGACATAAAGTCTGTCAAATTGATCGCAAAGCATCACAGACAAACGCTGAAAATACTATTTCATATATATAAATGACTGTTTGAGAATTGTGAGACATCAAAATACAAAACTATTGCATAAAGTATCTACTTTCGTGAGTGAAATTAACTATATTCACGAGAATTATATTAATAATTCATCGCATAAAAAAAATATTACATTATTGAATATAAAAAGTCAACATATTTCACAATAGTTATTTTTTTTTTAAATTTTATGTGATATTTTTGACAAATTATTTGAAAAAGTGCAATATCTCGAGAAAAGTTCATGCTAGCTTTCAAAAATATGTATCAATCGTTTTCTAATGAACATTTTCTTAAGATATGGTTATTTACATTGTTAAAATTTCCAAAGATTTTTTAAACTTTCATTCAAAAATTTGAGGGTTTTCGAACATTTGATTGCATTTAAAATCAATACACTTTCAGTATTTTTTACTTGATTGTAATTTTTGCACCAAATTTCATTCGAAATAGTTGGTTTGGTCCTAAGATGTAGTTTCCACACGCACACACACATACATAAAATTACACATACACATATACTTACACGCACGTATACTTACATACACACTCACACACACACACAGAGCGCGAGAGAGATAGAGAGGGGGGAAAGAAAGAGAGAGAGTGGGAGAAAGGGAAAGCGACAGAGGGAGTGAAAGAAATCACCTCATAATTGATGTCCTAAGATGTAGTCTCCACACGCACACACACATACACAAAATTACACATACACATATACTTACACGCACGTATACTTACATACACACTCACACACACATACACAGAGCGATGGGGGGAAAGAAAGAGAGAGAGTGGGAGAAAGGGAAAGCGACAGAGGGAGTGAAAGAAATCACCTCATAATTGATGTCCTAAGATGTAGTCTCCACACGCACACACACATACACAAAATTACACATACACATATACTTACACGCACGTATACTTACATACACACTCACACACACATACACAGAGAGATGGGGGGAAAGAAAGAGAGAGAGTGGGAGAAAGAGAAAGCGACAGAGGGAGTGAAAGAAATCACATCATAATTGATGTCCTAAGATGTAGTCTCCACACGCACACACACATACACAAAATTACACATACACATATACTTACACGCACGTATACTTACATACACACTCACACACACATACACAGAGCGCGAGAGAGATAGAGAGGGGGGGGAAAGAAAGAGAGATGGGGGGAAAGAAAGAGAGAGAGTGGGAGAAAGAGAAAGCGACAGAGGGAGTGAAAGAAATCACATCATAATTGATCGATTGAAGTTCAGGGATGTTTGAAACGTGCTCTTCGGTCCTAAACACGAATTCGGATTTCCGATTCCATCATAAAACTCTTCCTATACAATAAACTATGCATACAGGGTGATGCATACTTGGGCCAAACTTTAAGGTGTGATAAATGACATCTAAACAAGCAATTTTTGTCATACAAAGCAGGACCGTAACGCAAGAGGTGAACCGCTAGGTGGTAGCCCATGAAATGATGAAATGATGACTCTCTCGTGAAAAGCGGAAACACAAAAATGACAGAATAGGCACGAAGTACGTTTTACTGATAGAAATTGCAGAATGCATGGACAAAGTTACATAAACTGCTCAAAAGTGCGACCACCAACATTAATGCAGGCTTCACACCTGCGACGTAGCGAGCGGCGCACTTTAACAAAAACACCAGGCATATCTTGGACAACGGCGGCAGCAACAGCAATCCCAGCAACAAGGTCCTCGTCGGAGTCGATGGGACTATCGTAGATGAGACAAGAGGTTTTAGCTTTTTTGCTAAAGAAATTTTAAACTCAGCTTAAACCCTGGCTAGTTCTGACCAGGGCTATAGTGGAGGGTATACGGCGATATATCCTCTGGTTTTTCCAGCAAATTCCGTATACCCTTTGGTTTTTCCAGCAAATTCCGTATACCCTCTGCTTTTTCTTAAAAACTACGTACACGCTTTGCAAAACGCTTTGCTTAATGAACAACATAGTGCCAGATTTGAGATCATCTTCATTGATTTAAAACGTCTCCAATCTAATGTTTATTAATGCAAATGGACCACCTATAGAACACTTTCAATCGGAAAAATTTGTAAATTCTTGGTTGGCCAACCATCGCTCTACATTTAACAATGGATCATGAGTATGTGTTACAAAAAAGACACAGAGACGGATTTCTCTCGTCAAGCAGTTTGGAAAATATTTCAATGAAAATTATAGGGGTAGGCCTTAAAATTTGTTAAAATAAAACAAAATTACATCCTACTTTATATGTGTTTAAATATTTTTATCTTAACATTTCCTGTAATTATTTTACATCATAGTTAAATATTATAGTGAGATTTTCAAATTTTAATATCACTCGATGCTAGTCTGCATATTTTGCTTTGCAGTAAACTCCCAATAACTCGAACCTTGGGAATTCTTCGAACTTTCACAATTCCTTTCCTGTAATATAAAATTAATAGGCTTTTTTTTTCTCGATAATTTCACCTTTGATTAATTCGAACATTTCCCCCGGTCCTTCGAGTATACCCCATAGGCGCCCGGAGGGGGGGGGGGGGCAAGGGCGCGGTCACCCCCTGACTTACTGGCTTATGGATTTCCTATATATACATGTATGTACGTGTGTACATGTTTTTTCCTCCCCCTCCCTGGAAAGTGTAAGTAGTAAGTACAGGTTTCGCCTTCCCCTGGAAAAAATTCTGCGGACGCCCATGGTATACCCTTATTTTACGACTACAATACTGGTTCTGACGCAGTCGTCACTGCGTTCAAGATTAGCGATGTCTACTGGTTCACCTTTTGAGTTACGACCCTGCTTTGTATGACAAAAATTGCTTGTTTAGATAAGATTTATCACCCTTTAAAGTTTGGCCCAAGAGTTCTGACTTACCTTGTATGTGGAAAGTAATAGCGTACATTATCGGGATATGTGAACATAATAAGACTATTACCATTATTGACTATATAGTGTCCCACAGAAACTGTTATACCTCTTGGAGCTAATAAGGCATGTTCACTATAATAGAAAGCTCAATATAATGAGAATACTGTGAGAATGTTTTGGAAAAATAGTAATTTATACAAAAATATGATAAAGGAAAAAAATCCTTGTAATTATTACTTTCACTCTCATAAGCTTTGACAATCAAGCCAATCACTTTTTGAACAGCTCTCAACTTGTAATTGCTCCAAAATATCTCGTAGTAGGAAACTAAGCAACAAATTTCGGGAGCGATAACAAATTCGCCAAACGCGACCAAAATTTAAATTTACATGATATTAATTTAATGCTAACAACGTTGTTATATGGCTTATGTTATATTTAGATTTATGGGGAATATAAGTTAATTTGGCACTTCAAAATTATTGTACATGTTTCCACTGTGAAAAATGCCAAATTTCAATGTAGGATTTAATGTCAAATCATTGCTTTTTGGACTTCATGATTCTTTTACTATGTAAAATGTAATTGAATTATGTAGAATAAGTCACGTTCTGGAAACATCAGATATTAAATTTTGAATTTTCATTTAAAAAAAAATAATGTATATAAAAATATTTTAATTTGAATGTGATTTACCTCTTTTTCTAGCACATTCCAACAATCCTCATAATCTCTAACTTCTCCTGCAATAAAAGGTACAATTACATATGGAATCTGATGAATTTTTCCAAAGTTTCTTTTTCCTCTTCTTATCCGAAGTATATGTCTCCACTTTACTTTATCATACATACAAATTCCATAGCGTTTAGTTTTACTTGTATCATAATAATTATTAGAATAAAAATATGTATCTTACTATGTCTCTCTATATTAAGAAAAGTAGCTGACGCCATCGCCGCTGTTTGACAAATTTATTTTTTCTCTATTGACGAAAATATCGCCAGATTGATAAAAATGACGCTAATTCAAAGAATATGACGACTAATTGATGACAATTTAATATAGTGAAAAAAAAATAGGAATTTTCTATAAGAATAACCTATTTCTCTATCAATAACGCTTGACGAATTCTGGCTGAATATCGCCAACTTGGGGACTTTTTTTTAAATATTACCAAATTGACGAAAATATCGCCAAATTGCTAAATGTGTTGCCAAATTGATAAAAATGATTCCAAATCAATGAAAATGATGACTAATTGATAAAACTTCACTATCTTGGAAAGAACATGAAAATCGACTGTAAAACTAATTCATTTCTTCGTTTGTCAGCAATGCTTGACGGAAAATTTAGATGAATGTTGCCAAATTGGCGACTTTTCAAATTTTGCCAAATTGACTAAAATGTCGTCAAATTGATAAAAATGTCGTAAATAATGCTGCAAATTTTTAATTACGTCACATGTCGGGTATACCTTCTAGTATATAAGAAATGGTCGTCTCTCAATTTGTTTGTAAAATTTGACAGTACATTTTGCAAACTTGTTAAATAATCTAGCGAAATATCGTCAACTTGGCGATATTTAGCTTCAGATTGACGGAAATAGCGTCAATGGCGTCAAAAAAGAGTATTCATAATGAAAAGTAAAGAGTTCCATAATGATTTTTTTACTTCTACTAATTATATAATTTACAGATATGTTGATGATCTGATTTGTTTAGTATTTACTGACAACTATGCCATAGATATAGATTTCTATCCGGACAATTTGGAATTAATTCCTAATTCTCTATTAGTAATAGTGCTGCTTTTTCGGATTTAAATCTAATTATTGAACCTACTAATGGGATAGTTACTAATTTATATGATAAAAAAGAATATTTTTATTTTAATATTAATAAAATATTACCATTTGCTTCCTGTAACTCGACTCAATTGTTTAGAAATATTATACTAAATAAACTTTTAAGAATTTTTAGCTATATATATATATATATATATATATATATATATATATATATATATATATATATATATATATATATATATATATATATATGCTGGTCATCAAAAAGACCTCGATAGGAAATACAAATGATTAGAATTTTAGCTCCTATGAAAATCATGTGCGCCTAACTCTTGCATTATGCATCGCCATACCGATCCTTCCCCTGGCGTTATGGTTTGGGGTGACATTGGATTATACTTCCGCACCTCCCTAATACGCATTGCTGGTACACTCAACAGCCACCCCTACATTTCTGAAGTTTTGGAGCCTGTTGTCTTACCTTATCTTCAAGGCTTGTCTGCGGCCAAATTTCAACAGGACAATGCGAGACCACACATGACACATATCGTTCAGCATTTCTTCAGTGCCCACTAAGTTCCACTGCTCCCTTGGACCGCTTAAATTACTTGTACCTCCATGGTTTTAAGTTTATAAATAAAATAAATTATTATAGTATTGTGATGAATGAAAGGAATGGGAAAAAGTTTTGAATGAAATGCTGCTTTTATATTGAGAGCTAGTCAATTTATATTTCAATGCCATCATTTGAAAAAAGTTCATTTTTTTTCGATGAAGATTTAAGTTTTCAAATATAATAAATTAATGCAGTATTGGGATAATTTTAAAATATTACCGAGGAATATATCGCATTTTAGAGATGTTTAAATAAAATTGCATTGAAGTTGGAAAGTGTTCCATAATCAATGCTTTATGCATGATTGATCTTTCTTGTATTGTCATGCTCCAGACTTGACTTTCTCTCATCCCTCGAAATGTTATTCATAATTATTGCAGTTTTTTAATTGTTCCTTCCGTTTTAATTAATGAAAATTATGCTTGTAAATTATTATATCCTTAAATAATATGCCGTAAAGTATGCACCAGTAATGCTTATAATGCCAATCGCTTTCATGGAGTAGTACTTTGAGTTTTAAGGAGAAAACCTAATTTTTAATACTTTCCAACGTAGTTGAAAAGTATTTATGACTTTGGTCATTCTGTCTGTCTGTCCGTCCGTTCGCAAGAGAACTGCCGTAAAAATGACTGTATGAAATAGAAATTTTAGTATGTTGTTAAGACGGTCTGTTGTACATATAGGACTGTAAATGAATAATATCACCCATTTAATTTTAGATGGAACCCGGGTTGTAAAAGTGAAATACATTGAATTCTATGGGACAAATTGCTTCAGAAATTTGAGGATATATTCAAATTATCCCAAAAACGATATAAAAAGGATTTCAGTGAAATATGTTCGGTATTTTTTTAAATAAAAATTAAAATAATAATTACACCCAAATAATATGAAGAGATCACATGACCCACTTCAAAATAAAATATGACGTCCGTTTTTCTCCCCAGAGTAGTAATCTTGATTTTTAAAGTTCATTTAAATTTATATTTAGTGTTGCATCCGTCCTATACCCGCTTTATTTTTGCGTATTTTCTGTGCATCTATATTCTGCGTCAATGCAATTGCAATATTGTTGAGTTTAAATGATTATCAAACATTGATTATTTCTCCAACGAAGCCCAATTTTAACGTATGCAGAACCCAAACAAATCAAACTGTAAGATGAGTTGTATAAGAAGGGTGGAATTTTTTAACGCAAAATTATTTAGCTCTGGAGTCTGGAATAAAAGTGATATGAATGAAATATTCATTGATTTTACATAAGAGAAGCATACGATTTTATAGCATTGCTTTTTTCGATGAAGTTAAGCACGGAGTTAGAAAGAACTTTTACCTTCATGGTTTAAAGTTTTTAAATAAAATAAATTATTGTAGTACTATGATAATTTAAGAAATATCACCTCACCTCTGAATGTATCGCATTTTAGAGATGTTTAAATAAAATTGCATTGGAGCATGATTCATCTTTATGCATGATTGATCTTTCATGTTTATAATGTTTTATTTATAATGTTTTATTTTTAATGTCCTCTTTATCATCTTCACAGGCTTGAAGTATCGTCACTATTGATATCAAATAATAACTTTAGACCATCATTTACATTTTTGCATTACAGAGCTTTTCAATAAATAATCAATCACTGGTATATATAATATAAGTAAATAAAAATTCTTCAATTATATATATATATATATATATATATATATATATATATATATATATATGTATGTATATATATGTATATATATATGTATATATGTATATATGTATATATATATATATATATATATATATATATATATATATATATATATGTATATATGTATATATATTTATATATATATATATATATATATATATATATATATAAGATTCATATGAAAAAGAGAGGGGAAATGACCAAATGCAAGGCATAAAATGGTAGAGGGGGATGGCGACCCCTCTTTCCCGTTTAAAAGACTGCTTTTATGCCCGGGCAACACTCACGGTACCAATGCCATGCAGAAGCCATACTTCCGTAAATGTGTCAAATCAAAAACACTCGAAAAAGTGCAAAGAAAACAAATAGGAATCGACCAGGATCGCAAGGGAAAGAATGGAAATGCAGCAAATGCCCCTGTCGGTAACGATGGAGTGCATCATATATAACAGAAGTCCACGCATGCGCTATTCGTTATTTTCACTTTCATCGTTCTATACCTCTGCCATATCCTTTAAGTAAGCATTTTCTCCCTTTTTTGTATTAAATAGGGAATTATAATAACATTTCAGGAAGCCAATTGGATAATTCCGTTTTATTGCCTCCTTCATAATATTCCTATTATGCATGATGCAATCAGACTTGAAAGTATTAATGTGTTGATTTCTATTGAGGTGACCAATGACGACATTTCTGAAAATGTTTTTGGTCAAATTGGACCTCCAATCAATAATGCGGTTGATTTTTATATTGAAACTGTTTCTCTTGTCATATAAGACGGTATAAGTACCATATCTACTGTCATGTTTTAGTGTGATATCTAGAAAATCAACACTATCTTCCTCCTTACTTATATTCTCAATCAATTCCAGTTCTTTTGGATAAAAAGTAAAATCAAATTGGGGTGTATTCTTATATTGCCCAATATGGACATCGTCAACGAAACGAAAATATGGCATTTCATGTAATATATGAGTGCCATTTTCAAATTTACACAAGTATAGATCGGCGAGCAGAGATGAACATCCCCCTCCCATCGGAATACCCTTAACCTGTTTAAAATAGTTGGTGCCATCAAATAAGATGTTTTCAAACAACACAATGCGAATCAAGTCCTCGTATTTTCTGAATGTAATATGCTCTTTTAAGTCATATATTTCATGTAGTTCCTTCAAAATTTCATATAGATTTTCCAGATTGATGTTGTTGAATAAATCACGGAAATCGTAACTTTTGAAACGTATATCCCTGCTATAAAATGGAAGTCGGTTGATGACATCGTAACTATTATTTATCATTACTGTTCCTTGTTTCTTGAGTATAATCATAACTTTTTTAAGTATAGTTAAAAGTTTTTCATTTGCAATTGTTAAATAGGATCCACATCCCACTGTTACCGGCCGGAACTTGACTGGATTTTTATGAAGTTTTGGTATGAGTACCAAATATGGAAAGTTAACTGCTTTAAGTTCGATACCAATGCTTTGATACAGAGTTTTAATTTTATTTACCAGACATGTTCCATTTTGTTGTAAAGGGGAGTACATTTGTTTATCAAGATAACTATTTTTTAAAGTATCAACGTAGTATTTTCTGCATGTGAAAGCGTAATTTGATACAACTTTATCCGTATAAGTTATAACATATTTATCTTCATATTTATTGACTGCATTTTGAAGAGAAGGATAATACTTTGCACTTTTTCGAGTGTTTTTGATTTGACACATTTACGGAAGTATGGCTTCTGCATGGCATTGGTACCGTGAGTGTTGCCCGGGCATAAAAGCAGTCTTTTAAACGGGAAAGAGGGGTCGCCATCCCCCTCTACCATTTTATGCCTTGCATTTGGTCATTTCCCCTCTCTTTTTCATATGAATCTTGTATGTTACTTTAGGAGAATGTGCTGCATTGCGCCAACTTCTGGAGAAAAATTGGATAACTGTGAAATAATTTTATTTTAATATGTTTACTATGCTATATATATATATATATATATATATATATATATATATATATATATATATATACGTATATATATATATATATATATATATATATATATATATATATATATATATATGTATATATGTATATATGTATATACATATATATAGATATATTTTCATATATATATATATATATATATAGGGTAATGTTTAACTGATCACTCAAAAATGCTGTTTTTAAGTTGTGTCGAACTGAAACAAATGTGCAACTTATGCTACTGTCGTAATTTTGTTTTTAATAGTAAAATTTCAAGTGCTTACCGCATTTACATAGCTGCCCCAAGAAACAATTATATAACGCTGTTGTAGCAGGCCTTCTTTCACGTTTAATGCCGTTAGATTTTCCAATTAAAGTCACGCAGAAGCAAAGAACCACAGCTACTTCTATGGCACGCATAGTTAAAACAGAGTTTTACTGTCTAATCTGTTGCGCTTAGTTAAAAATTTTGTCTCCGAGCGTTGTCTTCTAACGAATGTCTCTTACCATTGGTCTGCATTTATATATGCTCACAATTGTTCACGCACTTCCTCTCTGGCTGAATAACATATTACGTGCTGTTATTAGAACTTATGCAAATGTTTAATTTAGATTTATTTGCTATAAAATGTGAGGAATGACAAAAATTCCTGATTTATGAAAAGCTTTTGTGAAACCAGTGCAGGAAAGTTGTGACACACATTTTCTAGTGTTACCCGCCCCCCCTTGATTGGAAAATTCCGTGTTTTGATGTATGCGGTGCGGCCATGGAAGTAAAATACAAGCTCTGAATAACAACTTTTAAATATCAATAACAAAAGAGATCAATCATACATAAGGCATTCATTACGAAACACTTCCCATCTGAAATATAATTTTATTTAAACATCTCTCAAGAGTGATACATTCAGAGTTGTTGTATTTTAAAATATCACAGTACTATAGTAATTTATAACAGTTGAAAATATAGTAATTTATTGCAGTTGATACTTCATCGAAAAAGACAATGCTAGTTATTCAAATTACGTCATCGACATATGACTCGCCTGCCTCTCTATGTAAAATAAATTAATATTTCATTCATATCACATACATTCCAGACTCCTGAGCTAAATTTTGTTTGTTTGAAATTCAACAATTCTTATATAAATCACCTTACACTCGCTTGATTAGTTTACACTCTGCATACGTTAAAATTAGGCTTAGTTGCAGAAATAATGAAAGTTTAGGGATCATTTGAAAAAAATATAGTAATTGCGTTGGCAAGAACTTAGGTACACAGATAATACGCAAAAATAAAGCAGTTCTATGACGGATGTAAAACGATCTTTAAATATCACAATCTTTACAAAGCGGAAAACATGTATGCAGTATTTTATTTTCCAATGTGTCACGCAATCTTTTCATATATCGTAGGTGTATTTATTATTTGAATTTTTCTTTAAAACTACTCAACATATTATTATGAAAATTTGTATGTACATTTTGTGTCATAATTTGATTATTTTATGCAACAGATGCAGCACTAAATATAAATTTAAAAGAACTTTAAAAATCACGATTTTTACATTGGGAAAAAATATGAATGCCATATTTTATTTTGAAGTGGGCCACATGATATGGGTCGAAATATAATATGGGTCGAAAATAATATAATATGGGTCGAAAGCCCAGGCTGACCGACTCATCCTATAATATGGGTGTAATTACTATTTTAATTTTTATTCAAAAAACTACCGAACATATTTTACTCAATTCTTGTTATATATTTCAAGGGATAATTTAAATATTTCATAAAATTTTCGAAGCAATTTTAACTTTGCTTTGAAAATGCTGGAAATATTAAGTCCCATAGGGTTAAAGGTATATCATTTTCTTAAACCGGATTGAATCTAAAATTAATTGGGTGATATTAATTTTCATTGCCGTATGTCCTACAGATCGTGCTAGGGATGCCGAAGCACCCGTGCCTCAACTCAACCTACACACATCATAATTTTCAGGAGAGTGAGCTGGCACACACAGAAAAAAATCCAGCCCCATCTCTTTAGACAAGTTCAAAAGCCGAACCACCAAAAGAGGGAAGCGTCAGATCAAGTGATCCAATACGACACTCCCCTCGACCGGAAACAAGATTAGTCAATTGCTGAAAGAATGCGCTCTGACTAGCTCGTAGTCGAAAGCATTCACGAAAAGGCGGGAATGAAAAACGTGTACTTTGAATAACAGCGCACCTACAGTTAAATTTAGAAAGTGAGGCAAATTACTTATTAATGGCAGTAAAAATGAAAACAATTTTTGAATAAAGTAATTTAGAATAACTAAAAATAAAAATTAAAATAATTAAAATAAAAATATTTAATGATTTATAAAAAAAATGTTAAATTTTGAATGAGTAAAAGTGTTGTGATTCAACACTTTGAAACTGCTGTGTCACAACAGTTTCAAAGACTGAAAATTCTGCTGTCTCTGCGACTGGGTCCTGACAAAAGAGGGATCTCTAAATGGCATTTTTCATACAACAAATACTTTTATACTATACTAGCAGCACACCCTTTCTTCGTATGGAGTATATAATAGAAAGAAACTTATAATTCACAATCATGGGCAAATTCTGTTAAAATATTAAATTTATTGCTCCTAAAGATAAGTTTAAGAATATCTGTTCTCACTATGAAAAATTATCTTCACGGACAGATCTGAAGAATAAAACATCCTGGCCCCTTTTGTAAGCAAATTTACAAAAAAAAAGGAATTGAATCAATATATGCAAAATGAAAGCATTAAAATTGTATAGGACCCGTACTACTTATATACGCGAATATTAGAAGATATAACCTGTATTAGTAAACAAGAAGATTACCCGTATTACAATATGAGGCTCAAAAATATTTGCCAAAATAAAAGAGATGATGTAATAAATTGAAAATATCAATAATCCCCGTTCTCTTTATACCAGAAGGTCGTAATTGTGTGATTCAAATATATGCCAATATATATCAAAACATATGACAATATACCTGTACTACTTATATTCTCGTACATTAGAAGATATACCTGTGTATTTGTAGAAGATTACTCGTACAACGTGCAATATATGAGTTTAAACAATTTTTGCGATAATAAAACAATGGCATAATAACTTAAAAATATCAATAAATCCTGAATCAATAATCCCCGAAAATATCAATAATAATAACGTTTAAACCTGAAGGCCGTAATTGATATTACCCAGCCAAAAATTCTATAAGAAAAATCAAATCGTTCTTTTCTAAAATATATTTTTATATCCATTTATTTATTATTAAAATCGAAACAATAATAATTAAAATTAACAGACAGATTTTATTTAATTGCGTTTCTGAGCAACTTGATATAAGATAGAATCTTCCTCATAAACTGCGAAATTAAATAGCCATTTTGATTTCTTTATCCTTTTTATTGTTCAGTAAAAGCTTGTGAAATATAAACCATGGAGATAGATTTCCCATTTAAATCATGTTTCAAACAATTCATGTTTTCAGAAAGTGACTAATTGGCTCAAAAAATTCCCATCAAACTCAGAGATAAAGTTTTAATTCACTTTCAAACGATTTTCAAGCTTTTCGTTTGGATAAACTACGGAGTTTGAGAGTAGAACTCCTTGGAAAAAGTTTCGTTTTTCATTAATATCTCAACAACCCCTGGTCTTAGATACTCGAAACTTGGGTTAAATTTATGGAGAGCTGTTTCAAGGCTATCCACAAAATTTCATCAAATTCGCTTCAGCAGTTCTGCCATGATGATGAGACAAACGAAATTTTTGTTTTTTTACTAATATCTCGAGAACAACTGATCGTAGAAACTCCAAACATAGACAAAATTTTAAGTGGGACTATTTCCAGGCTACCCACAAAATTTCATCAAATTCGGTTCAGCCGTTCTCCCTTGGTGACGGGAAAAACAGACAGACAGACAGACAGACAAATTTTTAATTTTGTTTATATGGATTTCATTAAGAACTGAAACTAAGCTTTTAAAATGTATGAAGTACTAACTTTTAAATTTCATTAAAACAACTCTGAGAGTTCTTATAAAAGTAAATCTGCTGTGGGGGTCGCCTTTTTATAAACAAATCCTGATGAATGTTATCAAGTTCAAATTATCTATGCAGTCGAATTACCAAGTTTTACTGTATTAGAAATTGAGATTATATCGTAACAAAGACTACATATTTTTACAATACTTCCTCATACTATATAGTTTTTCACGAAATTTTTCGATTTCGAGATTTTGATGTCAATATATGTTTCAGGACCTCTTGAACGTGGTTTGACTATTTTTAGAGCGATGTTTGTCTGATTGTCTGTATGTGGTCGATCTATTGTTTACATGTTAGCTGCCACAAATTTTTAAGGATTTTCAAGAAATTGAATATCTGACTTTATTAATGAAAAATTTAGAACTACGCAGAATTTTTTTAATTTGATCAAAAAATTATTGGACATAATTATCCATTAAAGGGTTTAGTTCTGGCTAATAATTGCGAAACTTAGCAGTTTCAATCATTGCAGTCTAAAAAAGCCGCGATACAATTTTTGTATTCTTTAAGTCATTACCCTCCCCCCCCCTCGGGGAGGACAAGTTATTCCTCCAAGGGAGTTAAACTTGGTATCAATTGGACGATTTTTTTCAAGCCATTTAAAATGAAGAATAACATGTTATAATAGGGATAATTTGGACCAACGGTACAGATTTTTCAAAACTTTATTTGCAGAATTGGAAAATTTGTAAAGACAAAAAGCACAAGTTATTTAAAAAAGATTACTGGTATAAGAGAGTTGAGTTTATAAAGAGTCTTGCTGCCCCAACTGGGAATCGAATTCAGGATCTTCGAACTGGCCAGCCGACGCTCTACCGTTGAGCTACTGGGACGATATTGAAAGCTCTTATTGTCAAAGCTGTCTTTGCATTTTCTACCCTCTAATGTCAGATTGGCGGGCAATTAACAATCTGACTGGCCACCTCCTGCTATATTTACCTCAGGTTAGCCTCCTGATACTACTATTTTTACTCATAGTAGTATTCAGTGTGGTTTTTATCCTCTCAATTCGACGGTCAATCTTCCAGAGTCAACTGAATCTGTACTAGTCATACTAGGGTCGTATTCAGACCTCCGACATCCTTCCACTAACCTGAAAGGTTGATTTGTTTGGGCGTTATTGTAAAGACCCTTGCTGCCCCAACCGGGTATCGAACCCTGGATCTCCAAACTGGCCAGCCGCCGCTAAACAGTTGAGCTACTGGGACAGCATTGAAAGCTCTTATTGTGGAAGTGGAATCTGCAAGTTGAGTTACACTGAATTTCGTTTGCGAATGATTTCAATTTCATGTGAACTTGTAGAGCAAGAACATATGCGTTTTTTATTTATGATTCTTCATAATTGTCAATAGTGAACGAAACTCGGCACTTACGAAACATTTCATCTTTAATAGATGAAAATGTTTTGCAAGGTGCCGAGTTTAATCTCTCTACGTACTCTGGGAAGCAAAAACGAGTTCAATTTCCATATCATTACATTAGGTCGTTTAGGTATGTCGTGGTTATGTTTTTGCCTTTTTTTCATATCTTCGGATAAAATATTCTCCTAGTTTTAATGCCTCGATTTATGTGTAATATTACATATAATAAATTACGTCAAAAATTTAAAACTAAATAAAAATAAACATCTCCATATAAAGTAGCTGACGAAGCTGTAATGAATGTACAGAAATTTTACAATATTTGTAGGGATACATGACTATCGAATTCCAGATAGTCTCAAACTGGCTCTTTTAGAGAAAATATGGTTCAGACTTTTACGTGCACTTTAATTCCCACGCTATAAATATATTGTAGCAAACGCTCATAAGACAGTAATAAATTCAGGGCCTTAATAGTGCCCCTAATCAAAATTTAATTCCATGGAGATAAAAGTAAGAAGTTAAAACTTTACGTTAAGTAATCACCAATATCGTTTGAGACAATGATTCAGGTGGCGCTGGGATAAGTAGCCCTGCATTGTATGCTTTTCTATGGTGAAAGGCCTAAAATATTTATTTAAACTGCCAATTTTGTAAAAATAAATTATTAACGGAATGCAAAGTAGAACTAAAATAATAAAAAATATTTTTACGCATTCAAAGTTGTTTTATCTTTCATTTTATTTTTATCTCCATATATTCTGTATCCTATATCTATCCTACAGCTATGAAAAAATACTGGTTAATTATACTAATGATAAGGGAAATTTTAATTTAAAAATAATTAAAAATACATATACTAAATACTACGCATTTTTGTTGTATCAAGTAGCAGTAACAACCACTTTACTACTAGCGAGAGCTATATATAATTCTCAAAGCATTATAGCATTTGTAAACGTTTCATCCATAGGAGTTTTATCTCATTCTTTCTAACTCCATGGTTAATTCCACCACCTCATTCATATTTGAATATTGCTTACACATTTTTATAACGATTTTATTGCAAAAATTAACAAACTTCAATTAATTTAAATTTTTTGTGGCAACAATCCATTTTATAAAAGCTATATTATCGTTTGCTGTAGTTAAATTTTTGTCTATTTTAAAAATGATACATGTAAATATGATTTGGAATGTAGGCTACGTTTATGCTGTTTTTGAAGAGAAATACTCTTATTTTATAATCAATAAAAGCTGTGAAATCCATGAAATTCGCCCTTCTAAATGCAAAATTAGTAATATTATTAATAATAAAGGGGGAAATATCAAGTATTGCTTTCAACAGGAAAAAGAACAATGAATCAAAATCTAATGAACGTAAGTACATTTACTATTATTTCAAGACTGCAATATATACGACTTTATACTTGTATTATATTCAGCATACTCTGAAAATTCAAATTACATTGAATGTTTCAGTGTATAAGAGTTTTTATCATACTAATGTTTTCAAGAACTTACACAACTTTCTTGTGTTAAGCATTCATATGATAGTTGGATGACTACAATTGTTTTGATGGCATTATAGTCGACCTTCAAAGGCCAAAAAGGGTCTGATGAAGGAGGCTTATAGCGTCCTCAAAACTATTGTAGTTACCTAACTGACATGACTTCTTTATGCAAAGAAATTGTGTTAAGTTCTTGCCTTACAACAGAACTTTGTTTTAGTGTTACAGTAATGTTTAAAAATGAAAAAAATATAGATTTTAATAATAGTTTATGACACATAATTTAATAACAGTTATATTTTAGTTCCTTTTATTTCCAATATTTATTTATCGATTTTTGTTATAAAAATGTAAATTTTCCGTGATTCCAAAATTTGTGAAGTATGTTTACCAGCATTCTAAAACTGCTGTAACTGTAAGCATGCAAGCAATATATGCCAAAAATAATAGTTTATAAATTAAACTGATATCTTTCTAGAACACGTAGTAAAAAATGCGCTATTTTATTAAAATATAAACTTAATTTGCAATGTACAAGTTATACAATTGAATATATTCTAGAATATAAGTTTCGATTACGATAATGAAAATTCAAAGTTTAAAAAATAAAATCCATCATCAAACATTTGGCATAATTAAAAAACGCATGCGATTGATTGAAGAAAATTAAGTAGAATTAATGATATATACAAATGTAAATGTTAAATACAAAATGCATTTTCTGAAAACCATCCTTAAACTCAGCATTTTTGCTTCATTTTCTTATGTTAGGATATTTTTATGTTGATTAATTTTAATATTTCACAAAATACTATAAACAAAATTTAGTATAAGTCGCTATGATTATGTTTAGTTCAGAAGAAATCAGTTTTATATAGTAGAAATCCACTTTTATTGAGAATGAATACAAGTTTAAAATGCATTTACATGCTTCTGTTTGAATGATTCATCCGCTGAGAATCATCGAATGTGAAGGAAAAGTCAGAATCTAATTTCTTTTAGTCCTTTTCGATAAATGCACTGTTTACATTTTTTACTTCCAGTGATTCATCCAAACGGACGGATTATTCGAAGTGAACAGTATAAACCAGCCTTATGACAATCGCCTGCCACTCTTTGGTCCTGAGATGAAATTCTATTATCCACATGTGAAATCATCTATTGACAAATAGATGATTTTGCATTCTAGCTACATTTATGACCTCGACATGTATCTATACAAACTAATTTTTATTTAGTTTGTATAGATATAAGTTATTGTTTAACATATATTACTAGAAGGTATACGCGGCATACGATGGAATAAAAAATTTGTAAATCATTACCTCCCATTTGGAGTCAATTTTATCAATTTGGCGACGGATTTGAAATTGCTGTAGAATGTTCCTGCTTAATTTGTAGACTATATACTTCGGCCTTTCCTTTTAAAATTTTTTCCAAATATTCTTGACTTTGACGTGCTCGCCATCTTTTCACATTCTCTCTTTGTTTAACCGACGTTTCTTTTCTTTTCTATCCTCTTCATTTTTCATTGGCCAATACGTTTGTGACACAAAATTTATTTTGAATATCAAAAGTTTTTTTGTTGCTCATTCTTTTTAAATATAAATTTAAATCTGCTGACACTATTTTAAGGAAAAAATTAAGAAAAGAAAAGAAAACGAACCACGTTCAAGCAAAAATTTAATTAGCTAAGAAGAACACTTCGGTTTTTAATAAGAACACTGAATTCAAGCAGCAGTGAGCGTGGAAAGTCAATGGGTGTTCGGAAAATTTTTGTGTTCACGTGGAAGATTATGAAAATGCTGATGGGCTGGGTTAGTATCTAAATTGAAATGCTTACAAGTAATTGAAATACGCTTAGCAACATTTTGTAGCAGCGTTACCCGGAGACAGATAGCTAAACAGACAGATAAATCAAGGTGTTTATATTATTAATTTTAGATAGATCTAAACATATGAGTAGAAGTATGATTAGTATGTAGAAGTATGATTAGTATAAACAAACTCCATGTAGAGGTACAATCAGGTGTACATTGATTGATTGATTGATTGATTGATACCCTATGCGGTTATTATGGACGAGAGAAGCGAAATCAATTCTCCATACGACCCCTCCTGGATTCATTAATTCTGATGATTAAAGGAGCATCGAAAAGTTATGAGAAAATGGTGCAAGTGAAGAAGTTTGGAAATTTATTTCGTCCAAAATTTGAACTTTTAATATCCACATTTTTCTTTGGTTTGACTAAAGGAAATATTAGCAACATTTTTGTGAATTAACTTTTCTTCAATAGAAAGGCAATATAAAAAGTTTATTTTAATGTTTACAAAAATATGGTATAGCATTTAAGTTAGTATTTAATAACTTACTACCTCATTTAAAGCATTTTTGCAAGTAGAACTATGAGTCTACAACCAGCGAGTCAAAACATCTTCCATTGTTCACTTTTTGTGGAACACAACATGTGGTCCGATATACAGAATAAGGTATGGTGCTGTGTACGACATAAAGTGTGTGCTACTATCGATGTTACACTCTTAATAGTAAAATGCATAACTGCTTACTACCCCATAGTATAATTATATGCACCTGGTGTATCATTTTCTCGTTGTCTAATTTCGCCAGTCTTTCTAATTAAACTTATGCAAAAACACACTACAGCTACTACAATGGTGCGCATATTGAAATGTCGAATAATTCGATGATTTTATACAGCAATTGCAGCAATATTATCAAGCCACTATTAAGTGGCTTGATAATATTGTACTGTATTTATACATATACCTGGTATTATTCGTGCATAACCATGCACTTCCTCAATGACTGAATAAGACAATACTTGCTGCTATGAGAACAGGTACAAATGTTTAACATAGATAGATATGCTTGTTATGGTGAATAACGAACATCCATGAATAGTAGGCGGATTTTTTCGAATTCTCTTGCAGGAAAGTTAATTTGCCTAAGTTAATTTCGATGTTAAACCTTTTGGTTTGAAAATTTAAGTTTTATCAATGAAACCACGAAATAAGTGTAATAGAATTTTCTCTGTTTCTTTTCAAAACAATTTGATATAATAGAAGAGATAGATGAACACTTGATGCAATAGGGGAAATGAACCTGTGATCTTCGTATCCTGACATTATAAATTCAATATTTTATTCTCATCATCGAACCCAGAGAAGCACATTTATATACACCTGCAAAATATAATAATCTGATGTGGGCAGCACATGACTTTCCCTGAAAGATTCAAATGCATTTTCTCCTTATTTCTCTTGCCAGGGTTTGGTAAGATTCTTGATAAGTTGATTACTAGATGCAACGTATACCACTCCGAATAAAATCATTTAATTCCCGATAATCAATCTGGATTTAGAAGAGGTATCAGTACCTTGGATGTGCCCTAAAAAGCATGCTGGAATTTATTAACCTCCAAAGGAGCAATCAAAGACTCTTCTTCTTCGACCCAGACCGTCCGACCTACCAGAAAGGTGTAAGGTATCTGTTTGGACGGCCGGGAAGTGCCACCCAATTTAGACCGGAACCCAGTGGGGGAGGCATCCACAGGGACCGTACCCTCCTTCCCCTACCACCAACCTCTCGGAAGGACTTACGGACCCACATGTTTAACGTGATCGTACTCCGCGTGAACACGGCGACAGTTTTGGGCAGCGGCGGGAATCGAACCCGGGACTACCGAGTGCAACCTCCGCGCGCTAACCACAGGGCTACCGCGCCCAATCAAAGACTCTGCAGGGCCATCTCGCTTGATATTAAAAGAACATTTAATAGAGTGATATGGAGCTGCGCTATTAAACTATTAAAATACTATAGAGTGCCACTAAGCATTATCATACTGGTACAAGATTTTCTTAGAGATTGCAAGGTGTACATGGAAGGAAAGAATACTTTCATAAATTATAATGTTGGTATCTCACAAGGATCAAGTTCAGCACCTATATTTTGGCTATTAGTAGTCAATAAGATCCTAGAGATAGGATTTGGTATTGACAACTTTATAATACAAGCCTTCGCTGACGATATCATCACAATGGTAGGAGTTACAGATTTCTATTGAGTAGATATTATTGGTACTTTTTAGTTAATATTATCAAGAATACTGAAAACTGGGTTACTGAATATGGCTTGACCATCAGTTATGATAAAACATGCTTTACAATGATCCAAGTAAAGATTCCATCAGCCTTCGCTGTGATATTATTACAATGGTAGGAGTTACAGATTCCTATAGACTAGATATTATGGGTTACAGATTCCTATAGACAAGATATTATTGGTTACAGATTCCTATAGACTAGATATTATTGGTTACAGATTCCTATAGACTAGATATTATTGGTTACAGATTCCTATAGACTAGATATTATTGGTTACAGATTCCTATAGACTAGATATTATTGGTTACAGATTCCTATAGACTAGATATTATTGGTTACAGATTCCTATAGACAAGATATTATTGGTTACAGATTCCTATAGACTAGATATTATTGGTTACAGATTCCTATAGACTAGATATTATTGGTTACAGATTCCTATAGACTAGATATTATTGGTTACAGATTCCTATAGACTAGATATTATTGGTTACAGATTCCTATAGACTAGATATTATTGGTTACAGATTCCTATAGACAAGATATTATTGGTTACAGATTCCTATAGACTAGATATTATTGGTTACAGATTCCTATAGACTAGATATTATTGGTTACAGATTCCTATAGACTAGATATTATTGGTTACAGATTCCTATAGACTAGATATTATTGGTTACAGATTCCTATAGACTAGATATTATTGGTTACAGATTCCTATAGACTAGATATTATTGGTTACAGATTCCTATAGACAAGATATTATTGGTTACAGATTCCTATAGACTAGATATTATTGGTTACAGATTCCTATAGACTAGATATTATTGGTTACAGATTCCTATAGACTAGATATTATTGGTTACAGATTCCTATAGACTAGATATTATTGGTTACAGATTCCTATAGACTAGATATTATTGGTTACAGATTCCTATAGACTAGATATTATTGGTTACAGATTCCTATAGACTAGATATTATTGGTACTAATATTATCAAGAATACTGAAAGCTGGGCTATTGAATATGGCTTGACCATCAGTTATGAAGAAACGTACTTTACAATGATCCAAGTAAAGGAAAAGATCACGAATATATCCTGCATCAAATTGGGGGTGGGAGAAGAATTAAATACGTTAAATCCCTAAAATACCCAGGGGTTCTAATTGATGTAAATCTTACGTTTACACCACACTTAAGAGAGGTTAAAGAAAAAGTGGGCAATTTCCATCATGGATTGTCCAGGTTCACCAGAGCTACTTGGAGTCTGGAAACCTATGTTAAAAAAAGAATATATCAAGGAGCCACCGAGAAGCTAATTAGATATGGCTCACCAATCTGGTTCAAAGACCAAATCAGAATGAAAACGCAACTTAACATTTTAACTACGGCGGTACAATAGTTGTACTACTGAAAATCTCTTCTTCTAGAGCGGCGCTGGTTCAACTGCTGTACCAGTTTTTTTCACCCCATTTTTCTGGGAAAGGAAGGGGACGCCTATTGCACCTGCCTGTAGCCACTAATTCAAGTTTTTCTGACCGAGGGTAAACGTGTTACTAACAAAAGACTAATTCCTTGAAGGTATTTATTACATTGAGGAATCACGACTTACTATACGTCGTGCCCTGCATCAGGTATGTTGGTCAAATATGAACTAGAAACCGGTTTTTCTCATGGTCATTGCGTCTCTACTACAGCATGTGGCTATATGTCTTCAGTGTACGGACAGTAGGTAGAAATCATTGTTCAAACCGAACCGCTTTTTGCACGATCCTCAATGTGTGCCCTCCCTTAATGGACTGTCCAGCCTCAAGCCTCCGAACTGCACGACAGCGTTGAGTATCTTCATTTACATGTTTTTTGTGCCATAACAAGTTTCATCTAATAAAATACCGCCAGCTCTCTGTGATATTTTGTATCGCGTATTAGGAGGCAGTGCATAGATTTTTAATACAAATAATATTTTTCAAATAAATAGCTTATCATATTTGGAAGCAATTTTTATAATCTAATTAGCGAGGACATAAGTAATTAAAAGACGCAGAAAATCGGAATAATTTTTGGACAGTAAATTATCAGTTCAAGCACAAAATATTTTCATAAAATTTTCTCAGAAAATATTTTCAACGCATATTTACAATGTTTTCAACTCTCCGCAGGTAAATATCTGATTCTGCATCCATTTAACACTAGAACACCGGATATTTTGATTTGTTCACTTATTATAAATTATTAATTTGTTCTCTTATTATAAAACCTAGAATAATTTTCTTCTGTGTTTTCAATAAATTTAAGAAAATAAGAAAAGTCATAAAATTTCAGTGGGCTGGGATTAGTCGTTTTGGAGAAATCGTTTCTCGAAGTCGTTATGCGGCCAAAATGACCCCTTCCGTAGTTCTAGTGTTAAATAGAGGTGAGAATATGTGTTCCAGATTTTGATATGGCATTTAAATTATTTCTGACATGCTACATTCATCAAAGTAGAAGTGGGTAAATATTCAGCCCATTCAGGGCAAGCATAGTTGGTTGAGCTGATATTCTGTTTGAGCATAGCTCAGGGTAAATGTTCCGCACATTTACTTAATATTGCAAATTTAATATTAATCTTATCATTTTGATATACATGACAATTGTCAAAATAGTAATTAACTATTATTTGGAAGGAAAAATATCTTATGTGGGCAGCACATGATTTTCCCTCTGCAGACTTATATTCACGTTCTCTTTATTTTTTCAATAATTCGTTATATTGAGTTTAATTACACAAAATAACGTCCATAATTATTTAAAATGACACTGAATTTGAACTTTTAATTCAATTTTCGTTCTCAGTTGGTAACTGGTCTTTTTTTCAACGGTGGCTTAGCGAAAATACGACAAAACAAAAATATCTCGAGAATAGCCCTAGTGTAATGGGATTGGTTTTATTCTTTTCATTGTTAAAATGTACGTATAAAACAGGCATTTAATTGATATATTTGAGCATACGCAGTTTTTTATTCTAACCAACAAGTGACTTATCTACCAAATTGTGCAAAATTTTATTTATTAGTTTTTCATCTAGAGTGGATACAGGTAATTTTTGAGGGTCATTCCGCAAAAAAAGGCTGGTTATTTAATCCAAAATCGTACGAAAAAACTAATCAGCACCAGGGTCACTCACAAGTGACTTACCTACCAAATTTTATGAAATTCAGTCCATTAGTTTTTGAGTTACAGTAGATACATAAATTAACAGACACACACTCAGACGTCAAAATAGTGTTTTTGTGTTCCAGAGGTACCAAAACGTATAGATCCGTCGAAAACTCGAGTTGCGATTTTCGACATGATTCAAATACTTTCTCTATACATTACCATGTACTTCAGGGAGAGTAAAATTCACATGCCTAATACCAAAATTTGAAATTCGTCCAATATTTACTATATTCTACTCTACTTCACGCTTTGTTTTGCAGTTGCACCCAGTAATGTAAATATTCGAAAACTCGTCTCATTACTTTTTCTTATATAATTTCAAGTCTACATAACGACTGAAATTAAATATTTGCATGTACGAAATAATTTGAATGTTTTAGTTACCAATACTCTGAAAATAAATGCAACTTTGTTTACGATGACTCTTGCAGGTATGCATATATATTTTTCAGTTATACTAAATACGGTATATGAACACTGTTGTAATTTGAAATTTTACGATAGAGGGCAGTATAATAAGTTAATTTTTTTAACTTTCTAAACAAATATGACATACCTGTAGCATTTAAATTACTATGCCATAACTTCAAATCTTAAATTGTTTGCTTTTCGTGGGATCATTGGAACTTCATATTATATATATATATTGAAACTTTTTAATCGAAAACTATGCAGAAACTACGGTAAGTACAATAAAACCCTGAAAGTTGAATAAAGAACATATGTAAAAATAGAAATTAAAACAAAAATAAAATAAAACATACGCAACGTGTGATTTGAGAATAAATCTTTTATAAATAAAACAGATACTGAATAGGTATAAAATGCCTCCTCTTTCCTTGTTCTTTATATAAGTTAAGCATTTGAAATCTGTATATCAAGTTGAGGAAGAGTTATAATTTTAGCCTGTAACTACACCCAATAATGAAATTAATATTTAAATTTAAAACAAAAGTTTATATATGTCATAAAGGTACTAAACCCAAGTTTCCGGCATTAACATGGTGTAAGTGTATGAATAGTGTATGAACTGAATGGATTCAAACTGGTAAATCAATAATTGGAACTAGGCCTTTCCTGGCACCCAAAAATTGTGAGAGTATTATGCAAGAAAAATATAATATTATAAAAGTGAAAAGCATTTCCGTAACCATGTACGTTCTCAAGGGCCATATCTAGTTCGGTAATACTGAAATTCTACGTTTCTGTTTGCATAAATATAATCTTTATTACAAAAATTATGCAAATGGCTCGACGTAGACGAAAGTAGATATTTGATCATATATATATATATATATATATATATATATATATATATATATATATATATATATATATATGTATATATATATATATATATATATATATATGTATGTGTGTGTAATATGTATATGTATATATATATACGCATGTATAGGTATATATATATATATATATATATATATATATATATATATATACATATATATACATTATATATATAATATAATATGTATATATATATATATATATATGTGTGTGTATGTGTGTGTATTTGCTTTAAATTTAATCCAGAATTTGGGCAGAGAGGTTTCCTTTCCGTAACACACTTTTAGGAGAATATGTATGGAATATATTTCATTTCTTCGTTCATTTCTTCAACTATTCAACCCATTTTCAAATTTAACTGTATGTTGTTTTGAAATTCTTTCAAAATTTATACGTTTCTCTCGATAACTCAAACGTGATCTATCTTAAGCATTCCATCGAAATGTAAATATTTAAAATCTATACATTTCTACTGCTGGTAATGAATATATTTCCGGTTGTCCCAAGATTTTATGCTTATTGTATTTTTATTATACATTTATTATTTTCAGGAATACAAAATTATAATTCTGAAGACTTATTATACTTATAATACAAAAATTGATAAGGAATGTATCTTTCTAATTTGGAAAAATAACAAATATTCAACGATGCTTTAATATGGCAGATAGATATCTTAGTATTTCAAGCTACCCATTTGTAATTTTAAGTAATAAAAGAAAAAAACAATATTTGGAAATTAGGAATGTGAACATCACTTAAATCTGGAAAAGAAATAAAAATTATTTTTTTTAAATTAGAAATGCGAACATCACTTAAAGCTTCTTGTAATTTTCCAGTTAGCGCTAGCTGACGGTCTATATACTTAATAGTTTCAAGTCATGCCTCTTGATAATGGTTGTTCCTCGTTTGGTTAAAAATTCGAATGTTTTGATCTTTGATGACCCTATATAATAAATTGTTTCATACAGTTAATTTTTAGCAATCTGTTGCTTTTAATATTTTTCAATTACTTAGATATAAAACGCCTTTCAAATTTACTACAGAATTCGAACGTGTTATGTTGCAACACGCTATTAATAACAATTAGAGAGTAGCTCCTCCCTTGAATGACTTTCAGGTCAAAAAGGTTGCAATAACATCACTTTAGAACGACATATTTGATTTTGATGAAATCTGATTTCCAACTAGTTGTGTATGTAGATAGTCATTTTTTTAAAAGAAAGATTCTAAATAGGATAATTTTTACTGGGATTGTCGTTCGGCGGAGCATAAAGATTTTTATGCGAAAATCTGCCGAGCGAAGAAGGGAAATACATAAATCAAGTCTCGCTTCTTTTTACTCAATTATTTGGTGGGGTTTATATAAGGTGTGGTAATTCGAGTGAAAACTTCGAAAATTATTCGAAATTGTATATTACTCTCCTTATATACATAATGTATAAGGAAAGTACTGTGACGGGGTCGAAAATTCGAATTCGAGTTTTCGACGGGAGAGCACTTGTCAAGAATTCCTGATCACGAATCAAATATTTTTGAAGTGATGTCTGTGTGTGTGTGTGTGCGTGTGTGTGAAAGTATGTGTGTGTGTGTGTGTGTCAGTGCGTGTGTAAAAGTGTGTGTGTGTGTGTGTGTGTGTCAGTGATTCTGTGGAGACGATAACTGACGAATGAATGGACCGATTCAAATGAAATTTGGTGCAAAAATCACAATCTGTAAACACTGGAAGCCTATTGTTTTTATACGCAATCGAATGTTCAGATCCCCCTAAATTTTCGAATGAAATTTTGAAAAATCGTCAAAAAATCAAAACCGCTAATAAAGTTACGCAAATAGACATTTCTTATGTAATTTTTCATTAGAAAACAATAGGCATAAATTTCAGAAAGCTAACATGAACCGTTCTCGAGATATTGCACATTTTTCAACAAAATTATCAAAAAGTTATATAAAATAAAAAATAAAAATATTTCCTATTGAGAAACATGTTTACTTTATATAAGTAATACCATGCGATAAATTGGGTGACATCATGCTCGTGGATCTAGCTCGTTTCATTCATGAAAAAAGATACTTTGAGTATTACTTTTGTATTTGAACGCCAATAGTCATTTATCTGCTGTAAGAATAACTTATATCTCCGTCCATAACGCTTGGCGAGATTTTGGCAACGAATTTGGCGGAATATCGCTAACTTGGCGACATTTTTAATTGTTGCCAAATTAACAAAAATCTCGCCAAATTGATAAAATGACGCTAAATCAATGAAAATGACGTCTAATTGAAGAAAATTCAATAGCATGGAAAGAATATAAGTACTTACTATAAGAATAACGTTTTATTTTAGCTGTAAAAGTAGTAAATTCATTGCATTATATAAGGAAAGTCATGTGTTGCCCACATCAGATTTTTTTATAACATGGCAGCATAGGACACAATATGACATAACCATGTATAAAAGAGACTATTTATAGCTGAATAATCACGTGAATTAACAGTTCAATCATTGTTGTGACACATAGTAACAATTCAATTTTTACTTTCCTTATGTTCATAGTGTATGAGGAAAGTATTGTGACGGGGTCGAAAATTCGAATTCAAGTTTTCGACGGGAGAGCACGTTTCAAGCATCCCTGATCACGAATCAAACATTTTTCAGGTGATGTCTGTGTGTGTGTGAAAGTATGAGTGTGGGTGTGTATGTGTGTCACTGACACACACACACACACACACACTGTGGAGCACTGTGGAGACAATATCTCACGAACGAATGAAGCGATTCGAATGAAATTTGGTACAAAATTCACAATCCGTGAATACAGGAAGCCTATTGTTTTTAAACGTAATCGAATGTTCAGTACTCCCCTAAATTTTCGAGTGAAATTTTGAAAAAAATTATCAAAAAATCAAAAATTTTAATAAAGTTACGCAAATAGACATTTCTTATGTAATTTTTCCTTAGAAAACGATTGGCATAAACTTTAGATCGCTAGCATGAACCGTTCGTAAGATATTGCACATGTTTAAAGAAATTTATCAAAAAATTCCAGAAATTAAAACAAAAAATTAACTGTTGAGAAACATGTTCACTTTTCATATGTAATATCATGCGATACATTTGGTGACATCATTCTCGTGGATACCTGCTATAAGAATAACTTATTTCTCCGTCCATAACTCTTGGCGAGATTTTGGCGACGAATTTGGCGGAATGTCGCCAAATTGGCGACTTTTCTTTCGACCTTTCTTCTTGCTGTGAAATTAATGAAAATCTCGTTAAATGGATAAAAATAACACTAAATCAATAGAAATGATGGCTAATTGTCGAAAATTCAATATTTTGGAAAGAATAAAAGTATCTATTATAAGAATAACCGATTTTTTTACTGTAAAAGTAGTAAATTCATCGCATTATATAAGGAAAGTCATGTGTTGCCCACATCAGATTTTTTTTCTTGTGACGTTATTAGTAGTTATAAATTGGGGGTTCACCGGCGGATCGGGGAGGTGGCTCAGTGTGGCTCAGGAGGAGAGGCCCTCTTTGGGAGGGAATTTCCCTCTTTGGAGTGGATCCTCTTTGGGAGGATGCCTCTCTTGAGCCACCTCCCCTCTTTGGAGTGTCTTCCCTCTTTTGAGAGGAAGCTCCTCTCAGAGGGCCTTTAGACCCCCAGGATGCCTCTCAGTGCCCCCCTCCCCTCTTTTGGAAGTTTGGTGAGGTGGTGCAGCACCGGATGCCTCTTTCGGAAGAGGGCAATTGCGAAAGTCTTTCACGGAGGCCTGATGACTCATACGGAGTGAGTTTCACTCCGAGTCTTGAGAGGGAATGTCACAATCGCTGACCTGAGGAAGTGGTTTCAAGCGATGTCGCAATCAGCGACTGACCTTTGACCTGAGGAAGAAGTTTCAAGGGATGTCGCAATCGAACAATCTGGAAATGACGTGTCGCGCCTTGGAGCTCCTTAGCACACGTCCTCCCTCTCTGCTGGTCAGCGACAGAGTGAAAGATCTTATCAGCGTGACGTAGTTAAAGCGCCCTCTGGCGAATTTTGATGAAGTGCTGCCATCTATCGGCATTTTTTTTTTTTTCCAAAAGAAATTAATGTTTCACTTGTCAGGAGCTGGATTCGATCTTGGGTCCAACTGATTAGAAGTCGCGCGTCTTACCATCGTGCCAAAGCACCCGTGCTTTATAGGCAGTTAACTTCGAAGTGTACCTTATCAGTGGAAGTTAGATTATTTTTCAAAGTTCATTCGAATAGCGATGCAAGGGTGCGTTTTAAAACAGAATGTTACGGAGTGAATATAAATATGTATATTATAACACAATGATTTTTTTTAAAACAAATGTATACACAAACTTTAAAAACACGAATGTAATAATTAGCTAAAATTGTGTTCAGTGGACACGAAACTTGTATTCAGTGAATACTATTCTGAGTGTTGTGTATCTAAAAACAAATGTATACACAAACTTTAAAAACACGAATGTAATAATTAGCTAAAATTGTATTCAGTGGATTTTTTTTTTTTAAATAAATCAATGCGATTTTTATAATAATAAGGAAATGATTTCGAATGTTTAAAAACAAATTGATTACGGATTTCCAATGAACACACAAATTGTGTTCAGTGGACACACAAATTGTGTTCCGTGAATACTATTCTGAGTGTTGTGTATCTAAAAACAAATGTATACACAAACTTTAAAAACACGAATGTAATAATTAGCTAAAATTGTATTCAGTGGATTTTTTTTTTTTTTTTAAATAAATCAATGCGATTTTTATAATAATAAGGAAATGATTTCGAATGTTTAAAAACAAATTGATTACGGATGAACACACAAATTGTGTTCCGTGAATACTATTCTGAGTGTTGTGTATCTAAAAACAAATGTATACACAAACTTTAAAAACATGAATGTAATACATAGCTAAAATTGTATTCAATGAACACACAAATTGTGTTCAGTGAACAGGATTCGACCATTCTGAGTGTTGTGTATCTAAAAACAAATGTATACACAAACTTTAAAAACACGAATGTAATAATTAGCTAAAATTGTGTTCAGTGGACACGAAACTTGTATTCAGTGAATAGGATTCGACCATTCTAAGTGTGTGTGTGTGATTTTTGAAAAATAAATCTAAAAGTATATAAAATAATAATGAAAATTAGAACTCACAGAACGACCTCTTCACTACCCGCTAGTCAAACTTCAAATGAGTGATACACTCTCATTACGCTATTAAAAATTAGATATTATCTATAATGACGTCAGCAGTATGAGGTGTTGCCACCTATTTTTTCTAATAATATATTTTAATAGTTGGATACTTCAAGGGTCTGATTTGGTACACGTAATCTGAAATACATCATTTTAATGATATTACGCATTGAATATGATTCGGCCATTTTTAAAATGGTGGATGTAATTGAAATATCGAAGTTTAGAATTTAACAAACTAACGAATTTTCACCCCCAAAAATTTTAGCATTCAGTTTAAATAAAACCCAATGAATATGATATCACCATTTTAACATCGTAATTTTACTACCATTATAGAACTTAGAAGTGAGTGTACATTATTTTTTTCAGGACACCAACACATTTTAAAATCTATTGAATAGGAATAGACCATTTTGCACATACATGTACCTAGATTTCAACACCCGGTATTAAAACCTGCTAAACATGAAACGAGTAAGTATTGTGTGAGATTTTATCACACTAACTTTCAAACTTTTTAAATTTTTAAAAATGTCCGAAATAGTTGTATTTCATCGGTAGACATAAATTGTATGGAACACATTTTTATGAAAAAAATATCTGTTTCGACAGCTTTTAAAAATAGATTTCTACAGTTGTACACTATGGTTCTAGAATTTTCTAAATACGAATCGACTGTTTGAATGGTGGTTTTACCGATGCAAATATTTACAGGACAAATATTTCAATGAAACCGAACTTAGTTGAAGCTTCTAAGTTTGAATATTTAGAATCATTTCATATAATTTTTATATTCACATTGAAAATAGTTAACAAAATTGGAACTCACGGAGCGACAACTTACTGTCCACACTCCAAATGAGTGATACACTCTTATTACATTATTAAAAATTAGATCTTATATATAATGATGTCATTATGTTGCCGTATTGCCACCACACAATTATTCTTTCCAAATTATGCATTTTTTTCTTTTTTTCTTTTTAATAACTTGCTACTGTCTTATGCTATCCATTTTTTTTTTTTTTCATATAAGCAGATATTCCATATACCTTCTAAATGTTAAGTTGTAATTTAAAAAAAAAAAGCATTAGAGGTGTATTTTACGTCTGAATTCGTCCAAGTGGAAATCCGACAATTGCAAATGCATGATTGCATCCTCACATTTCAATAGACACCACTAAAATGTGTGGATCTTATTTTGAAAAAGCTGCTCTCAGAAAGAATATGTATATGAATACATATTTTCCATAAATATACCCCCTCCCCCCCACAATACACACAACATGCAGGCCAAAGACTCACCCAAAATACATTCCAAATCGGCTCTATAGCTTATCGCGCTTATCAGTGTAACAGATAGTGACCCAATGTTCATGTTCGCAAAGCGAGTTAATTGCAATGTTATTGTTTTAAGCAGTTCCCATATTTAAATGAAAAATTTATCAAATTATACAATACATACAAGAGCTGGAAGATCATAGCATTTCAATATTATAGAATACTCACGAATGTTTTTTTTTTCCCCCATTTAAAATTATCAAATTTTAATGCAATTTGACAAAAATTGCACAATACTTAGTGTATGACTATCAAATAAGAGCTAGGTTTTATTGTTACAACAACGTTTAAGATCATTAAACGAGTATATATATATATATATATTTTTTTTAAAAAGAAGAATAGTATATAACTTACTGTTTTTAAGGATAGGTGATTGTTAACATTGAATTTAAATGAAAGAGTGACCCTCTGAGACAAGTACAGTACATTGCAATATCATTAAAAAATATGAAAGATATGCAATTAACACCTTAAAAGAAACATGTAATGAGTTATCTTAATACGAGACATTATTGACATGCACATAGAAATGTCACATTTTTGTGGCTGTAGGTGCTCCATAAGACCTCTCTGCTCTTAATAAATGATCCCATTTGAATGTACATATTTAACAACACACAGAAAATGACAGGACCACAACAAAATTTTACACCTATTACAGAATAACTCCCAACTTCGTAGATTTTTAAGAAACTACAGTCGAATTTTCACCGATTCTTAGAGATTGAAACACAACATTGTTTATGAATCTTCATACTTTAGAGAATGGAACATAAATTAGCATTTATTTTGAATGAATTCAGAATTTTGACATTGATTATAAATTTATGATTTAAACTCTGTAAAGTGTAAATATCTTTTGTCATGAAACTCACACTGTAGACATTTGATATGATTCGAATAAATCTATTTTTAATTTTTTATATTTTATTTTAAAAAGTGAGATTAGTAAACCTGTTACACTTGAATGCATAGATACATAACTCACAACAATATAACATTTCTTAAATGGAACATGCTAAAAAAAAAAAAAAAATAGCTAATGAGTATAAATAAGGAATTCAATTTGAAAGATAACAACCATTTAATGAATCTATTATTAATGAAATACACATTAACCATTATCACTTGTACATTTAAACAAATAAGTTAAAATAATTTCCTTATCGCACTTTCATAGTCCTCTGATTTGAATGACTCGAAAAAATTTCTATCATAGCAGTAAAAGACTTCTTCACCACGCAACAAAACTTTCTTAGCAATGTTATTAATGTCAAGATTTAGAAGTACTTGTTCAGACACTCTGTCAAACATTTGTAATGGAGTGCTGTAAAGACATTCATGGTAACTTAAATCTGCAACTTGACCAACACAGCCAACACATTTGAAAAGTTTTCTTACATGACACATGACGTTGTCATGAATACAAGAGATTAATTGTTCGAATGCAAAATTTTTGTCACAAATAAGTGATGGTAGAAAGGTTATAGTGTTCTTTATTTTTAATATTTGAGCAGGAAGCCACTCTATAAATATACTTTCTCGAAGATGTATACTAATGTTGTTAACACTATTCTGTAAACATGCTATTTGATTTTTATCTAAGGTAATATGACACTGTGTTAGACAAAATTTTGAATCATATAATTGAATTATTTTCTGCAGATGCAATTTTCCGTTGTCATTGAAACAGAACAACTCATTGCGACTGACGAAAGAGGTATCTGCATATAGAATATTGAACGACCACAATTTTTGAGAAAATTCACTCCATGTAGCCGGTGACAGTGTAACACCTTCACGCGTAGGCTGTAATTCATTTCGATCGTTAGAGAGATATTTCCATATATACACTTTTAACTTCCCATGACGAAGTTTCAAATACACATACACATTAGAACCTAAATGCCAACGACGGAGTGCATCTTGCATAAAATCTGAAGAAGTAGATTCAGTCGAAACTGATTCTGCATTGGAAGATAACAGTCCACTATGTGTTAGAGCACAAGAAAGCAGATCATGAGTTGAGTTTTGAACCTCGGTGAGAACTTGTGAATTGACAACGGTAGATGTTTCTGCTGGGGTTTTGGAAGACATAAGATAGGTTTCTAACCAATCCACAGCAAATTTTTGTGAGGGTGAATTAATCACATCTGAGACAATGTCCACAGATTTTGTTTCTTCTAGGGCAGGAACAGTCAACTCCGCACTATTTACACTAGAAATTATTTGCTCGAGTGATGGCATACTTTGAATTTTAGACATTCTTTTTAGATAGTAACATCCAACTACGACATTCACAGTATAAGATTTATTTTTAAAACACTAACATCTTAAAACATTATAATTTTGTCACAGCTATGAGCGAAGCAAACCTATCCACACAACCTCCAAAGTTGAAATGACTTATCAAACAACTTCATAAGTATAATCACGTAACCTAAATCGAGTGTCGTGTGCAAACAGATCACATAAGATATGAAGTGATTAGAACTTATAATTTTTAATGAATCGTACAACATTAGATTGTGGTAAATACAATTGTTATCTACATGAGAAAATTTCTATATTATTTCATTCAGCTTCGAAATCATAGAGTGAAAATATGTACCAAACTTACTTAAAGTTCCGAATTTTAAATCACATTAACATTATATACTTAGAAAAATTTTATATATATTTTTATAACTTTAGGTGATATGTATCACGCGGAATATACAAGAATAACTACCAAAAACACGAAAATAACTAACACTATGAGGCCTTCCCAAGTCAACATCCAAACTAGAAATGAACGATAAACACACTAATTGCAACAATTAGATGAGAGCTTATCAGTTCTTATCTTATCTAAGATTCCACATAAAATGACGTCATCACTCCAAAGTTCACAAGATGACGTCATTGGTCCAAGGTTCGCAAGATAGCCATTTGGCCATGAAGTGGTGTTTTTTGGCCAAAATCGATAGTAAAATTTTAATTACTTCTTAATCACAAGATGACGTCATTGGTCCAAGGTTCGCAAGATAGCCATTTGGCCATGAAGTGGTGTTTTTTGGCCAAAATCGATAGTAAAATTTTAATTACTTCTTAATTTTAAAAGGCCAAATGGCTATCTTGCGAACCTTGGACCAATGACGTCATCTTGTGAACTTTGGAGTGATGACGTCATTTTATGTGGAATCTTAGATAAGATAAGAACTGATAAGCTCTCATCTAATTGTTGCAATTAGTGTGTTTATCGTTCATTTCTAGTTTGGATGCCGACTTGTGAAGGCCTCATAGTGTTAGTTATTTTCGTGTTTTTGGTAGTTATTCTTGTATATTCCGCGTGATACATATCACCTAAAGTTATAAAAATATATATAAAATTTTTCTAAGTATATAATGTTAATGTGATTTAAAATTCGGAACTTTAAGTAAGTTTGGTACATATTTTCACTCTATGATTTCGAAGCTGAATGAAATAATATAGAAATTTTCTCATGTAGATAACAATTGTATTTACCACAATCTAATGTTGTACGATTCATTAAAAATTATAAGTTCTAATCACTTCATATCTTATGTGATCTGTTTGCACACGACACTCGATTTAGGTTACGTGATTATACTTATGAAGTTGTTTGATAAGTCATTTCAACTTTGGAGGTTGTGTGGATAGGTTTGCTTCGCTCATAGCTGTGACAAAATTATAATGTTTTAAGATGTTAGTGTTTTAAAAATAAATCTTATACTGTGAATGTCGTAGTTGGATGTTACTATCTAAAAAGAATGTCTAAAATTCAAAGTATGCCATCACTCGAGCAAATAATTTCTAGTGTAAATAGTGCGGAGTTGACTGTTCCTGCCCTAGAAGAAACAAAATCTGTGGACATTGTCTCAGATGTGATTAATTCACCCTCACAAAAATTTGCTGTGGATTGGTTAGAAACCTATCTTATGTCTTCCAAAACCCCAGCAGAAACATCTACCGTTGTCAATTCACAAGTTCTCACCGAGGTTCAAAACTCAACTCATGATCTGCTTTCTTGTGCTCTAACACATAGTGGACTGTTATCTTCCAATGCAGAATCAGTTTCGACTGAATCTACTTCTTCAGATTTTATGCAAGATGCACTCCGTCGTTGGCATTTAGGTTCTAATGTGTATGTGTATTTGAAACTTCGTCATGGGAAGTTAAAAGTGTATATATGGAAATATCTCTCTAACGATCGAAATGAATTACAGCCTACGCGTGAAGGTGTTACACTGTCACCGGCTACATGGAGTGAATTTTCTCAAAAATTGTGGTCGTTCAATATTCTATATGCAGATACCTCTTTCGTCAGTCGCAATGAGTTGTTCTGTTTCAATGACAACGGAAAATTGCATCTGCAGAAAATAATTCAATTATATGATTCAAAATTTTGTCTAACACAGTGTCATATTACCTTAGATAAAAATCAAATAGCATGTTTACAGAATAGTGTTAACAACATTAGTATACATCTTCGAGAAAGTATATTTATAGAGTGGCTTCCTGCTCAAATATTAAAAATAAAGAACACTATAACCTTTCTACCATCACTTATTTGTGACAAAAATTTTGCATTCGAACAATTAATCTCTTGTATTCATGACAACGTCATGTGTCATGTAAGAAAACTTTTCAAATGTGTTGGCTGTGTTGGTCAAGTTGCAGATTTAAGTTACCATGAATGTCTTTACAGCACTCCATTACAAATGTTTGACAGAGTGTCTGAACAAGTACTTCTAAATCTTGACATTAATAACATTGCTAAGAAAGTTTTGTTGCGTGGTGAAGAAGTCTTTTACTGCTATGATAGAAATTTTTTCGAGTCATTCAAATCAGAGGACTATGAAAGTGCGATAAGGAAATTATTTTAACTTATTTGTTTAAATGTACAAGTGATAATGGTTAATGTGTATTTCATTAATAATAGATTCATTAAATGGTTGTTATCTTTCAAATTGAATTCCTTATTTATACTCATTAGCTATTTTTTTTTTTTTTTTTTAGCATGTTCCATTTAAGAAATGTTATATTGTTGTGAGTTATGTATCTATGCATTCAAGTGTAACAGGTTTACTAATCTCACTTTTTAAAATAAAATATAAAAAATTAAAAATAGATTTATTCGAATCATATCAAATGTCTACAGTGTGAGTTTCATGACAAAAGATATTTACACTTTACAGAGTTTAAATCATAAATTTATAATCAATGTCAAAATTCTGAATTCATTCAAAATAAATGCTAATTTATGTTCCATTCTCTAAAGTATGAAGATTCATAAACAATGTTGTGTTTCAATCTCTAAGAATCGGTGAAAATTCGACTGTAGTTTCTTAAAAATCTACGAAGTTGGGAGTTATTCTGTAATAGGTGTAAAATTTTGTTGTGGTCCTGTCATTTTCTGTGTGTTGTTAAATATGTACATTCAAATGGGATCATTTATTAAGAGCAGAGAGGTCTTATGGAGCACCTACAACCACAAAATTGTGACATTTCTATGTGCATGTCAATAATGTCTCGTATTAAGATAACTCATTACATGTTTCTTTTAAGGTGTTAATTGCATATCTTTCATATTTTTTAATGATATTGCAATGTACTGTACTTGTCTCAGAGGGTCACTCTTTCATTTAAATTCAATGTTAACAATCACCTATCCTTAAAAACAGTAAGTTATATACTATTCTTCTTTAAAAAAAAAAAATATATATATATATACTCGTTTAATGATCTTAAACGTTGTTGTAACAATAAAACCTAGCTCTTATTTGATAGTCATACACTAAGTATTGTGCAATTTTTGTCAAATTGCATTAAAATTTGATAATTTTAAATGGGGAAAAAAAAAAAACATTCGTGAGTATTCTATAATATTGAAATGCTATGATCTTCCAGCTCTTGTATGTATTGTATAATTTGATAAATTTTTCATTTAAATATGGGAACTGCTTAAAACAATAACATTGCAATTAACTCGCTTTGCGAACATGAACATTGGGTCACTATCTGTTACACTGATAAGCGCGATAAGCTATAGAGCCGATTTGGAATGTATTTTGGGTGAGTCTTTGGCCTGCATGTTGTGTGTATTGTGGGGGGGAGGGGGTATATTTATGGAAAATATGTATTCATATACATATTCTTTCTGAGAGCAGCTTTTTCAAAATAAGATCCACACATTTTAGTGGTGTCTATTGAAATGTGAGGATGCAATCATGCATTTGCAATTGTCGGATTTCCACTTGGACGAATTCAGACGTAAAATACACCTCTAATGCTTTTTTTTTTTTAAATTACAACTTAACATTTAGAAGGTATATGGAATATCTGCTTATATGAAAAAAAAAAAAATGGATAGCATAAGACAGTAGCAAGTTATTAAAAAGAAAAAAGAAAAAAAATGCATAATTTGGAAAGAATAATTGTGTGGTGGCAATACGGCAACATAATGACATCATTATAGATAAGATCTAATTTTTAATAATGTAATAAGAGTGTATCACTCATTTGGAGTGTGGACAGTAAGTTGTCGCTCCGTGAGTTCCAATTTTGTTAACTATTTTCAATGTGAATATAAAAATTATATGAAATGATTCTAAATATTCAAACTTAGAAGCTTCAACTAAGTTCGGTTTCATTGAAATATTTGTCCTGTAAATATTTGCATCGGTAAAACCACCATTCAAACAGTCGATTCGTATTTAGAAAATTCTAGAACCATAGTGTACAACTGTAGAAATCTATTTTTAAAAGCTGTCGAAACAGATATTTTTTTCATAAAAATGTGTTCCATACAATTTATGTCTACCGATGAAATACAACTATTTCGGACATTTTTAAAAATTTAAAAAGTTTGAAAGTTAGTGTGATAAAATCTCACACAATACTTACTCGTTTCATGTTTAGCAGGTTTTAATACCGGGTGTTGAAATCTAGGTACATGTATGTGCAAAATGGTCTATTCCTATTCAATAGATTTTAAAATGTGTTGGTGTCCTGAAAAAAATAATGTACACTCACTTCTAAGTTCTATAATGGTAGTAAAATTACGATGTTAAAATGGTGATATCATATTCATTGGGTTTTATTTAAACTGAATGCTAAAATTTTTGGGGGTGAAAATTCGTTAGTTTGTTAAATTCTAAACTTCGATATTTCAATTACATCCACCATTTTAAAAATGGCCGAATCATATTCAATGCGTAATATCATTAAAATGATGAATTTCAGATTACGTGTACCAAATCAGACCCTTGAAGTATCCAACTATTAAAATATATTATTAGAAAAAATAGGTGGCAACACCTCATACTGCTGACGTCATTATAGATAATATCTAATTTTTAATAGCGTAATGAGAGTGTATCACTCATTTGAAGTTTGACTAGCGGGTAGTGAAGAGGTCGTTCTGTGAGTTCTAATTTTCATTATTATTTTATATACTTTTAGATTTATTTTTCAAAAATCACACACACACACTTAGAATGGTCGAATCCTATTCACTGAATACAAGTTTCGTGTCCACTGAACACAATTTTAGCTAATTATTACATTCGTGTTTTTAAAGTTTGTGTATACATTTGTTTTTAGATACACAACACTCAGAATGGTCGAATCCTGTTCACTGAACACAATTTGTGTGTTCATTGAACACAATTTTAGCTATGTATTACATTCATGTTTTTAAAGTTTGTGTATACATTTGTTTTTAGATACACAACACTCAGAATAGTATTCACAGAACACAATTTGTGTGTTCATCCGTAATCAATTTGTTTTTAAACATTCGAAATCATTTCCTTATTATTATAAAAATCGCATTGATTTATTTAAAAAAAAAAAAAATCCACTGAATACAATTTTAGCTAATTATTACATTCGTGTTTTTAAAGTTTGTGTATACATTTGTTTTTAGATACACAACACTCAGAATAGTATTCACGGAACACAATTTGTGTGTCCACGGAACACAATTTGTGTGTCCACTGAACACAATTTGTGTGTTCATTGGAAATCCATAATCTATTATATTTTTAAACATTCGAAATCATTTCCTTATTATTATAAAAATCGCATTGATTTATTTAAAAAAAAAAATCCACTGAATACAATTTTAGCTAATTATTACATTCGTGTTTTTAAAGTTTGTGTATACATTTGTTTTTAGATACACAACACTCAGAATAGTATTCACTGAATACAAGTTTCGTGTCCACTGAACACAATTTTAGCTAATTATTACATTCGTGTTTTTAAAGTTTGTGTATACATTTGTTTTAAAAAATCATAATGTTATAATACGCAATTTTATATTCAGTCCGTAGCATTCTGTTTTAAAACGCACCCTTGCATCGCTATTCGAATGAACTTTGAAAAATAATCTAACTTCCGCTGATAAGGTACACTTCGAAGTTAACTGCCTATAAAGCACGGGTGCTTTGGCACGATGGTAAGACGCGCGGCTTCTAATCAGTTGGACCCAAGATCGAATCCAGCTCCTGACAAGTGAAACATTAATTTCTTTTGGAAAAAAAATGCCGATAGATGGCAGCACTTCATCAAAATTCACCAGAGGGCGCTTTAACTACATCCTGCTGATAAGATCTTTCAGTCTGTCGCTGACCAGCAGAGAGGGAGGACGTGTGGTCAGAGCTCTTGTCAAAGGTCACTTCTAAGGTTATCAATCGCTGATTGCCACACGTCATTTCCAGATTATGTGATTGCGACATCCCTTGAAACTTCTTCCTCAGGTCAAAGGTCAGTCGCTGATTGCGACATCGCTTGAAACCACTTCCTCAGGTCAGTCAGCGATTGTGACATTCCCTCTCAAGAGTGAAACTCACTCCGTATGAGTCATCATGCCTCTGTGAAAGACTTCGCAATTGCCCTCTTCCGAAAGAGGCATACGGTGCTGCGCCTCACCAAACTTCCAAAAGAGGGGAGGGGGGCATTAAGAGGCATCCTCCTGGGGGTCTAAAGACCCTCTGAGAGGGTCCACTCCAAAGAGGGAAGACACTCCAAAGAGGCATCCTCCCAAAGAGGGACCCTCCTCCCAAAAGAGGGTCACTCCTCCTGAGCCACCTCCCCGATCCGCCGGTGAACCGGTATTTTATAACTACTGTTATTAGCCCCATGGGGGGGGGGAGTTATCCCGTCGGAGGTACATTTTTAAGTATGGTATCAATCGTAGGATTTTCTTTTAATGCCTTTTAAGTGAAGGGTAACATGTTATAGTTGTAATCACAGTTACCGCGACACCGATTTTTCAAATTCTTTCTTGCAAAATTTGAAAAAAATGGGGGGGGGGTGGATTCTGGTATGTGAAACACGTGTTAAGTCCCATTCCAGTTAATTTAGTTTCCGAATGAATCAAATTTCAAAGCTATCATTGTAGAGATTTAGACTTTACTGTCTTAAATTAAGTTCTCCAATGCAGCAGAACTTCAATTGTGATTCTGAAATTGTGAATAATGAAATCCTAAAAGCTAAGAAATTCACACACACCCCAAATTTAAGAAGCCACATAATTACATTTTAAACTGAAATAACATCAATCTCAGTTTGAGATAATGAAGCAAAAGTCGGTATTTTTTCCACCTTAATCTGGCCCCAAGACACATAAAGATGCAATGGTGCATGAGATGGCAATACCCACGTAGAGATCCTACTTATTTATAATACACGTGCCACCCATAAGGAAGGTTTAATAATACCTGATTACGAGCCAGAAGTTTTTAGTCGTTTCTGGCTGCCTGAAATTATATGGAATTGCTACCGGCGACAAACAAGATCTGAGAAATCAGATTTCGTTTTAACAATCAGCATGTAAGGCGAACACGACGCGAATGGGACTCGTGTCATTTAAATACCCAATCTGCTGAAACTTTGAATTCATCCCCACTTGTAGAATCCGCAAAATGTCTGGCCCAGGTCCTGACTGGTTGGTTGAAATGGAACGCTAATAAGCTGTTAATCAACAGGAATATAACAATATAATGCAATTTAATGAAATGGTAACTAACAGGCTATCAGACCGCACAACACGGGTATTGTTATGCAAGAAAATATTTATTTTACGTTTCATATACTTTACAACTAACCACCATCCCCATTTTTAATCAAAACAACATTTGGATCAAAAACATTTGTTAGAAGTTGCTTCAAGCTGTCAACCCAAACATGTTCCTTGATCCTTTGAATATGTACCTGAAAGAAGAAACAAATATTTTTACATAATATGCAAATTGATAATTAAAGAATATAATATTTAAATTTTGTGTTATTTCACTTCAGGCTGCAGAAAAATACTTTTGCGCAGGCGCGGTGAAAATTCTGACGTACTCAACACAGGTCCTTCTCTACAGAATGAAAAATTTCGACATTGTTATTCATTAACACAAGTTTAATACTTATGCCTATATATTGCTGAAAATCAATGGGCTGTTACCCACCAAAATTGTCCTATAAAACTACACAGAAATAGATTGCTTCTTTCAGCAATTATCGCGTTCCCTCTGTGGAGGGGTAAAATTTTTAATATCTTGAGATTGACTTGTAAAAGTATAAACTCCTAAACAATAAGAGCAATATTTCTGAACTCATAGAAAAGAAAAATTCATTTATGTTTACTTTAAGAAAAAACCGAGAAATAGTAAAGAGTATCCGGTAAGATGAGCTTCATAATATTGCGTTGGTCATGGATTTGTGAAATAAGACTCTTTGACACATTTTATAGGTGGCAGATGTACGTCAAAAGGCTTTGTGACTCAGGTGTAACATGTGTAAGATATATTTCATAATATGCAAAGTACGGTGGCAGCAGCGTCATATTTCACCCCTAGCAGTTGAAATTTGAGCTAATTTTTTTCTTCTTTAGAAACCGAAACCGAATATATATATGTATATGTATATATGAATGTATATGTATATATGTATATATGAATATATATATGTATATGTATATGAATATATATATATATATATGTAATGATATACATGATCACAAAAACAGTGCAACAGAACATGTACAGAGGGAGCTGTAGTACACAGCCCAGTCATCCTCAATAGCGCGTTGCACCGCCTCGTGCTGCGATACAAGCGGCAATACGGTCTGACATGGTGTCGAACAGACGCCTGATGCTGTACTGCGGCAGACGCGTCCACACCTGTTGGACGTTACGCTCCAAATCCTGAAGATTGCGGCAACCACTTACCCCTGGCCCGTCAATGTTCCAGGTACCACTACAAGAGAGGATCGGCATTCGTAGGCTATGGCTCCCCAGTCCAGGATGCCTGCAGTGGGGATGGTGTGGCGCTAGATAACGAGGTTGGAATTGTGGCGTTGTGCAGGGGACCTCCACACCCAGACACGTTGATCATCGGGCCCCAAAATGAAGCGGCACTAATTGCTAAACACCACACATCGCCAATCTGTGGCGTTCCACGTTGGCCCAGCTTCATTGCTACCGAAGACACTGATATTCCCGTGTTAACAGTAGCACCCGAAAGGGACGCTGGGATCGCAGATTCGCTTCCTTCAGCCATCTAGATATGGTTTGTGGGCACACAGGAACCGCTATGTGTCCCTGTATAGCGGATCGGGTCGCCGTGGGCACTGTAAGTGCCTGCCGCACGAACATTCGATCCTCCTTACTCGTGGTATGCCTGGTCCATCCAGAGCCGGCCCTCCGTGTCTGCGTGACGTCCCGTGACCAATGCTCCGAACACCGTGGGACGGTATAGTCCGAACGTTCCACGTGACGGGGTATCCGGCACGCTGACCACCCTGCGGTTTTCAGCCCGATGATCAGGCCTCCCTTGAAGTCCGTCAGTCACGTATATCGACGTTTTTGGCATCTACCAACCATTCTTTTCACTCCGTACACGTGCTTGCGTCGGCCGAAGCTTCTCGCATTGATGGAGCGCCAACTACACGCCTGTTTTTAAGGCCGCTGGCTCATGTTTGTAGCTCTACTCACGGGTGTAGGGTCATGCGCAATCACACCAGACTGGGGTTATTTGCATACCAGCCCGACCTTTAACTCTTTACATCATTTCGCGGTTGTACCATGTTTTCTTCTTGGCGCGCAACTTTCATTGTCCGTGAGTAGATATTTATATATATATATATATATATATATATATAATATCCAAAAGAAATAAGAAATTATGATCCCAAAATGTAAAAAGTATTTTATAAAATTGCGCTTCAAAAAACACAATACATGACAAAATTGCAAAGAAAGAAGAGGCAATTGCCTTCATATTGCCAAAAAAGTTGGCGGAAGAGCGATTGTGAACTCTTCGATCTGTGAATATATATATATATATATATATATATATATATATATATATATATATATATATATATATATATATATATATATATATATATATATACATATATATATATATATATATTATATATATATATATATATATATATATATATATATACATATATATATATATATATATATATATATATATATATATATATATATATATATTAAATATATATATATATATATATATATATATATATACATATATATATATATATATATATATATACATATATATATAATAGTAAATACATCATCAAATAGAAAAAAGGGGGGGAGGCATAAAGGAATGGGGGAAAAGAAAGGAGAGTGCTTACAGGAACGACAGAAAAAAGGCTGGGGGGGATAGTCACCCCCCGTTCTCGGTTAAAGCGCTTTTACTCTAGAAACACTCCCGGTGCCTCTGTCCTCCCGAAGCACTCCTCCGTCCGATGAAATCAATGAAACTTCCCGAAGTATATAGACCATGAAGCAAAAAAAGGGCTAAAGATGGGAATAAACCTCACCTTATTACTCAACCGAATTCTTGAAGACCATAAGCAATGCCACACAACCATATCTCACCGACCTGCTATCATCAAGTAAAACAGTTAGTCTCTCTTTCAAATATCAAGTCTACATAGTGCCTTAGAAACCGAAGTGGTTAATTGCCTTTTGCTGCTTCCCTGAGTAATTTATTGACACTGTTTTGCTGTTCTTCTTTTTCAGTGTTGAGACGTCTATATCGATTTAGATGATTTATGATAATATTTCTGAAAATACCACTGCTCAAATTAGATTTCCAGTCAATAATGTAATTAATGTCGAAATCAAAATTATCCCTCTTGTCATAAACTTTAAAACATATCTTGTCTTTCTCATTGTAGTAAATACTGACATGCAGAAAATCAACAGTTCCTGGATTTGTATATTTAGTTTCCAAAAGTTCCAGGCACTTAGGGTAAAACCCAAACTTAAAATGATCATGTTGATTTTTATATCCAATAATCACATCGTCAACAAAGCGGTAGTATGGCATTTCATTGACTAAATATGTACCTTGTTCATACTTGTTCAAGTAAATATCTGCAAGTGCCGAAGAGCAACCACTCCCCATTGGGATGCCCTGCACTTGACGATAAAAGCCTATTCCGTTGTGCAGTATGTTTTCAAACAAAACAATATTTATCAGCATTTTATATTGGTAGAGGGAGATGGCAGAGTGGAGATTGTGATGCTCACGGAGCTCCAACAAAATGTCGGATAAATCTTTTAAATTTACATGATTAAAAAGGTCTTTAAAATCAAAGCATCTGAAATACATTTTATCCTTTATTCTGCTTAATTTGTCAATAAGTTCAAAAAGAATTTGACACCATACAGGTCCCTTCCTTTTTGATTCCTTTTAGTAATGGAGTCAGAATAGAAAGTAACTTAATATTAGCAATAGTAAGGTAAGATCCGCATCCAACTGTCACAGGTCTAAATTTGATCGGATTTTTATACATTTTTGGAATTAGTACAAGATAAGGAAATCTTACAGATTTTAAATCATATCCTATCCGTTTATAAAGTGCTGTAATACGGTTTTCCATGGCTTTATCGGTGGTATTGATTTTTTCATACATACTTTCATTTTCGTAACATTTGCGCAAAGTGTCTACATAGTATTTTTTGCAGACAAATACGTAATTCGATGGCACTTTATCCATGTAAGTGATTGCAAATCTATCTCTCAAGGACTCCATCTCTGGTACTTTGTTGTTTCGAAAGATGTTATAGGAATCTGGATGATAATGCCTTTTGAATCCCTTTATAACTTCGCATCTCCATTTGTGGAAAGTTTGAATGGGGTGGCTGTATTTCACCGCCATTTTGTATATGAAATCATCCACGTCTTTAGCAAAAGCAAAGGCACTTCCAAAATGCTTTTGACCACGGAATTTAGTTCCCTGTTTTATCAGCAGTTTGATGTCATTATTGTTATACATTTCCAATTTGCCTGTTATTACATGTCCGTGCGTGGCATCAATTTCTTTATAAGTTTTTAATTCTTCAACACAGTTACACTTCAAGTCGGAGAAGTGGTTTAAATTTTTGCCAATATTATTATAGTTGAAATGTTTTCTGCCGTTAGTTTTAAGATATCTGTAAGTAATTTTAATGTTAATATTGCGTATAGGCAATAATTCATCACATTGTTTTAAAATAGATTTAAATGGTATAACATTATAGGTTTTATTGTAAAAGGTAGTAATCATAAATTCCCTTTTATTTGATACAATAGGGCCTTCGTTCAAATTGACTTTCAATTTATGTGCTCGTAATTTTAGAAAATTATAAAATTCTGCAATATTGGTACATGCTGTATAACAATTTTGATTAGGGATTATAGGACGATCTTTCCATTCCCTCCATAGACGTTGTATATGAACTTTCCTTATACCGTAAATTCTGTTTTTGATCCATGCCGTTCTAACTTGATTGTACTTTTTAATTTCTTCGATAAAGATGTTCAAATTAAGCAAAGTTTTCTTATAATTTCTTGCTGTATGGTTATTATTTTTACCTCTTCCTCCTCGTTGCCAACGTGTAGTTTTTCTATTATTAGTACAATCAATAGGAGCATTATTCAAGTTAATGGTATTCAATCCAAATGGGAAAAGCGTGCCAAATTGCTTTATATGTGTATTTTCCCACCATAAGCGTTCTTTAATATCAGGAACAATGTCCAGGATGGAAATAGATATCTTTTCAAAATCATGTTTTGAAAAATGTTGCAACTCAAAGTTGTTAATACCAGAAGAATTTTCACATCGCGCTGGAGTTGCACTCGGTAGGCCCGGGTTCGATTCCAGCCACTGCCAAAACTGCCGCCGTGTTCACGCGGAGTACGATCATGTTAAACATGTGGGTCCGTAAGTCCTTCCGAGAGGTTGGTGGTAGGGGAAGGAGGGTGCGGTCCCTGTGGATGCCTCCCCCACTGGGTTCCGGTCTAAATTGGGTGGCACTTCCCGGCCGTCCAAACAGTTACCTTACACCTTTCTGGTAGGTCGGACGGTCTGGGTCTCAACAACAACATACTCGCTTGATCTGATTTCGGTGCAAGTTTATACGGATGTTAAGGGGATTGCCGGTTTGACCGATATAATTATATACATATATATATATACATATACATATATTATATACACACACACACACATATATATATATATATATATACATATACATATATATATATATAATGTCCTATTGATGGAAAATGAAACTTTTTCCTAGGATATCTACTCTCTAACTCCATGATTCCCAACGAAAATGATTGGAAATAGTTGGTTTAAAACGTGAAAATCAATTAAATCTTTTGAGTTTTGTGGGAGTTTATTGAACGTATTAGTCATTTTTTAAAATCGCAGGTTTGATATATGAATTTAAATGGAAACTATTACCATGGTTTATTTCTCACAGGCTTACTCAACAACGAAAAGTATTAAGAAATCACAAGAAAGATCAATCATGCATAAAGCATTGATTATGAAACACTTTCCCATTTTAATTTTATTTAAACATCTCTAAAATGCGATACATTCAGCGGTAATATATCACAATACTGCAATAATTAATTATATTAGAAAATTTAACACTTTATCGAAAAAAACGAACTTGATTCAAATGACGTCATCGAAGTATATATCGCCTGACTCTCTGTGTAAAAGCAGTAAATATTTCATTCATACATTTTATTTTATTCATCACAGTACCATAATAGTTTATTCTACTTAAAAACTTAAAAACCATGGAGAACAAAGTAATTTAACTCTATGCATAAAATTTCATCGAAGAAGTCTGCCATTAAATCGTCTGCTTCTCTATTTAAAATCAAAGAATGTTTCATTCATATTATCTATGTTGTAAACTCCTGAGCAAAATAATTTTGCTTTAAAGAAATTCAGCAATTCTTATACAACTCATCTTACAGCCTAATCAGTTTACATTCTCCATAAGTAAAAATTAGGTTTCGTTGTAGAAATAATCAAAGTTTGATGATCATTTAAACTTAAATATATTGTAATTGTGTTGTTTCAGAATACACATGCATAGAAATTAAGCAAAAATAAAGCGGTTTCAGTACGGATACAACACTAAATTTAAATTAAAAACAACTTAAAAAATCGCGATTTCCATACAAGATAGATGTCATATTTTATTTTGAAGTGGGTCTCGTGATCTCTTCATATAATGGTCACGTGATATCTTCATATAAAGGGTTTAATTATTATTTTAATTTTTATTTAAAAAAAGTACTGAATATATTTTGCTGAACATTTTTCTATATATTTTCACGTGATCCTTTCATAGAAAGGGTTTAATAATTATTTTAATTTTTATTTATAAAAAGTACTGAATATATTTTGCTGAACATTTTTCTATATATTTTATGGGATAATTTGAGTATTTCCTGAAATTTTCGAAACAATTTAAGAATCTTAAATTCGCTAAAAAATGATTGAAAAATTGGGTCCCATAGGATTCAATTCATTTCATTTTTTCAACCCGGGTTCAATCCAAAACTAATTGGGTGACATTATTCATTTATATTGCCATAGGTCCCACAGACCGCCTGAAGAACGTACTAAAATTTCAATTTGATAAAGTCATTTTCACGGCTGTTATCATGCTAAAGGACAGACAGACAGAATGAACAAACTCATAATCACTTTCCAACTATGTTGTAAAGTGTTGAAAAGGGTTATTTAGTTACCAGCATTTTATGAGGAAGATTCTTTCTTATGCAGCTATGACTTATATAATGCAGTGCCTTTTTTTCTTACATAATGTAATGAATTTTCATCTTTCTCAGTGAAAAAACAAGAAAGTTCAATCATGCATAAGCATTGATTATGAAACACTTTCCAACTGAAATGCAATTTCATTTAAACATTTTCAAAATGTGATATATTCAGTGGTGATATCATTTACATTATCACAGTACTACAGTAATTTATTATACTTAAATATTTAAAACTGTATCGAAATATAAATCATCTGATTCTCTATGCAAAATCAATGAATATTTCATTCATATAACTTGTATTCCAGACTCCAGAGCTAAATAATTTGTGTGAAAAAAATTCAGCAATTCTTATGTAACTCACCTTATAATCTCTTCAGATATTTGCATTCTGCATAAGTTAAATTAGGCTTCGTTGAAGAAATAATGAAAGTTTAGGGATCATTTAACATCACAACTATTGTAATTGCATTGGCACGGAATTTAGATACACAGATACGCAGATAATATATGTGTGTGTGTGTATGTATTCAAAGTATTGGAATTGTGCCGAAGATCGGAACTCGAATTTTCGAAGGATCTGCACGTTTTTTGACTTCTAGAACACGAAAAAGCTATTTATAGGAAGACGTCTGTGTGTGTAAGAGTGTATCTGTGTATGTTTCTGTGTGTCCGTGAGGATATTACATCCACTTTAATTGAAAAACTAATGGACCGAATTTCAAAAATTTGGTAGGTATGTTTTTTGCGGGAAATCCTGATGTTCATTAGATTATAGTACGATTCGTAATAAAAGAATCTGCCTTCTTTGCGAAATGGCCGGCAGAAATTGTCTTTATCCTCTCTAGCTAAAAACTAATGGAAGAAATTTAACAGAATTTGGTGCATAATATTTCAATGACCTACAAGTGATTTATATAACAAATTTTACAAAATTTGGTACATAAATCATTTGTAGGTTATTCTAGTACGATTCGGGAAAAAGGAACGGGCTATTTTTGCGAAATGGCCCGCAAAAATCGTTAAATATAAAAATAAAGGACTACGTGTGCTCAATTATATCAATTAAATTCCAATTTTTTACGTGAGTTTTGACAACAAAAAGAATAAAACTAACCCCATTACTCTAAGCCTAGCTGTTCTTGAGATATTCTAGTTTTTTCGCGTTATCGCTACGACACCTTTGACAATAAGTCCAGCTATCAAATGAGAACCAAATTTAAGTTTAACGTGCAAATTCAATGTCATTTAAAATACTTATGGCTGTTATTTTGTGCAGATAAACTCAAATTATTATTGAAGAAATAAAGAGAACGTGAATATGAGTCTGCAGGGAAAGACATGTGCTGCTCACATCAGAATTTTTAACAACAATGATTTATAGAAGTGAACGGGGATTATTTGCAGGCCATTTCGAAAAAAAATGTATGATCTATATTTAAAGATCCACCAAATTTTTGTAGAATAAAATGTTCAACAAATTTTATCTGTGTACCAAATTTCAAATCTCTAGGACGTAGGAAAGTGCATTAAAAATGCCATCAACTAAGTATATCATGAAGAGTTATATAAAATTAAAATAAAATTTAAAAAATTGTTATCTACCAAATTTATTTTAAAATGTGAAGCCCCTCTCATATACAAAATGATGCAACTCTTGGAAAGATATTTATTATATAATATATCTCTTTTTTCTTTCTGGAGGATATTGCAAAAATCAGAATTTAATTGAATTCGCTTTTCTCCCAATATTAAATAATTTTTAATAAAAAAACTACCTAACATATTTTACTGAAATTTTTTATATATATTTTATGGGATAATATGCATATTTCCTAAAAATTTCGAAGCAATTTGGGAATTTTAAATTTGCTTAAAAAATGTTTGAAAAATTAGGTCTCATAGGGTTCAATGTATTTCATTTTTTCAACCCGGGTTCAATAAAAAACTAATTGTATGATGTTATTTATTTATATTCCCATAGGTCCCACAGACCGTCTGAAAAACATACTAAAGTTGCATTTTGATAAAGTAATTTTTACGGCAGTTATCGTGCTAACGGACAGACAGACAGACAGAATGAACAAAGTCATAAACACTTTTCAACTATGTTGCAAAGTGTTAACAATGTATAAGATTCACGGTCCTATATGTTCTGGTGTAATTTTTATCACAGCTTTACATGGTAAATTCCGAGCAACGCCGGGTAATTGCTGCTAGCATATAATAAATTACAAAGTTGCATAAAAAAGGTACATAATTTTATGAAATCGATAAAAATTTTCAGGGGATTAAATTTGAAAAAATACAAAATTTAAATTTTTATACGTCCCCGTTCAAAAACATTTCCAATGAGTAAAATGTGACCTATACACTAATAAGGAGATGAACAAAATTTAAGCATTTTATATACAAAGTCTCTGAGATATGTTTAAATAAATTTGGTGAGAGATTAATTACAAATTAAAATGCAAATGTGTACAGCAAGAGTGCAAATGACACAACTCAGAAATGAATCATAGCCAAATAATCACCATAGGCAAATGGTCCCCTCCCAATAAAGCAGATTGCAACAGGGCATTCAAGGTGGTTGCCGTGACATCACCGAACAAGAACTTAATCGCGTGCACAGAAGTGTTATCAGGCGAATGCAGCTCTCTACTGGCATAGATGGAAAAAATTTTGAACAAGCTTTGTAATATTTGTGTAAAGTTATTATTTCTACACAGTGTAGATACTTTTGTACCAATAAATAGCAAAATTATTTTTTATTTATGTAATCATAGTTTTCTTTCGCAATTTGCGTAAGACCCCTGAAACGCGATTTGCCGACATGATTTTTCCCCTCTGAAAACAGATGTCGATGCATTGAAAATTGGTTTAAGTTAGCATTTTTGTCTTTTCATATCTCTGGGACAGTTTATGATAAAATGATGACATTTTGTACATCACCTTATTAGAGTATGGGGCACATTTTATTCATTGGAAATGTTTCTGTACGGGGCCGTATAAAAATTTAAATTTAGTATTTCTTAAAATTTAATTCCCTTGAAAATTTTAATCGATTTCATAAAATTCTGTACCTTTTTTACGCACCTATATAATTTATTATATATGTCTAAGATCAATATTTAAGGAATAAAAGCCGAGGTCAATGATTTTGGAACACCCTGTATATATATATATATATATATATATATATATATATATATATATATATATATATATATATATATATATATTTAATGATGTGATTTCTGATGTGAGTGATTTAAGTGTGATTTCTGATAAATTTATAACATTTTATTTCACCGTATTTTCATATTATATATATATATATATATATATATATGCGATTTCGGTTTCTAAAGAGGAAACCATTAGTTCAAATTTCGGCTGCTAGGGGTGAAATATAGCGCTGCTGCCCCCATAATTTGCATATTGTGGAGTATATCTTACACCTGTTACACCTGAGTCACACAGCCTTTTGGCATATATCTGCCACCTGTAAAATTTGTGACAGAGCCTTATTTCACAAATCCATGACCAACGAAGTATTATGAAGCACAATTTCTCGGTTTTTATTTAAAGCAAACATAAATGAATTTTTCTCTACGCGTTCAGAAATGTTGTTGTTATGGTTTAGGAGTTTATACAAGTCATTTTCAAGATATTAAAAATTTTACTCCTCCACATGGGGAACGCGATACTTAATGAAAGAAACAATCTATTTCTATGTTGTTATATATATATATATATATATATATATATATATATATATATATAATTCAGATTAGCTGGATTTTCATGATTTCTATTCATAGTTTTTTATATTATCCTAACATATCCATTCTCTTGTATTAATAATATTTTTATTTTTACATCCACTTAAACATTAGCCTTTCTTTTATTAGCCCCTCCTTTTAGTAGCTCTGTTTGTATAGTATCACTTATTCTCCCCTTTTCGCATTACTGTTATTTATTTCTTACGAATGCCAACAGTAGATTATGCCTTTTCCCTTTGGGAATGGCAACACTGGTCTCTTCATTCTGGGTTCCCGGGTTCGACAGGTTCGTGCATTTGTAGTGTTATTTTCGAGTTATTTTTGTTTCCTTTTATTTTTTCTTCTTTATAAATGTTTTCCAAGTAAAAATAGTTTATAGATATAATTTATCTATTTCTTCAGAAACATACATATTTTGTGTTTGCTTCGACAAAATACTTGGACCCGAAGAAGGGTTTTAGAGAAGTGAACAAATCCATGATTTAGGCCTAACCCTTGTCCACGTGTATAGCATTAACGCTTGGATTTCATTTGTTTTTCTTTTATCAATTCAATACCATTCATTTTTGATGATTTTCTTTAACTTGATGATTCGAAATTTGTATTTCTTTCCTTTTGATTGAAGATTTGCAGATTTATACCTTTATTTTGTAGGCATGTTAGAAAGTTAAGTTTTTCGTTACAGCTTCTCACTTTTCTTTCATTGGACTTTCAAACTATTATATATATATATATATATATATAAATAATAAAATAGAATCACATAAAGTTATAAATTCAAGAAATAGAAAGGCGCATATTGCCGTACTATCAGAGACTTGAAATATACTATATATATATATATATATATATAATATATATATATATATATATATATATATATATATATATATATATATATATATATATATATATATATATATATATATATATATATATATATATATATATATATATATATATATATATATATATATATATATATATATATATATATATATATATATATATATTGGATCTTTTGGCCACCAGATTTTGATAATCCTTTGATGTTTAAACTTGATTTTTATGCATCGCTCTTGAATATTGATAAATTCATGTGTATTACTGAAATTTAAAATTAGGATCATTTTATCTTATATGGTAGCATTGCTTTCCTTTAGTCTAATATGTCCTTTCATATTCACTTTACTTAATTTTCCTCCGTATTGTTTTTGAACCAGGGTATGATACTGATCATGTTTTAAATTAGTCTTATTATTTTTATTTTATTTTTAATTTTCTCTTTTTTATTATATATATATATATATATATATATATATATATATATATATATATATATATATATATATTATATTATATATATATATATATATACGTATATATCAAAATAACCACTATCCCGGAAGTATTTGTAAATAATATTATTAATAATTTCAAATACATCACTTAGTAATTTTACAATTTCATTATTTATCCTTGATTGGATAGCTCATTCTTGTGAATTTCACCCATTCTTATCAACTAACTTTCCACTAGACCTGAGACTGATACTGTTTACTATTTTTGAAAGACTACTTTCTACTTTTCCTGATCCGGAAGTATTTGTAAATAATATTATTAAAAATTTCAAATACACCATGTAGCAATTTTACAATTGCATTATTTATCCTTGATTGGATAGCTCATTTTTGTGAATTTTATCCATTCTTATCACCTAACTTTCCACTAGACCTGAGTCTGATACTGTTGGTATTTATTATTTCCTTCCACAAGCCAGTAGACACGTTCCAATGGTGGCCATAGTCAAATACTATTGCCATTGTCAGAAACTGGCTATTCCATTGGTTTTTATTCAATATGTATGGCTGTCCTCTCGAGAATGCAATTTCGAACTAACCGCCACTTTTTATGTAGTTTCAACTGATCGTTCTCCATGTATTGATCTTTAATCTTGAGCTAAATTATTATTGCCTTTTCTAATTTTTGCCGTGTTTGTTTTTTCATTTTATATATATTTATATATACATAGGTATATATATATAAGTATATATATTATACTTATTGGTGTGTATTAAAATAACTTTTTTGTATATATTAATGTAGCTATGTATATATTGATATAACTTTTAACCAGTATCGTCACCCTGTCTTTAATAATTTCAGAAACAAACCATGGGAAATATATTGCTTTGAATCCCCACTAAATTATTTGTGTGCATTCATTTAATTTGGGAACCGCCCTGTATTCATGAATTTTGATGATTAAGAGTTTCGAAAAGTAACAAGAACGTGGTGTGAGTCAGGAAGTTTGACAATTTATTTCGTTCTAAATTTTAACTTTTAAGAACCAAATGTTTCTTTAGTTTAACTAAATGAAAGTATTGATAAAATTTTTGAAATTTGACAGTTTTCGATAGAAGGGCTTTGTGCAAAGTTAATTTTCTTAACTTTTACAAGATTGTGGTACAGAATTTAAATCGCTATTTCATAATTTCCTACCTAATTTAAAACATTTTTGCAACTGGTACTATGGGTCTAAAACCAACGGTTCAAAAAATATTCCTCTGTTCACTTTTGTGATACCCTGTATATATGTGGCTGTATGTGTATGTTTTAATTTTAGATAAAGAATTGCATTATTTAAAAAATGTCACCTAAGTTACGTATTACATAATTATATGAACTAAGCAACAATTCTTTAAAATGCATCCCTATTGCTCTTTTATGCAGTAAATTCACAAATTGAAATTTAATTCTCTGATACTTCTAATTAACTATTTTTCTAGTGAAAGAAATATTTGTCTAATGGGGGCTGGGGGCTCAGCCATTTCTAGTCATCGGCTGGATAAGGTAATGGGGCTATATATAGTCAATATATACTTACCTCACTAGCAGCCACCGCCGAAAGTACCGCACTTTGCCAAATTTGGACTCAGACATGTCTGCGAATATATAAAGTTCTATGTCACTCAGAATGTCACATGGCAAAAGTGACTTTGCATTTAACATTTTTTACACAAAGCATGAATCAAGTAAAAATATTCTGATGTGAGCAGTAAATTATTTTTTTCACAAACTGCGTGGAATTATTCATATACATTTACAAAATATTTATTTCCGTTCACATTTCTACACAGGTTGAAGAACTTAAAGAAGAAGTAAATACATTCTTTTTCAAAAAAAAAAAAAAAAAAGCACTATGAAGAAAGTGACTATTTTAATTGAAATTAAATATGCTTACAGCTTATACACAGGTAATGAATGATTACAAAATCAAGGCCGCAGGACCTATCAATGATTAGGAATTGCACATTGAATTTTCAAATCAGTAATTAGTGAAATCCCCCTTGGCGGCAATGCATGTTTGTATACGTCTAGGTAAAGAGTGATAAAGTTTCCTAATGTCATCCGGCAGGCATTTCTAAATTGTTGCTCCAGATCTGCTCTATTTCGGTGTGCCCGAATCTGGCGGTCTAGAATGTCCCATATATGCTCGATTGGCGAAAGGTCTGGTGACCTTGCAGGCCAAGGAACAGTCTCAACAGCACGGAGACATTCCACAGATATGCGAGCCGTATGTGGCGTGGCACTATCTTGTTAGAAAATGGCCCCAAGATGACGTGCTATGAATGGTAATGCAAACGGTCGCAGGATTTCCTCAGTATATAGTTGAGCTGTTAAAGTTGTAAGCAGGATGACTAGCGGATGAGCGACCTGCTTACAACTTTAACAGCTCAACAGGACAGTTGTAACAGGATGATTAGGCAGGATAAGCGACTTGCTGTCGTAAGAGATAACACCCTACACCATCACACCAAGGGTGATTGCTGTGTACCAGTGTAAAACAAGGTTTGATTGGGACCGCAGGCCTTGACACCACCACACATGTACCCGATGGTCATCTGCTGAAAGACTGATGCGTGAATCATCGCTGAACACTATGCGATGCCAGTATGTTGGCAGTCATGATGCTCGGCTATGACACCACTTCAAATGACACTCTCGATGTTGTGGGTCTATGGACAGACGTCTTAACGGCCATCGTGAGTGTAACCCCACCTCATCCAAGCCCCGTGAGATGTTGGGAGGTACCACGGGTGGTAAGGAAGAGGCTATGGCTGACAATGATGCCGTTGGGACAGTTCGAGCCTGTCGCACAATCATCCAATCTTGCCTCGCATTCGTACACCTTGGCCTTCCAGAGCCTTCATTCCGCCGATGACTTTCTTGTAGCAAACATTGCTCCCTGCCCCTTTGCACAGCAGTGTCAGTTCGGTGCAAGTGGCGGTTTAATGCTCGGTATGACCAGACAGCTTCACGCATCCCGACTATACGACCACATTTGAACTCGTCTAATTGCTTATAAGGTCTTCGGCAACATCGTAACGGCATTATTGGTTGTGTCTCCACGGAACAGCAACACCGATAGCGAGCAAAAATAAACCGTCCACATTTTTAACCCGTTTTATAGAATGCTAGTTGCGCAGTAGAAACGCACGCTATGACCGAAATCAACACTCATTGGCCTTGCAAATTGAATCATTGACATACTTGGTATAAAGGAATTTGCATGCAAAATTTCGAAATTATCGGATTGTTTTTTAGGCATGCTTTTTTTTTTGCAAAAAAGTGTATTTAGTACTTTCTTGGTGAAATTAAATCACTTATATATACTTACGTGCAAGATCCAAATAAAAACAACATTGACATTAAATTATTATTAAATAAAATAAGTTAAATTTGGCGTAAAATTTGACGTTGAAACGAAAACTGGTATATTTTTCCGTGAATGCAAAGAGCTAAATTAACGAGAATATTGTTATGATATTCCACATAATATTACAGATGGATAGCCAACTTATTTAATAACTCATTTAACGCATAATATCGCGGATGTACTTATATAATGATTCTTAATACTTTTTTATAACTTTATTGATAAATGCATTATACTTCAACAGATACTTAATAACTTGAGAAAATAATTTACCAGTTTTCTAATATTACCAAAACCAAAAGCCGTCATTTTTAGATTATGACTATTTAAAGTTTATTGGCCTCATAACAGGGGCAATTGACTTTAATGTATTTTCTCCACTGCAATGGAGAAAATAGATTCACCCTACTTGACCTGCTCATGCTGAACTTGAAATCCTGTAATTGCTTATTGACATAAAATATTTTGATGTTTTTGTCAGATTTATGACTCCCTTTATGTGTATCAGCATTTACTATTGCATTTGATCGAACGCATGAATTGAATCCTCATTCCATTGATCCCTCTCAGTGTTTAACCCCACTTTTGTTGTTCTGCAGTTTCTGTATTCGTTATTAGTGCGCAGAACTTGGTAAAAACTGATCAATATAAAATTAGTTTCTACATTTAGTGGCCACTATTTGTGCACACCGATATTTTCCGTATCTTTCTACCTACCCCTCTTCTAGTATTGGATTCGTCAACCTGAGCTAGATGCATCTTTCGTGACCATCAATACATACAGATCCAAATACTATGACGCCACAAGTAGTTAATTCGTGATCTTAAAGGCCCAGAACATGACAATATACAGGGTGTCCAGTGTTATTGGTGCCCAATGGCTATTTCCTCAACCGTTAGTCACAGAGATACACTTCCAATTGCAAAAATGTTTTAAATCTTAAAATCTATTATTTTAGAAACAGTTTAAATCAATAAATGCATTTATGAAATAAATACGAAATATAAATTTTTATACAGTCCCCCGGTCCTACCAATTATATTTAGGAAAATCATTCTCATAAAATTTCATGCAAAATAAAAAAAATCATCCTTTTACGACCAAAATTGACCGACTTATAGCTATTTAAATTTGTAGCATTTTCTGTGCTGAGAAATTGTCAATACGGTCCCTGATTGGTTGATTGCCTAGAGAAAGGGTCAATACGGTCCCTGAGTGGTTGGTTGCCTGAAACGGGATATTTTTATGCGTGGAAAAGCGGCTTAAGTCATAAAGTTTAATGCTTCATAACTCGGTGAATTTTGGTCGTAAAAGGAAGTTTTTTTAACATTTTACTACATAGTTGAAAGTGTTTATGACTTTGTTCATTCTGTCTGTCTGTCTGTCCGTTAGCACGATAACTGCCGTAAAAATGGCTTTATCAAAATGAAATTTTAGTATGTTTTTCAGACGGTCTGTGGGACCTATGGTTATATAAATGAATAATATCACAAAATTAGTTTTTTATTGAACCCGGATTGAAAAACTGAAATACATTGAATCCTATGGGACTTAATGTTTCAAACATTTTTCAAGCGAATTTAAAATTCACAAATTGCTTTTAGGAAATATTCAAATTATCCCATAAATATTTATAACAAAAATTTCAATAAAATATTTTAGGTAGTTTTTTAAATAAAAATTATTTAATATAAGGAGAAAAACAAATTCAATTAAATTCTGACTCTAGTTATATACTCCAGAAAGGAAAAAGAGATATATTATATAATAAATATCTTTCCAAGAGTTTAATTATTTAATATATGAGAAAGGTTTAACATTTTAAAATAAATATGGTAGATAACAATTTTTCAAATTTTTTTAATTTTATATAACTCTTCATGATATACTTATTTGATGGCAAATAAGTATATCATAAAATAAATTGTTATTTTATTGTGATGAATTAAACGATTGGAAAAATGATTATGAATGAAATGCTGCTTTTATGTAGAGGCGATTCCTATTTCGATGAAATCATTTAAATAACGTTCATTTGTTTTCGATGAAGTTTTCAAATATAATAAATTATTGTAGTGTTATGATAATTTTAAAAATATTACCGAGGAATATATCGCATTTTAGATATGTTTAAACCAGGCAATTTATATTTCAATGCCGTCATTTGAATGAAGTTCATTTTCTTCGATGAAGTTTTCAAATATAATAAATTAATGCAGTATTGTGATAATTTAAAAAATATTACCGAGGAATGTATCGCAGTTGAGAGATGTTTGTCTAAAATGGCATTGAAGTTGGAAAGTGTTTCATAATTAATGCTTTATGCATGATTGATCTTTCTTGTTTATTTTGCATGAAATTGTATGAGGATGATTTTCCTAAATATAATTGCTAGGACCGGGGGACCGCATAAAAATTTATATTTCGTATTTCTTTCAGAAATATATTTATTGCTTCAAACTGTTTCTAAAATAATAGATTTTAAAATTTAAAATATTTTTGCAATTGGAAGTATATCTCTGTCACTAACGGGTAAGGAAATAACCATTGGGCACCGATAGCATTGGACACCATGTATATAAAAAAAATCCAATTTTCGAATACACTCCAATACTTTTCACTATTCATTCGCTACGTTTTTAACCAGCATGGGGACTGAAAACTTTCTACCACGCTGTTTGTATTAAATCTCATAAACGTTCAGATCAGGTTGAATGAGACAGTAATGGTCAAGTTTATACTCATAGAATCCACTTAGAAAGAATGTCCTTAATGGTAGGGTGGCTTTCCCAATGCAAATGCTTTCAACCGGCTTTGTGCGTTTGTGAAAAATAATACGTTTCGACGAAAATTGTGGCACAAAGAAAGTTTTTTTATTTGCAAATATCAGCTGTTCCTTGCTGAAAAGAGCTACAAAGTTGAAAACCAGTATCCGCAATGAGGGAGCGAACTTAAATCTGACTGTAATCACATGTGTACATGAAAAGAAAATTTCAAAGTTGTCAACTCACCCTGAAACTTTCAAGTGATGCACTTTCTTCTTGCTTTTCAGGATCTTCACTGTCGCTACACTCATTCTGTAAAAGGAAATCAATTATTTAATGCATTATATTGCAGTGGCACATGCAATGCCTTATGGAGCTGGTATGTTCAATGCACTAAAAGAGCAATGAGCGTATTTATATTTTGTGAAATAATATTTTTATCAAGCTGATATTTTTAATTATGTGACTATTTAACGACCCAAATAAAATCTCTGTAATTTTTCTTTTTAAATAATTTCCAGTATGCAATATGAATTATAAAATAATTATTCGAAAAAAAATGAATATCAACGTTCATTTGCTTTGATGAAAATACGATTTAGACAGTCTCTTTAAATTATGTAAAATTCTCATATAAACATTTTATGCAGACTTTATTCGCGTTACTCCTGGTACTTTTTTTTGCCGTATATAAATCTTCATCACTTCAATGGTTTTAGGGATATCCATTAACTCCTGAAAGGAATGCTCACAAAAATCATAAAAATTGTATATCTTCTTATGATTTGTCCAGGATGGATTGTACCGGTATTGTTCGAAATCCAAAGAATTTAATTATACTACAAAAGGCAACGATATGCCAATTTAAGCTTTATAGCTGCTCCGGTTACACAGTTACTCCCCCAAATCTGTATGTTCCTACGTACAGATTTGGGGCTTAGTACGTGCTAATAAGTAAGGTTCAAAATTTTAATAACAAAAATGTATCGAAAAAGGCCACGAATACTAAACGTTATGTTGAATTTGAGCTTTCTAACTTCTCTGGTTATTCTTGGGAAAATGACATGTACAATCCCATTGAGGACACAAGACGGGCCAGAATAAAAACTTGAACTTTGTGCCTTTTTTCTAAGAAGTTGTAATCTGATGTAGATCATTTCTGTTATACTAGAGATACAGAGTTGTGCAATATTTTTGAAACGCCCTATATACTTCCATCAAAGACAAATATAAGTATTATATAAGAAACATTTATAGTTTACAGTATTAAATATTGACATAAAAATAGTAAACTGTCCACAGCTCTTTCTCAGTATGTAATTAACGATAATTTTTATCTGATATTTGATAAAACTTGTCTTTTAAATAGCTGCAATAACTCCTGTAATATTTTGCTTTATGAATCCTTTTACTTTCCCTGCAATACATGATGATGCATAGGAAAAGTATTGGAATCATGTCGGAAATCGCAACTCGAGTTTTTGACGGATCTAAGCATTTTGAGAATACGAAAAAAACTATTTCTGGCGTGACGTCTGTGTGTGTGTGTGTGCGTCTGTCTGTCTGTATGTCTGTGTGTCTGTCTGTGCAATGTACGTATCCACTCTAACTCAAAAACGAATGGACCAAATTTCATAAAATTTGGGACGTGTGTTATTTGTATGTGAACCTGGTGCCTTTGATTAAATTCTTGTACGATTCGAGATAAAATAACCCTCCTTTTTTGCGAATTGGCATGCAAAAATCTCTTTAATCCACTCTAGCTAGAAAACTAATTGACCAAGTTTTACAAAATTTGGTAGATAAGTCACCTGTGGGATTTTCTGGTGCTGATTAGATTTTGGTACGATTCGTTAAAGAAGAACCAGCCTGTTTTACGAAATGGCCCGCCAAAATCGACAAAATCTAAAATAAAAGACTACATATGCTCAAATGTATTAATTAAATGCTTGTTTTATACTCTTAATTTTAGACGACGATAAAAATAAGACTCACCCTAGTACTCTAAAATAAACCATTCTCGAGATATTATTTGAATGTTTAATTTTGAGGAAATGACGACAGTTTTCACTGTAGTTAAAAAACTGTTGTTGTTGTTGAGACCCAGACCGTCCGACCTACCAGAAAGGTGTAAGGTAACCGTTTGGACGGCCGGGAAGTGCCACCCAATTTAGAACGGAACCTAGTGGGGGAGGCTTCGACCGTACCCTTCTTCCCCTACCACCAACCCCTCGGAAGGACTTTCGGACCCACATGTTAAACGTGATCGTACTCCGCATGAACACGGCGGCAGTTGTGGCAACGTGCAAATCCAGCGCACAAACCACCGGACTACTGCGCCCGAAATGTGCCAACAGCACTCGGTGTTCCCAGGTGGTCACCCATCCAAGTACTAGCGGCGCCCGATGCTGCTAGATTTCGATTATAGTTAAAAAACTGTGTAATAAAATTTCTTAAAACTTTGTAGTTAAGTTTATAGATGGTTATCCTAATGCTGATTACATTTTGATATGATTCAGAAAAATATAACCGACTCTGTTTTGCGAAATGACCGGCAAAGACAGTGAAAATCTGAAATAAATGACTAAACTGAATATATATGTATTTGTCGAAATATAGTGATTAAGTACTTGTTCTTCAGGTAAATTTTGATAACTGAGAGATTAAGACTAACCACATGAATGTAGATTCTCGAGATATATATTTTACTTTTTTTATTTTATAGACCTCAAGAATGGAAAGTGAATTAAATTGCCAAATTTAACGAAGATGGAATGAAAAGGAAAATTGGATATAATATCAGAAATGTATTCATGCTATTTTCAGCAATTAAACTCAATTTAGTACACAATGAAATATAAAATGACAAAATAAAATTGAATCTGCAGGGGGTCATGTGCTACTCACATCAGATTTTTACTTTCCCTGCAATACATGGTAATGTACAGGGAAAGTATTGAAATCTTGCCGAAAATCGCAACTCGAGTTTTCGACGGATCTACACGTTTCGAGACCTCTAGAATACGAAAAAACTATTTTTAGTGTGACGTCTGTGTGTGTGTCTGTCTGTATAGATTTTGTAGCCACTCTAACTAAAAAACTAATGGACCGAATTTCACAAAATTTGGTAGGTAAGTCACTTGTGGGTGAATCTGGTGCTGGTTAGTTTAGGGTACGATTCGGGATAAAAAAACCCGCCTCTTTTTACGAAATGGGCCGCAAAAGATTGTATCCACACTATTTAAAATACTAATGGACCGAATTTTACAAAATTTGGTAGATATGTTGCTTGTGGGTCACCCTGGTGCTGATTACATTTTGGTAGGATTCAAAAAAAATAATCTGCATTTTTTTGCAAAAAGACCAAAAATCGTCAAAATCTAAAATAAAAAACTGCGTATGTTCAAATATATCCATTAAATGCTTGATTAATACGTATTGTTTAACGAAGAAAAGAATAAGACCAACCCCATTTCACTAGGACTAGCCGTTCTCGAGATATTTAAGTTTTTTCGTATTTTCTCTACTCTACCTTTGAAAATAAGTCCAGTTATCAAATGAGAACGAAAATTGAAATAAAAGTGAATTAAATTGAATTAAAATAAAAAAAACATGAGCATAAGTCTGCAGGGAAAGTCATGTGCTGCCCACATCAGATTTTTTACTTTCTCTTCAATGCATCGGTATAGGGAAAGCATCGGAGTCATACCGAAAATCGCAACTCGATTTTTCTAAGTATCTACATGTTTCGGGACCGCTAGAATACGAAAAACTGTTTTTAGCGTGACGTCTGTGTATGTATCGGTAAGTCTGTGTGTCTGTCTGTGCAATGTATGTATCCATTCTAACTCAAAAACTAATGTACCAAATTTCGCAATATTTGGCAGATAAGTCACATGTATGAGACTCTGGTGCTGATTACTTTTTGGTACGATTCGGGATAAAAGAACACGCCTTTTTTTCTGAAATGACTCGCAAAATTTGCCTGAATTCACTCTAGCTAAAAAACTAAAAGATCAAATTTTACAAAATTTGGTAGTTAAGTCATTTGTGGGTTACCCTGGTTCTGATTAGATTTTGGTACGATTCGAGAAAAATGACAGTCATTTTTTTGAGAAACAGCTCGCAAAAATATCGTCATAATTTAAATAAAAACTACGTATGCTCAAATAAACCAATTAAATGCTTGTTCTTTACGTAATTTTTAATGATGAAAAGAATAAGACCAACCCCATTGCACTAGGACTAACCGTTCTCGAGATATTACTAATTTACCAAATTTCATAAAATTTGTTAGATAAATCACTTATGGGCGACTTTGGTGCTTATTAACTTTTGGTACGATTCGGAATAATTGAACCTGTCTTTAATTTGTGAAATGGCCCCCAAAAATTGTATGTATCCATTCTAGCTGAAAACTTCATAGATCAAATTTTACAAAATTTAGTATATACGTTACTTGTGGTTTACCCTTGGACTTATTGGATTTTGGTATGATCCGGTAAAAAGAAACCTGCCTTTTTTTGCTAAATGGCCCACTCTTTGCTATATAGCCCACTCTTTGCTAAATAGCCCACTGTATTCACTCTAGCTGACAAACTAATTGTCCGAATTACACAAACTTTGGTAGAACAGTCGCTTGTAGGATATTGTGATGCTGGTTTGATCTTGATACGATTCGGAAGACAAGAGTCTGCCTTTTTTTGCGAAATGTCCCCCTAATCTGAAATATTCGATCTAAATTAATATACTACATATGCTCAAATGTATCAATTAAATTCTTGTTTTATGAAATTTTTAATGATAAAATCCACCTCATTACTCTATGATGGACCATTCTGGAGATATTTAAAGTTTAATTTTGAGGAAATGAAGGCGATTTTCCCAGAAATTAAAAAACTATTAAATAAAATTTCTTAAACCTTAGTAGTTAAGTCTTCTGATGGTTATCCTGATGATGATTTGATTTTGATATGATTAGATGTATAACCAACTTTTTTTTTCGAAATGGCCTGCAAAGATAGTGAAACTCTGAAATAAATGACTAAAATTATTGAAATATATTAATGAAGTACTTGTTTTATCGGTAAAATTTGATAACTAAGCAAATAAGTCCGACCCCATGACTGTTGGATAAACAGTTCTTGAGATATTGTAGTTTTTTGTAATTTTAAGGACCTGAAGAATTTAAAGTGAACTAAGTTGCCAAATGAAATAGAGATGCTATACAAAGACAAATTGGATATCATATTAGAAAATTATCCATATTATTTTCTGCAATTAAACTCAATCTAATGCATAATGAAATAAAAATTGAATTTGAATCTGCAGGGAAATTCGTGTGCTGTTAACATCAGATTTTAAATTATATATCTTTACCGTGAATCTATTTTTGCAATTTTGATCCCGTTCAGACACTTAGTTATGCTTGGCTTCTCGTTCTCGACTCACTACATGTCAAACCTTTATATGATTTTCTGAATATTTAGTAGATTCTTGATTTCGTTTTTTGATGTCATTCCTATTGGTTACCATCTAATTGATGAACATTTTTCCATTCATTGTATTTCGAATTTTTATAATTAAATTACATTTTAAATGTTTCGTAAAAATCTAAAAATGTAAAATGATTAATATATAAATTTTGTCTGGCGGATATGGCCTGTATTTAAGCACATGTTAACCAATTATTTTCACTTCGCCACTGATGTGGGGCATAGAAATGCCCGACAGCGCTATGGCCGTGTTATTTTAGTACGTCGTAAAAGGAGAATTTAATAAAATACTTTTAATTATGGCCAATTTTTTTTGGTTGTATTTATTTTTAAAGTATTGACATAAACGCCTTTAATAGCATAAGCATCAGTAAATTCAGTTCTGATTTCTACCACTGGTTCATTTTCATCTCCAATTCAATCTTCGCAATGTAACTAATCATTCGAATATTTTTTCTAAAGAAAGCTGAGCTCTCCTGCGGGCTAACAGATACCTTTTCAACTTTCGCGATGATGTTCCCAGAAAAGAACTGTGTCTCACTTCTAGAACTAACATTTGGCGAAACTGCGAAGAACACATCTGTAATCTATTAGCGCATCACCTCTAACGATGGGAAACTTGCCAATCACAGTGCTTCACAAGGGAAATCAAGTATTTGGACACGCCTTTTAATGCTCGCCGCTGCGACCGCTGACAAGCAATTGTTAGTTACAATTTAATAAGAGCATCCCATTAATGGTGAGAAACCCATATAGCGCGTTAATAATAATTCAGCGTTAATAATAACAGACAGTCGTGTGCAAATAGTGTCCGTCCACCGATTTGGAATTATTTTCTTATCAGTAGGGGACAAGCCCACATATGTATTTACCATTATATATATATATATATATATATATATATATATATATATATATATATATATATATATATATATATATATATATATATATATATATATATATATATATGTATATATATATATATGTATATATATATATATATGTATATATATATATATATATATATATGTATATATATATATATATATATATATATATATATATATATATATATATATATATATATATATATATATATATATAATAGTAAATACATCATCAAATAGAAAAAAGGGGGGAGGCATAAAGGAATGGGGTAAAAGAAAGGAGAGTGTTTACAGGAACGACAGAAAAAAGGCCAGGGGGGATAGTGACCCCCCGTTCCCGGTTAAAGCGCTTTTACTCTAGAACCCCCTGGTCTTTTTTCTGTCGTTCCTGTAAATACTCTCCTTTCTTTTCCCCCATTCCTTTATGCCTCCCCCCTTTTTTCTATTTGATGATGTATTTACTATTATATTTGATGATGTATTTACTATTATATTTGATGATGTATTTACTATTATATACTCGTACCTGCTAAACATGAAAGAGCGGCATGGCGCCTTAATGTTATGAAGTGTTATAATTGTGTTTTTGTATATCTTATTTTTAGATATTTTTCTTATATATATATATATATATATAAAATAATACTGCGTAAATATACAGGCATCTTCCTGTACTTTGATAAGTTGTTCGTATTTTGTCGTCAAGTATGAGACTAAATCCATTACTTTGAAACAGACACGAAGGGGGTTCGGTCGTGCTGCGAACGAGATCTGACCTGTCTTCATGGAGAAGATTACGTGGAATGAATTTTTGTTGGTCGGATTTGGCGACGCTAGTATTGACAACGAGGAGATTAGAGAAAAATGGCAAGACCACCTGGATAGAATTGAATTACATAAGCTATTTGATGACAAGGATCTCGAACTCATTCTGTGTAGATAAAAAAGCGTCTGCGGCTTTGTTAATAAGATGGCATAGTTACCATTTGGAGTTGGATAAGAGAAAGCATAATGCAATCATGTAAATAATTTCGAATCTATCTGACGACCTGGAGGTGAAGAGTTACCATAATTTGAGTGCACTTGCTACACGCCATGCTTCTTCAATCAAGTTCTTTGAAAATACTATTGTTGAACTGAAGTCAGATGAGTCCCCGAAAGTCATTCTTTCGGGAGTATTGCCCCTAACACACCAATTCAAGCTGCCAATGCCTCTAATGACCAAAAGTCTGATGATAATTTGAAAAAATATCCAAAATGTCTAAATCTGAAAAGAATCCCCTCACCGATAAGGAAGGGCTTCAAACCCTCCAAAAACGGTATACTGCTCATGTTTCGGCACAAGATCAGCCACAGTTTGAAATACGAAAGAGTAAACCCATTCTAGAAAAAGAAAGCGAAATCGATGCTCCTGAGGAAAATGTCACGGAAACCTCAGAAGCTCCAAAGGAAAAACACCCTCCCCCTTTCTCCATCATACCGCTTGCGAATTGGCCGGAATATATTGCTGACCTTAAGAAAATTGCTCCCTTTGTTGAGGGCGACCTGAGAGGATAATTTTTAAAGAATTGAGAGAAATTCAAGCCAAACATTTATCTGATTAAATGCATTTTTTCACGCATTTCTTAAATATATTTAAACGCTAAAAGTAGTCATCAGAGGACTTCCGGTTCCCAGAATTAAAGAACAACTAACTAATAATTTCGAAAACATTAGTGTAACGCAGCTCTCTAGAAGGCCTTGAATTGCAAAAAGTTTAATGTATAATTGCCCAAAACTCAGGAATCCTTAAAAATATATGACGTCAAATAAATATTAGGTATAAAAATTAAATTTGAAAGATATAAAGTGCGCAAGGGCGCTACCCAGTGCTTTTCTTGTCAGTCCTTCCACCACTCGGCAACTTCTTGTTGAATGCCACCGAAGTGCGCTAAATGTGCAGGTGATCACCTTACTAGAGATTCTACAAAAAAATCGAAATTAAATGTACTTGTGCTAATTACGGGGGCGACACCCAGCCAGTTTCAGAAGTTGTCCAAAATACCTTAAATCAAGATTTGAAAAACAAGAAACTTTTAAAAACAACTATGTAAACCGCTCGCGTTCCTACGCTGATGAATTTAATAATAATCCTGACAACTTCCTTAAATTACCAAAAAAAATAAAATAACAGTTGGAAAAATCCCCAATCCAGGGAAGAAAACGAACTTGACATCGCCAGCTTTCAAAAATAGTTATTGCGAAGATAAATACGATAAATTCCTTATTCTAAAAGCTGTCAAACAAGCCCTTCCTGAAATTAAAATAGTTAATCACATTATGGATATGATCGGCCTTTTGCACGGAAGTGTTATCACTTTGAGTGAAGAAGAGTAACTCTGCTGTATGGACCAATCATAAGACGCTCTCGGTTCTTGTGTTCTATTGGTCCTCTGGCCGCGAGCTCAGAATCCCTTGGCTTCAAGTAGGCACCTTCCACGCTTGGTTTGGCGCTCTCATCATCTTAAGACCATGTCCTTTCGGACACACATACCATTTAGTTTTTACCTTTCTTTCCTGTGGAAAACTTATTTTCATCCTTCCAAATTTATTGGCATGAAAGATAAAATTGAGACTTGTCCCAATTGCATCCTAAATGCCCTACTATGGCTCCCAAATGCCGAAGCCAATGTTTACGTTCTCATTGCAAAACACTCATGCTAAACTCTTTATTATGATTCCTGTCCACCCTGTTAATTTGGAGATTAAAGGCAGCCAATTTTGGTTTATACTAGGCGTTCCTTAATGATTGCTCGAGATTTTTAAAAGTATTAAGCTAAATCTCGGACGCATAAGAAAAACTTCAGAAATAATGTATAGACAACTTACCACATAAACTCGGATCTTTTCCATTACTATTTCGTAACAAGGTTTCTGAAAGAAAAAAAAATACTTATGAGCTTATATCTCAACAATATTATCATAGCACAGTTTGCTGTACAGTGGATATTCTAAACGAAAATTATGCATTAACAACCGTGATGCTTAACATAATAAACTAGCTATAAAGACATTAGTATAAGAAACGTATACAAAAATATATATCCAAGCTGATATGAAATAAATACAATAGCGACAAAAATGCAAAGGCAGTAATAATAAGCACCTGATAAAAATATCAAAACAGAGAAATAAACAGTTCAAACCAATAGAAGGTGGCATACAACCCATCCAGAAGACAAGGAAAGCACATAACCTAAAATACGGTGGTCAATTTTGAAATGCACTCGTCATCAGGACAGCGTGTACATTCTACATTGAAACTGAAATAAAAGCCTGTTTCTATCACTGGCGAAAGTATATCACTATAAACCCCATTGGGATTATTAACTAGCTGATAGAATATGAATGATAAAACAGAAATTAAAATAAAATACAGAAGTAGATACATGCATGAGATGAATCCACGTATTTTAAGAAAAACATGAGGGTGGGGTATATTTAAGTGGTTAGAGCGCGGGGATTGACACCCGGACAACCCGATTTAGATTTCCGCCTCCGCCCTGTCTGTCTCCGTGTTTACGCGGAGTACAGACATGTTAAATATGTTAGTCCGTAAGTTCTTCCGAGAGGTAGGCGATAGAGGAAAGACGGTATGGTCCCTGTGTATGGCGTCCCAACTGGGCTCTGGTCTAGATTGGGTGGCATTTTCTAATCGTCCATACAGTTACCTTAAACCTTCGGGTAGGTCGGACGGTCTGGGTCAAAGAAGAAGAAAAAAGGGAAAGGCGGTGAAAATAAATTCCATTCCGACCGGCAATAATTACACTTGCTGGAATGAACTAGCGACTATACGGAAACGACTTGACTGTTAACTATAAAAATAGAAAATACTGTTGTTGTTTCCATACCCCTTGGAGTAGGAAAAAGTCCAAAGGACCCAGCCGCAAAGGAGAGTCACAGACAATTTCCTGCTCAACCGACAGCTGTCTCAAGGAGACGCCCATACATTCTAGGAGGTGAGCAGGAGAAGCATGAAGGGAACAAGGACAAGCAGAAAAAGATTTCTCCCCCCTCTATGAATTTCATATTACGAAGCTGTCCGCTTCTATGTCGTCCCATGGCAGTGTTGGGTTGCTTTAGAATTTAGGTAATTTGGAGGTCTGAAAATTTACTTTTATTTCTTTTTCCCTGGCTCAATATTCTTAATTTGGTAATATTTAAATAATATTTATTGGCTTTTTCATTTATTCTTTAATTAGAATATTTTTAATCTTCTGAATTAATTTTCTTTATAATATTCTTAATTAAAAATGTTCCATTCCTTAAATTAATATTACTTTTGATTTGTAAATTTTAAAAATTATTTATTTATTTGATTCCCCTTAAAATTCCCTTTAATTTGATGTCCCATTTTCCCATTTTGGTTAGAAATTCCGTTTGTTCTTCAGTTTCAAGTTATTTCCATGTCTCACTGCAATTCAAAAATTTCAGTTGCGGCCATTTTCGGAATTCTGTTTTGCGGGCTTTTTACTGCGATTAATAACGCCACCTAAGCGTTTTCGCGCCTCTTTGGAATTCGTCATTTATTTTAATTGGTTCGCATTTTTACGGATCGTCTGCTCTCGGAATTATGAGTATTATTTTGGCAATTCTAATTTCGGTAAGCGAATTTTAATTGCTGCCGTTTATCTAAACTCCGCGTTTTTGCCGCACATATAAATACGCTCGCAGAATTTTTCAGTTTCAGTTTTTTGCTGAAATCCTTCGTCGTGTGTTAGCGCGAGAAGCGCGTTGTTGATTTTCGAATGAAACTTATGTTCCACGCGAACTTTTCAGTGGAACGTTAAGTTCCTCGCGTTATTCTTTTCTTACATTAGTTGTTTTAATTTAAATGATGGATTTTTCAAGTTTTTATCGCGAAATTCACGAAGTATCTCTCCGGAAAAGTGTGTATTAAAATTCCGTATGCGAGTTACGTGGAAGTAGTATCTGACGAGAACGGATGACTTTAAGAAGATTTAGCGTTCCAGATGTGGTTGTTAGGCCTCTGCTGATGAATTTTCTCCGCATCCCAAGAAAACCAGTATAGTTTTATACCTGTCAACTCCACTATTAGAACTTTTTGTCTCCAACCAGTGCAGCTGTAATAATTGGAACTTCCCCCCCCCCCTGTCTGATGACCCAGCTGGTGAATATTGTTGTTATATTTAAACTCCTAATTTCTTAAATTCTCAATATTTAAAATGTATTTAATCAAAATTTATTCTGTAAATTTAAAATTCTAAACTTTATTCTGAGAGCAAATTTCTAAACCTTCATAAATTTTTAAGAGCCTGGGTAAAATTCTAAAATTCTTTAAATTTAATATTTTTGTTAATGATTTTCTGATGGAATTTAAAGTAGATTGTTTTGAGTTAAGTTTTTATGCTAATTCCTTAATTTTAACTAAGTTGAAAAAATTCTAAAATTCTAATGTTAATTCTTCCTGAGTTGCCTGCCTGTGAGCAGTGTTTTTGTATTTGTTAATTTGAATTAATTTGAAGTACTATTTAATAAACTAATTTCTTTAAACTAAATATTATGTCTTCATTTATTTTTTTTAAACACAGCAGGTTTTATTCTATCTGTCAAACACAACAGTAGTTTTGGTGCCGTGTACCAGTCTAGAAATTGCTCTCATGTTTTATAATATTTATTAGTAGTATTAAACTTTCAATTGTATTGCAATTATGGATGATGTTAGAGAAAATAACTGTATGTATATTTCTGTATTTGGGTCAGACGAAACTGGAGATGGCTCTAAAGATAAGCCTTTTGAAACTTTATTATAAGCAATGTTCTCTGTTGGTAAAGAGCCATTTCCTTCATTTCTCACAAATTCAAACGATGGTAAAGATTGGGATTTAATTCCCAGAAGTCAGGTTGCTAGTACCAAGAAAACTTGGTTATCCTTATTGGAAAGAAATTTACCTTCTAAAATAAACATTGAGGCAACCTCTGATAATGTAAATTCTGTTGGTAACAAAAATATTGATTCAAATGTTAATAGTAAACAATATGACTTAAATGAACAGGGATTAAAAATAGATTCTTCTAAATGTAATGTAATGAGTAATTTTAAAACAGTCTCTTCAATAGGAGACTTTTTAGATTCAATCCCAGTATTTTCAGGAGAGGAATCTGGCCTCCCATTGGAGGATTTCATAGATAGAATTAAAATGTTAGCTGACCATGCAAATTGGTCTGAGTTAGACAAGGTCTTGGTTTTAAAGTTAAAACTGTCAGGCATAGCTGCAAGATTTATTAGAGATAATCCTAAGTTAAAAGAAGAGAAATCTTTCTCTCAAATTCTTAAAGCTTTACGCGACAGATTTTCCTCAATAGAATGTTTACACAGTAACTTGAGAGCATTTTTGCAAAGTTATCAGAGACCTAATGAATCTGTGCGTCAGTTTGCTGCTAGAGTTGAGGCTTCCTCATACAAAACTGTTTTACCTGCCTTACTGAATGATAAAGTGGCAAACCAGCAAAGACTTGATGTCTTGTGCTCGGTTTTCATTGAGGGTCTGAAGCCTCATTTCAAACGCCTAATCCTACCTCAAAACCACAAGAGTTTTGACGCTGCAAAAAGGCATGCTGTGGCAGAGGAAGAGGTGTGGAGCAAGCAACATGGGGATGACCCCCAATATGTAATGAGTCTTGGAAAATTTGAAAATAAGCAGCTCCACGATGAGCTTAAGAGAAATAGAATGGAGGTAGAGAACCTAACTAAAAGGCTTGCTGAGTTGCAAACTCAGATTAACACCAAACCACAGCTGCCTCAAACTAGAGTGACAAAGGATAGCCGAAGGTGTTTTTCATGTGGTCTATTAGGTCACATAAGTGTGGATTGTAGGAAATTTCCTCAATCACACAGGTTCAACAGAAATTCTAGGTCTCTGCCTACTCGAATGTATCAACAACCTTTTTCTTTTCCACAACCTACACAAAACTATCCATATAGTTATTTTCCACAACAAACGCAGAAATTTCAACAACCTACTCAATTTTTTTACCATCAGCCAAATCAAAGCTTTCAGCCTGACATAAATGAAACTAAACCTAAAATGAGTTACAACACTTTTTATACACCTAGGAGTGATAAAAATGACAGCGAAAAACAAAATTTAAACTAAGTAAGGGTGAAGGGAGTTTTCACTCCAACTTACCTTCTGAAGCCCTTGGGGTGTTACCTGTGGTGCAAAATTCAAATTTGATTTCATTACAGAATTTGTCTCTACCAGTGATTTCTGGTATGATAAATAATGTTGATATTCCTATACTTATTGATTCTGGTGCTTCTATTAATGTGTTGTTTACAAATGTATTATCTCATTTAAATATACATGACAGTCAATTAACAAAGTGTAATATAAATTTAAAAGGCATCTCTAGTGATATTATAAAAGTTTCCAGGAAATTAAATATTAATTTACATTTAAATAACAAAATATTTAATGTTGATTTTTATATTATGGACTGTGATTCTTGTAATTATTCAGCAATACTTGGTGTGAAATTTTTAAAGGGTTATAAGATGTCAATAGATTTTAGTAATAATGTTTTATACAATAATATTGTAACTGTGCCTTTTGCAATTAAGGATGAATCTGTACCATTTTCATTATCTAATGCAACTCAATTCTTTAATAATTATGAAATTAACAGAGAAAATACTTTGAATTCTGAAAAATATAGGGATAATTTGTGCTATGCACTTAGGAAATATTTCTCCTGGAAAAATTATAAAAATTCCTCCTCTATCGGAGGCTTTCATACAACTAAAATTAAAAGAGATTGTTAAATTTAATTCACCTACTGTGATGATTGAGCCTTTAAACAACAGTAAAATTCTGGTCGCTAGATCAGTAAATAATGTATCTAGATCTAATATATATAATGTAAAAGTATTGAATTTGTCAACTGATGAGTTGCACATAAATAAGCATTCAAATTTAGCAAAAATTGTTCCTATCACAGTAGTATCTTCCTTTTCAGTTAACAATATTACTGAGTCAAGTGCAGAGAGTGGTGATAATTTTGATGTTTGGGGAGGAAATTTTGATCTTTCACACTTAGACTATAATGAAAAAAGACAAATAGAGAGTTTAATTAATGATTATAAGCATATTTTTGCCAATTCTATTCCAGATATAAAGGGGTGTGATACAGTTTTTCATAACATTAACTTAAAAGATGATATTCCTGTTAAACAAAAACCTTATAGAGTTCCTTATCATGTAAGAGATGAATTAGATAGACAAATTAATGAGTTTCTGAAAGTGATATTATACAAGAAAGTGATTCACCATTCTCCGCACCTGTACTGTTTGTTAAAAAGGCAGATGGAACATTAAGATTAGTAACAGATTTTAGAAAATTAAATGATAAAACTATTGATGATATTTTTCCACTGCCAAATATCACTGAATTGATTGATAGTTTAAGTGGTGCGAAATATTTTTCTACATTAGACTTAACATCTGGATTTTATCAAATGAAATTGCACCCAGACGACACACACAAATGTGGCTTTTCTACACCTTTTGGCCACTATGAATGGAAAAGAGTCCCTTTTGGTTTGAAAAATGCCCCCAGCTCCTTTCAACGACTTATGTCCATCGTCCTAGCTAAGCTTTCCCCTTTACAAATTTCTATTTACATAGATGATATTGTTATTGCATCTAGAACCTTTGAGGAACACTTAATGAAATTAAAGGTAGTATTTGATAGATTATCTCAACATAAATTATGTTTAAAGCCAAGTAAATGCAATTTTTTTAAATCTTCAATAAATTATTTAGGTTTTCAGGTTTCTGAAGGTATTGTCCAACCTGACCCCTCAAATTTAAAAACTGTTAAAAATTTTCAAAAACCCACCTCTAAAAAACAAATTCGCCAATTTTTAGGATTAACTGGCTTCTACAGAAAATTTATTGAAAATTACTCCTTAAAAGCTCTTCCCTTAACTAATTTAACAAAGCAAAATATTAAATTCTCTTGGACCCCTGAAGCAGAAAATTCTTATCACACCTTAAAATCCGAATTACTTAAAGAACCCATTTTACATCTCCCTGATTTTTCTAAACCGTTTTCGGTATGTACCGATGCATCGAATTTTGCTCTTGGAGCATTTCTCTGTCAAGAAGGAAAGGATGGATTTTTGCACCCTATTGCTTATACTAGTAAAAAACTAAAAGATGCAGAAATAAACTATAGCACAGTCGAGAAAGAGACTTTAGGAGTTGTCTGGGCAACATCCTATTTTAAGCAATACCTTTTGGGAAAACATTTTACTGTTTATTGTGATCAGGCCTCCCTTTTAAATGTTTTGAAATTAAAAGACCCCACTTCTAGGATAGCACGAGGGATAATATCCATGACCCAGTTTAATTACAAAATTATTCATAAACCTGGTCGCCTAAATTTAACAGCTGATTATCTATCTAGATGTGTAAATAATGTAAACGTAAACACTATAGACTTGGATGTTGATACAAACCTTCTTTTAAGAGTACGTAATTCTCAAAATTCTGACCCTAATTGTATAAGAATTGGCTCATGCTTAGATAAAAATATTGACCCATTCCCTAAAAATTTAATGTTTTTCTTAAAAGATGATGTATTATATTGTACTAATAGGAAACCTAAATTAAAATATCAAAGAAAAGAGCGTATTGTTGTTCCACAAAATTTGATCTCTGATATTCTAAATTATTGTCATGATTCGATTACTGCAGGACATGGTGGTTTTAGAAGGACTTTAAGGAAAATTCAGCAACACTTTTATTGGCCTAGGATGTATGTTCAAATTTTAAATTATATTAAGAGTTGTCCTGATTGTTTACAGAAAAGAGGATTTAAACAAAAACAAAAAGCTCCTTTACAGAGGTTTCCAAATTCTACTTACCCTATGGAAAGAATAGCTATGGATTGTATTGGCCCCATGCCTCTAACTTACTCTGGCAATAAGTACATACTGGTGATTACGGACTATTTTACTCGTTGGCCAGAAGCTTATGCTATCCCCAATATTAAATCTGAAACTATTTTAAATTGTTTAGAAAACTTCTTTTCTCTTCATGGTGTGCCAAAACACATTATCACTGACAAAGGATCTAATTTCATTTCGAATGCTGCCATGAAGTTGTATGAAAAATTAGGTATTGAAAAACATACCACTACTAGCTATCACCCACAATCAGATGGAGTTTGCGAGCGTTTAAACAGTAAAATAATTAACACACTTAGTCATTTAGTGTCTGAAACACAAGAGGATTGGGATCGACATTTATCTTTTGCCTTGCTGGCCCACCGAACTTCAATCCATCACTCGACTGGTGAGTCTCCAGCTAATCTTCTCTATGGTAGAGAATTAATTTTGCCACATCATCTTCTTTTTAATTTAAATGAACAAAATTTTACCACTGTTAGTGATTATAGTCAGGATTTGGCAATTCGTATGAAAAAATCTTTTGAAATAGTAAAGAAGAACTTACTTAAAGCAGCTAAAACACAAGAGACATACAGAAATAAGTCTGCTGTTATAAAAGATATAAAAGTTGGAGATTTAGTATATTTATACATTCCTGTTTTTCCAAGAGGACATTGTAAGAAACTCTCCAAACTTAATAAAGGTCCTTTTAAAGTTATACAAAAAACATCTAATGTAAACTTTAAAATTCAACATGTAAATGACACACAAAATATTCAGTTGGTGCACATTGACAGATTAACAAAAATTCCAGAAAGAGATTCTGTGTTCTTTTCTTGTGCACAATCTGATAATTCAGCAAGTAATACATCTCATGAGAATGATATAATTCCAACACAAAGATATAATTTACGACAAAGGAAAAACTAGAATGACATTTTTTTTATTGTTGCTCAACATAATTTTTTTTAAGTGTATAATTTTTATGTGTGTGTATTTCTTATTGATACATTGCAGAATGCTGCAAACTGGATTTAATTAATGTAAAAGAAGAGTTGATTTTATAAGATAAAATTTGTTATTATTGTTATTGATATTGCAGATTACTGCAGGATTTAAATAAATGATTGAGAGAAAAGATTAATTTGGATTATATGAATTGATGATAATATTTATAGATAGAGATATATTGTTACTTATTTATTGTTATTGAGTGCAGATTTCTGCAAATATTTAATTACGTGGTCCATGACGTAAGTTCTGATCACATATGTTGATATTTTTTTTGGTATATATTTGTTGTCGTTAAAAGTATTAGAGTACTGCGAAGATAACTGCAGAATGCAGATGATATTGTTTAGTTTTGAATGGACATGAATAGATACTTGTGTCTTTGAAATTTTAGTATATTATTGTTGCTTATTGATAATAATTGTTATTGTGTCAATTGTCATTTGACACTTCTATTGAAATTTTATTTATTTTATACAACTTATGTACATTGTTTTATTTTTTTTTTAGATCACTCTATTCACACATTTTTTTTCTTTCCAGCTGGTATTTATATTTTGTAGTGGAAGTGAGAGTTGTTTCTCATTGGTTATTCAAGGTACCTTTTCAAAATTCAATGTTTCGATTCTTTGAAAACTATTTGGCTGGTCCAATGTTTTCGTAAAAAATTTTTTTTTTTATTTATAGCAAATGAGAATCAATGTCAAATCCTCTACCTTTACTTTTGTCTACACAAATTTAGTGATCTGATGTACAAAAATTTATTCATTGTTATATAATTCTCTTTTAGTTTATAGTTTGTTAACAAATTGCTTATCCCGAAATAGAACTTGATTTCGGATAAATATTGCTATGCTTAAATTGGTAACTTCTGATAAATATTTTATTTTATTATCAAAAATTTTTCATTTTTCAAATGAAAAATTTTTGGGGGATAGGTGGAAGGAATGTGTTGGGTTGCTTTAGAATTTAGGTAATTTGGAGGTTTGAAAATTTACTTTTATTTCTTTTTCCCTGGCTCAATATTCTTAATTTGGTAATATTTAAATAATATTTATTGGCTTTTTCATTTATTCTTTAATTAGAATATTTTTAATCTTCTGAATTAATTTTCTTTATAATATTCTTAATTAAAAATGTTCCATTCCTTAAATTAATATTACTTTTGATTTGTAAATTTTAAAAATTATTTATTTATTTGATTCCCCTTAAAATTCCCTTTAATTTGATGTCCCATTTTCCCATTTTGGTTAGAAATTCCGTTTGTTCTTCAGTTTCAAGTTATTTCCATGTCTCACTGCAATTCAAAAATTTCAGTTGCGGCCATTTTCGGAATTCTGTTTTGCGGGCTTTTTACTGCGATTAATAACGCCACCTAAGCGTTTTCGCGCCTCTTTGGAATTCGTCATTTATTTTAATTGGTTCGCATATTTACGGATCGTCTGCTCTCGGAATTATGAGTATTATTTTGGCAATTCTAATTTCGGTAAGCGAATTTTAATTGCTGCCGTTTATCTAAACTCCGCGTTTTTGCCGCACATATAAATACGCGCGCAGAATTTTTCAGTTTCAGTTTTTTGTTGAAATCCTTCGTCGTGTGTTAGCACGAGAAGCGCGTTGTTGATTTTCGAATGGAACTTATGTTCCACGCGAACTTTTCAGTGGAACGTTAAGTTCCTCGCGTTATTCTTTTTTTACATTAGTTGTTTTAATTTAAATGATGGATTTTTCAAGTTTTTATCGCGAAATTCACGAAGTATCTCTCCGGAAAAGTGTGTATTAAAATTCCGTATGCGAGTTACGTGGAAGTAGTATCTGACGAGAACGGATGACTTTAAGAAGATTTAGCGTTCCAGATGTGGTTGTTAGGCCTCTGCTGATGAATTTTCTCCGGATCCCAAGAAAACCAGTGTAGTTTTATACCTGTCAACTCCACTATTAGAACTTTTTGTCTCCAACCAGTGCAGCTCTAATAATTGGAACTTCCCCCCCCCCCTGTCTGATGACCCAGCTGGTGAATATTGCTGTTATATTTAAACTCCTAATTTCTTAAATTCTCAATATTTAAAATGTATTTAATCAAAATTTATTCTGTAAATTTAAAATTCTAAACTTTATTCTGAGAGCAAATTTCTAAACCTTCATAAATTTTTAAGAGCCTGGGTAAAATTCTAAAATTCTTTAAATTTAATATTTTTGTTAATGATTTTCTGATGGAATTTAAAGTAGATTGTTTTGAGTTAAGTTTTTATGTTAATTCCTTAATTTTAACTAAGTTGAAAAAATTCTAAAATTCTAATGTTAATTCTTCCTGAGTTGCCTGCCTGTGAGCAGTGTTTTTGTATTTGTTAATTTGAATTAATTTGAAGTACTATTTAATAAACTAATTTTCTTTAAACTAAATATTATGTCTTCATTTATCTTTTTTAAACACAGCAGGTTTTATTCTATCTGTCAAACACAACAGCAGTTTGGAGGGATCTTGAGCTCCTGTACTGCAAAGAGAAGCCAGGGCTCTATGGGGCGTACTTGTGGTGAACAGCTGGAGCACGCCAAGAAGAATTTATTTTTATTTTGTGGAGGGAATGAATTTCCGAAGGACACAAGGCAGAAGAACTGGGGTCAGGGTAGTCACACCACTTTCTAGCCAGCTCATCGGCGATCGCGTTTCCGGGCACACCGATATGTGACGGTAACCACTGGATACACACAAATTTCGTCTGACCAAGACCAGCCAACTTGGAAATACTACTCTGACCAGTCCTCTCCACAATCTTTGGCCAATTTTTACTTTCCTTATATACATAATGTATAAGGAAAGTATTGCGACGGGGTCGAAAACTCGAATTCGAGTTTTCGACAAGAGAGCACGTTTCAAGCATCCCTTATCACGAATCGAACATTTTTGAGGTGATGTCTGTGTGTGTGTGAGTGTGTGCGCGCGCGCGCGAAAGTGTGTGTGTGTGTGTGTATGTGTGTGTCAGTGAGCCTGTGGAGACGATATCTCACGAACGAATGGAGCAATTCGAATGAAATTTAGTACAAAAATCATAATCCGTGAATACTGGAAGCCTGTTGTTTTTAAACGCAATCGAATGTCCAGAACCCCCTAAATTTTCGAGTGAAAATTTGAAAAAATCATCAAAAAATCAAAACCTTTAATAAAGTTACGCAAATAGACATTTCTTATTTAATTTTTCCTTAGAAAGCGATTGACATAAACTGTATAACGATTGACATAAACTGAATGCTAGCATAAACCGTTCTCGAGATATTGCATATTTTTCAAATAAATTTATCAAATAATCCCCTATATTAAAAAACATATATTAACTGTTGAGAAACATGTTCACTTTTCATATGTAATATCATGTGATAAATTTGGTGGCATAATTCTGGTGGATCTAGCTCGTTCCATTCATGAGAAAAGATACTTTGAGTAATACTTTTGTATATAAACGCCAATAGTCATTTATCTACCATAGGAGTAACTTATTTCTGCGTCCATAACCTTGGCGAGATTTTGGCGACGAATTTGCCGGAATATCGCCAACTTGGCGACTTTTCTAAATGTTGCCAAATAAACGAAAATCTCGCCAAATAGATAAAAATGACGCTAAATCAATGAAACCGACGACTAATTGACGAAAATTCAATATCTTGGAAAGTATATAAGTATGTACTATAAGAATAACCTATTTTTGTAATAACCTATTGCTGTAAAAGTAGTAAATTCATTGCATTATATAAGGAAAGTCATGTGCAGCCCACATCAGATTATTTAAATATTGAATGGAGCTTCTGCTGTCCGCCATGATCCAAACACTGTCCCTATAAGAACAGAGTGCATGATCAAGAGCGCTATTGATAGCGATAAGTTCCAATCTAGAGACTGAACAATGGTCAGAGTTCCTAACGCTGCTAGAAAAGACTTAACTGTTGTTTTAAATAAAAGATTTAGGATAGGATTATGGATATGAGGAGAGACATGGAGAAAAGAAAGGGTGATATCCTTAAAAATAGGGTATCATCAAATAAGGATAAAGCATTCAATTGCAATATTATTATGATGAATACTTGAAATTATTAGTAATATTATTTACAAAATATTCAATCTAGTGGTGATTTTTACAAAAGCGCTTAAAAGTATATCACTGTGTTTCAAAACACATGAACAGAATTTCAAGAACTTAACGATAGCAGTTTAATGACACTAAAGTCATAGGAATGTTTTTTATAGAAAACATTGCCAATGATATGGTTATGGAGAGTAATGAAACTTGAATTTATATAATTTTAATTAAAATCCAAATAATTAACATTTTGACTAACACTAGGTTCAATAAGGATCAATTCTAGGTTTGATGGGTAGAAATCAAAATTAATATGATTGGTATGAGTAACGATAATGTGAATTAAGTCGTTAACATATCGATATACAAAATATGTACTTGAGATAAGTTTATGTTTATAATAATAAAAAAGTTTGTTATAATACTGCTACTACATTCCTCTTGAGGTACACCTACCTCATGTTTGTAAGTAGATGTAAATGTAAGTAAGTTTGTAAGTACCTTCTTGAATTACATAATTGTCGGATAATACAAAGTGCAGTAACATAGAAAATATGTTGACTTTAAAGGAACTTAATTAGAAGTGAGATAATCATTATAGAGAGATAATAACTTTATAAAAATCTTTAATATCTATATTATTAAAAAGCTTTTTAATATCAAAGGTATGAAAACCAAGAATATGAGGCAGCCTGCTAATGTGATTAAATAAATCAAAACTGTTGTTCAATATAAAATATCCAGAAGCAATATTTTTAAAAGAATCATTAATTCTAATTAAACAAATTAATAAATAATTGCTAGCAATAGTGGTAACGGTCTTATGGCCACAAGTGACAGTTCTAACAGTTTATATATATATATATAATATATATATATATATATATATATATATATACAATGTGGTAATGTAATTTGTTATTTTTTAATTCTACTTTCGTCCAATGTTAATAGAAGAATTCTGTTGCTCGCATTTTCGGTTATTTTTATTGTCTACATCAAAACATTTAAAATTAAATTATTTGTATTATAAATTGACCTCCTTGATACAGTTTATTAATTTAGTTAAGTTCATTTGTTATAATTATTATATGGCTATTATTCTTATTTTAAACTAATAATAAAAGTATTGGTTGTAATAACTCTAATGCTGTCATGTATCGATATTCCTTTTTACTATTTATTAATTTCGATTTTTTAAATGAATGATTAAATATTTGTGTTTAGTACAGTGTATTAGTGTATTATTGAAGCTCTTTTTAAACTGGACTTTTCAGTACAATCATTTTATTACATATTCGGAATGGATTTTAAGTGAATCCAATTTTTACAATATATGTATTATTTAATACTTAGTGACTTATTTAATCAAATTCAGAATTGATTGTTACTATAACGCTACGCTAAATATTTTCTTATTATTTTGTAATATCCTCCTTATTAACATTAGGATTAGGTTTTACATGGACTTAGTTGTTTATACTTATATATCTATAAGCAAATATTTTATTTCTATTATATTATATTCAATATGTTATATTGTCATACTAATAATTACTCTTATACTATTATGAATTACACAACATATATGATTCAGAGACTGGCAAATATATATATACTAATATATATATATATATATATATATATATATATATATATATATATATATATATATATATATATATATATATATATATATATATATATATATATATATATATATATATATATATATATATATATATATATACTTATTATATAATTTGATAGATATTGCCCGGTATTTCCGATTCATGTTGGGAATTGTATAGATCGATATCAATTTACCAACATAGTGCCATGGAAAGCTTAGAATACAATAATTACCCTACTAAAAATTATAATTTCAATAAATGTAAGAATAAAAATTGCAAAACCTGACCATCTGTTTCTAATACTTAAATCATGAACCAAAATTGCCATATGTCTTTCTGTCAAATTTTTAATTGAATTTACCGATTATCATGTAACATTTGTATTCTATCATATATAGAACGAACTAGTAATCCCATTTATCTACGCATGAATGTTCACAGAGATCACGTCAAAAAATATATCCTCAATAATAATTTTCTTCCTACTTCTAATAAAATAGAATATAAACACATTGTTAAACACGGTTTTGAAATTATTACTACACATGTTTTGATATAAAAACTTATACAGCTGATAGAATGTTTTTAAAAACTTCTATATTAAATCAAATTGTACTCTCTTTTTCCCTACGGATTAAATCAATTATATCTAAATCGTAATATCATAAAAAATATTTTTGTAGATAATAAATATTCTATTTTTAATCACCTTTTTCTGAAACCCCATTTAAATAGAAACTCTGTTAATCTCAAAAGATTTAAACGCGGCAAAGGAAACTCCAAGCATCATAATTATAAAGTTGAGATAAAATGTTTACATCATAAATTTTACAGCACTTATCAATGGAAATTAATAAAATCATGGATATTTGCGGTAAAAAAACATTTAAATAATGTTTATGCCATTTTCTTAAAATTAAATCTTACTAATGAACATTTTAATCTTATTTTCTATGATTTGCTCATTACTAGATCAAAATATTTAAAATTAAAACTTAATCAATTTCATAATAATAATACGTCTACTAATTCTTATTGTTGTTGTTGTTGTTGCGACCCAGACCGTCCGACTTATCAGAAAGGTAATTCTTATTGTGTAATTTCTTTTAAGCATCCAATTTATAATTATATAAATTTTGGGAATTTATTTAAAAAGTTCAAAACTTTATTCTCAGAAAAGGTCTCAGATATATCTATCTTGTAGCGTATTGGGTTTGTTTTCCTCTCTCAAAAATACGGTATCTCTGATTTGCATTTCTTTGTTAGTAATTCTTTTGAAATTTTTAATTACTCCTTCTTTCAAATTCTTATTTAACCTTCTTATTTAACCTTCTTTTTTAATCTTCTTTTGGTTGCTTATTACCATATTAATTTTGTTATTTTTCATTACAGTTCGAATTGCACCAAATGAAAAGATTACTTTTGCGTAGGAAGATTTAATTCTTCCACAACTATATGACCTGGTTTCAACGAAAGCGTACGTGAAAGTGTAACATATATTTGGACGTCAAGATTTGACTCCTTAACACCTTTTTTTCAGCAACATCATTAATCTTTTAATTTTTCTGGAATATTTTCATTATCGATCTGTGTCGCATTTTGACTGTAAAAATAATCAGTTTTAATATTTTCATTAAACTCAAATATGCCTTTTTATTTATCCCATGTGGCAATTGGCTTTTTCGCACTTGCCATGTTTTAAAATAATTTTCTGTATCATCAATATTTTTATTATTTTTATCATTTTTACACGTATAGTCATTAATATAGCTACCTTCAAAAATTTGTTTGTTATTCATTTGCAAAATTTTGTAACTAGTTTCCTTAAGTTTAGTTTCATCATACTCTTTAATAACTATCTGAGTCGATTTTGAGTTTATTTTATTCATGTGCTCATCCTTTAAATTTAATTTCGCATTGCGAGCATCATTTTTAACACTTTAAAACAAAGTTGAAAAGTGTTTATGACTTTGTCCATTCTGTCTGTCTACCCGTTAGCACGATAACTGCCGTAAAAATGACTTAATCAAAATGAAGTTTTAGTATGTTGTTCAGACGGTCTGTAGGACAAATGGGAATATAAATGAATAATATCACCCAATTAGTTTCGGATTGAACCCGGGTTGAAAAAATGAAATAAATTGAGCCCTATGGGACCTAATTTTTCAAACATTTTTTAGGTAATATTCAAATTGTTCCATAAAATATATAAAAAAAATTCAGCGAAATATATTCAGTAGTTTTTTAAATAAAAATTAAAATAATAATAACATATCTTATGAAGCGATCACGTGACCATATGAAAAGATCACGTGACCTACTTCAAAATGATATATGGCATCCATCTTGTCTCAAAATCGTGATTTTTAAAGTTCTTTTTAATTCATATTGAGTGTTGTCTCCGTCCTAAAACTACTTTATGTTTGCTTAAATTCTATGCATCTACATACTGAAACAACGAAATTACAATATATTTGAGTTTAAATTCTCATCCAAATTTGATTATTTCTACAACGAAGCCTATTTTTCACCTATGTAAAATGTAAACAGCAAAGTATGTAAAATGAGTTCTATTAGAATTGCTGTATTTCTTTAACACAAAATCATTTAGTTCATGGAGTCTCCATAGATGATATGAAAAGATGATGAAAGGAAAATAGAATGGGAGGAAAGATTAAGAGTTAGGAAATTAGAACTAGAGAAAGAGGATAAGGTTAGAGAAGAAGAAAGGGAAAAAGAAAGGGAAGCTAGATATAAATCTCTATATAAAGCGCCCCCTAGGATAATAAATGACAAAGTAAGTGAAGTCCCTCCTGAGATTAGAGAACCTATGAAAAAGACAAGCACTCCTAAAACTAAACCCCCTTTAAGATCTCAAACTAAAGAACAGGCGCGGCCGAGTTTCGTTCCCCCTGATAGAAGGGATAAGGAAATAAATTATCCTCCTCTTTATGCTAGGGCAGCTGCTAGGCCACCCCAGTTCAGGCAGTTTGAAAGGGCACCTCCATTTAGGCAAGCTGATAGGGCTCCTCTTTACAGGCCGGCTGATAGGGCTCCGCAAACCTTTCATAGATTAGATCAGATTAGGAAGCCATGCGATGAAGTGATCCTGGTTTATCCTGCAAAGGACCAGGAACTATCAGCACAGGACACGAGGAGGCATCTTCAAGATAATTTAGATCCTGCAAAATTAAAGATAGGTATAAAGGGTGTCAAACAGATAGGAAAGGGAGGAGTACTAATTGAGCTTAACTCATCAGAAGACAAAGTGAAGCTAGATAGGGAACTTAAAAGCAATAAAAAAATAATAGACAAGTTAGAGGTTGTAGACCCGAAAAAGAGGCTCCCTAAAATTATAATATACGATGTACCCACTGAAATCTCCAAAGAACAGTTAATAGAAGGTATAGAAACTCAGAATGAGGGAATAAAACCAAAAGAAAGTGAAATAATGTTCAAAATAGAAAAAGGGGGAAGACATCACTGGGTCTTAGAGGTATCCCCGGAAAACTTTAAACAGATGCAAAGTATGGGAAAATTAAATATATCTTGGGGAAGTTTTGGCTTAAAGGAATTTAAACAGGTCATGCGCTGCTTTAACTGTTTAAGGTTCGGTCATACCAAACAGCGCTGTGATAGGAAAAAAGTATGTAACTTTTGCGGCAAAGAAAACCACGACATAAAAGAATGTAACGCTAAGATCCCTAAATGTATAAACTGTCATGAGCACAATGTAAGATTTGGGGATAAATTAATAACAAGACATCCGGGTTTAGACGGGAAATGCCCCATAAAAACTTTGGAACTAAGAAACCAGGAAAAAAGAACTAATTACGGGAAATAATGAATAATACAAACTTAAAAACAATAAATCTAGCCCATAGATGATATGAATGAAATATTCACAGATTTTAAAAAGAGAAGGACGATTTTTTTCTATGAAACTTTTATAGAGATATGTTGCTTTTACAGAGAAAGCCAGGCGTGTTATTTTTTCTATGATGTCATTTGAATGAATTTCAGTTGTTTTCGATGAAGTTTTCAAATATAATAAGTTATCGTAGTATTATGATAATTCTAAAATTATTACCGAGGAATGTATCACATTTTAGAGATGTTTAAACCAGGCAATTTATATTTCAATGTCGTCATTTGAATGTAGTTAATTTTTTTCGATGAAGGTTTAAGTTTTCAAATATAATAAATTAATGTAGTATTGTGATAAGTTTTAAAATATTACCGACGAATGTATTGCATTTTAGACATGTTTAAATAAACTTGCATTAAAGTTGGATAGGGCTTCATAATCAATGTTTTAAGCATGATTGATTTTTCTTGTTATTTTTATTAATTTCTTCAACTCCTACCTTTTCATTATTTGTCATGATTTTACTTACATTATTTTCTTCATATTTATTTACCTCAATTTTCTTTTTATTAATATTTGCCTCACATTTCAGTTTTCGACACTCTTATCTGCTTCATTGTTGACAACTGAAGATACAATATTTATCCCGACCTCCGATATGGGAAATGAGGTATATTTTTTTTTTTGCATAATTTTCATTTTATTCTTATTTTGCCTGCCATATGTATTTTTAACACTTTACAACTAAGTTGAAAAGTGTTTATAACTTTTTAACACTTTACAACACAGTTGAAAAGTGTTTATGACTTTGTTCATTCTGTCTGTCTGTCTGTCTGCCCGTTAGCACGATAACTGCCGTAAAAATGACTTAATCAAAATGAAATTTTAGTATGTTGTTCAGACAGTCTGTAGGACCAATGAGAATATAAATGAATAATATCACCCAATTAGTTTTGGATTGAACCCGGGTTGAAGAAATGAAATACATTGAACCCTATGGGACCTAATTTTTCAAACATTTTTTAAGCGGATTTAAAATTCACAAATTGTTTCGAAAATGTAAGGTAATATTCAAATTATTCCAGAAAATATATAAAGAAATTTCATCAAATGATATTCAGTAGTTTTTTAAATAAAAATTAAAATATTAATTACACCTCTTATATGAAGCGATCAAGTGACCATGATATGAAGAGATCACGTGACTCACTTCAAAATGAAATATGACATCCATCTTGTCTCAGAATCGTGATTTTTAAAGTTCTTTTTAATTCATATTGAGTGTTGTGTCCGTTATAAAACCGCTTTATTTTTGCTTAAATTCTGTGCATCTACATACTGAAACATCGCAATTACAATATAATTCAGTTTAAATGATCATCCAAATTTGATTATTTCTACAAAGAAGCCTAATTTTCACTTATGTAAATGTAAACAGAAAAATATGTAGAATGAGTTATATAAGAATTGCTGTATTTCTTTAACGCAAAATTATTTAGCTCATGGAGTCATAGCTGATATGAATGAAATATTCATTGATTTTACAGAGAGAAGGACGACTTTTTCCATGAAGTTTTAAGCATAAAGTTTAATTACTTGTAGCTCCATGCTCTTAAGTTTTTAAATAAAATAAATTATTTAATACTGTGATGAATGAAATGAATGGGCAAATGTTTATGAATGAAATGCTGCTTATAGAGAGAGCCAGGCATGTTATTTTTTCTATGGCGTCATTTGAGTGAATTTCAATTGTTTTCGATGAAGTTTTCAAATATAATAAATTATTGCAGTATTATGATAATTTTATAAATATTACCGAGGAAGGTATCGCATTTTAGAGAATGTTTAAACCAGGCAATTTATTTTTCAATGCCGTCTTTTGAATGAAGTTCATTTTTTTCGATCAAGGTTTAAGTTTTCAAATATAATAAATTTCTGTAGTATTGTGATAAGTTTTAAAATATTACCGAGGAATGTATTGCATTTTAGAGATGTTTAAATAAAATTGCATTGAATTTGGAAAGCGTTTCATAATCAATGCTTTAAGCATGATTGATCTTTCTTCTTATGTACATAGATTTGATTTATTTTAAAATTGGGACCTGGGCGTCGCGTGTCAACTTTCTTTTCATAATTTTGTACTTCATTTATATCTTCAAAATTTTTATTATCGTGTACGTGCTTAATTTTTGCGTTGTCGCTTTTAATCAACTGGGAATTTGGCCTATTTTTAAAATTTTCGCCAGGTCAAAGCTCCTCCGTTTAAATGACCTCGATTTAGACTGACGCTGCAGTCTCTTTCTTGCCGCTTGAACCTTTCTGGTCCACTGTTTGTATTATAAATTTCATTTTTTTCCGTATTTCTTTCTCTAAATCAGTTATTTTACGTGTTACCAAAACCGTTACTTTCCCCTTTCTAAATTCACTTCTTTTATTCTCATATTTATTTTCTAATTATTTTTTCTGTGCGTTTCATTTATACCAACAGTTAGAAAATAATGTTCTTCCTTGTCGCATTCTATGCAATATTTAATTTCATTTTCTGATTTCACCCGCTTTTCATATTTTATTTGCTGAATTTTAGTTTGTAAATTTTGCATTTGTCTTTCCATCTGTCTATCATTAAAATTTTTGCTTATTTTCGTTTCGATGAATCGCATGTATCTCCGTAATGTTGCTTTCTTCGAAAATATTTTTTAAATGTTCCGCATATTCTACCGCCTTTTCAAAATCTTACATATTAATTTTTTAATTTCGAATGCCACATTTTTGTCTTCCAGACTCTCTGAATTTTACAAACAATAAATTGTTCTTTATTTCACACATCTCATTATTCGAATAATTCCCTAAAAATTCATTAGTCGGATTGGAAATTTCCAACTCCAATTCCGATACTTTCATCCCTGACTTCATTTTAATTCATGTAGCACTGTAAGAGACGTTTTTAATTGTCTCATTAACATTTTTTATATTTCTTCAATATTATCTGCTTTTGGCAGTTCCGTTTTTTTTTACAAAAATCTATGTGCCTTATCCTTAAGTCGGGTATTCAAAATTCCCTAAAAATTCATTGGTCGTATTGGAAATTTCCAACACCAATTCCGACACTTTCATCCCTGGCTTTATTTTAATTTTATTTTAATTTGTATGCTTTTGCAGCACTGTAAGAGACGTTTTAAATTGTCTAATTGACATTTTTTTTATTTCTTCAATGTTATCTGCTTTTTGCAGTTCCATTTTTTTACAAGAATCCATGCGCCTTATCCTTAAGTCGGGTTTTCAAAATTACCGCTCTATTTATTTCGGACCAATCAGCCATCTTAGCAACACCCTCAAATTGCGCTATTAAAAATTCAACATTATCGTCTTTACGCCCATTAAAAACTGGCAATAAATTTATTAATCCAAAATTATCCATTTTTACCCTTGGATTTTCAATAATACTCAATTCCGCTCTCTGAGGTGATTTATGTCGTTTATTATTTCTCGGAGGCATTTAAAACAAAATTATCCCTTCCAAAATCCTAATTAATTGCATAAAACATACAATTCAACATAATACACATCAAATACTTCCGAATGCAAATTTCTTTATATTACTTTTTTAAACAAATTATTTTCAATTTCTCTTCAATCTATTCAAATTATTTCATTATACATTTAGTGAATGTGCATATTTTAATTTAAACAATGCTATATCATCTGGTCATCCCATGTTCCGCCATTAAAATTATTCATCTCCTTATCAAAATTATTTTTATCAACCTTAGTGGTATTTATAAAAATTTTCATTTAAATTTTAAACTCGCACCAAAGCATTACGGAAACCAAATGTAGTGCGGCAAAAAAGGTAAATTAACATTTAAAAAAATTAAAATGAGAAGCGCATTTTTAAATTTAACATAACATTATGATTTAGGAACATAAGGTTAATTATTAAATTCCTAACAACAATTAGCATATTATTTTGCTGAGGAAATAGGACATGTGAGACATGTTAAATTATAAATGCCTAAACTGCATTTATGACCTTCTATAATTGTTGACAGAAACACATACCTCCAATTTCGTCCTTGCGCATTGACACAGTCTCTTTTGCCTCCATAACGACGGCACATTACTGTTGCACACCACTGAATCAGTTCTCAGCACCGCTGCATCTTTGTCGTTGAAGTTGTATTCTATGGACATTTCGTTGAAGTTTATCCGGTGAAGTCTGACGGTCAAGTGCATATCGACATTTCGTTGCAGACTTCGTCGTCGAAGTGTATATCAGGATATTTTTGTGGAATACTATTGGCATCTGAATTGCATCTGAATTCTATCTCCTTGTTTTCTCTGTCTTCTCTCTTAGAAGGCGTGTATATCATCTCTAGCACCTTTTCGTAGGCGGCTCTTTTGCCTGAGGTTTGTAACAACTCTTACGCTACTATTGGTCGACCTCAGACCAACGCGACCAGACATCTTTCATATTGGTTAACATATTTAACCAATCTTATGGCTTCACTTTATCCTCCTATGTTTATGGCCTATTTGACCTCTCGGATCAGGGTGCCATAAACTGGCTTCCTTGAGTCTGATGCCATTGTTAAACATTACAGACATCATAAATGCAAACAAAAAACTGTCTCACTAAATCTTGTCTCAAATCCAGTCTCATATTATCTATATCATTCTTCAGAAACATGCAAATTTGTGTTCATTTTGATTAAATACCCGGACTTGACAAAGAGTTCTTCGAAATGAACAATTTATTTAGGCCTAGTGCTTATCTACGTGTATAGCTTTAATGCTTGGATTTTATTTGATTTTCTATTATCGAATCCACTCCATGGATATATATGTTGATTATATTCAACTTGATGACTAGGAATTTGCATTTTATTGTCCACATGATTGATGGTTCTCTATTTAATACTTATTTTTATTATGTAGGCATATTTTAAAGTTAGGTTTTTTTGAGTTACACCTTCTCTTTATTCTATCGTAGGATTTTCAAATTATTTTTATTATATATATATATATATATATATATATATATATATATATATAATATAAATATAACATGAAAATCCAATGATAGAATAGAGAGAAGTTGTAACTCAAAACACCCCAACTTAAAATATGCCTATAAATTAAAAAAAGTATTAAATAGAGAATCATGAATCATAAAGAAAATAAAATGCATATTTCTAGTCATCAAGCTAAAGATAAACAACAAATATCAATGGTGTGGATTCGAAAATTGAAAAACAAAAAATATTCAAGCTTTAAAGCTATACACGTGGATAAGCACTAGACCTAAAAAATTGTTCATTTCGAAAAAATTATTTTTCAAATCCACGTGTTTACTCAAAATGAACACAAAATATGCTTCTTTCTGAAGAAAGAGATAGATAGTATCTATAAACTCTTTCTACTTGGACGACAAGCATAAAGATTGAATAAATATATAGAAAACAATAATACCCGAAATACACAGAAAATGTCCAATCCACTCGAACAATAAATGATGAGACCAATGTTGCCAATCACAAAAGATAAAAGTAGAGATCTGATGTTGCCAATGGTGAGAAATAAATAACAGTATTGCGAATAAGCAATATAATGTGATATATTCTACAATAAAAAAGCTACAAAATAAAGGGGCGTGTAATGTAATAGAAAATATAGAGGCTAAAGTATAAGGGTCTGTAAATAGATTGTAATGCTTATTCAAGAGAATGTTGATGTTTTACTAATTTAAGAAACTAAGGAGAGATTTTTAAAAATTTTTCACTTAATCCAAAAATTTTTAACTATACCATTTACTAAAAATACTGGATATTTATGTAATTTACTCGTAACTTTTAGGTTATTAATGTGCATGGTATGAAATTTTTTATTTCGATAATCTATAAATTCTAAAAAGTTGATGAAGTATAATATTTCTAAACAATTGAAACGAGTTGCAGGAATTAAATGGTAAAATTTTATTAATTTTAAATTAGTATTTTTTGTCATATAAATTAGTATCTATACCATTAGTAGGTTCAGTAATTAGATTTAAATCCAAAAAAATTATATTATTACTAATAGTGGTTTCATTAGGAATTAAATATATATATATATATATATATATATATATATATATATATATATATATATATATATATATATATATATATATATATGAAATATGTAATAATAAGAATTATGTAAAAATAAAAAAAAAAATAAAATAAAAAAAATATAAAAAAAAACAATTCAAGTAATATTAACATCACCATAGAAGCAAATTCACAGCCACAATGCCGATAAGAGAAAAGAACAGCACCGTCCCAAATTCGATGATTAATCAGAACTAAATTCATCTTCAGGTCTGAGTATTTAATTCTAATTTACAAAAACAAATGCATGTTTCAGATTAAGCAATAGCACATCACTATAAATGCTTAAACTCAGACTACAGGCAACAAAAATTGAAAACATGGAAATAGGATACATTAAGAAAATTTGTATTACCATGCGGCATGAACCCTTCTTCTTCCACCACGTGTATCGTGATCAACCTCAACAGCTTAATCTAGAAGCACCGGATTGAACAAGTCGAAATTCTACCAGGGAGGCAGTATGAACGTTCACGGTAATACTCCCAGACCCGCCCAGTGAGTCTAAGCTGGAAACCGGACAAGCAATTCAGAATATTAACTTCCCAAAAATGCAATCCTGAATATGAATCAAAGACGAAAATTCTTACTAAACAAGTAATTCAGAGGAAAACTGGATAAACGCGAATGCCACTATACACCATTATAAGGGCGCTCAAAACGTAGTTTCAATACTGACAAAAGTTACATTTTTTTGCGAAAATAAAATTCGAAACATTAATGTTAATGCATCTTATTTTCCGATTTTTGATTTTTCTAATGTTTTTGACTTAGTTTATTATTTTGCATTTTTATTTATTTATATAATTAATTAATAATTATATATAATTTTTTTTTTTTGAACTGTATGTTAGTCACTATAATTGGGAATGCTTTCTAGGATGTTATCGAGTGAAAGTTGATACACTGAGTTGATAATTTTAATAACAAACTTGGGGGGATATGCATTATTAGTCGCTGTACTCAATAATTCCATAAAATGCGCTAATCTATAATATTCATCACAAATTTTATTGATTCTAAGAGCCTGGTTTATTATAATATTTCTAAATACAGATATATGCAAGCAAGAGTCAAAATGTTGAATTTTTGATGTATTAAATTTAAAATCCTGTCTTTTATCATACAAGTTTATAACCATATTACAATTTTGTAAATTTAAATTTAAATCTAAAAAGTTTGCAACATTAGAGTCATTATTACTTGCATTTAACTGTAAATTTTTTGGATAAAAGTTTAATACTATAGGGATATTATTTGGGGATACACATAAAATGTCATCTAAATATCTAAACATGTGCATATTATGCAAGCTCTGGACAATTACTAAGGACGGATGGCACTATCATCCATAGCAACGACAAAATGAAAGGAAGTAAAATGTGGAAAATTATAATAAGTGCGGGATAAAATAAGAAGAGGTGTGCGTATATAAATTTTTCATCTCCATGCTTTTTCGTCACGTGATAGCGCTAATAAGAGATTTAAAGGATTTGACGCGTGTAGACAGTTGTTGTTCCATGTGAAAGTTTTACGGGAAAGATTTAATTGACGAACTTGAAATTTTCGGTATGTCTTCCCGATATCACTTAGATGATTATACAAGTGGCAGCATTATTGAAAAGATCAAAGACGGGCGAAAAAAAGACAGATGTTGCCAGGGAGTTAGACATCGCCCATAGCGTAGTTTCATGGCTGTGGCAAGCGTTTAAAACAACTGGAATGTGTGGCAAACGTCACGGGGGATGTCGTGTTAGAAGTACTAGGCCTGCAGGAGGCAAGTATATTGTTTCCTATCGGTAAAAAGGGACCGGCGCACCACAGATCAGCAGGTGGCAAATCAGTTTCTTGCTACCACAGGACAGCAGATCTCCCGAAAAACTGTAGCCAGACGTTTGGGAGAAGGAGGGTTATACGCCCGCAGACCTGTTATCTGTGTCTCATTGTCCAGACTACACAGTATCGCCCGTTTGCAATGGTGTCGTGTGCATCGCAATTGGACTGAACAGCACAGGGCTTGCGTACTATTCTCAGATGAGAGTAGGTTCAGTCTGTCATCAGATTGTAGATGTCAACTGATCTGGCGCGAGAGTGGCACTGCTTATCGTCTAGAAAATATCCAGGAAAGGGACCTATATCCGGCATGATGTGTCATGGTATGGGCTGGCATCATGATCAATGGCCGCACGCCCCTATATGTGACTGCAACTGGGACTATGACCGGCCAACGATATATTGATGAAGTTGTACTGCCTCATGTTCGCCTTTTCCGTGGTGCTGTCGGTGATAAATTTGTTTGCATGGACGACAACGCACCATGCCATCGAGCACTCGCTGTTCAGGATTGTCTAGTCAGCGAGGGTATTCATTGCATCGTATGGACAGCACGTTCTCCAGATCTAAACCCCATTGAAAATATTTGGGATGCTTTGGGGAGGCGACTTGCTGGTCGAAAATTTCCTCCAACAAACAAGAACACCCTCATCCGTGCACTGATAGAGGAGTGGGGAAACTTGTCTCAACAGCTGCTGGATAATGTTGTGCAAAGCATGACATGACGTGTGGAATGTTGTGCAAAGCATGACACGACGTGTGGAATGTTGCATCGCACTATAAAGCCATGCAGATAATAGAAGCCATGCATAGAAGCCATGCATAGAAGCCATGCAGATAACTATTATGGATATTGTGGTCAACTTAAAATAGCGCCTATGGTGGGAAAACTTCTATATAAAACAACAAAATACTATCTTCCTATATGGCTTAGATTTTGTATTATACATGGTGTATTACAACAACGAGCATATACAAAACCCTGTTTCATCCGTCGTTATTGACAATTATTACAATAGCACGGGACACGGAAATACTAAACGTCGTAAACGAGCTGGCAGAAGAAAAAAACTGAATCTTGAAAATTTTATTGATAATCTTATATCCTTTGCAAGAAATATTGCAAAAATGAATGTTGTTCCACGATCGTGGATTAAGAACTTCACCTATGGCATAAGAAAGCGTTATCTTGTGGATTTTTGGAAATTCTCCTCGGAAGATATTTTTAGACATACTTTCGAGAATGATTTGTCTACGGCAGCAATCTTTCTTGATCATATAAAATTACGTGCCAATAGATTAAATATTTCATTACATGATAATAAACCCTTTAATGTAAATCGTGAATATTTTATAGTCACACACAAAAATAAAAAATACGATAGTGTAAACTTTTAAATCAATATCAATTTATATTACCTATCAATATTCATATAAAAATTGCATATAAATATGCTAAACCTCTTTGCAGAAGCCTATTTAATTATAATACAGTATGCAGGGGGGTCGTGGATACTGATCTTGTATATGATTGTCAGCAATATATACCTTTTGTAGACAAGAAATTTGGACACGTTATCACAGGAAACTTGGAACTTTTGGAAGCTTCTATGCTTAAGGCTATATTCGAACTGGGTACAAAATATAGATTACATGATTATAAATCTATTGACAAATCCATTGAAGCAAATATTGATATGTTTGTATATAATATGGCAGTGAAATACAGTATCCCTACCGAAATTTTCGGTGAATGGCGTAGTGCCATTTTGAATGCCTTTTTGCCAAAATACAATAATGCTGTAACTCCTACTATAAAACATCAATATAACAGAAATGAACTGTCATCTCTACATAGAAAATTCGTAATCACCTATGTCGATAAAGTACAGAAAATTACGCATTTATTTGTCATTTCTTATATAATCAGTTATTATACAACTGTTATCACGATCCGTGTGTATACCTTCCACTGCAGCAATCCAGGTCAGAAATAGAAAATCGTATCAAATCTAAATACACTAAATTAGGATATAATATGAAACATATTCGTTATCCGTACATGCCTTTAATACCCAAGTTGCATAAAAACTCTATTAAATTCCGTTCCATCACAAATGGTTTTAAATCATATCTGACTATCGCAAATAAAAAACGTTTAGCCATATTGAAAGAAGTAATGAATAAGATTAAATATAAAGATATATATTTTATTAGTAATAGTGAAGAAGCTATTAAAAAATTAATGCAATTTCTGTATGCTTATACTTTAAGAGTTTCGACTTTAATGATTTATTTTCAAATATAAACATCAAGGACTTATTCGATATTGTCATGGAAATCTACGACATATGCAGACTTTTATCAATAAATACAAATTTAAAACTTTAGTTGAAATGGTATTATTTGAAACTGTTCTGTACGATGACAACTCTTATTTCAAGCAATTACACGGTATACCCATGGGTGGTGGTTGTTCCTCAATGCTTGCAGATATATATCTGAATAAATATGAGGAAGGTACTCATCTTTAAAACGAAATTCTTTACATTCTTTACGTGGACGACATATTAATTGCATGTCCATGTGAGGAATATAAAATGGATTTTGGTTTTTATCCACATAATTTAAAACTCACTGAAACTCCATACAACGTCGATAAAAGTCGGAATTTCTTGATCTGACAATATTTAAACATCCCTGTGGATCTACTGGTTACCGATTATACGATAAACGTAATGACTTCCACTTCGTGATTAATTATATTATAAACCGGAATTCTTGTATGCACAAAAACGTTTTCAGAAATATTATACTGGGACAACTAATTTGTAGCAAGAGATTAAACAGCAATACGGAAGGTCGTTATTCTTGCGATATACGTGTCCTGCATAACCCCATCTCGCAAGGTTTCCCAAAAAGTTTTTTATGTAAAATTAGCTAAGGTTTTTATAATATAACTGTAACTGAATGTTACCGGTTATATTTAAATAAAACTACAGACGATATATAACCTCAATCATCAGCAGTAAACCGTCAAGGTTTCTGATCTCAAGACTTCTTGACTAGTAACTATTGTACTCTGGTTTAGAATAGGATATATACCTGTTAATGTGTGATACTGTACAATGTAATTCAGGTAATATGGTTTAAAGATGAATACTTGCTTGAATCTATTGTAATATTGTATGGTTTACTTCATGAAGAAGTATGGTAATTTGCACTTTTTATTTATACTAACATGCATATTTCATACACATACAGTTAGCGTCGATTGATATGGTTACAGCTCGACATATTTTTAATATATTTGATTTCATTATGTTAATTACACATCATACTTTCTGGATGTTTTTGCATCTTCATTTGTATATGTATTCTTATTCTTTAAAGGCTGGTTTTACTCTTATACCTTGATACTTCTGTATTCCTATTCCTCAATGCACCGGCTCTCCGGGAGTGTTGTCGCGACATAAAGCTTGCTTTTAAGGGGTGAGGGGGTCACAACCCCCCCCCTCCCGGCTATTTTTTGGTACATTGCATTCAACTCACTTTTTCCATTTGGAATTATAAATATATATATATATATATTTATATATTTACATATATATATATAAATATATATATATATATATATATATATATATATATATATATATATTTACATATATATATATATATAAATATATATATATATATATATATATATATTTACATATATATATATAAATATATATATATATATATATATATATATATATATATAAATAATTTGACCCAAACCAAAATTTGTCATCATTTAGAATAGAAAATTTCTCTGATTTAAAGAAGGAAGGCCTCTGTTTGATCTGAATCAAAGTAAAGAAACAACCTGTGAGGTAAATTTGCTTTGATGTAGTAATACTGTTTGCTCTTATGTTTGTTCTGATGAAGTGCTCGAAACCTATTTTAGTTACTGTTTACTGCTTTAACTCTTATGGTGACATTATTATTAATTTTGTTTATAACTCACCCACTCACTCTCTTCCAAAGTACAAATGCAATCCACCATGTTTGCAAATTCCTGTATTTTCAGTTCCTGGCTCATTCCACAAGCGTTCACCTGGTTCACAAACCAAATTTGAGTCTGAAAAAAAGTAATGGCACTGACATTAAATTTTATCGGCGACTCAGAATTTCGAAACATATATTGACAATATACAGGGTGTTCCATAATATGAGTTCCGCGTGTTTGGGCTATTAAGTTGTGGTAACAAATTATATGTTAATGAGTTTGAGTGATGGATTTTAACTAGTAATTTATTATGCAGTACCTACAGGCTGTCCGAAAAATGACTGACACATTTGGAAAATGCTTTAAAAAAATACAGAAGGCGATAGAAATGTAGCTTTCGCTGCATTTTACTTGGGAAACCAGAGAATTTTATTTAACCAATTTTCAAAATTGTTTCAAAGGTCATCAACAGATGGCGCTGCAGTTATGTGATAGCTGCAGCGAAACGCATACTGTCAGATCTCCATACTGTACATTGCTCAGCATTCTTCTAGCGTATGTTTCTCAAAGATTTCAAGTTACTGTTGGATTATTCGTTGAAAATGGTTTGGAATTCGTTGGAATAGCGGAGATTTCTTGACCTGACCATTCCGGCTGAAATGTTTGCACAGGTGTCTGCAAATTTTGTTCACAGACTGCTCCACGTTGTTGCTGCAATTGGTGGTTACTTTGAAAACATCGTATTGTAGTTTTTGCAACATGTTCATACCGTTTATTAGTTTTTCCCATTCAGCAGCGCCATCTGTTGATGATCTTTGTAACAAATTTTGAAAATTGACTGAATAAAATTCCCCGGTTTCCCAAGTACAATGCAGCAAACGCTGCATTTCTATCGCCTTCTGTTTTCTTTTAATGCATTTTTCAAATTTGTCAGTCATTTTTGGGACACCCTGTAAAATGCGCCTTATAACTGGAATGATAAATCTATGAATTTCTTTTACTCTTGCTGTTGCATACATAGACAAACATGTTTGAAAGGCAATTTGTAACTTTGAGAACAAGTAGTAACTTTTTGTTGTAGTAGTTTGGACAAATAGTAACTTTTTGAATAATAAGGCTGTATTCCTCTTAAAATTAATTGTTAAAATCGTCTTGAAAATTTATATTCATTGGACAAAATTTAGTTTTTGATATACATATTACTGAATCTTTATATTAAGTTTGAATCCTAAGAGAAGGTATCAATGTGATGACGAGAAAAAAAATTCCTTAAAATCTCATTACTTTATCATTTCAGATGTTAAACATAGTTTTCTCATTCAGGTAACATAAATACAAATCCCTGTAAGTCATACATGGTACCTCATACGTCAATGTACCGCATACTGTGCATAGGCGTTGACTGATGAGTGCTGTAATCTTCTTGGAAAATTGTGTTCATTTTCTTTGATAAAATATAGTTACAAAAAGACAATTTATCGTTCAATTATACTATTGAATAATGACACAAAGATGAACAATCGTATGAGGGCTTTTAAATATGATCATTAAAATACTTCTCAAACTGATAATACTGACTAACAAATACTGATAATGTTTTATATAGGCAAATCAACTCGCAAATTTACTTTTCTTTCTAAAGGTATTCACCACGGAACTCTGTCAGAAATTTCGAGATATTCTTCAATTTGACCACTTTCACCTTTCTTGATGGGCTTATAGTTCTCTGGTCTGGTCTTCATACGCCGCGCTTGGACTTCTTGTGTGGCCTGTCCTTCAGTCACGTGACTTTTACTTGTATCAGTCGGTATTTTTGGTACACCCCGCTTATTCCAAGATGTGACATAGATTTGTTTCACATCTTGGTTTTTAAGAGAATCATTCTTTAGAACCTTTCGTCTATTGTGACCCGGAACTTATCTCGTCACATCAAGTTATCATATAGTTCTTGTAAACATGTGCCCTTTGCAGATCAGACTTTAACAAAATTGTTTGTGTTATTAAAATATTAAGAGCACTATTATATATCATTTTTGAGTCAATACATACATCATGCTCACTTCGACTAGAAAATCGTTTACAGTTTTCATACCAAATTCTTGCTTTTCAGATGTAAAAAATGATGCCTCAAACATTTACTAGCCTAACTTTCCTTTTAAGTAATTGCTCAAAAACTGCTGCAAAATAATACATTAAATAAAAACTTCATAAATACTCTTGAATGCTTGATTCGTTAAACGATAAACCGATATTTACGTCAACCTTTTATTTTAGAATACAAATGTAGAAAAATAAAAGTATATGTAAAAAATCCCCTGGATAAGTATTATGAATGGTTGGTAAATATTTGACTTTGAATACCACGAAATTGAAAATTAGTCAAAGTAGTAGCTAAATAAAATATTTTGAAACTGCCTAAGAATCCCAGGTGCCTATCACTAGTAACATTTATTTCTCCTGAACTTAGGAAGGGTAATAATACGAGGGTACTTACAATACTTTTGGACAACGACGATAATTGCGAAAAATGTAACTCATACAATATCGTGAAATGTGTTAATTCCGGGGCTTGGCGGGGAGATTTTACTCGAAAACAATCCGTATGTAAATTACGGATTAATTAAATAAATTTCCGCATTTAATTCAAAAATCACTTGGATAATCCGTTGCATAGGTGATTTTTGAAGTTTAAAAAACTGTTCATCAATGGACGCTGTTTTTGCTGATATCCACAGAACTTCTACGCGTAAAATCGCGTTCTTGTGAAAATGGTAAATTCATTTCGATCGTAAATAACTTTCAAACAAGACTTTGATATAAAATTACAGTTAAATTTATAATGTTGGGAAAGGCGCTCTTACAAACAGGAGGACTTGTATAATATGAAATATAATACATGTTTACAGTTCTCTGACCTACGCGAGAATAATTTAAAATGAGAATTAAAGAATATTTTCCAGAAGAATTATTTATTGAAATAGTTTGGACTGTGAATGTTGGACGACACCATAGAACTATTGTAGTTTTCACTCATTTCTTAAAGTATATTGTGTTTTCCTACTTCTTAAATGGAAAATTATACATTCGGCATGATGGCTCGAGCACCACGACCTCTGGCCTATAATTAACTTTTTTCAGGAGGCACCTTTTCGCAACACAATATCTCATTTCGAGCAAACTCGTAGTTGCCGCAATCGACCATGTTGTAGTCACACACTAATCAATGAATTGTTGATTACCTCCTCTCATCTCCATAACCGACCGAAAGCCTTATCCTGCCATGCCCACAGGATCGCAGCAACGTGATTGGCCGGTTGGCTAATTGGTCTACTTAACCAACCCATAGAAAATCTGTTAGTGCAAAATAATTCATAATTCGAAGTGTAAAAAGAGGGAAATTATAAATAAAGGTAATATAGACCTTACAACTTCTATCAATAGTTCAATTTTCTGTACTCTGTTTATCAATTCCACATTTGAAAAGAACTTTGATATGATCCTTCAGATTATTTAAAGTTATATTCATACTTTAGATTTTTGAAGTATTTTGATTGTACTTTCAATATACGCTGTATAAGATACTTCAAATAACCTCTAATAATTTTGCTGTTCTATACGATTTTGAAAACTAAATTCTATTAACATTAACTAAACAGCAAAGAAGTCCTGTCTCAACAGGGATTCAAATCATCTACTGGCTACTCGACGCTCTGCTTTTATCCAGTGAGTTTGTGAGATGATTTTATTTTATTCTATCTTTAAAATAGGCTCTACCGTCACCTTTTTTAGAGAAATGTGAACGACTTCCTAATTCCTGTGCATCTTATTAAACAGGATAATATTTTTTAATGGTAACTCTCGTGAAGCGAAAATCGAAGCCCAAAATCGAATAGCCTTAGAAAAAATCGAAATTTGGTATACTTTAGACCTTAGTGAATCATTTCATGTAACGTGTAGTGTTTCGTAACTCAGACGGCGTTGGACAAAATCGTCCCAGCTGAAATCCCAATAACAGATCTTCTGGTAAAAATTGCGTGTACACTGGCTTTACACTTCAAATCCAAAACTACTCTTGCTTAATGATGGCCGGTTTAAAAGCCAAGCTATGATAACTAAATGGGTTAGGTATTTTAATGTCAGACAAAGTGACATAGTTGATAAGACAGGTAAATTGGTGGTATTGCAGTAATTCCAGTGCATTGTTGAATTTATGGGAATGAAGCGGTTAATCAGATAGCTAAAAAATTTGATGTGGACAGCACATAACTTCCTTTATATAATGCAATGAATTTACTACTTGTACAGTCAAAAATAATGTATAAGATCCACAGTACTGTGTATTTATCGTTGGATTGTACAATTGGCGATTTTCAGGATGACAACAGGTAAAACTATTTCAAAGAACTCAATTAACTTATATTTCGTGCAACTCTAAATAGGCAATTATCAGTATTGATAACATCCTCAAAAACCATATAGTGCATATATTAAAACATTTTAATAATTCATCCATTAGGTGTCATTTATATTAATTTAGTGTCATTTTTGAAATTTTGACGATATTTTTGTCAATCTGGGGCGAAATATCGGCAAATTGGCGATATTTTGCAAAATTATTCGCCAATTTCGTCAAATGCATCAGCAAGTGTTGCAGACAAATGGAGAGAAGAGCATTTCTTTTATACTAGAAGGTATGCCAGTCATATGACGGAAATTAGAATTTTCGAAACATTACTTACCATTTGGCGTTATTTTTACCAATTTGGCGTCATTTTTGTCACTTTGGCAACATTTAAAATAGTTTCCAAGTTGGCGACATCCCGCTAAATTTCTCACCAATCGTTACGGACGAACGGAAGGAGAAATGGGTTATTCTTATAGTCTACTCTTATGTTTTTCCAATATATTGAACTTTCAACAATTAGTCATCATTTTCAATGATTTAGCGTTATTTTTATCAATTTAGAAACGTTATCGTTAATTTGGCAACATTTAGAAAAGGCAAAATTGGCGACATTCCGCCAAATTCGTCGCCAAGTTTTATGGACATAGAAATAAGTTATTCTATAGCCGATGACTATTGGCGTCTAAATACAAAAGTATTACCCAAGGTATATTTTCTCATGAATGGAACGAGCTAGATCCACGAGATTGGTGTCATCAAATTTATCGCCTGATATTACTTTTGAAAAGTGAGCATATTTCATAATATTTAATATATATTTTATTTTATGTGATTTTTTTGATAAATTTACTTGAAAAATGTACAATATCTAAAGAGCGGTTCATGCTAGTTTTCTAAAAATTATGTTAATCGTTTTCTAATAAAAAGTTACATAAGAAATCACTATTTACACAACTTTATTAAATGTTTTGATTTTTTGATGATTTTTTCGAAATTTCACTCGAAAATTTAGGTGGGTTCTGAACAGTTGATTGCGTTTAGAAACAATAGGCTTACACTATTCACAGATTGTAATTTTCGTACCAAATTTCTTACGAATATCTCTATTCGTTCGTAAGATATCTTCTCCACGAATGGAGGAGAATGTGAGGTCTGACCAGGAAGTAATGAATGAAAATGGTCGGGAAGAAAATATATACAGTGACCATGGTACTGTGAATGCTACTCAGGTCGAGAGTGATGGGAAACAAAAGCAGAAATCAAGTAAGGGTGGCGAAGTAAAGAGCTCGTTTATTCAATTGCAACAAGAAGATCAAACGTTGATAAAAGTCTGAGACTATGCAAGAATGGGACAAAATGCATATGAGATAATTGATGAAGTGTTGGTCCATTCCGAATGTATTACGAGTGAGACAGTCAAACAAGTCGTTTTACCGATCTGCAAACGCCAAGATGTTTTTCGAATGGCTCACGAGATTCCATTAGCTGGCCATTTAGGAGAACAAAAGACTAGACAGAGAATTAAATTTTCATTCTTTTGGCCTACCCTAAAACAAGATGTGGCTAAATTTTGTGAAAGCTTCAAGACTTGTCAGATGAGACGAGTTGGTACATACAGGGGAAGAATTTCCATACAACCGATAGCGAGACCCCACACACCTTTCGAAGTTTCGACTTTAGATTGCACAGGCCCGTTAAAACCTCCCTCCGGCGAGGACATAAATATATTTTATGTGCGATATATCTGTGTACAAGACGTAGACGGGCAGAAGTTATTCCGGTCAAGAAAATCAGTTCAAAAGCAACATACAATGCATCGATGAAAATTTTTACTCAAACCGGGTTTCCAAAATTGATCTGCACTGATCAAGGAACAAACGTCACAGCTAAATTAACTGAAGCATTTTTAGGTATAATAAGGATATCTCCCAGATTTTCTACACATGGACATCCCGGAAGCATGGGTGCTGTGCAAAGGTGGAATAGAAATTTGAAAAATATGAAGAACAACAATATCCAGGAACATGGACGGAATTGAGTTGTACACCTTCTCTACCTTCTGGTTGCATATAGAGAATTCCCCCATAGTACAACAGGTATATCACAGTCTCAGCTAGTATATGGACGCCTACCCTCAGAACCACTTGCTCTACTTAAAGATGTATGGATCGGTGAAAGAAAAATTTCCACCAGGGCATCCCGAAATGTTGAGGAATATCTACAAAATCTAATAGAGAAATTGAAAAAAGGACATGGAATCGCAACTGAGAACTCCGAAATAACTCAAGAAAATTACGTTTGTAGATACAATTTGAGGTCAAGAGAAAAACATTTTAAGATCGGAGATATGGTTTTAATTTTATTGCCCTCATCTAGCCATAAGTTACGAAACACTTGGATTGGCCGGTTTTCCAGCGACGGTTGGATTGGCCGGTTATCCAGCAACGGTTGGATTGGTCGGTTATCTATGACGGTTATCCAGCTTACCAGGCCAAATTCGACAGTTGTCGAATACGAAGACGGAACTCGAAGGGAATTACCTGTTAACAAATTGAGACCCTACATCAATCCTATCGAACAAATCGGACTTATTTTCGACGAAGCCAAAGACCGTCACTTTAATTGGAAAAAGATAAGATTGAAATGTTGTGAAAATAATTGATGTTTTACTGTTATTGTGTTTTGATATATGTATGTGAATATAGTTAAGAGGTAACATTCCTAATTGTAACACTGTATGAAATATTATTGTTAAGCTATTAGATTTTTTTTTCTTGAAAATATTATGTGTTTTGAAATATGCTGTATTAATGTGTTGTTAAATCAGTATGCTCCTATGCCTAAATCTTTATGTATCAGTATGCACTTCTTAAATTGTTATGACTGTATTTTCGGGGTGTACGGGTACTTAAAACTCTATTTTCAGCAATGCTGATTTAAAGAGACGAATGTTTTTTTTTATGGGGGGGGGCAGATCATCATACTTGCGAGCCCAGCTAACCACTTGGGTTTATAGCTTTAAGTGGGACATCGAGGCGCCAACCGCTACATCTCTTTTCCAGCAAAGCCGCAACCTCGGTCGCGAAACTCGGCTGAATCATTGACCGGGCAGGGGCCGAAGGCACCTGCCGGGCCCGACTCCGGTCACCTGCCAGACCTGGGCTCAGGGCATAAATAGCCACAGTCCCGTGATCCAGCCACCTGGAAGAGTCCGGAGACTGCCTCGTCAATTCCGCGATTGCATCCTTGAGTCATTAGCAGCGAGGTTGATTACCCCCGGATTAATTTGCCCCTCAGTTTGGAGGATCAAGGCTACAGAGCCAACATCCGAAACCACCATCTTGGGTGGCCCGCCCCGGGAGGGGGGAGTAATACTCCAACAATTTATTTTCTGAACTTAGCCAAATCAGCGAGAAGGACTCAACTCGCAAGAGTATTGGGGTTGCCAGAGCAAGAGAGCAGAAGAGAGGAGAGAAAGGAAGGTGAAAGGTAGGGCACGCCCGGTCTCGTAGCAATTTCCAAGATATAACTTGTGAATCAATATTTAAGTGTCTTGTTATTTATTTTTGTGTTCTCGTCTAATAAAATGTGTTTGTGTGATGTACGGGCATATTAATTCCAGTTGGCCTTTTGTCGAGTGATTCTCATCGAGTGGAATTAAAAGAAAGTGTACGAGGTTCGTAAAGCGGGAAAGAATGACGACATGGCAGAAGAAGGGCCTCGGAAGTTTACTAACTGTTTTCGATTTTCGAAAAAATAATGCTTGATAATTTATAAACTTTTCCTTGGGCCGTTCAACTCAAAATTCAATAGACTTCGCAGTTCATGAACTGAAATAATCATACCAAATTTTATTCGATTTGATTAATTTAATCAAAATATCGTACCGGTATATAGGGAAAGAAATTGGAAATCAATTGGATAATTGGATAAATTTACAACATTTGTATATTATAAAACTAGCAATTTCCCCCGCGATTTCTAAATGGCTAGTGCTCGTTGCACGTGACAGGTACGCATTTAATAGAAGTTCTGAATATCAAAAGCCGTTTGAAATTTAAAGGTAAAAATGAAAATGTGCGCAAATTTTAGAGACAAAGTGGAGTAGGTTTTTCGAAAATCCCTTTGTACCGCCATCCCAAATTCGAATTTTCAAAATTGTCGATTTTTTTCGTTGATTAGGAAGCTGAGACGGGTCGCATGAGAGCAAAACCTAGATTCTGTCAATCAAGTGGAAGTGTTCAATCATTTCGAAAAGTGGTTTAGAATTTTTTAGTTATTCCTTTACATCGTCACCCCTAATTCGAATTTTCGAGATATTAGATTTATTGGTTGACTTGGAAACTGAGACGAATCGACTGAGAGTAAAACCAATATTCTAGTTAAAGTAAAAGTACCAAAGAATTAAGTAAATTGATTTTTTTTGTATTACTCCTTTGCACTGTCACTCCTAGTTCAAATTTATAAATTTTAGGTTCATCCCTTGGTCTCTGAGCTGAGACGTATTAAATGACACCAAGAACAAGATTCTAGCTATAGTGCTCGAGAATTTTGGATACATCACCCCTCACTCACTTACTCACTCGATCACTCACTCATTCACTCACTCATTTACTCACTTAATTTAGTGCATATTGCATAAACAGACTTCCTGTGAAAATGTTAAAAAATCTTGTCAAAAATTTACAAGTTTAAAATTCCAAATAAATTACAACATTAATTACCTCTCTTTTACTGAAACTGGAAATATGAGGAAATAGCCCGTTTTGTTTTAAACAGGAAATTTGGAATAGAATAATAACAGGGTTGGACAAAATCTTGCTGGTTTATCTAAAATCATTAAAAATATTTTTTTATTTCTTACTTAAGCTTATGGTAGCTGACTACGTCAGATTACAGGGTTCTACAATGGCCACCACTATTTCATAAATCGGGTCAGCAACACTAAACAGCAAAGTGCCTCTTTGTTCGTGGATATTTAAAAAATATATATAAATAATGAATTTTGCATCGGAAATTCGTTATGTTTTACAAAAATTCACGATGTTTCATTAAAAATTTTACATTATTTTGGAAATAATTAGGAATTTACTTTTTTGTTTAGAAGTTTCGAATATGATATGTTTCCTTCCAGATCGTAACTTAACATTTAAGACAAATCGCGTTATTCTATGTCGTTGAATCGCCTTTTAAACTGCAAGAATACCCGCATTCATAGCCACATACAAAATCAAACGCGATTTAATAGTGCAGTGTATGGAGTATTGAGGTACTGTTTTGCCGAAATTGTTAAGATTATATGAAATTATTTCGATTTCGAAATTATATGGAATTATTTCGATGTCGAGGTTATATGTAAAGTGGACACATTTAACGATACTTACTACTTTTACTTAATTATGAGTAATTGTTTGATTAATATATTTGAAAAACGTACACGGTTCGTGCTACTGTCCTAAAGTGTGTGTCATCAGATTTCTAATAAAGGAATTACAAAATAGATATTTGCTTAACATTATTGAATGTCTTGCTATTTATACGATACATTTTTTATAAATTCCTCCAAAAGTTAGGAGGGGGAGATAGAACGTTTGATCGCATTTAAAACTAATAAGATTCCTGTATGTACTGATTGAAATCGTACTAAATTACGTTCGAACCGCTCCATTGGTTTGTATTCGCGTCCACATCCATAGATAATCTCTATCACTCCCACTCACGCACGCACACACACACACATACAAGCACTGACCCAGACGTATATGCACACTCACATACATGTACATATACATATACGCCGACATCACCTCAAAAACGTTCGATTCGAGTTCAGAGATCTGGTCTACCGTTAAAAAATTGAATTCTGTACTATGAATAAAAGGAATACCATACACTGTACTATGCAATAGGGGAAATAGTAAACACCAGGAGATTGACTCAAGTTCTATTAATTCTAGAATCTAGTCCTACTACTACACAATACATCATTATACTTGAAATTGATTTACCTTTTCTTTTAGCATAGTCCAACAATCCTCGTAATTCCCATATGACTCTGCAAAATGTAATACAATCATATGTTATTACAATATAAATTGTATGCATTAAAATGTTAAAATTTCAATTTAAACACCATTAGGACTAGCTCAAGAATTGCGTATTCTGATATCACAGAATTTGAAAAATGTTATACCCGTAAAGGCTGATGGATTCCTTAACGCTTTTTTTAGAGAGATAAATAAAATCTCATAAAAACGCCACTTTATTGCAACAACCTTCTCCCAGCTAAGTAAAATAAATCTGATGTGTGGCAGCACATGACTTTTCTTATATAATGCAATGAATTTATTACTTTTACAGTAAAAGAAATCTGATGTAGGCAGCATACTTCCGCGGTAAATTGTACATCCAAATGACAACATCTAAAACTATTTCGTAACCAATTAATTTAAATTTTACGCAACTCTAAATTAACAATTATCAATATTGATATAATCCTCAACACACGATATAGTTCATATATTAAAATATTTTATTAAATTAATTCTTCAATTAGGCATCTTTTTCATTAATTTAACGTTATTTTTGCAATTTTGACGATATTTTGGTCAATCTGGAGCGAAATATCGCCAAATTGGCGATAATTTGCTAAATCATTCTCATAGTTCACCAAATGCATCAGCAAGTGTTACAGACAAACGGAGAAAAAGCATTTAATGGGACATCGCCATATTGGCGACTGTTTTAGATGTTGAAAAAGTGACAAAAATGTCGCCAAATTGATAAAAATGACGCCAAATGGAAAGTAATGTTTTGCAAATTCTGATTTACGTGATATGACGGGGATACCTTCTTGTATATAAAAAATGTTCTTCTCTCCGTTTGTCTGTAATACTTGGTGATGAACTTGGCGAATAATTTAGCAAAGTATCCCCAACATGACGATATTTCGTCCTCCTATAAGAAAATAATTGTCAAAATTGCAAAATTGACTCTAAATTGATCAAAATGATGTATAATTCATGAATTAATTATTAAAATATTTTAATATATGGACTACGTCGCTTATCGAGGATGCTATCAGTATTGATAATTGTTCATTTAGAGTTGCGCGAATTATAAATTAATTGGGAACTTCGAAATAATTTTAAATGTTGTCATCCGTAAAATCGCCAAATATGCAATTCAACGTTAAAAACACAGTGCAGTGGATCTTATGCATTATTTTTTTTACTGTAAAAGTAGTAAATTCGTTGCATTATGTAAGGAAAATCATGTGTTGCCCTCATCAGATATTTCAATTCACGGCTACTAGAAGAGGCTGCATGAGATTTGAAGATGGAGACGTTCAGCAGTGTATCTCAGACCAGTGATTCTCAACCTTTGTGAGACCTTGGCCCAGTAAGATCTTATTTTATAAAACGAGGACTCGGTCACAACAAATTTACTTGTAAATACAAAGAGTGGTAACACGTCAAGATTTTTAATGAATTAGTTAAATTAAAGACGAAACATTTGATTCTATAAAGCATTTAACAGACATCCTATTGACGCACAAATTGATTTAAAAAAGCCAGAACGCTCTTTCGGCCATCAACACACCCTTCCTCAGTGACCTCAAGTGAAATCGCACTAACATGCTTAAATATCATCCATATCGGCTGGCGAACTTGCATATTACAAAATAGCATCATTATAACATACATGATACGGCATCAACAGTAGTACATGGGGCCTACTCTGGGACAAAATGACAATGTCATTTTGCCCCAGAGTAGGTCCCATATACTACTACAACCCTTCAAAATTTTAAAAACCTGGACAACCTCTTGAGACCAAAAATGCATAAAATCATTTAAAAACGCGTATTTTTAAAGAAATCAAAAATCAAGAGAGTTTTAGGACTCTGAAATTTCATTCATTTTGACTTAAAAATGAGTTTTTGAACATTATTAAGACCAAATCTATCAAAATTGGATATTTTTCAAAATGTCAAAATTAAAATATGCGTGAAAAAAGAGGACCTGAATGGAAGCCCTCTAATATATTAAAAAATGAAATAAAATGATTAAGCTTTCTCTAATTCATATTCGTATTTATCATTAATCATACCCGAATACTTAAATATGTATCTTCCTTTATTGATTTTATTTATTGATTCATCAGAAAGTTTCACATGTTTTTTCGCAAGGTAACACTATTTTTTTACATTTTCTATTACATGTTTCATGTAGTTGTCTTGTGATTCTAGTTCTTTTATTTCTTTATCTTTAATAGCTAGTAATTCTTGTTTTTATTTATTTGATTTTATTTTTTCTAGTTTAATATTATAATCAAAAGTATATTTTGCAAAAGCTTTAAATGTCTTTTCTAATTGAAGATAATATAATCTAACTTTTTTAGATTTTTTATTATTTAACATCATTATAGCTTCTTTAAAACTATCTATAGACATTAATAGCCATTTCTTTGAATGTATAGTATGCAGATTAGAATTTTTAATTTCATTTTGAATATAATCGTATAATTTAGTTTCATCACTTTTATAATCTATATGTTTGTATTCTATATTATTTTTATCTAAAAATTGAATAAATTTTGCCTTTTTATTATATAATGACGCTGTGCTATTTTGGCATAATGTCAGATCATCTATAAAACCCATAAATTCTAATATATTTGGAGTAAAAATATCTCCTCTTTATCATCTGAACTTGACCATAATTCTAAAAAAAATCTATTATTTGATAAAGTTATATTATTTTCTTTCATATATTCAAATATATCTAATTTTTTATTAATATTAAATTCTTTTAATATATTATATTCTTCTTCATATTTTTTATAATCTCTAATTATATCTTCTAAAGCTATGAATATTCTTTTAACTTCTTTAGAATTTTTATTATTCATTAACATTATAGCTTCTTTTTTAAAATCTTCTACTTTCATTTGAATCCAACTCTTTTGAATTATATTATTATAATCTAAATTTTAATATCTTCTTCTAAAAAATTATATTCGTTTATTATATTTTCACTGTATTTTATAACTTCAAATTTTATATCATTTTTCAATTATAAATTTCTAAAATCTTTCTTTAATTGTATCATATTTAGGTGGGGAAATGTTTCCCCACCTGAAAATTTATTATTATATATAAAATTCAATATATTATATGTAACAATAATATCTTTTTTATCAAACAAAGGAATCCACATATCTGAGAACCCCAAAAATATATGGTTATATGATAATATACTTTATTATATTCAAAATAATGTGAATTCAGTGTAGGGTGCCCACCCAACGTTGATATTAAAGAAAACTTTGGATAATATGAAAAGATATTTTTATAACTAACGATTTGTTATATTTTTTAAAATTTCTTTTACAATTGCTAATTTCTTCATAATTCCAGACCGGTAAACTCTTACCGGTCTGAAAATCTTCATAATATATAAAATATAACAAATCGTTAGTGATAAAAATATATTTTCATATTATACAGGCGGACAGAATTTTTTATAAATACACCCATTCTTCATAATCTGTAAAACCTCTTTCTACCATCTCTTTTATGAGTTTTTCTCTGTACTCTTCATTAGACTTAGACTCCCTAAATATTTTTTCAGGTGTAATATTTTTTGTTCATTATCAGAAATTGTAATACAAACATCAGGATCAAATCCATTTAGTACATTAATTTTTCTTGTTACTTTCCCTACAAAACATTTATCATCACCCTCTTTTAGTTCATCTTTTAACACTTTTATTATTTCGTTTTTATTCTCAGTTTTTTAAAATTTTATTAAACACAATAACTAATATTTCTCTAAATTTAATATTATGGAAATCTTCCTCTAGTAAGTGTTTTTTAATTTCTATACCTAATTCTTTAAAGCATTCATCTAAATCATATTTAATTTCTGTATTTAATAATTTTATGATTGTGTCTTTCAAAGATTTTTGAATATATGTATTATGCACATTTTGAGAGTCATTATATGCATTACTATGAAATAATCGTCTTCTTAAAATCGGGGATAAATTTATTTTATCTTCATCATACCATACTTCATTTATTCTAGGCAAAAATATTAATTCATTTAGAGATGTAATATCATTTTCTCTACAATCTAATTCTTCTAAATTCGTTAAATTTTTCATTCCTTCAAGTGAAGTTAATTTATTTTCTCTACAATCTAATTCTTCTAAATTCGTTAAATTTTCTATTCCTTCAAGTGAATTTAATTTATTTCCTCCACAATCTAATTCTTTTAAATTCGTTAAATTTTCTATTCCTTCAAGTGAAGTTAATATATTTTCTCCACAATATTATTCTTTTAAATTCGTTAAATTTTCTATTCCTTCAAGTGAAGTTGATATAATTTCTCCAAAATATAATTTTTTTAAATTCGTTAAATTTTCTATTCCTTCAAGTGAAGTTAATATATTTTCTCCACAATATATTTTTTTTAAATTCGTTAAATTTTCTATTCCTTCAAGAGACGTTAATTTATTTACTCCACAATATAATTCTTTTAAATTCGTTAAATTTTTCATTCCTTCAAGTGACGTTAATTTATTTCCTCCACAATATAATTTTTTTAAATTCGTTAAATTTTCTATTCCTTCAAGAGACGTTAATTTATTTCCTCCACAATATAATTCTTTCAAATTTGGTAAATTTTCCATTTCTTCAAGTGACGTTAATTTATTTCCTCCACAATATAATTTTTCTAAATTTATTAAATTTTCTATTCCTTCAAGTGACGTTAGATTATTTCCTACACAATTTAATTCTTTTAAATTTATTAAATTTTCTATTCCTTCAAGTGACGTTAATACTTTACAATCTAATTCTTTTAAATTCGTTAAATTTTTCATTCCTTCAAGTGAATTATACTATAATAAAGAAATAGATTTCACTTCAGTAGGATTCTCTATATTTAAGAAAGATATAAATTCTTTTCATACCATTAACATACGTTTATTTAGAAACATTTTTATAAAATATTTATTTTTTCATCTTTGTTAGTTATTTGTCTCAAAAGATAAACACATTCTTTCAAGGCTTTTTTAACTTCACAAATCTCTTCAACAATTTTTTCTCTATAAGTTTCTTCTTCATAATGACCAAACTTTTTATTTATTTCACTCATCTGTATCGCTTGTATTTTTTTCCAATGAATATTAAAAAAGTGTTCAGGTAATAGATCAAATTTGTATTTAATCAAATAACAAAAATCTAATTTATCCATAAATTCTTCTATAAATTTTTCACTGAATGTCTGATATTTAGCTATACACATCCAATTTAAATCATATTTTAATTCTCTCATGGTATCTTCTGAAAGATTTTGAAACATTGATACTTTATATAAATCTAAATTATCAGAAGATTTTATGATAAATTCGTTATTTAAAGTTTGATATTGAGAAATGTTTACCCAATCTACTTTATCTTTACATTTTTCTATAAAATCTTCTGATAATTTTTGATATTTAGAAATTTTAGGCCAATCATCAGGTTGAGCAAATTCTTCAATAAAAGATTCAGACAGTGATGAATATTGAAAAATTAAATCCCAATTTACATGATCTTTCAGATTTCTAATTACATCTTCAGATAAATTATTTCTGGAAAATTCATTCCAATCGATATCCATTTAATGATGAACGTATTTTAAAAAGGGATTTTTTCAATATGCATATAAGGTTTTAAAGTGTTTGATTTACCGTTGGATTTTGTCCATAATGTGATGGTATCATCATGTTTTCCATAAGCAAAACAGGTTACTGTATCTGTATGAGCTTTTAAAAGTGTCTTACCATTGATTTCTAGTGATATCAGTGGACTTTTATTATATATATGTATCTACTTTCTACTGTATCATATATTGCTATATATATGGAAATTTTCATATACACATCTGTAGTTAATCGCATGTCTTGATTCAGTAATTTAGAACTCATCATGTTGAAATTTACTTTTGTAAATTCTCCATCTGTAAAAATAAGAAAATCATCTTCTACGGTAACCCAGATATCTCTATTGTCTAAATATCTTTTATTCACGACATTTTTATCATCTTTAGGATCTGCTACATTACTTATTCTTTTTCCTTTTGCATCGTAAGGTTTTCGTTCTAAAGAATCTAAAGTCGTTTCATCTAATTCTTTTATTCTCTTGCCTGTTTCTTCAGCAAAGGATAAAAACCCTCATCATATTTAGTTTCTATAAGATCTCTCAATTCAAAATGAATATTCTCTATTTTATTCAAAACGAAACTTTTAGTGGTTAAGTCTAAATCAACTATAGGATTCTCACAATTTTTTAAAATTTTATTTTCCATATCATAATTTCCATCATCCGTTAATTTAAAACCTATGCCAGAGGGGCCAATAGGCCGGCCCTTCTTTCATTTGATTATCATAAGGTGGATAATAAGCAGTCATTTATTATAGCATTAATTTTATGATTTTAAACTCTTAACCATTGTTATAGTTTTATTTTTCAAATTTACAAAATATCTCTTTTTTTCTTTAAAAATAATATAAAACTTATATTCCTTTTGAGTATTCATTAATCTCTCCCAATTAAATTCAATATCTAAATTATTTAAATCGGTATAGTTTTCATGATTTGATAAGTCAAAATAAAAATAGTATACAACTTTCCAAAATTCTTCTTATTTATCAAACATCCTGTTTCTGTATTAATATCATTTAATCCTGCATGTAAAAGAGCTTCATACACTCTATTATAATCTTTATTGGTAAAATTCGTTTTGTAATGCATAAGAGGAATTTTTTTATTATTAATCATCAACCAGCATTCAGTCATATATATATTATCAAATGTCATATTATTTTTTTCATAATCACCATCTCTTTCATTCTCTGAGGAATAACATAGACACCTAAAACTTCATCAGAGGCTGTGTTGCTGCTGTGACGGATCCACTATCACTTTTATAGGGACCTACCATCTTAAATCTATATCGATCCCAATTTACCTCTATATCTTTATCAGATAGAAATGATTCCATAAACACGCTTTCTGCAGAATTTTTAAATTCTATATAATGTAAATGCAAGGTTAAACATTGAACTACTACTTTATAATTAACATTTTCGATATCAGTATATATCATATTCTTATTTTCATTTCTTTGAATTTCTATTTTCACTTCAAAACCAGAAATTACCTTTTCATATTCTCTAAAGAAATTGATTATATCTTTTAAAGGTGTCCATATTTTAATGACATTGCTATCTTTCGATAGTTCCCATCTCTTTGCGAATCCTTCGTTATAATATCTATTCATTTTCAAATTATTAAAAAATTCAGTTATTTTAGTAGTATCTTGTAAAGTACCCTCATATTTTAACTCTTTTCGGTCAGCTGAATCAGCTGCATCCAGATAAAAAAAATTCATCTTGAGCTTGTGATGTTGCATAATCAAGAGTATAATGAGTTAATCTTAAAGCATGATTCATGATTGAAAAATTTGACTGTGTATTTGATTCAATTTCGGTTTCTCCTATATATACTTTTAAAGTTTTGATAAAACCTCCACCATTTACCAGACTCACATTTTCGTTTCCAATTGATGTTTTATCATTTTTTTGTAATTTTTAATTTTTGTTCAAGATACCCTCTAGAATATAAAATTTTTGCTTTAGTATCATTAATATGAAAAACATAGGTGGCATTCTCATCTGAACTATGTTCATTTGGATGAATTTCTCTTAATTCATAACTTTTAATATGATCATTATGATAATAATGAGTATCACGCAAATCTTAAATCTTTTGCATTTATTTAGGAATAATTTTTAAACCACCTCCTTTATTTTTCATTGAAAATATTTCATTTAATTTATTCCGTGCAAATGCTTGGTCTTCAATAATAGGTTCAGTTTTTAACAAATCCATAAAGAATCCTTGTTTTTTTTTTACTTTTCTACATCATCTATTTTTATTCATTTATTTATGAAGAAAAACCTGACCTAACAATTGATATATTTTTTTAACGTAGTTATCCTCATAAATAGGAATAAAATTAAATTTTACAGATCCTTTATTTAAATCTATTAATTCACCTTTTTTATCCTCATTTTTATTCTTTCAACAGGATCCGTTTTAACAGGAAAATATATCCAATTATTAAATTCTTTTGAAATTATACTACCTGGAGGATTTTTATTAGTGAAAGAATAAATGACTTCTGAATTAGATTGATTTATTAAAGATCCTTTTACAACATCACAGTGAATATAAATATTATCATTTCCGTTGGGTATAGCGGCTATATGTTCAACTTCTACCTCTGTTTCTTCATCATAACTTCCGTATGTCGTTTTTAAAAAGCCTATAATTTTATGAAAGTTACTTTTTGTAAAATCAGTTACCCAATATTTTTTCAGTTTAATAGATATTCTTTGTCTTGCTTCAATAATACCGAATTTCACAGGTGGATGGATCTTTACCGAATATTTTCATCAAATACTCATTTAAACCTCTTACAGTATAATTACCATTTGATATAGTAATTGTTCTGTGCCTAATTTATACATTCTAAATATGTTATTTCCATAATTCTCACTTATATTAAACCAGGAAACTTCCATAGAAACCGACTGTAAAGCTAATTTTTTTAATTTAAGAGGTGTAATAAAATTTACAGTGAATTCCTCCGATTTCTCATGACCTTCAGATTTTAATATTACCATTTATAGAGAACAAAATTTCCATTACAGTCACTGGGCTTTTGTCTAGGAAATGATTTGAGAACATTTTTAGGTGATTTACCTTTATTCCTTTCTCTTATATATTTCATACAAAATAAACCACATTTCACAGATATAGGTTTCTGTAAAAAACTATCATTATGACCTATTTTTGGTTTTTTATAGGATGTATCAAGAAATGTTTTAATATTTTCTGGAATATAGTCTTTCTTGAGCTTGTTATATTCACCAAACGGATCAAAATATTCCACATATTTATATTCAGGATCATTATAATAACAAACCCAATGAGTTCCGGGACCTGTTGATACATCTAAATTAATGATTCCATTTTCAAATTTTCTTATTGTTTTAGGTAATAAGTCGGAGGTAAATACACCTCTAAATCCTTTTTCATTTTTCATATTTTCTTCAATCATTTTGTTACTAATTCTCAATGTTGATATATTCCCTTTCCACGTTTTTTTTCCCAGATCTCTTTTTTTGTACAGCTGAACTAGCTAATCCAAATAAAGCAGCTGTTGCTAATGTTGGAACTGCAAATTTAGTAGTTGTTGTTGTAGTAGTTGTAAAGTAGTTGTAATTTAGTAGTAGTTGTAGTAGTATATGGGGCCTACTTTGGGGTTAAATGACAATGTCATTTTGTCCCAGAGAAGGCCCTATATACTACTATCATAAACAATGAGCAAGAAAACAATGAGCAAGCATAAACAAAGCATGACATAAACATAATGAGCATAACATAAACAATGAGCAAGAAAATTAAATTAAAGGCAATTATACTTCAAAATTAAAAAGTACAAAGTTCTATATCAAGTATGGCATGTATACATACAATAATTTCAAAATTTAAAATTTTATCAGAGGTAGGCACGAGTCGCCAAGCATTACTCAAAACCTGAATAAGATCAAAATTACAGATCTCAGCACCGTATAAGTAAATAAACGGTATAAGTATATAAATTGGATTCATACATTAAAATGAAGTGGGGATTACTACAACTAATCAAAAGGAAAGTTTTTCGAGAAGGGGCTGAAAATTATATTTGACAACGAGTTGGGCAAGAGCAGTAGATTGTTTTTGATTTTTAACGTCTCGGGCATGTTCAACCTTATTATGTATTTTATAATGCTATTTTGTAATATGCAAATTTGCCAGCCGATGTGGATGATATTTAAGCATGTTAGTGCGATTTCACTTGACGCCACTGAGGAAAGGTGTGTTGACCATCGAGGTGAAATATCGGTAGAGAGACTTATGGCAACCTTTCGGTGACCACTGAACTAAGTCACATGACTTAGGCACTCCCCTACGCGCATATTTTCTTGCGCATCTTTCCTTCCATTGCAACTGCATTACGTTTCCGAAAGCGAGAAGTTACATCTCACGTTTGCTTTTACTTTTAAGCAAAATATGGTAATGTCTTGCATTGCATATGGATGTACGTCAAAGTTTATCAAAGGTGGAGACACTACGTTTCACAGGTAAGTCGTTTCCATTCATTTTAAAACATATTTTATATAAAATAAAGAGTTAATTGGCGTGTATGACCATGCCGTCCTATAATAAAAGTAGATTTTCTGGCTTTGTAAATAATGTATAGCCTAGTAATTATTTTTAAAATAAAATATTTTATATATGTTTGTGTACTTTCATAAACTGTACCTCTATAAATGCTTAAATTTAGAAGAAAAAAAATAAAATACAGGTGAAACTTTTAATACGCCTAGTTTTTTCTCTTGGCGACATTTTTTTTACGCCAACTTGGATTGTTTACATTTTCATACTCTTTTCTCCTGACAATGTTTTCACACCATATAATGTTATGAAATGATTAATAACTCTCAAGAAATTTATATAAATATCAGTAAGTACATATTTAAAATAATTTTTTTTTTTTGCTGAGGCTATATTTTTCCAGACTTAAAAAAATAAATACAGTATATGGCCGTAAATATAATTTTTTCTTGAGAATTGTAGCAGAAACAATTACTTTTTACACTTTCTTTTAGTATTAACTGACTTTGTATGGACATTAAAAAATACTCGTTAAAAATTTCAGAATAGTCCTTAACTCTATATGTAATGTATCAAATGAAATTGAGCAATTAAAATGTGATTTGAAATTTTTTTTGTGATTATGAAATGTATAAAGTAACCATATACAATTCCTAATATGTATCTGTGATAAGTGCAATAAAATATACTAAAATATTTTTCATTTCAGTTTTTGTGTATTTAAAATTTTATTAAAATGTTAGCTAATTTCTATTATTTTTATTAGTTTTCCCAAAGATGAAGAAAGATCTGGGAAACACAACTGAAAAGAGAAAAGTTTTAAGCATTAAAATATGCTAAATTGTACAATATGTGCAAAATATGCTAAATTGCATCAAAATATGCTAAATGAAAAAAAAGTTAACGTTTAGTCATTTTAAACAATTATTTGTTATGCCTAGTGTTCTATAAAGGCTGGAATTTTTTAAACAGTCGGTGGGGGGATGAGGATGTTTTTTACAGAAACTTGGAAACAAAACTGATTTATGTTTTCAACTTTGGCCTTTTTCCATATCTTAAAAATGAAGTAATCTAAAGTGTCTCACTTTCTGATGAATATGTAAAGCAAAGAATGAGATTTGAAATAATTAAAAAAAACATAATGAGTCGTCGGGTAAATTCATAAAAGATTCAAAGTAATGCCTTTTTTTAAAATTAGAATGCGAAGATATAATTCCATTATGTTAAAAATTGGAATTGTGAAAATATTAAATTTTGGGATGCAACAAATAAATATAAGAAATTTCATAACACAAATTAAAAAAATTAAAAATAATTGTAAATATGAAGAAATTATTGTCCTATAGATTCTATTTAGCTCTTTGAAACTTCGTTTTTTGATCCTTTTAATGATGTCAAAGTAACAATATTTTTGATCAGTGAGGAACTGAGTAGAAAACCCAGACCACACGACCAAAGTGAGGAACTGAGTGTCAAAATGTTTCAAAATTGTGTTTAAAATGTTTATTCTTGCCCCACTCCTTCTCTGCATTTAACAGGGTGCTGTTCTATTGATAAATATGAACTAATAAAGCCATTTTATTAGAAAGTTTAAGTCATTAACTTTTGCAAGTTAATGCCTTGCAAGCAGCATTTTGATTTATTATAATAACATTGTGTCCAAATATTTTTAAAAGCATTTTTTTTTTGGGGGGGGGCGGCGGTGTTAAGAAATATAAAGTAACTGTTGCATAATCTGGGAATAATATTCAAGCTTTTGAATAGTTACAACTGTAGAATGCTCAGCTATATTTCTAAAGATGAATATTGGTATTGAGGCAATTTTGCACTTCAGTTTGTACAAAAATAAAAGTATTTTATTAAAAATAAAGTTTTACTGAAGTAAGAAAATAATTTTAGCGGCACTTTTAAAACACTAAAAGGTATGTTAATTCTAATGACTGAATGTATACTTTTAAAATCTCAAACTTCATAAAAGTTTTTCATTCATTATTAAAATGTTGATGCATTAATATTAAGCATCAACAACCTTAAATAATATAATTGATGCTTTTTTCGAAAAATTAAGGACAATTTAACTGATGATTTTATTAATTGAATTGAAAACAAGTAAAAATGTATTTTCTTTTCAAGTACACCCTTTTATTAGTTATATGTGACTTAAATATATGGATACAACAGCACACAAAATGTTTGCTCCGGTTCCCGTGTTATTCCTCAGACTAACATTAAGTTGTTCCTCAATGCATTTCTCTAACGGTTCCTGGACGGGCTGGGATAGTAGCAATGAATTTAATTGCTCCGATAATTCAAAATCCAATGAATTAAAATATACTACGAAATATAATCATATGCTAAATATGATATAACCTTTCTAGATACAACGGATCTCGAGTTATTCCCGAATTATGAGTATATTTATATGGCGGGCCCAGAACGGCCTAGCCCGATAAGGTCCAAAATCTAAGAAATCAATATGCACCGTAAAATACAACGAAATACTAAATTTGGACCTTCAAGCTGGAAAATTAAAATATATCACAAAGGAAAACGACATGCCAAATTTCATGTTACTGTGATTAATAGAACTTGATCAGTTAGGACCTAACGAATATGTATTTTGAAATATATCAGAAACGTAAGAGGTATTCAGCACTGTTTTATTCCAGTGAAAAAAAAAATATTTTATAGCGCCAAGCGCGGCAATAAGTCGCCGAGTCTGGGAGTGTTCGACCATAATTCACGTGATACATGCAGTGGTCATGTTTTCAATCTCTTCTGAGTAGCAATGCGCAGTCTACCTATATCTCTGGTCGAAGGTGTTGACGCCCGGAAGCGCTCTGGCTTTTTTAAATCTATTTGTACGTCAATAGGATGGCTATTAAATGACTTTTTAGAATCAAAAGTTTCGTCTTTAATTTAAGTAATTCATTACTTGTAAATACCTGTCTAAGTTTTAAGTTTATACATTAAATAACTATTAATAATTAGTCGTGGCATAATCATAAAGTGTACTAATACTTTTGTGTACTCTGCTGACAAATGCTGGCAAACATAAAATTACATTTAAATACGTTATCAATCGCCTGACTTATGAAATCGTGCAGCATCTTGTAATTCCCTCAGACAAACATCATTCAATTAATTTGTGTCTCGTTAAATCATTTCCATTATCAAATAGTTATTCATAAAAAAATGCTTATGAAACTAAAACTGCAAATTCCAAAATAATCTCTTGTGGCCCGGTATATTTGATGCTGCGGTCCGGCGGTTGCGAAACAATGTCCAGGACCTGAAATTACATCCTCGATCGCTCGGGAACTTGGCGTAAACCATTTTGAGATTTCATAATTTTTGGATGGATGACACCCTTGCTCCAAAAGTGACACGAATAGAAAATCCTATGTGTGCAGCACATGGCTATCCCTACAGAATATTATTCATTTTTCTTCAAATGTTCTGCGATACATTAATTTGTATTTGTAATGCCTAATTAATAATTTTCATCACACTACGAACATTTAAAACACTTATTTAAAATTATATCTAATTTACACTTACAAATTTCAATTTCCTTTTTACTTTCCCCGCAATACATGGTAATGTATAAGGAAAGTATTGGAATCATGTCGAAAATCGCAGCTACAGTTTTCGACGGATCTACACGCTTCGGGACTTCTGGAACTCGAAAAATCTATTTTTAGCATGACGCCTGTGTGTGTGTGTGTGTCTGCGTAATGTTGGTATTCACTCTAACGAAAAAGCTAATTGACAAAATTTCATAAAATTTGGTAAGTAAGTTGCTTATGAGTGATCCTGCTGCTGATTATAATTTGGTATGATTCGGGATAAAAAAAGCCTGCCTCTTATGTGAAGTGGCCCGCAAAAATCACATGTATCCATTCTAGTTAAAAAAATTAATTCGCCAAATGTTACAAAATTTGGTAGATAAGTCACTTGTAGGTTACCCTGGTGCTGATTAGATTTTGGTACGATTCGGAGAAGAGAATCCGCTTTTTCGTACAATATGACCCGATCATTAAAATTTATAATAATAAAAGGCAATGTCTGTCTGTCCGTGCGTGTGTCTTATACACTATAGGTTGAACGACCGCGCGTTACAGAGTTACGAAATTTGGCAATCGGAGACATGGGGGTGGGGAATGGAAAGGTGACACATGAAAACTTATGTTTTTAATGTGAATTATTTTTTTTGTTATTTAATGTTTTATGCGATTTCGACCGTTTTGTCCCCATTTTTCCCTTTTTTCTTCACCATCCAGACGTCGTCGAAAGAGACAAATTACACGACCGGAAAGAGCAGACAATTGCGAGTAAAAATATATCAATTTCAAATCTCAGGGACAAATTCTAATATTTTTTAAAGATTTTAAAATAAAAGTCACTTTCGACTAAAAAAAACGAACTTTCGTTTTTAAATCCTCGCGTCGGGAAAATTACCGACAATTTCGACAAATAATTTTCATTTTTAAAAAGTTCAAAGATTAGGCTTTCTTACAAACCCAATCTAATCAAGAAATAAGAAAAAGTAGCCGCACAATCCGGATTTTAAGGAAGTAATGATTTTCAATTTCTCGGCCATACCAGGAGGGATCGATTTTCACCCACGTGCGCGCGCAGACGCTCGGTGTTTCTATGGTGGCGGGGGGGGGGGAGGGCAAGGTTATAACGTTACTGTTCTGATAAGTTCTGACGTCACGGTTCTGAAATGGAACATTCGATATTTGTGCCTGCAAATTAAAGAATGTACGTCATTAAACTAAAACAAACCCTCCATTTTATTTGAATAAATTATTCATCCATTTTATTGGGATAAATTTATTACATTCGTAATAAATTACTTTTCATTTTAAATTTCAATTTGCTTGAAATGCATTTAATAATTTTTTTAAAAACGTCATTTTTTCTTACAACTCAACCCAAACCTTTCACTTTGTTGTGTTATCTGATTCTGTGGAGCGGTTTATACGTATCAAGATAAGAATTTATTTTATTGTTCTTTTAAGAACATGAACTTCTCTTTCTCTTTTTATAACATTACGTATTAAATGTATTTACACGTTTATAGTGTATTTTATTTATATTGTTTTAAAATTGTTCTGATTTCAACAGGGGCTATATACTGTTCTGATTTAACAGGTTTTCGATATTTATTCTAGAATTGTATTTAGATTTTTGTTTAATTTGTAAACATTCTATTCAGTTTAGAGTTTATTTTAACAGTGGACTATTGATAGTATGGGTATTTATAATTTTGTTTCTTGTTTGATTAAAAACAAAAAAGCTTTTAATATATACAAACTTAACTGATGAATGTTTTTGCTTTTGGAATACATTATTTTTCATCTTAAAATTTAATTATTAGTGTTAACGTCATTAAACTAAAACAAACCATCCATTTTATTGGAATAAATTATTCATCCATTTTATTGGAATAAAAAATTATTTTCGAAATAAATTACTTTTCATTTTGTGGGAGTGGTGTTGGAAAAATTAATCTGTCATCAAGACATCAAGATTACTATAACTGTTTAACAAGGGGAAAATATAAGAGTTGAACAATTTAAAATTGCAAGTAAAGGCCATCATATTTATACTGTTAAGCAAAGTAAAATGGGACTTTCCACCTATGATGATAAACGTCATATTTTAAATGACGGAAGAGCTCAGCATATGGTCATTATAAAATTTAAATGATTGAATTATGGTGGATTGAATTGTGGCGATTTATTGTATATATCGGGTGGTGGTTGGGACCACAATTAAAAAACTTAAAGGCTGAAGAAATAAAAAAATAAATAAAAAGAAATTTATGGAGATTGTCGCTGTGCATTTATGCATCGGGTGGTGGCGGGGACAATTAAAAAAAAAAAGAATTTTTTCGCTGAGCAGCATCGTTAAAACAGCATCGTTATTTCTTAAACACTAAATTCACATTCAACATCATCAGTCTCAAAAATACTTTCATGTCATTTACGATGCAATACTAAATATGCAGACAAACTGATACTATTTCATTTATGTAAAACAAAATATAGAGGAGCATATCTCTATAAAAACATGGGATCACGGCTGTGAGTACACATCAAAGGGATCCCTTTCCTAGGGTTACAGGTACAGAAATCGTCAGAATCTCACAGACAGTTCAGAAACATTAGAATAAATTCACTTTACAAATAAATTTTCAAGAACTCCTCCTAGAACATTATTTTTTATCTTAAAATTGCGTTATTAGTTTCAACGTCATTAAACTAAAATAAACTTTCTTAACTCCACAGGGTTATGGCGCCAGCGAGTTTGCCACGGTCAGAATTTTCAAGGATAGCTAACAGGCTGGTCGCCGAAGGCGGCCAGTCTAAAATAAAGTACTACGTATGCTAAAATATATCAATTAAATGATTGTTTTGTACTTAATTTCTGACCATAGAAAAATAAGACCAGCCCCATTACTCTAGTATTAACCGTTCTCAGGACATTTTTTATTTTTCGCATTTTTGCTAAGCCATACGTACTTTGAACATACGTACATAAGCTTTGAACATGCGTACAATTACTAAATGAAAATAAAATTGAATTTAAAGTGCAAATTCAGTGTCATTTCAAATAAATATACGTTGTTTTGTAATGAAAATGATAAAATAAAAATCAACTTAATGAATTATTAAAGAAATAAAGAACACATGAATTTAAGTCTGTAGTTAAAGTCATGTGCTGCCCACATCAGATTTTTCATTTGGTAATTTTACGCATTTGAATAGGGCTCGAAGTCGCAAAAATTTCCAAAAGCGTGAAATATACCTTAGAAAACGGTATACCTATGGATGGTATACCGGTATACCTTATAATGGATACCGGTATACCTTAGAAAAATGAATTTTATGTGATACGTTTACTTATTTAAAGTAGTTACTGTAATACAAGTGAAATATTAATACACTTACGCATATTTAATTTCTAATTCAGGTTTTGGAAAAATTTATGTCTTTTCGAAGACAAAGAACGTATCTAATTTTTCAATGGTACTAAGATCTACTCAGAGCTCTCGTGTAACGCCAGAATGCATGAGTGGACATTGCACAGACAGGCACGAATGCACAAACATATATACCTACATACACACGTAAGGATATAAACAGTTGGATTCTAATTATTAGCATGTTCTTCAGTGACACAAACACGAAAATATATCGAATTGTATTTCCAACCCCATTCCTATACATTACCATACGCATTCCTATACTTTGCTATCTGTATCCTTATACATCAAACATTATCATACCCATACATCAAAGTGAACCTTTTCCCAATTGATAAAACGGTGCTTATCCAACTTGCCTAATTCCGATTACAGTTTCAATTGGGTCGCTTTTGAAGCAAAAGTGCTATATATAAATAACATTAGATGAAATTAATGGCATAAGGTGCGATATACGGCATAAAGTGCGATATACGACATGAAGTACGATGTATGACATAAGGTGTGAAATATAACATAATGTGCGATATACCACATAAAGTGCGATATACGACATTAAGTACAATATACGATATAAGATGTGATATGCAGCATAAGGTGCGATATACTACATAAAGTGCGATATACGGCATGAAGTGCGATATACAACATAAAATGCGATGTACAAGATAAAATGCGGTGTAAGACATAAAGTGTGATATGTAGCATAAGATGCGAAGTCTAATATAAAGTGCAATATATTACATAAAGTGTGATATACGACATAAGATGTGATATACAGCATACGGTGCGATGTACCACATAAAGTGCGTTTATATATACCACACATAAAGTGCGTTTATATATACCACACATAAAGTGCGTTTATATATAGCACATAAAGTGCTTAAGTTATTATCGATATTATATAAAAATAGTAAAATGCATAACTTCTTACTGCATGTGCATAAATCTCCCATAGCACAATCATATACACCTGATGCATCAGATTTTCTACCTCCCTCAATCTTTCTGATTATACACATGTATATACATGCAATCATAACTATTCCAATGGTACGCATATTAAAATCTTAGATTTTCTGTGCAATTCGTTGTTCTTACGCAGCAACTGTGTAAAAGTATATCGTTAATGATCTGAATTTATATATACTGGGCATTATTCAGGTAGTATATATACATGCACTTCCTTAATGGCTGAATAAGACAATACCTGTTGCTCTGAGAACAAATAGAACTGTTTACTTTAGATATGTTTGTTATGGAGAGCAAAGGATAGTCATGCATGGTAGTCAGTTTTTGCAAAACACATTGCAGGAAAGTTTTCGTATAAATTAATTTCATTGTTAAGCTCTTTGTCTTGAATGTTTAATTTTGAACAATAGAAACACAAAAAAAGTATAATAGAAATTTTCCTGTTCTTTTCAAAATTTGCAGAGTCCATTTCAAAGATAAGAACTTACAATTTCGTCCTATTAGCTCAACGATAGAGCTTCAGCTAGACAATTCGGAGATCCAGGGTTCGATTCCCGGTTGAGGCAGTAAGGTTCTTTACAATGGCGCCCGAACAAATCACTCTGTAGGTTAGTGCTAAGATGTCGGAGGTCTGAAAGTGATCCTAGTATGTCTAACATGGATTTTGTGGACTCTGGTAGAATTAGTGCGGATTTTACAAATTAGGAAGATAACGATCACGCAAGATACTAACCTGGGTAAAAATAGTTGTACTAGGAGTAAAAATTGCAGGAGATGGTCAGTCAGATTGTCAACTGCACGCCAATCTGACATTAGAAGGTGGAGAATGCAGAATTCACTTCAAATGTAAGAGCTTGCCATTCCGTCCCAGTAGCTCACGGCAATATTTTCGTATGACAGCATATAAAACTTTTTCGAAGTTACTAATGAACTTTCGCCCAATTCTAAAATGGCAATTATCAACATTGATAGCATCTGCAATGGGCTATGCAGGGTGTCCCAAAAAGATTGAAACGTACTTTAATTTTTTACCTGTTGGAGATAAGTGGGTAATGTTAATTACAAAAATGTTGAAAGTAAGGTAGGATGTAAGAATACGTTAATGAAACAGTCCTCCCATTAATTTTCAAAAAGTTACACTTTTTAGATTTTATAAGACTCCCCCCCCCCTTAGACAAATTTGGACAATAAAAAAAATGTATCTTTAATTTTTTAAACATTTTTTAAGCGCAGTTAAAATTTACAAATTGCGTCAAAAATTTTAAGAGATATTCAAATTATCGCGTAAAATAAGTAAAAAAAAATTCAGCAATATATGCTCAGTAGTTTTTAAATAAAAATTTAAATAATAATAATGTCCATATAATATAAAAAGGTCATATGACCCACTTCGAAATGAAATGTGGAATCCATCTTGTGTCAAAATCCTGATTTTTAAAGACCTTTCTAATTTATATTAAGTGTTGCATTCGTCCTAAAACCGCTTTATTTTTGCGATTTTTCTGTGCATCCATATTCTGCGCCAACGCAGTTTCAATACTTTTGAGTTTAAACGATTATCAAACTTTGATTATTTCTAGAACAAAGCCGAACTTTAATGAATGTAAAATGTAAACAAGTGATTGTGAGATGAGTTGTATAAGAATTGCTGAATTTTTGTCACACAAAATGATTTAACTCTGGAGTCTGGAATAAAAGTGTATGAATGAAATACTCACTTCTTTTGCATAGCGAGCCAGATAATTTAAATTTTGCTGACGTCATTTGAATAAAGTTTTAATGAAGTTTTAAGCGTGGAGTATTTTTACCTCCATGGTTTTGATTTTTCAAGTAAAAGAAATTATTGTAGTTCTTTGATAATTAAAATAATATCGTCGCTGAATGTATCGTATTTTAGAGATGTTTAAATAAAATTACAGTTAGATAGTATTTTATGATCAATGCTTTATGCATGATTGATCTTTCTTGTATTCTTATATTTATATTTAGTGTTGCATTTGTTCTAAAACCGCTTAATTTTTGCATATTATCTGTGTTTCTAAATTCTGTGCTTACGCAATTACAATATTTTTTATTTTAAATGATCACTAAATTTTGATTATTTCTATAACGAAGCCTAATTTTAAAGTATGCAAAATGTAAACAAAACAAGCGATTGTTAAGCGCGTTGTATAAGAATTTCTGAATTTTTTAACTCAAAATTATTTAGCTCTGGGGTCTGAAATATAAGTGATATCAATGGAATATTCATTGATTTTACTTAGATAGAGAAGCAACCGATTTTACAGCATTGCCTTTTTTGATGAAGTTTTAAGTTTCCAATTATTTAGCTCATGGAGTCTGCAATATGGCTGATATGAATAAAATATTCACTGATTTTACACAGAGAAGCAGATGATTTTTTCGATTAAGTTTTAAGTATAGAGTTTAAATACTTGTACCTCCATGGTCTTAAGTTTTTAAATAAAATGAATAATTATAGTTTTGTGGTGAATGATATGAATGGAAAAAAATTGATGAATGAAATACTGCCTTTATAGAGAAAGCCAGGTGTGTTATATTTCGATGATGTCATTTGAATAAATTTCATTTGTTTTCGATGAAGTTTTCAAATATAATAAATTATTGTAGTATTATGATAATTTTAAAAATATTACCGAAGAATATATCGCAATTTAGAAATGTTTAAACCAGACATATGCCGTCATTTGAATGAAGTTCATTTTTTTCGATGAAGTTTTAAGTTTTCAAATATAATAAATAAATGTAGTATTGTGATAATTTTAAATATATCCCCGCTGAGTGTATCGCATTTTAGAGATGTATAAATAAAATTGCACTTCTGTTGGAAAGTGTTCCGTAATTAATGCTTTATGCATGATTAATCTTTCTTGTTTAATATTATGTGATTTTTTTGTCAAATTTATTTGAAAAATTTACAATATCTCGTGAATGGTTCATTCTGGCGTTCTAAAATTTGTATCATTCGTTTACTATTAAAATAGCCATTTACGTAGCATTACGGAAGGTTTTGATATTTTAAAGATTTTTCAGAATTTCTTTCTAAAATTCGGAGGTGTTTGGAACATGTGATTGCTTTTAAAATTTAAAAGATACCAGTAATCATTGATAGTAATATTTGTACCAAATTTCGTTCAAAACACTATTCGTTTGTGATACATCGCATCCACAACCTCACGGTCACCCAAATACGTGCACACACATACATGCACAAACATACACGCACAGAGATCACATTAAAAACGTTTGATTTGAGTTGAGTTATGCTTGAAACATGGTCTTCCATCGAAGACTCGAATTATAATATTAATTGTTGTAAATAAATTAAAAATGAATCTAATATCCAGCTTCGTTTTCAGTATATAATCTTATATGCAATGTAGAACTCCAGAATACTGCTCTTTACATATAGATATTTTGTAAGTCAAACTACTAATATTTGAGTTAAAGTAAAATTAATTGGAGTGTGGCTTAATTTGACTTTCTCATACTAGAATTAATTTTTCTTTCAAATTTTACAAGAGCATATATAAAAAATTACTGTCGTAGGTCCAAATGATTACAATTATAGCGTGTTGCCCTTTACTTAAGAGCTTGAAAAAATTTTCAATTGATACTATACTTGAAAATGTACCCCCCCCCCCCCCCACTCAAAGAAAAAGGAAAGCTAATGACGTCACGAACAAATAATTGATATCCAGGATATTTCTCACAATAATGATAGAAACTATAAAGTCTCGTGATCATTTGAGCCATAAATAAAGCCTTTTCTGCAAGATAATGTCAAATATTTTGTCCTATTTTATAAAGTAAAAAATTTTGAATAAAATTTAAAGTTAAACAAAGTCTATCTAGTTCTGGATTTTTTGTTAAGAAGCTGGATATAAAGTCTTGTAAATGTCCATTAATAATTGTGGCTGCTATCGTACACACAACAAATCGGCCACAGACATCAGACAGACACAGCAGGACATCACACCAAAAATAATCAAAACGTATTCAGGAAGTCTTAAAACATATGTTCGCATCGAAATCTCGAAATCGAAAATTTTCGTGAAAACAATACGTTCTCAATACTACGTATGAGAAAGTAAAAATGCTTCACTCCGTTCCAACCTTTTACTTTAAAAAAATAATCCTTCAATATCCAATAAAAATGCATTAAATAAATGTTAAGATTTTTTGCACATAATAAAAAAATACACAAACCTGGTGGAAAACGCGAATGTTAAGACGTATTTGAAAGATACTAACTTATCTACGTAGACAAATACACATTTAAATAGCTAGCTATATGACTTTTTCCTCATAACTTAACCATACAGGGTGATTCAGAACTCATGGAACAAACTTTAAGGCATGGTAGAGCAGACTACAACAAACATTTTTTGTAAAGAAATGTATGGGCGCAAGTGACGCACAAACACAAGAAATAGACATGAAAGTAAACATACATTGTCTACTTTCAACATCGTTGGCAAGTCCTTATTTACAGTATGTTTACAATAATTGCTCAAAATTGCATCCACCAACAGTAATACATGCTTGGGATCATCGATTTAGTGATTGGCATACAGTTTCAAAGATGCCAGGTATTTGAAGCACACATGCAGCCAGAACGGATATTCGAGCGACGAGGTCCTCAAGAGAGTCAGCTGGATTCTCGTGAGCAAGGACCTTAAGGTGTCCCCATAAGGAATAATCGAGGCTCAATAAATCGGGCGATCGGGATGGCTAAAGGACTGGTTCATCACGGCAAATCCACCGTGCCCCAAAAGGGGTAACCAGATAAATGCAGACATCAATACTGAAATGTGATGGCGCATCATCATGCTGAAACCACAGTCGAATACGAACGACAATTGGAACATCTTGAAACAATTCTGGTAGAACCTCTTCCAGAAAATATGATATCTGCCATCGAATCGTTGGTAGTAGATATGGGTCAAGCAGGATGTCGTTCAGAATACCCGCCTACACATTCACAGAGACTCGTTCTTAGAACGCACGTGGGCATGTAGCGTGTGGGTTTGAGGTTGCCCACACATGACAATTGTGCACATTGAAAACATCTTCCTGTGTAAAAATCGACTCATCTATAAATAGCACATGATTTGGGAAGTCCGGCTGCAGTGCACTTTTCTGTAAAAATCACTAGCATAATCCCACGGGCAAAGTGAGATCTTCCGTTTTCAAAGCTTGGGTTCTCTGAAAATGGAATGGATGTAATTGTTCTTCATTAACACTCTCCAAACTATGGGTTGACTCACACCTACGCGACCTGCAATAGCTCTTGTACTTGTGTCGGGTCTGTCATCCACAGTGTTCAAGATGAATTCGTCCACGTCTGGTCATCACAGCTCTCGGTCGACCTGTTTCTTGCTTGCTGACGTGGAAGGAACCAGTTTCCCAAAGTTAGTTCAATTAGAACTCTTGTCTTTTAGACTGTTCGTCTGCTTGGTCTAAGTTCTAGTTAATAGTTTATGTTTTTAGTACTACATTAGTCTTCTGTTACAGCCTTCCCGCTAGTTATTTTTCTCTTCCGGGTTCTGTCCTCCTTGGGTCTATCTTCCTCCCGCAGTAACTTCCTCCTCCCGTGCATTTTGTATTTCGTTTTCCCTAGTTCCGTTTCCCGGCTGCTGTCTGCAAGCCGCCCCTTGTTACTCTGTTTCAGCGCGTCTTTCTTCCTTCCTTTTCTCCCGGCCCTTTTAGTTGTAAGATATGTCTTTTTTTAGGTTAAGTTAACCTGGCAGCACAGGTGTAAGTCCGGGGCACGACAGCGCCTCTTTAAGTTGTATGCTGCCTCTGCATAACTACCGAAGGGTAGAAAGTCGAAATCCTCTATCTAAAAGACAAATTCCTCCTTTGTTGCATCCTATAAATGGATTCTTTCGGTCATTTTGGACAGTCGCTGCAATTGACTTCTATCGTTTCCTGCCGTCATGGCGCCCCAGTACTCCCTTGGAGTTGGGGCTTTCTTGTGCTCAGACTTCCTCAATTAAGGAAAGTTCCCTTGAGGTCTCTTGAGTACTTTCTCACTCATCTGCTGTTCTCTGGGTTGGGGTGAGTGTGGTTAAGGGTGTCACTGTTGCCCTGTCTGTCTCTGACTTTGTGTCTATTCCTGGTGCTCTGTCTGGTTTATATCACCATGCTTCGTTCTGGACCTCAGCCTAGTCATCTGTAGGCGACCCTCAGTCGTGGAGAATACAAACCTGCGGTACGAGAGGCGGATCAGGTCCTCACGGTTGTTTCCCAATTTCCCGAAGTTGGTAGTGCAGCCGCTCAAACATTTTGTGGTCCAGCATTCGTCTATTCTGAAGGCGTTCCTAATACATCTGTAGCACTGCTCTGTCGTTACCATTTGCAGCCCCGTATATTAGATGCATGTCTGCCTTCTCGGCATTCGTAAAGTCACCCATCACGGACGACAACGCAGTCAGAAATGGCGTGTTCCTGCAGATACATATTGTTGACGGGCGGCAAGCCACCTACTGCCCTCTACATGCAACAGTACACGCCAGTCACTCCATCGACGTTGCCAATCGTGTATCACTGTTGGTGGATGCAATTATGAGCAATTATTGTAACCATTGCTGTAAATAAGTACTTGTCAACGATGCTGTATGTAAACAATTTATTTCCTTTCATGTCTACTTCTTGTGTTTGTGCCTCAACGCGTCACTTGCGCCCATACATTATACAGAAAATGTTTGCGGCAGTGTGCTCTGTAACCCCATAAAGTTAGCCCCATGAGTCTGATATGAGTCTGATATAGCCCCATGAGTCCTGTATAATGCACAGGACCGTAATATTATTGTAAACGCGTAATATTCCCTTTCATCCGGAGATTATTTCCCCCCTCCTTACATTCGGCCTTTTCAAAGACCAGAGGGAGAAAACAACCGTAAAGGCATATTTCCCGATGATGTAATTCTAGAGTTTTTCCTTTCGGAACTACGCAAAAGTGTTACCAGATTTGTCGATGTATCGCCAGTTTGGCGATTTCCAGAAGTTTCTACGGAGAGTCTATAAATATGAGTCATCACTTAGTCTGAATTCAGTTGAAAAGATACGACCTACATTGGATTTTGATTTTTGTTAATATTTCGAGAATAGTAGCGGCTGTCTTATGAAATTACTTTTGTCAATATTTTGAGATTCATCTCTGTTATTTTGTGAAATTAGTGGAGCATTTAAGTGCTGTTTGACTATATATTGTTCTTGATTACGTTGTGCTTGTGAATAAACGTGTTATTTATCCAGAAACTTGGACTTATGCTTGTATCCTCCGTACACACCCACGATTGCAGAGGATACGCTAGTAACAATATTTTTGTTGCTATTATTTCCTTTTCAGTTGAGAACGACCTGGTTATGTGGGTACACACGAATTGCGGTAACGCTGCTTTGCCGCGGTTATGTTGCATGTCCGCATTTACGTTGTATAGCTGTGGTTATGGTGCGTGGTCACCATTGCTTCTGGTATTAACAATGTGCATAATTATATTAATAAACATTTCAGTCATTGAGCTGGTGCAAGTAATTTTTGTACCAGTCTTACGATGAGTAGGTACACTACATGGTGAATTGTCTTAAAATATAAGCTTCTGTAACAGTCTTTTCAAACTACTATCTATTTAAATTAGGAGCGATAGTCACGAACTAAGATTTAAACTATTTTCCCCAACGTGCTCCAAACATTGATGTCAGTACAATCTGTGGGTGGGGCACATCTGGTTAATATCGGAGAACTACGAAAAATATAAACACTTTTTTATATATTTTTATCTAATAGGGTCAGATGACGCGGATACCTCTGATCCCAATAGATAAAAAGTTATAAAATATCTTTCAATTGACACTACACTTGACAATATATACCCGGGGGGTAACATTGTCCCCCCTCCCAGGAGGCTAATGATGATAATTCATTCCTATGCAGTGTACACAAAAAATCGACTACAGATATACAGATGGACATCATTCCAAAAATAGTCAAAACGTGTTCTGGAGGTCTTGAAACATGTATTGGCTATTTTACAGTATCGGAAAGTTAAAATTACTTGCTTTGTTGGAACTAGTGCTGCATTAATGAATGTTGTTTAACGTACTATGAAGCAGGATTTTTACAATGCTGCACGTAGAAAACAAATATCAACTTAGAGCCAAATTTGCGTTTAAAATTAAGTAAAACAGAATCAGATATAAACAAACCTGGTTTTATCAAACAAGCTCAAATAACCCATTAACTTTTTTTGTTAATCATATTGCTAATCAGTAATCACATTTGTGAGTCATAGGGTTAATCGTATTTGCATTTATTTATTTCATTCTCTTTTTATTAGAAACGAAATACCAATATTTGACAATCTGTTAATTAAGTGTATAATTTTGCCTTCCTATTTGTATTACAGACATATTTTTTCTTTTTAATACATAGCGTTGAGAAATTATTGTTTTTCCGAAAGATTTCGTTTTCGACATGTTGAACTCAATATATCTTCTAAAACCTTCTGAACATGTTTTGACTAATATTAGAGTAATGTCGTCTGTCTTTCTGATGTCTGTGGTCGATTTCTTGTGTACACAATTTCAGCCACAAATATGAATGGATTTTTACGAAACTTTATATTGAAACTTTTCTAGCGGTTCTGTTATTATAAAATCTAGTACAAAATAGAAGTTTTTTCAAGCGAAAAAATTTGAATTTTATTCTAAATTTCATATTTATTTAACATGGTAGAATATAGGACAAAATTTGACATAATCCTGCATGAAATGGTTTATTTGTAGCTCAATGATCGTTGATAGTTTCAACGATCATTGAAACGATCAACAATGACTTGATAGTTTCAATCATTGGGTGAAATAGCCGCGATACAATTTTTTTTGTTCGTGACGTCATTAGTCCCCTTTGAGATACAAGTAACCCAAGCATTGTCAAGGATGGTATCAATCGGAATATTTTTTCAAAGCCCTTTAAAGTGCAAGTTAACATGCTATAGTTATAATCATTTGGACCCACTATAACGATTTTTCAAATTTTTTCTTTTCACATTTGATAAAAATGAATTCTGGTAGGAAAAAGTCGAGTTATGGCACCATCCAGTTAAGGTTTTTGGTTGTACTGAATTTTTTTTATTTCAGTTTTGGTGGTATGCGTTTACGAAGAGGTTGAGAACATCTGGTGGAGTTTAATATAGCTGGAGAGATATACATACATGCAAACATTCAGGATTATACAGTCCAGGCGTGAGTAATGTTGTCATCGCTACAGATGAATGTAATTCAACATTAAGTCAATAAGGAAATAAATCGTAATTAGTTTATAGAATCCACACAAAATGTACTGACATTTCCTGTAAATTCATCATTTAATTTAATTTCCTACAAACTTTTCATAGTGTGATATATTTAAAACAAGAAAGATCAATCATGCATAAGCATTGATTATGAAACACTTTCCAACAGAAATGCAATTTTATTTAAAAATTTCTAAAATGTGATACATTCAGTGCTGATATATTTTACATTATCACAGTACTACAGTAATTTATTATACTTAAATATTTAAAACTATATCGAAATATAAATCATCTGATTCTCTATGCAAAATCAATGAATATTTCATTCATATAACTTGTATTCCAGACTGCGGAGCTAAATAATTTTTTGTGAAAATTATTCAGCAATTCTTATATAACTCACGTTACAATCGCTTGAGATATTTGCATTCTGCATAAGTTAAAATTAGGCTTCGTTGAAGAAATAATAAAAAATTAGGGATCATTTAAAATCATAACTATTGTAATTGCGTACGGACGGAATTTAGATGCACAGATAATACTCAGATACACAGATAATATATGTGTGTGTATGTATTCAAAGTATTGGAATCGTGCCGAAGATCGAAACTCCTATTTTCGAAGGATCTACTCGTTTTGGGACTTCTAGAACACGAAAAAACTATTTTTAGGAAGACGTATGTGTGTGTAAGGTTATATCTGCGTACGTCTCTGTGTGTCTGTGAGGATATTACATCCGCTCTAATTGAAAAACTAATGGATCGAATTTCATAAAATTTGGTAGGTATGTTTTTTGTAGGAAACCTTGATGTTCATTAGAATATAGTACGATTTTAATAGAAGAATCTGCCTTCTTTGCGAAATGTCCGGCAAAATTTACCTTTATCCACTAGCTAAAGACTAATGGAACAAATTTAACAAAATTTGGTGTATAATATTTCAATAATCTACAAGTGATTTATATACCAAATTTAATAAAATTTGGTATATAAATCATTTGTAGGTTATTCTAGTACGATTCGGGAAAAAGGAACGGCATATTTTTGCGAAATGGCCAGCAAAAATCGTTAAATATAAAAATAAAAGACTACATGTGCTCAATTATATCAATTAAATTCCTATTTTATACGTGATTTTTGACAACAAAAAGAATAAGACTAACCCCATTACTTTAGGACTAGCCGTTCTTAAGATATTCTAGTTTTTTCGCGCTTTCGCTACGCCACATTTGACAATAAGTTCAGCTATCAAATGAGAACCAAATTTAAGATTAACGTGCAAATTCAGTGTCATTTAAAATACTTATGGCTATTATTTTGTGCAGATAAACTCAAATTATTATTGAAGAAATAAAGAGAACGTGAATATGAGTCTGCAGGGAAAGACATGTGCTGCCCATATCAGAATTTTATACAATATTACAACAATGATTTATAGAAGTGAACGGGGATTATTTGCCGGCCATTTCGAAAAAAAATGTAGGATCTCTATTTAAAGATCCACCAAATTTTTGTAAAATAAAATATTCAACAAATTTAAGCTGTGTACTAAATTTTAACTCTCTAGGACGTAGGAAAGTGCATTAAAATGCCATCAAATAAGTATACTATGAAGAGTTATATAAGATTTAAAAAAAATTTGAAAAATTGTTACCTACCAAATTTATTTTAAAATGTGAAGCCTATCTCATATACAAAACAATCAAACTCTTGGAAAGATATTTATTATATAATATATCTCTCGTTTTTTTAGGAGGATATCCCAAAAGTCAGAATTTAATTGAATTTGTTTTTCTCCCTACATTAAATAATTTTTAATTAAAAAACTACCTAACATATTTTGCTAATTTTTTTTATATATTTTATGGTATAATGTGGATATTTCTTGAAAATTTTGAAGCAATTTGTGAAATTTAAACTTGCCTAAAAAAGTTTGAAAAATTAGGTCCCATAGGGTTCAATGTATTTCAGTTTTTCAACCCGAGTTCAATAAAAAACTAATTGGGTGATATTATTTATTTACATTCCCATAGGTCCCACAGACCGTCTGAACAACACACTAAAATTTCATTTTGATAAAGTCATTTTACGGCAGTTATCGTGCTAACGGACAGACAGACAGACAGACGGAATGAACAAAGTCATAAAAACTTTTTAACTATTCTGTAAAGTGTTAAAAAGGGCTAAGGTCAAATTATCACCAATGACATTTCTTTAACAAGAAAGATCAATCATGCTTAAAGCATTGATTATGAAACACTTTCCAACTTCAATGCAATTTTATTTAAAAAAGTCGAAAATGCAATACATTCCTCGGTAATATTTTAAGACTTATCACGATACTACATTGATTTATTATATTTGAAAACTTAAACCTTCATTGAAAAAAATGAACTTCATTCAAAAGACGGCATTGAAATATAAATTGCGTGGTTTAAATATCTCTAAAATGCAATACATTCCACGGTAATATTTTTAAATCTATCATAATACTACGATAATTTATTATATTTGAAAACTTCATCGAAAACAACTGAAATTAATTCAAATGACGTCATAGAAAAAATAACACGCCTGGATCTCTCTATAAAAGCAGGATTTCATTCATAACTTTCTCCATTTCATTCATCACAATACTATAATAATTTATTTTAATTAAAAATTAAGACCATGGAGCTACAATTCATAAACTTTATGCTTAAAACTTCATCGAAAAATATCGTCCTTCTGTTTATAAAATCAATTAATATTTCATTCATATCAGCCATGCAGACTCCATGGACTGAATTATTTTGTGTTAAAGAAATACAGTAATTCTAATACAACTCATTCTACATATTTTGCTGTTTACATTTTACATAGGTGAAAAATAGGCTTAATTGTAGAAATAATCAAATTTGAATGAGAATTTAAACTCAAATATATTGTCATTGTGTTGTTTTAGTATGTAGATGCACAGAATTTAAGCAGAAATAAAGTAGTTTTAGGATGGATACAACACTCAATATGAATTAAAAAGAACTTTAAAAAATCACGAATTTGAAACAAGATGGATGCCATATCTCATTTTGAAGTGGGTCATGTGATCGTTTCATATCATGGTCACGTGATCGTTTCATATAAGATGTGTAATTATTATTTTAATTTTTATTTAAAAAACTACTGAATATATTTAGCTGAATTTTTTTTTATATATTTTATGGAACAATTTGACTATTACCTAAAATTTTCGAAGCAATTTGTGAATTTTAAATTCGCTTAAAAAATGTTAGAAAAATTAGGTCCCATAGGGCTCAATGTATTTCATTTTTTCAACCCGGGTTCAATCCAAAACTAATTGTGTGATATTATTCATTTATATTCCCATAGGTCCTACAGACCGTCTGAACAACATACTAAAATTTCATTTTGATTAAGTCATTTTTACAGCAGTTATCGTGCTAACGGACAGACAGACAGACAGACAGAATGAACAAAGTCATAAACACTTTTCAACTTTGTTGTAAAGTGTTAAAAAAAGGGTGCAAATACACAGTTCTACATCAAACTCAATGCACAGCCCAGTATGGTGCAATATACAGTTTTACATCTAGTAAAATCGAGTTTCTTTTCGCACTGTTTCTGCTGTGACTGTCATCAGAATAAAAAATCTGGTGTGAGCAACACATGACTTTCACTGCAGATTTATATCATTTATATCCACGTTCTCTTTATTTTAATTAAATTTAATTCACTTTTAATTCAATTTTCACTCTCATTTGATAACAGGACTTATTTTCAAAGGTGGCGTGGAGAAAATACGAAAAAAACAAATATATCTCGAGAACGGCTAGTCCTAGTGTAATGGGTTTGATCTTATTCTTTTCTTCGTTAAAAATTACTTATTAAACAAGCATTTAATGGATGTATTTGAGCATACGTAGAAGTTTAGTTCAGGTTTTGACAATTTTTGAGGGCCATTTTGCAAAGCAAGGCAGGTTCTTTTTTTCCGAATCGTACTAAAATCTAATCAGCACCATGGTGGCCTATATGTGACTTATTTACCGAATTTTGTGAAATTCGGTCCATTAGATTTTCAGCTAGAGTGGATACACACTTTTGCGGGCCATTTCGCAAAAACAGGCGGGTCTTTTATCCCGAATCGTACCCAAAATTAATCAGCACCAGACTCGCCCACAAGTGACTTACCTACCAAATTTTGTGAAATTCGGTCTATTAGTTTTTTAGTTAGAGTGGATACAAAATCTTCATAGGCAGACACACAGACGTCACGCTAAAAATGTTTTTTTCGTATTGTAGAGGTCTTGAAACGTGTAGATCCGTCGAAAACTCGAGTTGTGATTTTCAACATGATTCCAATACTTTCCCTATACATTACCATGTATTGCAGGGAAAGTAAAAAGGAGTAACCCTTCCTTTGTCTTTTTCCTGCAAACCACATTGTAAAGCCATCGATCACTATCATATGTAGGTAAACGTTAAATAGCGCAAAAATTTGAAAACAGACAAAATTCAATAGAATTAAAATAACTACTCATTAGTGCTGCCATCTAGGGGGAAACAGAACAATAAGAACTTTAAAAAGCGTTAGAAGTGTTTGAAACGTATATAAGAAGGTAAAAAGTTGATGAATGCTTCTAGCGCGTTGTTAAAGTACAGCAGAAGTTTTCACTGAACTATTATTTTTTGTTTGTCAAATATTCGATCTCAACCGAAAATGTCTAGGTGAATCTCTAAGGTGGCATTGTAAATGTTTATTTACTTTTTGACATAAATCCCTCTAAACCTCCCTTGCGAGTTAGAAATAGTCACATGAATATCCTTAACGTGGCATTATAACACTGCATTTTTTACTTTTTGACAAATACGCCACTGAACCTCCGTCCCGAGTTGGAAATATCCAGATGAATGTGCTTAAGGGGGCATTGTAAAATTGCATTTTTATTTGCTTTTTGACTAATATTCCACTAAACTTCTGTCGCGAGTTAGAAATATCCAGATGACTCCTTAAGGTGGCATTATAAAATTGCAGTTTTATTTACTTTTTGACAAATATCCTACTAAACCTCCATTCCAAATTGGAAATAACCAGATGAATCTCCTTAAGGCAGCATTGTAAAATTGCATGTTTATTTACTTTTTGCCAAACCTCCCATCTTAGTTCTCCTCGAAATGGAAATTCCTAAGCGAATCTCCTTAAGATGGCATTGTAAAATTGCATTTTTATTTACTTTATGACAAATATCCCATTACATCTCCGTCGAGAATTGGAAATATCCAGACGAATTTCTTTTAAGGTGGCATTGTAAAATTGCAGTTTTATTTACTTTTTGTCAAACATCCTATCTCAGTCCCCCGAGAACTACAAATCTCAAGGTGAATCTACCTAAGTTAACATTGTAAGATTGCGTTTCTATTTCATTTAGAATAAACATCCCCTAAACAATTGTAATTGATACATGTAATTGCTATGTCTTATGCAATTATCTTGCAGTATCTGTATTCTTTTCTTTTTGCTTCTTCCTTCATCTGTAGCACTCCACGATGGCATTTGTGGCCACGCTCCATCTCTGCTACAAATTCATCCATGTATTTTATTAAATTTGTGAACCCCAATTTTATTTCTAATGAAAGAAGGAAGCATGAACTATGCACACACCTGTGAGCGTGTTCCATGAAATGTTCGATAACTCACCTTAATTACCATTATAATAAAACCTGTACAATAAAGCACGCTATACTTTTCCAACCGAATAAGTATATTTAAATTGATGAGTAAGTTTAAACAGCATTTTCCCCCTCTACAACATATACTTTTAGATACGGAGTTGGCAAATTAATTTATTCTTAGTTATCGTGCAACTAGTCGTAAAGCGATATGAATTTTTTACTTTCCCTGCAATACATGACAATGTATAGGGAAAGTACTGGAATTATGTCGAAAATGGCAACATGAGTTTTTGACGGATTTGCACGCTTTGGGACCTCTATAAACACGATTAAACTACTTCTAGGGCGACATCTGTATGTGTGTCTGTCTGTGCAATGTATGTATCCACTCTAACTAAAAAACTAATTAACCAAATTTCATACAATTTTAAAGCTAAGATACTAGTGTGTGATTCAGGTGCTGATTAGATTTTGGTACGATTTCCGGATAAAATATTCTCTATCTTTTTACGACATAGCCCGCAAAGATCACGTGTATCCACACAAGTTAAAATACTAACTGACTAAATTTGCCAAAATTTGGTAAATAAGTCACTTGTTGCTGGTTACCCTGGTGCTGATTAGATTTTGGTACGATTCGAAGAATCAGAACCTGCATTTTCTTTACGAAATGGCCCCAAAAAGTAGTTAAACTCTAAAATAAAATACGACGTCTGCTCAAACGTATCAATTAAATGATTGTTTTATACGTAAATTTTGACGATGAAAAGAGTAAGATCAATTACTCTAGGACAAACTGTTCTCGAGATATATTAGATTTTTCGCATTTTTGCATCCCCGCCGTTGGAATTATCAAAGTATCGTTTATATTTGAATCATCAGTTGCCAAATCTAAACGATAATGGAATTACAAGAGCAAATTCAGTGTTATGTGCAATTAAACTCCATTTAATGAATTATTAAAAAAAATAAAGATAAAATAAATTTGAAGCTGTAAGGGAAGTCATGTGATAACCTCATCAGATTTTATCATTTTATGATTTTATGAAAGAGAAAAACCCTCCTTGGATATACACAAAATATATATAAAATCTGATAAGAGAAAACTAACTTGCACAGATAGACATACAGTGTCAATCTGTGCAATGTGTGTTCCTCTCTCTCTACATCAAAGGTCTTTAACTTGAGGCCATATAGTGATCATATAATTATTTTAAGCTTTAGATTTTCAAAAAGTGAAATTTCGAAGTATGTTTCGAAGTGAAAAACGAAGTGTGTCAGTGTCCTATATACAGGATTAAATTCGCTTTTAAATATCTCCTAAAGTAGCTATTTCTCTGACAACTTTTTCGCTTAATTATTTTTCATAACGAATTTTCCCATCTTCAACAAAATGTTTGAAAATTTTAGTGCATTCCCCAGTCCATATAGTTTTAAAATAATTAATAGGCTGCTGACGTTCATGGAATGAAATCTCCGTACCAAATTTCACTCTATTTGAGGGACATTTCGCTTCCTGAATAAAAGCAAATTTTTAATGTGTACATATTGTCTTCTGATAAATGCTAAATAATGAATTCCTTAATTCATTTAGTCTGAAAATAATTAATAAGTTGCTGACGTTTAAGGATTGAAATCTCCGTAACAAATTTCACTCTATTTGAGGGACATTTCGCTTCCTGAATAAAAGCAAATTTTTAATGTCTACATATTGTCTTCTGATAAATGCTAAACAATGCATTCCTTAATTCATTTAGTCTGAAAATAATTAATAAGTTACTTACGTTTATGGATTGAAATCTCCGTACCAAATTTCACTCTATTTGAGGGACATTTCTCTGCCTGAATAAAAGCAAATTTATAACGTCTAGATATTTTCTTTTGATAAATGCTAAACAATGCATTCCTTAGTCCATTTAGTCTGAAAACAATTCATAAGTTGCTGACGTTTATGGATTGAAATCTCCTTAACAAATTCCACTCTATTTGAGGGAGATTTCGCGTCCTGAATAAAAGCAAATTTTTAATGTCTACATATTGTCTTCTACTAAATTCTAAACAATGCATTCCTTAGTTCATGTAGTTTGAAAGTAAGTAATAAGTTGCTAACGTTCATGGATTGAAATCTCCGTACCAAATTTCAATCTATTTGAGGGACATTTCGATTCCTGAATAAAAGCAAATTTTTAATATCAACATACCGTATTTTAATAAATGCTAAACAATGCATTCCTTAGTTAATTTAGTTTGAAGGTTTTTAATAAGTTGCTGACGTTTATGGATTGAAATCTCCGTACCAAATTTCACTCTATTTGAGGGACATTTCGCTTCCTGAATAAAAGCAAATTTTAATGTCTACATATTGCCTTCTACTAAATTCTAAACAATGCATTCCTTAGTTCATTTAGTTTGAAAGTGCTTAATAAGTTTCTGGCGTTCATGGAATGAAATCTCCGTATCAAATTTCCCTTTATTTGAGGGACATTTCGCTTTCTGAATAAAAGCAAATTTTTAATGTCGACATATTTTCTTCTAATAAATGCTAAACAATGCATTCCTAAGTTCATTTAGTCTGAAAATAATTAATAAGTTGCTAACGTTTATGGATTGAAATCTCCGTACTAAATTCCACTCTATTTGAGGGACATTTCGTTCCCTGAATAACATCAAATTTATAATATCTAGATATTGTCTTTGGATAAATGCTAAACAATGCATTCCTTTATCCATTTAGTCTGAAAGTAATTAATAAGTTGCTGACGTTCATGGATTGAAATCTCCGTACCAAATTTCCCTCTATTTGAGGAAAATTTCGCTTCCTGAATAAAAGCAAATTTTTAATGTCTACATATTGTCTTCTAATAAATGCTAAACAATGCTTTCCTTAGTTCATTTAGTCTGAAAATAATTAATAAATTGCTAACGTTTATGGTTTGAAATCTCCGTACTAAATTCCACTCTAATTGAGGGACATTTCGGTCCCTGAATAACATCAAATTTATAATGTCTAGATACTGTCTTTGGATAAATGCTAAACAGTGCATTCCTTAATCCATTTAGTCTGAAAGTAATTAATAAGTTGCTGACGTTCATGGGTTAAAATCTTCGTACCAAATTTCACTCTATTTGAGGGACATTTTGCTTCTTGAATAGAAGCAAATTTTTAATGTCTACATATTGTCTTTTATTAATAACTAAACATCGCTAAACAATGCATTCCTTAGTTCATTTATTCTGAAAATAATTAATAAGTTGCTGACGTTTATGGATTGAAATCTCTGTACCAATTTTCACTCTATTTGAGGAACATTTCGCTTCCTGAATAAAAGCAAATTTTTAAAGTCTACATATTGTCTTCTAATAAATGCTAAATAATGCATTCCTTAGTTCATTTAGTTTGAAAGAAATTAATAAGTTGCTGACGTTCATGGATTGAAATCTCCGTACCAAATTTCACTCTATTTGAGGGACATTTTGCTTCCTGAATAAAAGCAAATTTAGAATGTCTAGATATATTTCTTTGGATAAATGCTAAACAATGCATTCCTTAGTCTATTTAGTCTGAAAGTAATTAAGTTGCTGACGTTATTGGATTGAAATCTCCGTACCAAATTTCACTCTATTTGAGGGACATTTCGTTCCCTGAATAAAAGCAAATTTATATTGTCTAGATATCGTCTTTGGATAAATGCTAAACAATGCATTCCTGAGTCCATTTACTCTGAAAGTAATTAATAAGTTGCTGACGTTTATGGAGTGAAATCTCCTTACCAAATTTCACTCTATTTGAGGGACATTTCGCGTCCTGAATAAAAGCAAAAAAAATCATGGAGGAAACTGAGCGATGAGGAATCATGTCGGAATATCATAAAAAATCATGTCGGCCGTTCGCGTTTCAGGGATCATACTCAAATTACGAAAGAAAACAATGATTTCATAAATAAATAATAATTTTGCTATTTATTGGTACAAAAGTATATTCACCGTGTAGAAATAATAACTCTACAAAGATAACAAAGCTTGTTCAAAATGTTTTCCATCCATACTAAAGATCCATTAAAGATAAGAAGCAGATATTATTTGCCTGTGATGCATTTCTGCGTTGCGTCATTTGTACTCTTGCTGTAAACATTTATATTTTAATTTGTGATTAATCCTCACCAGGTTTGTTTAATCATATCTCTGGGACTTTTTATAATAAAATGCTGAAATATTGTACATCACTTTATTAGTATATGGGACACATTTTACTCCTTGGGATATGTTTTTGTACGGGGGCCGTATAAAAATTTAAATTTTGCATTTCTTCAAATTTAATCCTCTGAAAATGTTTATCGATTTCATAAAATTCTGTACATTTTTTTACGCAACTTCGTAATTTATTATATATGTCTCAGATCAATATTTAAGGAATAAAAGCCGAGGTCAGGTCAATGTTTTTAGGACACCCTGTATATCGTCTGCAAAAAAAAAAAAACTGTGACGCAGGATCATACATAAGGCGAAGGTGCGATGTTGTAGTGTATCCATTAAAACGGCAAGCATAAAACATAGATTTATTTACAAGAACATACTGATTTATTTTCCGTAGATTATATACAGGAACATTATTAAAATAGAGCTACATCATAACACGCCAGCAGGTAGCATCCGTAATACAAATGTCCGCATGATGCTGATAAAGTTCTGATGCTCGCTTATAAGAGCCAGGGTGGAAGTGCTGCGCATGTGGCGTATGCAAATCTAGAGTCTCCGTTGAGAACAAGGAAGTTTTATGCTAATCGCTTGATCAGAGTCTTTATGCAAATCGCTGGAAGAGCTTCGCCATAAAACTAATGGACTAAATTTCTCAAAATTTGGTAAATAAGTCACTTGCATAGGACCCTGATGCTGATTTGACTTTGGTGCGATTCTTAAAAAAAGAACCTGCATTTTTCTGTGATATATATATATATATATATATATATATATATATATATATATATATATATATATATATATATATATATATATATATATTATATATATATATAATATATATATATATATATATATATGCATATATATATATATATATATATATATGGACCTCAACAATTTTATTTATCCATTTTAGCTGAAAAAGTAATCGAAAAAATTTTACAAAATTTGGTAGACAATTCACTTGTGGAAGACTTTGGTATTGATTAGAGTTTGGTATGATTTGGAGTAAAAGAACCTGTCTTTTTGTGAAATGGACCCCCAAAATCGTCAAAATCTAAAAAAATAACTACTTATGCCCATATGTATCAATTAAATGTCTGTTTTATACGTAATTTTTAAGAACGAAAAGAATGAGACCAACCCAATAATTATAGATATAATCATTCTCGAGATATTTTGCTTTTTCGAATTTATAACATGTCGACCTTAAAAATACGTTCAGCCGCCAAATGGAAAAAAAAGATGAAATAAAATTGCAGATTTAGTGTAATTTTAATTGATTGTCCGCGTTATTTTATGCAATCAAACTTAATTTAATGAATTATAGAAGAAATGAAAGGAAAATGAGTACTAGTCTGCAGGGAATGTCATGTGCTGCTCTTACCAGATTTTAAAGATTATTTTTCCATTTTAGTTTAATAAGATGAATTTTTTCCAGAGCTACGAACGTACGCCACGCTCATTCTTTGATACTCATTCCTTCTGTAGCGTTTTGGTGTACAACTCTCCCCTTTTCCGTTCAAATAATCATTTTCATATCAATTTTCCCGAAAGTTTTATTAAACAATTGATCCATATATCGAATTTCAAGTCTCTATCCTACCTGAAAGTAGGCTCTTCAAATTTATTCAACAAAACGAACATTTCAGTAGGCGGTACCTTTAAATTAATTTTTTGTGGAAATTTGTAAGTTTTTTTTTGCCTTGCCTTGAAACGATGGCAAAATTTGAAGTATTTATCTCCTCTAGAAAAGTGTTTTTTCAATCAGTTCGCGTTTCGAACGTTATGGTGTGGAGCACTGCCTCTATTCTCTTCTTCCCCTCCAATGTACATCTTTGAAAAAAGTATGTTTTTTCTTGGATTTTTTCAAACGATTGATCAGTGAACCTTATTTCTAGCATCTGTCTCATTCAAAAGCCACTTCTCATTTATTCAGCAAATCGAAGATTTTGGTATGCAGTACCCCTAAAAGATCAAGTATTATAAAACTGAAAATTGTCCGCATTCTCACTGAACTATCTACAATTGAAACAAACTTTAGAGTCCTAACTCATCGTACGGTTCGTTTTCCTATTTTTAAAGTTTCGAACGTTTTGGTATGAAGCACCCCCTCAAATGAACATTTTTAAAACATTCGATTTTTCTCAGGGACTTTTCACACAATTGACTCTTTCACCGAAAATGCATAAAAATCGATGATAATCGTTAAAATATAACAAAAAAGATCAATCATGCATAAGCATTGATTATGAAACACTTTCAAACTGAAATGCAATTTCATTTAAAAATTTCTAAAATGTGATACATTCAGTGGTGATATCTTTTACATTATCCCAGTACTACAGTAATCTATTATACTTAAATATTTAAAACTGTATGGAAATATAAATCATCTGATTCTCTATGCAAAATCAAGGAATATTTCATTCATATAACTTGTATTCCAGACTCCAGAGTTAAATAATTTTGTGTGAAAGAAATTCAGCAATTCTTATGTGACTCACCCTACAATCGCTTGAGATATTTACATTCTGCATAAGTTAAAATTAGGCTTCGTTGAAGAAATAATAAAAGTTTAGGGATCCTTTAAAATCACAACTATTGTAATTGCATAGGCACGGAATTTAGATACACAGATACACAGATAATATATGTGTGTGTGTGTATGTATTCAAAGTATTGGATTCGTGCCGAAGATCGGAACTCGAATTTTCGAAGGATCTACACGTTTTGGCACTTCTAGAACACTAAAAAACTATTTTTAGGAAGACGTCTGTGTGTGTAAGGGTGTATCTGTGTATATTTCTGTGTGTCTGTGAGGATATTACATCCACTCCAATTAAAAAATTAATGGACCGAATTTCATAAAATTTGGTAGGTATGTTTTTTCTGGGAAATCCTGATGTTCATTTGATTATAGTACGATTCGTAATAAAAGAATCTGCCTTCTTTGCGAAATGACCGGCAGAAATTGCCTTTCACCACTCTAGCTAAAAACTAATAGAACAAATTTAACAAAATTTGGTGTATAATATTTCAATAACCTACAAATAATTTATATACCAAATTTAATAAAATTTGGTATATAAATCATTTGTTGGTTATTCTCGTACGATTCGGGAAAAAGGAATGGGCTATTTTTGCGAAATGGCCCGCAAAAATCATTAAATATAAAAATAAGACTACGTGTGCTCAATTATATCAATTAAATTCCTATTTTATACGTGATTTTTGACAACAAAAAGAATAAGACTAAACCCATTACTCTAGGACTAGCCGTTCTTGAGATATTCTAGTTTTTTCGCGTTTTCGTTACGCCACCTTTGGCAATAAGTCCAGCTATCAAATGAGAACCAAATTTAAGTTTAACGTGCAAATTCAATGTCATTTAAAATACTGATGGCTGTTATTTTGTGCAGATAATCTCAAATTATTATTGAAGAAATAAAGAGAACGTGAATATGAGTCTGCAGAGAAAGACATGTGCTGCCCACATCAGAATTTTTAACAATATTACAACAATGATTTATAGAAGTGAACGGGGATTATTTGCAGGCCATTTCGAAACAAATGTATGATCTATATTTAAAGATCCACCAAATTTTTGTAGAATAAAATGTTCAACAAATTTAAGCTGTGTACCAAATTGTAACTTTCTAGGACGTAGGAAAGTGCATTAAAAATGCCATCAAGTAAGTATATCATGAAGAGTTATATAAAATTTAAAAAAATTGAAAAGTTGTTATCTATTAAATTACTTTAAAATGTGAAGCCTCTCTCATATACAAAATGATTAAACTCTTGGAAATATATTTGTTATATAATATATCTCCTTTTTCTTTCTGTAAGATATCCCAAAAGTCAGAATTTAATTCAATTTGCTGTTTTCCCTATATTAAATAATTTTTAATTAAAAAACTACTTAATATATTTTACTGAAATTTTATTATATATTTTATGGGATAATGTGAATATTTCCTAAAAATTTCGAAGCAATTTGTGAATTTTAAATGTGCTTAAAAAATGTTTGAAAAATTAGGTCCCATAGGGTTCAATGTATTTCATTTTTTCAATCCGGGTTCAATAAAAAACTAATTGGGTGATATTATTTATTTATATTCCCATAGGTTCCACAGACCGTCTGAACAACATACTAAAATTTCATTTTAATTAAGTCATTTTTACGGCAGTTATCGTGCTAACGGACAGACAGACAGACAGAATGAACAAAGTCATAAACACTTTTCAACTATGTTGTAAAGTGTTAAAAAGTAATCATTTTATACGGAAAAATGAATATGTTTTAGAAAAGCTAAAATATATTAATATTTTGAAAGGTACATTTATTCTGTCTGTTTATATTGTATCGATTTTTGTTTCCTCTTTGATTAAAGTCTTATACATGTTAAATATATTTACCACTAGCAGCATACCCGTTCTTCGTACGGAGTATATAATATAAAGAAACTTGAAATTCATAATCTTGCCCAAATTCTTATAGTATACTAAATGACATGTTTAATCAAAATATTCTGTTAAAATATTTAATATAATGCTCCTAAAAAGAAGTTTAAGAATCTCTGTTCTCGCTATATAAAATTATCTTCATGGACATATCTGAAGAATAAAACATCTTGGACCCCTTATGTAAGCAAATATAAAAAAAAAAATATGGAATTGAATCAATATATGCAAAATAACAGCGTTAAAATTGTATGGGACCCGTACTAATTATATACGCGAATATTAGAAAATATAACCTGTATTAGTAGATTACATGTATAAATTGAAAATACCAATAAACCCGTAATCTTTAAATCTGAAGACAGTCATTTATTCCAATATATGTCAAAATTAAAGTGCTAAAATTATATGGGAAGATATACACGTACTACTTATAATGTTCGATTATTAGTAGAAGATTACCCGTTTTGCAATATGAGTCTCAAATGTTTTTTGGTAAAATACAACAGACGACGTAATAAATTGAATATATAATTAATCCCCTTAATCTTCATACCAGAAGACTGTACTTGATTCCAATATATATGCCAATATATGTCAAAATATATGCCAATATACCTGTACTACTTATATTCTCGTAGGTTAGAAGATATACCCGTGCATTCCTAGAAGATTACTCGTACAACGTACAATATGCGTGTGTCAGCAATTTTTGCCGCAATAAAACAATGGCGTAATAACTTAAAAATATCAATAATCCCTGAATCAATAATTCCGGAAAATATCAATAATAATAATGTTTAAACCTGAAGAGTATAATTGATATTATCCAGTCCAAAATGAAATGGCAATGAAATTTGTTTTATATACATATCTTCATTATTCAAGTCGGAAAGGATTTAATAAAAATCGTCTGCCGCATAAACACATTGGATTTAAATCCGTTGCTAAGCGACATGATATCATTTGCTTCAAATAAATTGGTAGAAAAAATATCGTCTAAATAGTTATATTTCTATGGAAGATTTGGCGACAGTTTCGTCAAATTAGCGACATTTTAAAAAATCGCCAAATTCATCGCCAAGTGGGACTGTAGAATTTGCGACAAATTGACGAAATATCATCACATTACTATCCCGTAACAAAAAACAATTAATATTATTTATGTAGCGCAATTTTATCAATTTCAAGATATTTTTATAGATTTGAAAACATTTTTATCAATTTGGTGACATTTTAAAAATTCGCTAAATGTATTACTAAGTTAGATGGTTGTTCTGACAGAGAAATGCTAACCAAACATCATTTCAGTACTCTCTTCTAACAAAACAAAAAAAAATTTCATTGATATGTAGAAGACCCAAGCCACACGACCAACCCGAAGGTTTATGGCAGCTGTTTGTGTGTCGTTTATATCAATTTGGCGACATTTCCGTCAATTTGGCAAAGTTTAAGAAAAGTTGTCTAAATTAGCGATATCCCTCCAAATTCGTAGCTTTGAATTTGCAGATCTGAATGAAACATTCTTAGCCCGTTTCAATATACTAAATGAAAACACTACAATTGTATTAGAAGATATACCCGCTCTACTCTTTTTCTGTTTCAAAAATCGGCTATATGAATTTATTGGCTAAACACAATATATGAGTTTAGTAGCTAAATACGATATAAGCTTGAAAACTCTTTGCCAAAATAAATGAAATTGATGTACGCAGTCAGCAATTAATATAATTAAAAGAAAAATCAAACCGGCCATTCATAAGATATACTTTTATATCCATTTATCCATTTATTTATTATTTAAATCGAAAAAAAATAAAAACATTAACAAACACATTTAATTTAATTGCGATGCCGAGCAACATGATATATCCTCCTAAAATGTTAAAATTTATTAACCACTAACAGCACACCTGTTATTCGTACGGAGTGTATAATTTAAAGAAACTTAAAGTTCGCAATCATGTGCAAATTCTGTTAAAATATTAAATTTATTGCTCCTAAAGAGAAGTTTAAGAATATATGTTCTCACTATGCAAAATTATCTTCACGATCAGATCTGAAGAATAAAACATCCTGCCCCCTTTTGTAAGCAAATTTACAGAAGAAAAAATAGGAATTGAATGAATATATGCAACCCCGTACTAATTATATTGTCGCAGATCAGAAAATATGCCAATGTGTTAGTAGAAGATTACCCGTATTACAATATGCGTCTCAAAAATATTTGCCAAAATAAAAGAGATGACGTAATAAATTGAAAACATCAATAATATCCGTACTCTTTATACCAGAAGGTCGTAATTGATTCCAATATATGCCAATATATATCAAAACATATGTCAATATACCTGTACTACTTATATTCTCGTAGATTAAAAGATATACACGTGTATTTGTAGAAGATTCGTACAACATACAATATATGAGTTTAAACAATTTTTGTCATAATAAAATAATTGCATAATAACTTGAAAATATCAATAATCCTTGAATCAATAATCCCCGAAAATATAAATAATAATAATTTTTAAACCTGAAGACCGTAATTGATATTATCCAGTCAAAAATGCTATAAGAAAAATCAAATCGTTCTTTTCTAAAATATATTTTTATATCCATTTATTTATTATTCAAATCGAAAAAATAATTATTAAAATTAACAGACAGATTTAATTTAATTGCGTTTCTGAGTAACATGATATAAGATAGAATCTTATAACATGTTAAATATGTCATGTCTTATAACATAAACTGCGAAATTAAATAACGATTTTGATTTCTCTATACTTCTCATTGTTCCGTAAAAGCTTGTTTTAAATAAACCATGAACCATGGAGATAGATTTCCCCTTTAAATCATGTTTCAAACAATTCATTTTTTCAGAAAGTGACTAATTAACGCAAAAAATCTCCCATCAAACTCAGAGATTAAATTTTAATTCACTTTCAAACGATTTTCAAGCTTTTCGTTTGGATAAACCACGGAGTTAGGGAGTAGAACTCCTAGGAAAAAGTTCCGTTTTTCATTAATATCTCGACAACCCCAGGTCTTAGAAACTCGAAACTTGGACAAAATTTATGGGGGGATATTTCAAGGCTATTCACCAAATTTCATTAAATTCGGTTCAGCCGTTTTTCCGTGATGATGAGACAAACGAAAATTTCGTTTTTTACTAATATCTCGAGAACCACTGGTCGTAGAAACTCAAAACACGGATATAATTTTAAGTGGGGCTATTTCTGGGCTACCCACAAAATTTCATCAAATTCGGTTCAGCCGTTCTCCCGTGATGGTGTGACAAACAGACAGACAGACAGACAGACAGACAGACAGATTTTCATTTTTATTTATATAGATTATTAAGTCACAAAAACAATGACAATCAGTGATTTACATGAAAAATCATTTTATACGATAACTTTTAATGCCATATCTGTACTACAATCATCTTGAAATTTTATATGCCTATCCAGCTACACAGATTCACGCAGTACAGTTAGTTCTGCAATGCTTATCATACTGAATAAACGGCCAATAGAAAGCGCGTAAGAATTTGGAAAGCTATAACAATTGTTCCAGGGGATATACTGGTGTATAAAAAGATATTTTTAAGTGTATGAAGTACTTCCAGATATTGTAGAGGCTTGAAATTTAATATATAAATCAAACAACACCCAAAGGGTAGTTTATATGGTACATACAACACCCAAAGGGTAGTTTATAGTTTAATTTAATATAGTTCACAAAATGCAAAACAAATGAAATTTAGGTGGTGCTCATACTAACAAAAATATTCAAATTGTCAAGTGAAGGTGAAACGCCAGGATTATTAATCTAGTTATTTAAAATTCTGTGAAAAGGTAGATAGTATGATAAGATCAACATAAATACTAAGCGATTTTATATATTTATTGCTTTAGGGGTTATAATGAGTTAAAAAGCTCAAATTATCCTATAAGCTGGAACTCCAAATTTAATTAAATAGAAATTTAGCTCAATCAATTGTTAAACGTATTATTGTTAGTCAATAACGAATTTTGTTTAAAAGGAAATCATGTAAAAAGATCAACATGGAAAATTGCTATTTCCAAATATTTTTTTAATTTTGGGAGTGTTATAGGTAAACATGCTTAAATTGTTGAATGAATGTGAGACTCCAGGTTTACCGAACTAGAGAGTTGAAATTTGTATGAAGGTATATTATATGGTAAGATCAGCATGGGTAGCTGATGTTTTCAAATATTAATTATTTTAAAAGGTGTCATAAGCAAAAATGTCCGAAATGGGGAATGAATGTGAAACTTCAGGTTTGTTAAGCTAAGAACTTGAAATTTAGTACAAATATAGAGCATGTGAAAAAATTAACATGGATATATCTGCCGTTTGTCCAATACATTATTTTATAGGGTATCATATGCAAAAATGTTCGAATTGTTGAGTAAATGGTGGAATTCTAAGTTTATTGAGACATGAACTTGAAATTCGATACAAATACAGCCCATATGATAAAATCAATATAAATAATAGTTGTTTTCAAATATACATTCGTTTAGGGGCATATCACAATAAAAATATTTGAACTGTCGATGAGCATGAAATACTTTAAACTCGGTAAAAATAGATCAAATGATGAAATCAACATACATAATTGGTGTTTTCAAATTTATTATTTTAAAGAGTGTCATACTCAAAAATGTTCGAACTGTCAAAGGATAGTGAAACTTTTGATTGAGCTGGGTATTTTACATATGATACACGAGTAAAATCCACATGGATAAATGTTTTTTCAAATATTTATTTATTTTCGGGGTGGGTGTCATGCAAAATGTTCAAGTTGTCGAAGAAACGTTAAAGTCTAAGTTCATTGATATAGAGATTTGAAATATGATAATACAAGGGTAGATGATATGATAAGTTCATCTTGGATAAGTTAAATATTTATTATTTTATATTATACACAAAAATCTTCAAATTGAAGGAACTAAAAGTGACACCTCTAAGTAATTTTGAGATTTAAAATGGCATTAACAAAAGGGTTGTTTGATAAATGAAAAAGAAAAACAAAATGCTTTCAATTTTATACATTTACACGAGTACTGCGGACTAAGACTTTCGAATTTTAAAATAAATAACTGAAATGCATTTTACAATTGAAGGGTTTGCTGCAAAAATGAGGTAGCTCCATTCTGGGGGAGTTTGGAGTTACATGTACTATCTTGTAGCAAAAAAAAACTCTTTCGTTTGCAAAAAAGATGTAGATCCGATGGTTAGTTCTCGTGTTTCTCAACTCTCAGAGCTGCCTGTCTAGTTAGTTTTTTACAAGATAGAGGTAGCTCCTGGAGTTACCGCCTTTCTTCCTCAAACCACTGACGTGGTTGTTTACAGGAAGGTTACACAACACTTGCTAACAGTGGAATGTTTTGGGCCATGTCTCGTGTTTTTGATTCTAATAAACATAATTATGCATATTGTTTTTAGAATAATGAGTGATTCGGAAGAGGAAAGCCTATTTAGCTCTAAGTCTAGTGATTTATTTGAGCCTGCTGAAGGAGAGGAAATCACTTCCAGCGAAGATGATGGAAAGAACAATCCCGTTCCCGTTAGAAAAAGGCGGAAGGTTTCGAATGAAAGTGAATGGAAGCAAAATGTAATGAAACGGTGAATGGCTGAATGGTTCATAGGTTCCCAAAGCCGAGTCGCAGCTTTATGACCTGCGATCGTGCCTTCAAAACATTGAAAAACGAACGTTACACAAATACACAGAATGATATGTGGTTTTACGATGGACTACAACCAGATGAGTCAAAAGTAACAGAAATGGAATGCGACGATTGAAAAATGTAATTGTACTTTTTTTAAAAATAAAATATTATGATAGTTGATTGTATTTTTTTGTGAAATATTTTTCCTAGAAGTAGATAGAACATCCATGCGGCCCAGGCGATGCAGTGGATAGCGTCTTCGGCTGCTGTCTTGATGGCTCGGGTTCGAATCCCGAATAAGGCATGGATGTTTCTTGAGGATAAAATCAGTCTTCCACCATCTGGGTCCTCGTCAAAATGTGAAGCTGCACCCCCTCCGACCTTTGTCAGTGATGTATTCTTGTAATAAACTTTGTTCTCTCGTCTTGTGTCTTTCTTCGTTCTTTCCTGCTTCCTGCGTCACTGGTCCTGAATCGGCTCCGCCGAAACAGGAGGTCATCAGTAACAACAACAACAACAACAGAGCATCCATTTTGCTGCAAGAAAGAGGTAGCTCCAATAATCACACAAGTGCCACATCATCTGGAAGATATGTTTTTGAGTGAAAATACTGTACTAATATGTAAGAACAATAAATTGATTCATCAAAAAGAACATTTGCACACAACTTAGAATTTTGAAAATTTTAAAACGTTTTTTACGGTTTTCTGAAAACTTGGAGCCACCTCCTTTTTGCAGCAAACACTTCAATTCAGAATTCTCAAATCCCAAAACTTGTGTCATGAGACATTTTACTACAAAACTTATGCAAATTGAAGTCAGTGACGAAAGTCCTATCGGGGGGGAGGGGGGAATGGGGGGAATCTGCCCTGGCTAGAAAGGCATGCGGTTCGGTGGAACGAGCTCCAAGACAGTCTTTGCTGAAGGCTCGAACCAGATATAAACGTATTTCAATGCAGGATTCGGTGACTTTCCAACGAATCCTCTGGAGCTGCTGTCTAATGAATGTGCTGCAGACCGTTACAATGACTCTATCTGTGCTGCTGCCTATTGACTGTGGTGTGGGCTCAAAATTACAAGACACCCATCCACAAAGGGGCGTTTCAAAAATTGAAGAGGACACTCCCTTTGTAGATAACAGTATCCATGGACCGGTTTCGTTCTTATTATACAGTAAATAGCATGGAACAACTGTTAACTCTAGTGGTAGTAAGAAAACTTGCTATTTATCGCAATTTTGCAATCTTCTATGGGAACTGATAATTTCAGTCCGTCTACGTAGCTGACATAAAATTGTGAACGAATTTATGATGAGCACATAATAAACGCAAATCCGGTCCATGGATACTGTTTCCTGCAGGGGAGTACTTTCCCTTATGGAGTGGACTGTTCCAATGGCTTCATGTTGTTGTTTATTAATATGTTGTCCAATTTCAATCCATCTACGTAGCTGGTATAAAATTGTGAACGAATTTAAGATGAACGCATAATAAACGCAAAACCGGTCCATGGATACTGTTATCTGCAATGGGAGTACTTTCCTTATGGTGTGGTACTTTCCTTATACTGTTCCCGTGACTTCCTGTTGCTGTTTATTAATATGTTGTAGATCGTTCCAATGACTCAATACGAGTTGTTGCCTATTGAATATATTGGGGACCGTTCTAATGAGTCTGACCTAGTTTTGGTACATGAAATATGTGTTTCTCAATCTACTGGACGCTTGGCATGTATCTTTTTTATATACACACACATATCTTTGCTGCTATTCTGAATTTTCAGGTCTGTATAAGCCGCATTTTGTGAATACACTATTTGTTCTCTTAAAGGTAAAAGTATTGCTTTGCGCAAGTAGTGTTTCTAGTATTATTACTTTCAATATATACATAGTATCATATATAAGGAAAGTATTGTAACGGGGTCGAAAATTCGAATTCGAGTTTTCGACGGAAGATCACGTTTCAAACATCCCTGAACAAGAATCAAACTTTTTAAAGAAAATGTGTGTGTGTGTGAAGACGATATCTCACGAACGAATGGAGCGATTCGAACAACATTTGGTGCAAACATTACACTTCATGAATACTGGAAGCCTATTGTTTTTAAAGGTAATCAAATGTTCAGAACCCCCTTAAATTCCTCCTCAGAATCCCCTTAAATCATTCTCATGGATCTAGCTCGTTCCATTCATGAGAAAATATACTTTGGATAATATTTTTGTATTTAGACGTCAGTAGTCATTTATCTGCTAATAACTTATTTTTCAGTCCTTAATGCTTGGCGAGATTTGATCTATGAATTTGGTGGAATGTCGTCAACTTGGTGACTTTTCTAAATGTTGCCAAATTAACGAAAATGTTTTATATAGATAAAAATGACTGTACATCAATGAAAATCACTATTAATTGACTAAAATTTATTTTCTTGGAAAGAACATAAGAATCTAATATAAGAATAACCTATTTTTCCGTCTGTAACGTTTGACAAAATTTTGGTGAAGAATTTGTCGGAATATCGCCATGCTAATTTTTTAATTGGTGCCAAATTGACGAAATTGTCATCTAATTGATAAAAATTCCCCAAATTGATGAAGCTGACACTAAATCAGTGAAATGCCGATTAATTGCTGAAAGTTCAATATCTTGGAAAGAACATAAGAGTAGACTATAAGAATAACCCATTTCTCCGTCCGTCCATCCCTAGTGCTTGGCGAGAAATTTAGCGGGACGTTGCCAACTTGCGACTACTTTCAATGTTTCAGAAGTGACAAAAATGTTGCCAAATTGATTAAAATGACGCCAAATTTGACGCCAAATTAACGCAAATTCTGATTTTCGTCATATGACAGGCATACCTTCTAGTATATAAGAGATGCTTTTCTCTCCGTTTGTTTGTAACACATGGTGATGCATTTGCCGAACTTGGTGAATAATCTAGCAAAGTATATAATATATATATATCGTCAAAATGTATATATAATGTCGAAATATATATCGTCGTCATATATATCACGTCGAAAATATCGTCAAAATTGTAAAAACGACGCTAAATTAATGAAAATGAAGCCTAATTAATGCATTAATTATTGAAATATTTTAATATATGGACTATATCCCTTACTGAGAATGCTATCAATATTGATAATTGTTTATTTAGAACATTGCGAAATATAAATTTATTGGATACTTTGAAATAGTTTTACATGTTGTCATCCGGAAAATTGTTAAATGTACAAGTCAACATTAAAAACAAAGTACCGTAAAGCTTCTACATTATTTTTTGACTATAAAAGTATTAAATTCATTGAATTATATAAGGAAAGTCATGTGTTGCCCACATCAGAATTTTTTTCCTTAGGCCTTGCTTCAACTCTAATCAAATTCCAGAAACTGTGTGCATTGAACTAAATATTCGAATTATTGACTAAATTTGAAACACTTGATTCAAAGCTACATATGAATTTGAAATTATGTAATAAACAAAATGCAAGTTTTCAAGTATTTGAATGTTGGGATATGATACAAAATGAAGCGCTCAAAGATATATACTTGTAAAAAATTGTTTAGACATATGTATGCAGAATATAAGAATAAAATATCTATATTTTGATTATAAAAATATGCTGGAAAAAAGAAGTAATATGTTTAAAAACGAAAGCAGCGGGTAATTTTTTCCGTTACTAAACAATCGTTGCATCTGGAATTCAATTTCATTTTGCTTTAAAATTTATGAAAAGTGTTATATAACGTAAAGTGTTTTGCTAGAATAAAGTACAAACAAAAGTGTTGTGCTAGGTATACTTTAAAAGTCATCTGTACCTTTTTGTCTTTATACTGTATTATACCCTTCTGTGTGTTTTCATTGATTCGAATTTAAATATATGAGCCAATATGCAATTCAAAAAGTAGAGTTTATTGATAATTTTATACTTTCAAATACAATTATGCTGCTAAAACAAAATTAAACTCGTCTAAATGCATCAAAAATACATGAATGTGCAATAAATAATAGAATTATATGGAGCAATCTGCCTTTAGCCTTCTGACTTTTCTACATCCAAATCTGAAAGGAAACAAACGTTTATTTTTAAACATTAAAGAATTTAATATAGTATAATTGAAAGCAAATTTTGAAAATACCATATTTTATTCACCCATATACCAAAATCAATAGATCATAAAAGCCCATAACAAGCTAGATAATGATAAAAACTCACCCAGATAGAAATAGCAACATACTTTTTAAGCGGATTTGTCATTTCTCCCGTAATTGTGGAGAGTGCTTAATGAAGAAACTGATTGTTAATTTGGCGTGCTACGCTAACTCCTCTTTTTATGTCATATTTTAAATCTCATCCAACAATTTTTTCTTTCCATGGTTTTTTTCATGCTCGCTGTGGTATTTCAATTTCTGATAGTGTTATGATCATGCCTTTTGTTATTAGATTTGTCTATCATTTAGTTTCTATATTTCATACAACCACGCATTAAGCTGGTTACCGCAGAACATGAAACAAACATTTCCCTTTATTGGTTATTTAGTGCCTGTCGTTAACGTTTACTATTCGGACATTATCATAATCACTTGAAATATTTAAGAGAGCCACAGCCACAAGAATTCCTTTTCCTTTATACTTCAAAGATGGAAAAATCTGTTACTGCCATTCCACGTGATCTTGGGCCTACCAGATTCTTCTCATCAAACAATCGCTACATGCGATCAATAAAATACCTCTAGCAGTGACTATGTTACACTATAAGATGTCTTCCGTTTCTATCCCAACCGGAGAAATATCTTAGATGGATGCCCGTAATTCTGTGTTATTGAAGTCCAGGTCAAATCCGAGTTTTCCTAAGACGTCCAGGCCGAGAATGCGTGAATCTTAAAAGTAAACAATATAAGAAACATGAAATAAAGCCATTCGCCGTTTCACCAGTAATTGTGCGCTGAGAGATAGAGGATGCTTAATAAAGAAGTTGATCGTTAATTTGGAGAGCTACGCTGAAATCTTTCTTTTTCTCTTTATATTTTAAATCCCATTTAACCATTTTTTCTTTCATGGTATTTTTCATTGTCGCTGCGGTGTTTCAATTTATGATGGTGTTATGATCCTACTTTTTGATATTATATTTGTCTATCATTTATATATTCTGTAAACCATCGTTTTATTATAGGTTTTGGTGTCTAGAGGCTGATATTCAGCAAGGACCTGTACTGATTGATATGAGACACTTCTATAACATTTTGTTATAGCACTAAGCATTGTGTTTTGTGTCCTGCTAAGTCCCGAGTTTATCCTCTCAAAATCCTTGTACCATAATTCGGTTTCGTAGAGTATTGTTTTTTCCGTAAATTTAAGATATATATTTTAATTTCAAGCCTAAGCCCCCACGACAAGTTTCTGTTGAAAGTTAACTAGTTTTTCTTTTACGCCGTTAAGTTGCGGAAGTCATAACAATTTGCAATCAATTAAGAATCTTAGGTATTTCATATTTCTAACATATAGTTTAATATCTGGGATAAACTTCATTAGTTTAATAGTATGAAACATCGTAAATCTGGTTCTCTCCCAGCTCGACTGAAGATTGTACTTTCCAGCCCAATCTAGCAACTTGTTTATTGTATTGGTTGCAGTAGTAGCATAGATGGGTAATGCTGTTAATTCAATTAGTAATGCTATGTAATCAGCAAAAGCTTGAATGTTAACAAGATTGCCATCTCTGAATAGGTCGGGTGCTTCATTTATGATCAGTAACCACAGATTGGATCTGGAATTTGACTCTTCTGCGATACCTACGTTGTATCCTATTTGGTATATATATATATTTTTTTTTCTCCACATATAAGTCTCTATCTTTTAGGAAGCTGTTTAAAAGTTCCTTAATAGGGTCAGGAACATCCATTTGTTCAAGCATCTTTCAAACACTCGTCCATTGTACATTGTTCTCATTACTGTTCTTGCCGCTAGGGGCATATATTACAGTCAAAGTTAAGGGTTTTTGAAACATGACACTGTCAGTGAAGTGATGAGGAATAACCAGTTGAGGGAGAAAATTTTACTATTAGCACTTGGAGCTATCAGAGCTTTGGAAATTTATGAGAAATTTCACATTAAATATCATAGAAAATTTAGAAATAATTTTAAGGAAATTAGTAGAATGCGAAGACAACACACAATATTCATGCCAAAAATTGTAATTATGGAACTGTTCAATTTCTGAATATTGCAATATGCACATGAAATATTATAAAATTTTCACATTTCAATGAATTTCAAAAGTCTTATGAAGAAATAGAAATATTGTTCAACGGTTTTGGTTGAGTCCGTTGAAAAGATCGCTTTTCGCTCTTTTCGATGGTGTCAAGATAGAAAAATTCTGTAGTAATACTTTCGATTGCTAACGAACCGATTTGTGCGAAAATCCCTCAAAATGGCGCTTCGACATTTAATAACTATATTTTGTAAGGGATAGGCACTTGACGAACTTAGTATTAGCTCAAATAACGGTCTGATCATGAATCATGTTAAAGTAACATGACGTAGCTCCGGCTCTCATCGGGGAGTGGAACAGCTTACATTTAATAAATAAAAAATACTAATTTGAATTTTAAAAAATTCTCAAAGCGATGTCTGTTTAGGAGCCAAGGTACCCTTGTACCAAATTTCATGCCGTACAATGATAAGATTTTCTACTACAGACGACACACACCGACAGACAGCACACATATAGATACACACACAAATATATTTCTTTACTAGTGTGGGGAGGAGGCCGTAAATCCCGAATTGTGGGGGATAGGCTCGAAATCGGAACCTGAAAGAATTTTTCGGGCTAGAAGGAATAATCGGGAATGTCTTTCGTAGTAGTGAGTGACGTAACGCAGTCCCGGAAAATCGATAATCGGGGATGTATTTCATAGCAGTGAGTGAAGTAAGTGCAGCCATGGAATAAACGGGGATGTCTTTCGTAGCAGAGAGTGACTCAAGGGCAGCCCCTCCGCTTTAGTATATATATTTCTCAGATTTTTTATTAATTAGCTGCGTTTACTTCAAAATTATTTTTATTTAGTTTGTATTACAATTTTATTTATTTTCAAAGAAAATTCATATTTTTCCAAAAAATTATTTTTAAAAGTATTGATTTCAGTTTTTTCTCACCAACAATGTTACTGCATTTTTAACACTTTGCAATATAGTTCAAAAGTCTTTATGACTTTGTTCATTCATTCTGTCTGCCTGTCTGTCTGTCCGTTAGCACGATAACTGTCGTAAATATGACATTATCAAAATGGAATTTTAGTATGTTGCTCAGACGGTCTGTGGAACTTATGGGAAAATAAATGAATTATATCGCCCAATTAGTTTTGGATTCAACCCGGGTTGAAAACATGAAATACATTGAACCATATGGGACCTAATTTTTCAAACATTTAAGCGAATTTAAAATTTACAAATTGCTTCGAATGTTTTAGGAAATATTCAAACTATCCAATAAAATATATATAACAAAATTTCAGCAAAATATATTCAGTAGTTTTTAAAAAAAAAAATAAAATAGTAATTACACCCTTTATATGAGGAGATCACGTGACCATTATGTGAAGAGATCACGTGATCCACTTCAAAATAAAATATGGCATCCATCTTGTGTCAAAATCGTGATTTTAAAAAAAATTTTAATTCATATTTAGTGTTGTATCCGTCTTAAAACCGCTTTATTTTGCTTAAATTATGTGCATCTACACATTGAAACAACGCAATTACAATATATTTGAGTTTAAATGATCATCAAACGTTGATTATTTCTACAACGAAGCCTATTTTTCACCTATGTAAAATGTAAACAGTAAAATATGTAGAATGAGTTGTATTAGAATTGCTGTATTTCCTTAACACAAAATCATTTAGTTCATGGAGTCTGCGTAGCTGATATGAATGAAACATTCATTGATTTTACAGAGAAGAAGACTATTTTTTCGATGAAGTTTTAAGCATAGAGTTAAATTACTTGTACCTCCGTGGTTTTTAGTTTTTAAGTAAAATAAGTTATTATAGTATTGTGATGAATGAAAGGAATGGAAAAAGTTTATGAATGAAAGAAATGGAAAAAGTTTATGAATGAAAGGAATGGAAAAAGTTTATGAATGAAAGAAATGGAAAAAGTTTATGAATGAAAGGAATGGAAAAAGTTTATGAATGAAATGCTGCTTTTATAGAGAGAGCCAGACGATTTATATTTCGATGACGTCATTTGAATAAAGTTCATTTGTTTTCGATGAAGTTTCCAAATATAAAAAATTATTGTAGTATTATGATAATTTTAAAAATATTACTGATGAATGTATCCCATTTTAGAGATGTTTAAATAAAATTGCATTGAAGTTGGAAAGTGTTTCATATTCAATGCTTTATGCATGATTGATCTTTCTTGTTATCTTTTAAACACGTTACCTGTAATCTGATTTTGTGTTATGGAGCCTCTAGGAAGAAATGGCTAAATTATATCCTCTAAATTGCTAAATATTATCCCACTTACCTTTTAACAACTAACGCCATATTCAGAACATTTCAAAAGATTTGGAGTGACACACACCTGTAAAAATAAAACCGAGAATTACAACACTGACTTCTATAAAAAATTTATATATACTATTTAAAAGATTATTTAAAAAGTAATAATATCGGATGATGAAAATCGGATTACTCGAATTGTTCTGCAGAGGGGATGGGCAAGCAAAACGTTCAAAAAGTGGAAAGATAAAAGCATGTTTTGCGATGAGAGATACTTCAAATTTAGTATATGGATGAATCGTTTGAAAGAAAGAAAGTGTATGATTTCGAATTTACAATATTTGCTTCTTTAGGTGGGTGCCGCACACTACAATGTCCGATTTCCGGAACAAATGAGAAACGCCTACTTTAAAATTTTATAGACTTGAAATTTAGTATATGGGCTAATCATTTGATGAAAACACCCAAGACAAACAGAGTTTTGCAAAAATGTTCGCTTAAGGGGGTGCTCTAGAGAAAAACATTCGAAAGGTTAAATTATAAAAAAAAGAATGCTGCGGAATGAGGTAGAGACTCTAAATGTTGTGCACTGGTAGATAGAGTGAAAAACATAATGTATGCAATTTTAGTTTTCTCATATTTTCAACTTTAAGGAGAGCCGAACAATAAATGAGAAAACATCCTTTAAACTGTGATAGAGACTTAATGTTTGGCAGATGGGATAATCATTCGAATAAAGTTTTTCAAAACTGTTTATTCCACACAAAAATGTTCGAAAGATAAAATTATAGGAAAAAATGTTTCGTTGTGGGATAGAGACTTCAAATTTGGTGTATGGGTAGATAGTTCGAAAGAAAGAAAGTGTGCAATTGGAGTTTTCCAATATTTGCAACTTTAGTGGTGCCATACACCAAAATGTTTCATTTGAAGAATAAAGGAGAAAGGCATCCTTTAACATGTGACAGAGACTTGATATTTTGTATATCCCTTTGCGGATGGTTGACGCCCCCGCGCGTCGACTGCGAACTTGCATTCAAGGACGGTAGTCACGTATTCGCGTTGGCGAAAACTTTAGCTCCATTTCGCCAGCCCCCCCACCTCGGAATTTCAAAATTTCAATGATGCCATTCGTTTGTACTACGTTTGTACCGGATTGTACCGTCAAAATTTTCGTTTGTACCACTTCCGGAACGGGGTTATTCCCATTTCAAAGTGGGGAGGCTGGCGAAACGGCAGCCCCCCCACCTCGGAATTTCAAAATTTCAATGATGCCATTCGTTTGTACTACGTTTGTACCGGATTGTACCGTCAAAATTTTCGTTTGTACCACTTCCGGAACGGGGTTATTCTCATTTCAAAGTGGGGGGGGGGGGGCTGGCGAAACGGCAGCCCCCCCACCTCGGAATTTCAAAATTTCGTCGATGCCATTCGTTTGTACTACGTTTGTACCGGTTTGTACCGTAAAAGTTTTCGTTTGTACCACTTCCGGTACGGCGTAATTTTAATTTTAAAATGGGTGACCTTGAGCTCCGACAAACCCAACCTCGAAATTTCAAAATTTCGTCGATGCCATTCGTTTGTATTACGTTTGTACCGGTTTGTACCGTAAAAATTTTCGTTTGTACCACTTCCGGTACGGCGTAATTTTAATTTAAAAGTGGGTGACCTTGAGCTCCGGCAACCCCCCCACGTCGGAATTTCAAAATTTCGTCGATGCCATTCGTTTGTACTACGTTTGTACTGGTTTGTACCGTAAATATTTTCGTTTGTACCACTTTCGGTACGGCATAATTTTCATTTAAATGTGGGTGACCTTGAGCTCCGGCAACCCCCCACTTCGAAATTTCAAAATTTCGTCGATGCCATTCGTTTGTATTACGTTTGTACCGGTTTGTACCGTAAAAATTTTCGTTTGTACCACTTCCGGTACGGTGTAATTTTTATTTAAAAGTGAGTGACCTTCAGCTCCAGCAACCCCCCACCTCGAAATTTCAAAATTTCGTCGATGCCGTTCGTTTGTACTACGTTTGTACCGGTTTGTACCGAAAAAATTTTCGTTTGTACCACTTCCGGTACGGCGTAATTTTTATTTAAAAATCGGTCACCTTGAGCTTCGGCAACCCCCCCACCTCGAAATTTCAAAATTTCGTCGATGCCATTCGTTTGTATTACGTTTGTACCGGTTTGTACCGTAAAAATTTTCGTTTGTACCACTTCCGGTACGGCGTAATTTTAATTTAAAAGTGGGTGACCTTGAGCTCCGGAAACCCCCCCACGTCGGAATTTCAAAATTTCGTCGATGCCATTCGTTTGTACTACTTTTGTACCGGATTGTACCGTAAAAATTTTCGTTTGTACCACTTCCGGTACGGCGTAATTTTTATTTAAATGTGGGTGACCTTGAGATCCGCCAACCCTCCCAACTCGAAATTTCAAAATTTCGTCGATGCTATTCGTTAGTACTACGTTTGTACCGGTTTGTACCGTAAAAATTTTCGTTTGTACCACTTCCGGTACGGCGTAATTTTTATTTAAAAGTGGGTCACCTTGAGTTTCGGCAAGTCCCCACCTCGAAATTTCAGAATTTAATTGATGATTCCATTCGTTTGTGGGACATTTGTACCGGATTGTACCAAAAAATGTTCGTTTGTACCACTTCCGGTACGGCGTTATTCTCATTTCAAAGTGAGAGGAGAGAAACATCAGCCCCCTCCTAAGAATTTGAAAATTTCGTCAATGCCATTCGTTTGTACTACGTTTGTACCGGTTTGTACCGTAAAAATTTTCGTTTGTACCACTTCCGGTACGGCGTAATTTTTATTTAAAAATCGGTCACCTTGAGATTCGGCAACCCCCCACCTCGAAATTTCAAAATTTCGTCGATGCCATTCGTTTGTACTACATTTGTACTGGTTTGTACCGTAAAAATTTTCGTTTGTACCACTTCCGGTACGGCGTAATTTTTATTTAAAAGTGGATGACCTTGAGCTCCGGTAACTTCCCACCTCGAAATTTCAAAATTTCGTCGATGCCGTTCGTTTGTACTACGTTTGTACCGGTTTGTACCGTAAAAATTTTCGTATGTACCACTTCCGGTACGGCGTAATTTTTAATTAAATGTCGGTCACCGTGAGCTTCGGCAATCCCCCACCTCGAAATTTCAGAATTTCGTTAATGCCATTCGTTTGTACTACGTTTGTACCGTAAAAATTTTCGTTTGTACCACTTCCAGTACGGCGTAATTTTTATTTAAAAGTCGGTTACCTTGATCTTCGGCAAGCCCCCCACCTCGAAATTTCAGAATTTAGTTCATGATTGCATTCGTTTGTAGGACGTTTGTACCGGATTGTATCGTGAAAATTTTCGTTTGTACCATTTCCGGTACGGCGTAATTTTTATTTAAAAGTCTGTGACCTTGAGCATCGGCAATCCCCACCTCGAAATTTCAAAATTTCGTTGATTCCATTCGTTTGTTCTATGTTTGTACTGGATTGTACCGTGAAAGTTTTCGTTTGTATCAATTCCGGTACGGCGTAATTTTTATTTAAAAGTGAGTGGCCTTGAGCATCGGTAATCCTCCCACCTAGGAATTTCAAAATTTCGTCTATGCCATGCGTTTGGACTACGTTTGAACCGGATAATTACCGGATATTATACCATAAAAATTTTCGTTTGTACCAATTCTTAAGCTTACATGCCGTACATCTAAGCTTACATGCTGTACATCTTAAGCTTACATGATATATCTTCTTAATGTTACAGTTTAATTTTCCATCATAGTCTTTTCTGTAAGGCAAAATGTCATTAGGTGATTATTAATGCCAATAAGATCTTGTACTTTGTAATTCAAATTCACCTGGATTCAAAATTATGCAAATCAATTAATCTGTCATTAAGAAATATCATATTGTTTTTATTAATCATACCATGTTTCTAGTGATATTCATATATCATATATTTATTTGTACAATTACATAGGTAATAAAATTATTTTTATAGCTTTATAGAAAATATGCAAGACATTAAATTTGAGAAGGGGGACTATTTACTAATGGAATATTATAATTTTTGAAACTAGTTGTGTACATGGACACCACCACGTTCCAGTATAAAACTGACATTTCTGTGACAAACATTGGTGTTCAACAAGATAACTTCTTATTGTTTTATGTTTTGAACTCTTTTAATTGCTTTTAATTATTCATCTTAGTTTGTTATGAGTATTAATTAGTAATTTGGTCTATTTTTTCATTATTTCTGCATTTAAAATTAATCAGCAGTTTAGATTTTGAGGGAAATCCTTACGTTTCTGACAAGTGTTTTTAATTTAAAGGAATTCAAGGAAATATATTTCTATTAGGTATGAGATAAGTATGGTCATCCTGCTAGAGGAGTGTTGCCTTTTGCGGCAAATTTCAAAAGGAATCTATTAGAAACTTAATTTTCTAATACATACTTTTGTCACCTACTATTTATATCGATCTTTAGTTTCGAAGACATTTCGAGTGAAAGTATAGAGAATTAAAGAAATACTTGCTTGTACAGGTACTTTAATTTTAAAAAAAAAGTTCAAAATATTACGTTAGTATATTACTAATGCTACATTGTACAACTTTATGCTGATAGAAGTTATAATATTATTATTTTATATTTTTTGTATACAATGAGATAATTCTTCAATAGCATGCAATCTAATTAATCAATGTTACATTTTCTGAAATTTCACAAGTACTAAATTGATACTCATTCGAGGATATGGGATTAGTCCACTGAAAGGTTGCGACGTCAGAGTGGCGGCCTTCCTTCTTTCTTAGCGGATTTTCTGTAAGCAGTAATTGCAATTCATATTTAAACTTTTTTCGGTGATACCCTGGTGTGCAATTGCTAATTGGCCTAATAATAAGAAAATTTGCAATGTTTGGTTTCATAGAATTGTCTAGCAAGCTGCTTGTGCAAATTAATTATCAGCTGGTTCAGAATGGATTAAAAAATCTGATGTGGGCAGAACATGACTTTTCCTACATAATGCAATGATTCTACTTCTTTCACGGCGAAACAATGGTGTACAAGGTCCACAGAACAATGTTTTTGGCATTAAAATAATACGACGTCAATTGAAATTAGGTGCTTTGGGCAAATTACTAGTCCAAACGAATGACCTTCTCATATTCACGTTTACTTAATTACAATATCATGAAATGACATCAACATTTGTTTAATATCAATTACATGAAATAAATTACTATTGGCGAATTCATAGGCGTCAAATTACTATCACTGTCAAAATGTATTTTTTCCAGTGAATGGAATGATCTAGATTTATATGAATAATGTTGCATAATATTGTATGTGGAAGGTGTTACTACACTGTTACTAAGTGTTATATGTGGCGATACTTTCTTCCCTTTTTTTAACACTTTACAACAAAGTTGAAAAGTGTTTATGACTTTGTTCATTCTGTCTGTCTGTCTGTCTGTCTGTCTGTCTGTCCGTTAGCACGATAACTGCCGTAAAAATGACTTTATCAAAATGAAATTTTAGTATGTTGTTCAGACGGTCTGTAGGCCCTATGGGAATATAAATAAATAATATCACCCAATTAGTTTTTTATTGAACCCGGGTTGAAAAAATGAAATACATTGAACCCTATGGGACCTAATTTTTCAAACATTTTTTAAGTAAATTTAAAATTCACGAATTGCTTCGAAATTTTTAGGAAATATTCACATTATCCCATAGAATATATAAAAAAAATTCAGTAAAATATGTTAAGTAGTTTTTTAATTAAAAATTATTTAATATAGGGAAAAAAACAAATTCAATTAAATTCTGACTTTGGGATATCTTCCAGAAAGAAAAGAGAGATATATTATATAATAAATATCTTTCCATTTGTTTAAACGTAGTGCATATGGGAGAGGCTTCACATTTTAAAATAAATTTTGTAGATAACAATTTTTCATTTTTTTTAAATTTTATATAACTCTTCATGATATACTTATTGGATGGCATTTTTAATGCACTTTCATACGTCCTAGAGAGTTAAAATTTGGTACACAGCTTAAATTTGTTGAACATTTTATTCGACAAAAATTTAATGGATCTTTAAATATAGATCATACATTTTTTTCGAAATGGCCTGAAAATAATCCCCGTTCACTTCTATAAATCATTGTTGTAATATTGTTAAAAATTCTGATGTGGACAGCCCATGTCTTTCCCTGCAGACTCATATTCGTTCTCTTTATTTATTCAATAATAATTTGAGTTTATCTGCATAAAATAACAACCATAAGTATTTTAAATGACATTGAATTTACACGTTAAACTTAAATTTGGTTCTCATTTGATAGCTGGACTTATTGTCAAAGGTGGCGTAGCGAAAACACGAAAAAACTAGAATATCTCAAGAACGGCTAGTCCTAGAGTAATGGGTTTAGTCTTATTCTTTTTGTTGTCAAAAATCACGTATAAAATAGGAATTTAATTGATATAATTGAACACACGTAGTCTTATATTTTTATATATAACGATTTTTGCGGGCCATTTCGCAAAATTAGCCAGTTCCTTTTTCCCGAATCGTAGTAGAATAACCTACAAATGATTTATATACAAAATTTTGTTAAATTTGGTATATAAATCACTTGTAGGTTATTGAAATATTATGCACCAAATTTTGTTAAATTTTTTCCATTAGTTTTTAGCTAGAGTGGATAAAGGCAATTTCTGCGGCCATTTCGCAAAGAAGGCAGATTCTTTTATTACGAATCGTACTATAATCTAATGAACATCAGGATTTCCCACAAAAAACATACCTACCAAATTGTATGAAAATCGGTCTATTAGTTTTTCAATTAGAGTGGATGTAATATCCACACAGACACACAGAAACATACACAGATACAACCTTACACACACAGACGTCTTCCTAAAAATAGTTTTTTCGTGTTCTAGAAGTCCCAAAACGTGTAGATCCTTTGAAAATTCGAGTTCCGATCTTCGGCACGATTCCAATACTTTGAGTACATACACATACACACATATATTATCTGTGTATTATCTGTGTACCTAAATTCCGTGCCTATGCAATTACAATAGTTGTGATTTTAAATGATCCCTAAAATTTTATTATTTCTTCAACGAAGCCTAATTTTAACATATGCAGAATGCAAATATCTCAAGCGATTGTAAGATGAATTACATAAGAATTGCTGAATTTTTTTCACACAAAATTATTTAGCTCTGGAGTCTGGAATACAAGTTATATGAATGAAATATTCATTGATTTTGCATAAAGAATCAGATGATTTATATTTCGATACAGTTTTAAATATTTAAGTGTAATAAATTACTGTAGTACTGTGTAATGTACTGTATAATGTAAAGGATATCACCACTGAATGTATCACATTTTAGAGATTTTTAAATGAAATTGCATTTCAGTTGGAAAGTGTTTCATAATCAATGCTTTTGCATGATTGATCTTTCTTGTATTATTATGTATTTAGAGTATATGGCAATATTGTTCAGAAGAACTTTATAGGACTTTTATGTCATAAATTATAGTATATTATTTATTCCCATTATTATTTTTGTTGTATAATTTTGTTATATAATGTACATTTTGAAATTCTTCCTTATTAACACTTTATAGCATAGTTGAAAAGTGTTTATGACTTTGTTCCTTCTGTCAGTTCGTTCGCACGATAACTGCAGTAAAAATGACTTAATCAAAATGAAATTTTAGTATGTTGTTCAGACGGTCTGTGGGACCTATGGGAATATAAATGAATAATATCACCCAATTAGTTTTGCATTGAACCCGGGTTGAAAAAATGAAATACATTAAAAATGAAATACATAAAAGTATAATAAATTACTGTAGTACTGTGATAATGTAAAAGATATCACCACTAAATGTATCACATTTCAGAAATTTTTAAATGAAATTACATTTCAGTTGGAAAGTGTTTCATAATCAATGCTTATGCATGATTGATCTTTCTTGTTTAATTTAACATTATGTTTTGAATAAATTTACATGAAAAATGTGCAATATCTCGAAATGTCGTATGTGGTATGTCAATCGTTTTCTAAGTGGATATTATGTATGAAATAATTAAACATTTAACAGCATTCAGATTCTTAATTTGCTTTAATAATTTTTTCAAAAATTTATTCGAAACTTGTGTAGTATCTCGAGAATGGTTCATTCTAACATTCTAAAGTTTCTATCATTTGTCTATCAATTACGTCTGAAATGATTTTTTTTTTTTATCATTATTGAAAGTTCTGGTTAATGATTTTTTCAAGCTTTCGTTCAAAATATGGGGGAGGCGGGGGGGTCTTCCAAACTTTCGATTACATTTAAAATCAATTGGAATCCAGTATACACTGAGGTCAATAATCGTACCAAATTATATTCAAAACTCTTCATTCGCGTGTGAGATAACACCTCCGCCGACTCACAGGCACACACATACACTATGTACTGTCCCGATCATGAAGCCTTCAGTGGAAGCACTTTTGAGAACCAGAAGTGAAACACCGTACAGGCAGCCATCCCTATGATGTGGGTCTAGGGATGCCATTTCAGGACTGTCGAGCTATGGTTGCCAGATTTGGTGTTTTATTGGCGACATTTCGAATGTTCGAGAACCTTCTTAAAATGACGAGTATTCTACGAGATATGAGCCCCTTCTGGCAGTTTCTACTGAGAATATATAAAAAGAGTCATCGCTCAATTGGAGAGCAGTTGACGTGATACGAGCTACATTGAAATTATGAGATAAGTCATTGTTTTCAGGATAGCATCTGCTGTTTTGTGAAATTAACTGAGTATTTAATTGCTATTTTACTGTACCTAGCAGTTGTTTAGTAATCTTGTGAGATAGTTATCGAACCATTTGCTGTATCTTATTTCTGTTTATGTTGTGCTTATAAACGTGTTAGTTATCCAGAAATTTGGATTCTTTCTTGTATCCTGGACGCACACCCACGATTCCAGAGAATACGTCGTAACAGTATATTAGCGTGTATTCACACGTGCTAACACATACAGAAATGACTCCATAAACGTTCGGTTCTTGTTCTAGGATGCTTGAAACGTGTTCTTCCGTTGAAAACTTGCCCCAGTTAAATAAGTTCCCTATACTCTATAGGGAAACTAATATGCAGGACAGTAAAAGCAGTACTTCTGCAAAATAATTTCGCTAATTTTTATATAAATAAAATTAAATGAATGCAATTAAAATGATTTGCAACCAAATTCTCACATCCATGATAGCTAATTCCTACTTTACTTTTAAAACTATATTATACTCAATTGTGTTGGGTACATAACATTTTTTAATTAATCAATATTTTAAATACTTTATTTCCTGAAACCTATTTTAAATACTCACAAGTACCGAAATATATCTTCAAATTTTTCAATGTACATGTGCTACATATTCGTATTAGTATGTATAAGTGCTACTTTGTATAAGTGCAAATTGAGCTAAATATTTATATAAATGTCAATTGAGTTGAATATTTGTATAAATATATGTTAAGCAAAATATATATATATATATATATATATATATATATATATATATATATATATATATATATATATATATATATATATATTAATGGCCAGGCACTTGACTTTCGTCATTCGCCTTTCGTCAGCGGCCAGAACGTGAACCATTTAGCCGTCCTAAGACGTTGCCCCAGGCGCACCAGAGGGGGGGCGGAACACACTACGCCCGCAACACAAACATCCATGTTTTACGTGGGACTCGAACCCACAACGCGGCGGTCGAGCGATTGCTGTGGAAACACTCGCCTTGACCACTCGACCACTGCGTCGGCTTAAGCAAAATATTTGAATAATGTACTGAATAAATGTGCTGATTTGTAAAAATATATTTATTTGTATTTGTATGTTTTAATACATATATAAATTTTATTGTCATAAAAGCATGTTCTTTAATTATTTGATGCATATTGGAAATTCGGAACTGAGAAGGGGCGAAATGGAGTCTCCCACTTTGAAATGGGAACAACTATATATAGGAAACGGTATAAATGAAAATTTTAGCGGTACATTCCATGCAAATGAAGTACATGCGAACGACGTCACTGAAATATGAAAATTCCGAGGTCAAAGCTGCCATTTTTCCAGCCTCCACTTTGAAATGAATATTACGCCGTACCGGAAGTAGTACACACGAAAATTTTTGCGATACAATCCGGTACAAACGTAGTACAAACCAATGGCATCGACGAAATTTTAAAATTACGAGGTGGGGGGTTGCCGATGCTCAAGGACACCCACATTTATATAAAAATTACGCTGTACCGGAAGTGGTACAAATGAAAATTTTTACGGTACCATTTGGTACAAACGTAGTACAAACCAATGGCATCGACGAAATTTTGAATTTCCTAGGGGAACGGGGCTGCCGTTTCTAAAGCAAGCCCACTTTGAAATGAGAACAACACCGTACCGGAAGTGGTACAAACGAATATTTTTACGGTAGTACAATCCGGTACAAACGTAGTACAAACGAATGGCATTGACGAAATTTTCAAATTCTTAGGTGGGGGCTGATGTTTCTCCCCCCTCACTTTGAAATGAGAATAACGCCGTACCGGAAGTGGTACAAACGAACATTTTTTGGTACAATCCGGTACAAACGTCCCACAAATGAATGGAATCATCAACTAAATTCTGAAATTTCGAGGTGGGGGCTTGCCGAAACTCAAGGTGACCGACTTTTAAATAAAAATTACGCCGTACCGGAAGTGGTACAAGCGAAAATTTTTACGGTACAAACCAGTACAAACGTTATACAAACGAATGGCATCGACGAAATTTTGAAATTTCGAGGTGGGGGGTTACCGGAGCTCAAGGTCACCAACTTTTAAATAGAAATTACGCCATACCGGAAGTGGTACAAACGAAAATTTTTACGGTACAAACCAGTACAAATGTAGTACAAACGAATGGCATCGACGAAATTTTGAAATTTCGAGGTGGGGGGGTTGCCGAAGCTCAAGGTGACCGATTTTTAAATAAAAATTACGCCGTACCGGAAGTGGTACAAACGAAAATTTTTTCGGTACAAACCGGTACAAACGTAGTACAAACGAACGGCATCGACGAAATTTTGAAATTTCGAGGTGGGGGGTTGCTGGAGCTGAAGGTCACTCACTTTTAAATAAAAATTACGCCGTACCGGAAGTGGTACAAACGAAAATTTTTACGGTACAAACCGGTACAAACGTAATACAAACGAATGGCATCGACGAAATTTTGAAATTTCGAAGTGGGGGGTTGCCGGAGCTCAAGGTCACCCACATTTAAATGAAAATTATGCCGTACCGGAAGTGGTACAAACGAAAATTTTTACGGTACAAACCAGTACAAACGTAGTACAAACGAATGGCATCGACGAAATTTTGAAATTCCGACGTGGGGGGGTTGCCGGAGCTCAAGGTCACCCACTTTTAAATTAAAATTACGCCGTACCGGAAGTGGTACAAACGAAAATTTTTACGGTACAAACCGGTACAAACGTAATACAAACGAATGGCATCGACGAAATTTTGAAATTTCGAGGTTGGGTTTGTCGGAGCTCAAGGTCACCCATTTTAAAATTAAAATTACGCCGTACCGGAAGTGGTACAAACGAAAATTTTTACGGTACAAACCGGTACAAACGTAGTACAAACGAATGGCATCGACGAAATTTTGAAATTCCGAGGTGGGGGGGCTGCCGTTTCGCCAGCCCCCCCCCCACTTTGAAATGAGAATAACCCCGTTCCGGAAGTGGTACAAACGAAAATTTTGACGGTACAATCCGGTACAAACGTAGTACAAACGAATGTCATCATTGAAATTTTGAAATTCCGAGGTGGGGGGGCTGCCGTTTCGCCAGCCCCCCCCACTTTGAAATGGGAATAACCCCGTTCCGGAAGTGGTACAAACGAAAATTTTGACGGTACAATCCGGTACAAACGTAGTACAAACGAATGGCATCATTGAAATTTTGAAATTCCGAGGTGGGGGGGCTGGCGAAATGGAGCCGAAAACTTCACCCTAAAGGACTGCGGTCACTCATGCGCATTTTCATATGAAACGCTTTTATTTGAATTTATTTGTATACTAAATGGCGTTAAATGTCCATGCGAACAACTCTAATGCATTTTGTCGATACTTGACCTTGGCATAGGGGGGATCCAATGAATCATTTCTCTATCTGGAGATGTGAAACATGGTTTTGTAATATAAACAAATATAGCACTTCTCGTAGCCTCTTATAATTGTTCTCGTTTTGATTTTAGGTTAATGATTTTGTTGGTGAATTATAGGAATATAAGAGAGTAATTTTTGTAAGTTTGGGTTTTAGAAGAATGTGCTGCAGTGAAATTATTAGATTATTTCGGATAAAAGAACGGCTGGGCCAAGACGTTTTCTTTCTGTAGAACATTATACTTTTATGATAAACAGACCGGACAGTAATAAAAGTGATGCAGATGGTAAAGATTCGTGGAACTGCGGTACTTCTGATGATGAATCTGAAAATGCAAGCGGTTCTTCAGATTCTGAGCGTACTGTTATTACAACGCCGTCAGCTTCAGTAGCTGTTTCTGCGAATGGTGTTTGGCAAGAAATTTAAAAAAATCTGAAATCTTTGGAGTTTTTGAGCATACCTGGAATCAATCACAATATTATTCCGCCTAATTTAGATAAGGAAATTGATTTTTTTAACATGATGAGCTAGTAGAATTCATAGTAAAAGCAACTAACGAGTATTTTGTATTGAGATCTGTATGAAAACTATGCATCAAATAGAAAATAAGTATTTCTTTTATTCCTGAAAAAAGTAGATTGCTGTGTTGAACAGATGGTTTTTAGCGAATTTTTTTCAAGAGTTAGGCTTAGCGTAAAAAACTAGCCGTCCTTTGGGAATAGTTCGGAAGCGAAGCACTCCGTCCTTTGGCCCACGACAGTTCCGGAATGTCGCCGTCCGCAAAGGGATATGGGACAAATATTTGATGAAAAACCAAAAAGCATATAGTTTTTTAAAGATTTCATTTTAGGGAGTGCTTTGGTTTTGCACACAAAAACGTTCCAAAGGTGAAATGACAGAAAAATCATGCTTCGATGGGATACAGACTTTACAGTTGATGTATGAGTAGATTGTAAAAGAAGAAAATTTATAATTTCAGCTTTCCATAATTTGATACCTTAAAAAATGAAGAACGGTTTTTTTTAAGTGAAATGAATGTAGCAATTTGTACACGGGTCAATCGTTCAATGGAACGTTCTGGAAAAATCCAATATTTCTAAAATTTTTTGTGGAGGGGGTGTTTCACAACAAAGTGTTCAAATGTGAAACGATAGAAAAGTGTACTTCGTGATGAGAAAGATACTTCCAGTTTGTTGCATGGGTAGATAGATAAAATGAAAGAAATTGCGCAATTTTAGTTTTACAATATTAGCTATTTTAGGGTTTGCAAGGCACCAAAATATTCCACTTGCCTAATAAATGATAAACGCCTTATTTTTTGTGAGATGGAGACTTAGAATGTTTTCATACATGTAAAGTATTCAATAAAATACTCACAGAGATTGCATTTAAAAGAATTATTAAAGGGGGGGGGGGGCTCCACGCGAAAATGTTCGAAACGTGAAATGATAGAAAATAGTACTTCACGATGAGATATAAATTATATATTGGTTGTGATGGTAGATTGTTCGAAAGGAAGGAAGTGTATAACTTCAGTTTTCCAATATTTACTTCTTTAGGGATGCTGCACACCAAAATACTCTATTTGCGGAATAAATAAAAAATGCTTTATTTTAGATGAGGTATGGACCTGAAACTTAATACGCGGGTCAATCTTAAGAAGGTGCTTGCCTACCTTCAGAGGGGATTTTTTTTTAATATTTCAAATTTACCTACTCATGTGCATTATATTATAGAATATATCTGAAAACTCTGAATAATATGTAAAAATACGTATTTTGTTAAATATTTTGATTTTTAGGCTCAAAATAAGCATAAAATTTGCTGCAAAATGGCACTTTTTCAAAACATCAAAACTCAAATTTAAATGAAGATATTTTTATTCTGTAAATTTTATTAAGATGATTGAAACCTCCTTGAGGGAAAGAACCACTGTCATAACTATAACTATGTTATTTGAAAAATTATAGAAGTTAACGTTTTTTAGACACAGAAAAATTATGAAAATATATGACAATTCATAACCTGTATCAACTAAAAAATAAAAAATAATTTAACTACAATCATAGTAGAGGTTCATTCCCTAAACCAATTCCTTTAAAGTATATTGGCAAAGTTTCTTAACATTACAATTATAATTTTTTGAGTTATGATGTTTTGCGATAAAGCAAAATGTTAAAAATCTCATTTTGAGAAAAAGCAGAAAATATAATTAAATACCAGATTTTATCTATTAAATGACCAATTTAATTTTAAAAGGCTCCTGATTTATAAAGTTCACCATCTGTGTTATTTACAACAGCTATCCTTTTTTCCTGATTGCTTTTAAAATTTTTCTACGTTTATATGCAACAGGGGTCGTATGGCGCTTAGAATCACCAATTCGAACGTTATCCAGCTGTCGATAACCTGTCAAGGTGAAATAGCCTGGATTTTTAATGCCCTGATCAGTTAAAACTTTTAAGCAGCCTTGATAACCTTCATTGAATTGTATAACTGTATCATACGCCCCCAATTTCACAGTTTTCAGACAAACGAAAACACCTTTTGGCACTCTCTGCCATATTACACCGTTAAAACACTCAATGGCATTTTGAGTTTTGCTATGTGGACATGTCTCTAACAATTCTCTGGAACAGAGCTCTAAATAAATTGGCTTTATAATATTCAGAATATAATTAGGTAAACCAGGATATTTTTCTTTTACACGTGTTTTCCCTTGCGCTAAAGCTCGATGATAATAACACCAGCTGTCTTTTCCAATAGGGAATTGCCCATGCATTGGTTTTTTGGAATTTGACGCACAATGAAACAAAGCAGCTATCACATTTTGCTGCATGCTTTGTAAATTACCTACATTGACACGAATAGCAAAGAATTCCATAGTAGTTTTGGAGCCTGTCTATAAACACAGCTGTTAATTTACCTTTGCCCGAGAGACCTTTAGTTTTTTTTTCAGTTTTCGCAAACGTGAACCCCCACGTTTTTGTATATGTCCAATGCACTCAAATTTGGTGACACTATTATCACCATAAGTATTTTGCACACATAAAAAACCTTTTGAGTCTCTGTCACTATAATATTTCGTGTACTTCAATTTTCGTTGATCCACAGACCTCTGAAAAATCCTCGATGCACACATGATCACACATGACACACATGATCAGCTTTCAGCGACTCAAACTCCGTATTCTTTGGCAATTTTTGTATCTCTTTACACGTATGACAATATGACGACATGACTTCCAGGTCTAATACTTTCCCAGTATCGACTGAAATAGCAGCAACGCAGCCATTCAAAGATGTATGTCCTCTATGCTGCCATGTTCCATCCAGAGAACTACTACATTCATCATTTTTTGTTTTTGAAACAACTTCCCCAGCTGCTTTTGCCATAGAATCTTCAGCTACATCTGCTACAACTTTCAAAATTTTTACTTCATGTGTTTCATATGTAGTTTTCGCAAGCTTTGGCAAATTCATTGTACTGCAAAGTTTATAAGTCGCTGAGAAACCTTTACCAATTTGACTCATTCCATATAAAAATCTTTTGTTTACTTCAGGTTCATTATTAATTTTGTTAGATGAAGCAAAATCTTTGAAACAGTTACAGTTTTTACATTTTAGAACAAAATGAGAACACAATCCATATCTGGATTTTTCATTTAAATCCAATTCTAAATTAAAATATTTTAGACAGGAAATCGCAGAAAAAGTATTAAACAGAATCTCTAAATCAATAATTCTGTTTCTACTTACTGGGTGATTCGCCAATTTAACATCTGAAGCAGTAGATGTTTCCAGCTTTTATGAACTCGTAGTATTTACTGCGGCATTTTCATCACTGTTATTTAGTTATTTCAACACTGTTATTTAGTCATTTTCAACACTGTTATTTAGATCGTTTTTCGTAAATATGAAACTGGCGTTTTCTTTTTCTAGTTACATTTTTTCCCCTTTCAAAAAGAGAAAAAGACTTCAAACAAGAATTTTAAAGTTTCTGAGCACGTGTAACAGAAAAACTGCGAACACGCTACGGAAATAGAAATAAACACGGTATCCTAACTTTGATGCCAGGTATCTGAGTAAAACTTCGTGCTGCTACATGTATTCAATACATTTTAAATACCTTTTTAAATTCATTTTATATGCAGTAACAAATTTTGATGCTTATATTAAGTAAAATATTAATGTAAATAAACATTTAAGTTCACTTTCGGTAGCGGAATGCTACTTTCGGTTTCAAAAACTTGCGACTGACTAATATTAAAATGCCTGTAACTCAAGTTCTAAGCAAAATAGTAACAGAATTCAAACTGATTAAGAAAGCTAAAAAACCAGACTTTAACATTAAGCCAAAAATAGAAAATCGGATTTTGGACCGAAAATTGCATTTTAAAGGTATGCGGCGAAAGAAAAATAAATCCTTAAAGAAAAATTGAATTTTTCAAATATGCTCTGTAGAGGGGGTGTTCCACACCAAAGCGTTCGAAAGGTGAAATGAGATATAATGACTTAAAAATTGATGCATAGATCAATCAATCAATGAAACATCAAGAAAAACCGTATTTTTAAAAACGTTCATTTAATGGGTTGAGACCCAGACCGTCCAACCTACCAGAAAGGTGTTGAAGACCCAGACCGTCCGGCTCGTCAGCATGGACTTGAGCAACCATTTGGACGGCCGGTACCAGAAAGGTGTAAGGTAACTGTATGGACGGCCGGTTCATTTAATGGGTGTTACACCACAGACTGTTCGAATTGTGAAATGATAGTTATAAATCGGATTTTGCAATGAGGTAGAGCCTTTAAAATTGGTGCAAGAATAGTTTATTAAATAGAAATAAAGTGCACAATTTCAGCTTTCTAATATTTGCTAATTTGGGGGTGTTGCATGCTTAAATGTTTAATTGGCGGAATAAAGGAGAAATGCTCAGTCTGAAGTGACACAGATATGTAAAATTTGATGCACAGGTGAAAAGATTGCAAGTGAAAGACGATTGCAAGTGAACATGATTGCAAGTGAAAATGATTGCAAGGAAAAATCGAATAATTCAAAAATACATGTTATAGGGGGGTTTCTTATTATTTAGCCAAATTCATTATTTTTAGTTTCCACTCCAGCTTTTTATTCTAAACATAATATTTAATGAATGATTAAATGGTAACTATGAATAATTAAAATACATAATTAAATGGTAACCTTTCAAGCATTAGTCATATCGCGCCAAATATTTCGTTAAATATATCTCCAACGTTGCCAAATTAACACTAAATGGCACAGATAGAGAAAAGGGATTTCCTTACAGAATATGTTTAGGTATTTACTGCAATATTTACAATCTAGCGACTTTTATTTGAGATGAATGGGTTATTTTCAAAATAAGCCTACTATTTTCTATTCGGTTGTATTTCGATTTTACCACTAGTAAAATCGTTTAGTTTAGATGTATAAAATTAGTTACAAAAATCTGATGTATGTAGCACATAAATTTTCCTGCAAACTCATATTCAAGTTCTCTTTATTTCTTCAATAATTCATTATATTAAGTTTGATTACTCAAAATTACACTCATAATTATTTAAAATGACACTGAATCTGCACTTTTGATTCAATTTTCGTTCTCATTTGGTAACTGGATTTATTCTCAAAAGTGGCGTAGCGAAAATGAGGAAAAACTATAATATATCGAGAACGGCTAGTGCTAGTGTAATGGGGTTGGCCTTATTTTGTTCAGCCTTAAAAAGTATGTACAAAACAAGCATTTAATTGATATATTTAAGCATATGCAGTTTTTTGGTTTTTATTTTGACGATTTTTGAAGGCGATTTTGCAAAAAAAGGCAGATTATTATTTTTTTAAACGTACCAAAATCTAATCAGAACCAGGGTAATGAACAAGTGACTTATCTACCAAATTTTTATTATTTTTTTTTTTAAACGTACCAAAATCTAATCAGAACCAGGGTAATGAACAAGTGACTTATCTACCAAATTTTGTAAAATTTGATGTATTAGTTTTTTTTACTCTAAAGTGGTTACAGGCAATTTTTGCGGGGAATTTCGCATAAAAAGTCTGATTCTTTTATCCTGAATTGTACCAAAAACTAATCAGCACCAGAACACAAGTGACTTCCGCCGTGTTCATGCGGAGTACGATCACGTTAAACATGTGGGTCCGAAAGTCCTTCCGAGAGGTTGGTGGTAGGGGAAGGAGGGTACGGTCCCTGTGGATGCCTCCCCCACTGGGTTCCGGTCTAAATTGGGTGGCACTTCCCGACCGTCCAAACAGTTACCTTACACCTTTCTGGTAGGTCGGACGGTCTGGGTCTCAACAACAACAACACAAGTGACTTCCGGCCGTCCAAATAGCTGCTCTTAGTCCTCTGGACGAGTCGGACGGTCTGGGTCTTCAACACAAGTGACTTACCGGCCACACAGAAAGCTACCATTAGCCTTTGGGTTGGTCGTGTGGTCTGGGTTTTCTACACAAGTGACTTACCTACCAAGTTTTATGAAACTTGGTAGGTTTCTTTAGTTTTTGAGTGAGAGTAAATTCATATATTGCATACACAGCCGTACAGACAGACAGACAGACAGACGCACACACAGACGTCACGTTAAAAATAGTTTTTTCGTATTCTAGAGGTTCCTAAACGTGTAGATCCATCGAAAACTCGAGTTGTGATTTTCGGTATGATTCCAGTACTTTCCATATACATACATTACCATGTATTGCAGGGCAGTGATAAATACATTTCGAAAACAGTTTAAACATCAACTCACCTTCCCTTGTTCAAGCGCCATGCGTTCTTCTTGCCTTCCGGGATCCAGAGAAATGGCGAGTTCTATCTGTAAGGAAATATAATGTAAGGAATCGATGATTCAAGCCAAAAATTGTAATTCTCAAAATGAAATTTTAACGTAATTCAGAAAATATGTATGATCAGAGCACATATAAAAATCTAATCTAAATCCATCCATACATAAAGCAATGCCTTCACTCGCTTCACTGTAAACTAATGATGTTCAAGATCCATGGTAAATAGTTTTTAACGCTGCTATGTTCCTTAGAATTCGGCCCTTTTTTGAGTGATAATATGATAAACTATTTCTACGAGTATTTTGCGCAAATCTAATTTGACAATTAGAAATATGGCTATCATCTGCAAAATATAGTCCATATATTAAACGATTTTAATCATTAGAATATGTTTCACCAATTTAATCAATTTTTTTTTTTGGGGGGGGCAGGGGGGCATTTTCGTTAATTAAGCATTTATGCCAATTTGGCAATATTCAAGTCAATTTGGCAATGTTTTCAAAAAGTATTAAAAAAATCTGATGTGGACAGCACATGGCTTTTCTCTATACAATGCAATGAATTTACTGCTTTATCAGTGAAACGATGAAACAAGGATGTATAAGATCCACGGTTTTAAAATCGAATTGTATATACTTGTTGCTTTTTCAAATGAAAATATACAAAATTATGTTGAAGTACCCAATTAACATATATTTCGCGCAAATCTAAATTAATAATAGTCAATATTGATAGTATTCTCAGTAAACTATATAGTTCATGCATTAAAATGTTTTAATAATTATTTTATTAATTTAGCATCATTTTCGTCAATTTAGCATCATCTTTACCACTGTGACGATATTTTTATCAATTTTTGGTGAAATGTCGCCAACTTAGAGTTCCGCCAAATCAGCCAGTAAGTATACCAAATTTATCGCCAAGTGTTATATACAGACGGAGATTATTATATATACATGACTAATAGCGAATTGTTGGACGTCAAAATACAAAACCAAAGTATCTTCTTTTTCCAGAGTATCTTCTCTCGTGAATGGAACGAACTAGATCCAAGAGAATGAGGTTAACATATATATCAGATAATTTTACATATGAAAAGTGAACATATTTTACAATAATTAATAAATGTGTTTTTTCATTTATGGGATATTTTGAAAATGTGAAATATTTCGAGAATGCTTCATGTTAGCGTTCTAAATAAAGTTAATGTCATCAGTTCCCTAATGAAAAACGAAATACGAAATAATCATTTACGTAACATTATTGAAGTTTTGGATTTTTTTATGTTTTTTTTTTTCAAAATTTTATTCGAAAATTTGGAAGTCATCCAGACATTCGATTGCCTTTAAAATTAGGGTTCCAGTATTATCTGATTGCATTATTTTCAAAAAAATTCGTTTGCAAAGGTCCTTTCTTTCGTGAAACATCGCATCGACGGGATAAGCACGCACACATATACAGAGCCATTATTTCAAAAACGTTCTATTTGAGTTTAGGGATGTTTTGAACTTGCTTTTCCGTCGAAAACTCGATTTTAAATTTTCGACTGGGGCACAATACATCTCTTTTACAGGGAAAAAAATATTGTAAAAAAAAAATAATAATTATACTGTTCAAATAAGTCCCTCCACAAAACTGTAGTGCTGCCATCTTGTAACGTATTCAGCAAGCAAAGGCCACAGTTTACTTGACGCATGCGTTACAAGATGGCAGCCATGCAAGATGCTTTACTTGTTAAATGCATTACAAGATCACACTGCCTGAAAGAAATTATTGTTTAGTGGTAGGGATTTTGAATGGAAGGAACACCGCGTATTCAGGATATCCAGAACAAATAGAACGGATGCAGATAGTTGCAAATATATTACAAGTTTCAATGATCAAATGTAAACATCATTGACTATTTCCAATGCATTTTCTGACACTGATCTTTGGGCGCCTCACAAAATGAGACAATGTATTGTTAGGCTTCATATTGCCAGAGCGTTGGTTAAGCATTTCTTTGAAAGCAGTAGCAGGGAGTCAGATGCTTTGATGTTAACATTACATAGCCACAAAATGTAAATATAAGTAATTCTAATTAAAATAAAGGAATCAAATAACAATAAAATAGTTTGGGTTTAGGTCAAAATAAAATTTCAGATTTTTGTTTTTCGATCAAATTTTAAATTTAATTTTAAATTATAAAAAGCACATTCAAACAATAATTTCAGGTGAAGCATAGCTTCACCTGCGTCGCTTGACGAGCCGCCACTTAGACGTACCGCCACTGAAGTACCGCCACTGAGTCGGAAATGTGTTAGTAAAAATTTTTTATATCTTCAGAAGTGAGTAAAACGTCAGAAACATATATTTCTTATCAAGATTTGAAACAACACAGCCTGCAAAAATTAAGTATTGCCGAAGACTTGGAAAGAAATTTCAGGAAACATATAACTGCTCTTTAGCATTCTGACTCTACAAGTAGTTACACAGGTGGTGGATGCTACAAAAGACTTGCCAGAAAAATATTTCTTGATAGGCGAGGAAACGAAAGTGTGTTAGTGGGAAATTTGTACAAAATCGTTGAAAGAAAATTTTGTCCCAGAAATTGAGGTACTTCCTTATCATGGAATGAAATTCTAAATGGTTGCACATTTAAAAGAATACAGCACGGGACGCAAGTTACGTCAGACATGTTCGACGCAGATATTTCTAAAATGACACCAAAACACGATGTTAAATATCGGATGGAATTTCCACTTAATTCGAAATAAGTTCGTGGAAAAGCTGAAAAGGGGAAGGCATCTGTAAAGGTTGAAAATGTGTAGAATATTGGAAAAGAAACACATTAAATTGAGAACCTTACACCTTTCTGGTAGGTCGAATGCTCTAGGTCTCAACAGCAACAACAACATCAAATTGAGAAGCACAAATATAAAGAAATATATTAATGTCACAAGACAAAAAAAGCATATCAGCAGCACGAATAAGCGTTGAGAAAATGAAGTGGAAAATGTACCTGAAAGACCCCAGCAGAAACAATATTATTCGCAGAGATCATAATAAAAACCAAGCATGGAAACCGAACACCATCTGGAAGCAACAGAAAGGCAGCAACGCTAAGGTGCCGTTGGGAAATGTCACGACGGAGAACCTTAACAGACTACAATCAAGACGGACGGAAATTAATTAATATTCTCAATGAACAAAATTAACCGACAATCGCGTTAAATGGAAAAGGACGGAAATTCATCAATATATTCTAGATATTCCTGGATTCGATATTATTTTTCTTTAACTTTTCTCTTAGTTTTCTAAATTTCTCAAATTTATTCCTCAAGAAATGCATTTTCGTGATTACCCACTTCTATTAATGACAGAGAAGTCAGAATTCGCGATCTGTCATTCTTCACGTTATGCTGATAGAAGTGAGTATTCGTCTTTAAAACGCAAGTTTGTGTGGACTTAGTAATTCGATGTTCGTTTGTTGCAGTATTTAGATTCAGTATTGATATACAGGAGTATGCTGGAAGTAGATTGATACGAAGTACCGAAGGTATTAAACTAAAGGTTTATGTCAATATATATATATAATAAAATTTAATCTTAAGCTTCAGAATAGTATTGCTGTTATTTGTAAATAGATGTATGTGAATATTTGTATATTGTATCCATTTTCTATATATTGAGTTCTCCAGCAAAGTTAGCTTGGAACAAATAATTGAATTAGCAATTTGTTTTGAATCTTTCTTAACAAATTGTTGTGAATCCTTGTGCAGGATACTAAGAACGAAGCTCAATAAATTGCCACAGTTTAGTGAATTTATAAATTATTGCAGATCAAGATTTATTATAGGTGGAGTTTTTTTTTCAGTTCACGTTTATCTTGTATAAATTTAAATTAGATTTGATTAAGATCCTTGTAAAAACATAGGACCCTCACAGATGCGTTGCAGAAAATAATTCGTGATCATAGGTAACAAATAAATATATTACGTAAATCCATAGGCTACGAGTTTTAATTTATATTGTTTGTACATTTACATTTACAGACAAGAGTTTAAATTGCACAACTTTCAGAAAAAATAAATAAAGCAAAAGCGCCTAATTTAAAGCGCAGTATTATAATATTTACACAATAAATGAAGAAATCAAAATTAAGCACATCTGTTCACTTCCAAATGTATTCAAACCGTCTCTATGTTGAGTAACAGGTAAATTTTCGACTTTGATATATGGTGCAATTCACTCAAAGTATTTGAATATTGATACTCATTCCTCAATTACATTTATATGGCGATGAATTGATATATTTACACAATCTGCAATGCTTGTTTATCTGCACCTCTTTAAATGTTAGTTTTTACGTATTTCAATATTTACCCAAATGATTGTTGGTTGAAATCATGTCTAATTTTGCAATTAAGGCAAAATAATTTTTTTTATCTACGAAATTATTTGTGACATGATATACCATGCAATTAAAAAATTAAATATATCGCATAAATATATTATCCAAGAACTGTAATTTAATACGCGGTTTGTATTTCTGCGTTGATTATTAGTCGACATCACATATTCACAACATGGGAAGGATATAGAAACAACTCAACGCATAGTAAATCTACTTTTTTCACTTATATAATCAACGAATAGTTTGACAGTCGCGAACGAATAGAAAACAATAGAGGCAAATCAAAGTACTTACATTATAGTTTTTTACTTGATCGTTCACCTTCTCATAACAATCTTCCTGAAAAACATATAATATTGAAATTAGAGTATTTAAGTAATAAAAACTCAATTAGATATCACTTTGCTGGCAGCAAATAAAACTGGAAGAAATAAACGAATGTATAAAAATAACGCGAAATTTTTTTTTTCTAATGGCATCAATTAAATTTATTTTGTCACGCGTAGAATTAAGATTCAACATTTTTAACACTTTAGAACATAGTTGAAAAGTGTTTATGACTTTGTTCATTCTGTTTGACAGTCTGTCTACCTGTCTGTTCGTTAGCACGATAACTGCCGTAAAAATGACTTTATCAAAATGAAATTTTAGTATGTTTTTCAGACGGTCTGTGGGATCTATGGAAATATAAATGAATAATATCACCCAATTAGTTTTGGATTGAATCCGGGTTGAAAAAATGAAATACATTGAACCCTATGGGACCTAATTCTTCAAATACTTTTTAAGCGAATTTAAAATTCACAAATTACTTCAAAAATTTTAGGAAATATTCAAATTATCCCATAAAATATATAAAAAAAATTACAATATGTTAGGTATTTTTAAATAAATTTTTTTTAATATAGGGAGAAAAGTAAATTCAATTAAATGCTGACTCTTATTCACATTATCCCATAAAATATGCAGAAGAAATTTCAGTGAAATATGTTAGGTAGTTTTCTAAATAAAAATTATTTAAAACAGGGAGAAAAACAAATTCAATTAAATTCTGACTCTTGCTATATCCTCCAGAAAGAAAAAAGATATATATTATATAATAAATATTTTCCCAAGTGTTTAATTATTTTATGTGTAAGAGAGATTTAACATTAAAAAAAATATGGTAGATAACAATTTTTCAAATTTTTAAATAAAATAAATTATTATAGTATTGTAATGAATGAAACGCTGCGTTCATATAGAAGCGATTTATATTTCGATGACGTCATTTGAATAAAGTTCATTTGTTTTCGATGAAGTTTATAAATATATTAAATTATTGTAGTATTATGAGAATTTCAAAAATATTACCTTTATATTTTAATGCCGTAATTTCAATAAAGTTCATTTTCTTCGATTAAGTTTTCAAATATAATAAATTAATGTAGTATTGCGATAATTTTAAAAATATTACCGAGGAATGTATCGCATTTTAGAGATGTTTATATAAAATTGCACTGAAGTTGGAAAGTGTTTCATAATCAATGCTTTATGCATGATTGATCTTTCTTGTTTACCATTTAGCATAGAAACACGGCTATAAAATATGAATTTTTATGCTCAAATCTGAAATTTTGATATTCAGAAAAATTATCAACAAGTGTTATTAAGTGTGTTGGTGTCACACTACTAATCATGACAGCTAGGCATTTCAAATGCGTGAAGTGTGGGTGGAAACGTCCAGTAAATAATAAAGAAATAAGTGGAATACTTTTATATATGAATGATAATATATACAGGGTTACAAGGCGAGTCATTCTTCAGACCAATATGTTACGAACTATGGCATCTTGTAGGGGCATGCAAGCTGCCATAGTTCGGACCTGCTTGCACCGTTGTGTGGGAAACCCTTATGCCCCAAGCAATCAAACGAAGAGACACCCAGTAGCCCTCGATATTGAAGGGTTAGGGGGGTTAATCGAGGCACTTGCTGCATATTGTTGAAAAAAGTCATTTAGACAGTAATCAAATTTATTAAAAAAATGTTTTAGTTCCATAACAAAGTATGGAAAGAGAAGCTCCAACTGTTAAAAATGGAGAGCTGTCTGACTCACTGTATTAGGGACACATTTACATAAAGTTGAAATGTCGTGCATACGTGTTCCTTATTGGATATTTGATTCCACACTTTATGCGAATTCTCAGTCTGTCAATGTATGTAAGGGGAAAATTGTTTGTGAGTAATAAATGGTCAGTTATGAATTCACATAATATTGTCTTATCTAAATACTCGATTGTTGCTTCAAGATGATTTGATTTTCTGGAGGTAAGCTGTCTGGTTCCTTTCCATATTACTTTCCTTATATACATAATGTATAAGGAAAGTATTGTGACGGGGTCGAAAATTCGAATTCGAGTTTTCGACGGGAGAGCACGTTTCAAGCATCCCTGATCACGAATCAAACATTTTTGAAGTGATGTCTGTGTGTGTGTGTGTGTGTGTGAAAGTATGTGTGTGTGTGTGTGTGTGTGTGTCAGTGAGCCTGTGGAGACGATAACTGACGAACGAATGGACCGATTCGAACGAAATTTGGTACAAAAATCACAATCCGTAAACACTGGAAGCCTATTGTTTTCATACGCAATCGAATGTTCAGAACCCCTCTAAATTTTTGAGTGAAATTTTGAAAAAATCGTCAAAAAATCAAACCTGCTAATAAAGTTACGCAAATAGACATTTCTTATGTAATTTTTCATTAGAAAACGATTGACATAAATTTTAGAACGCTAACATGAACCGTTCTCGAGATATTGCACATTTTTCAAAAAAATTATCACAAAGTTATATAAAACAAAAAAATATATTTCCTATTCAGAAACATGTTCACTTTTCATATGTAATGTCACGCGATAAATTGGGTGACATCATTCTCGTGGATTTAGCTCGTTCCATTCATGAAAAAAGATAGAGTAATACTTTTGTATTTGAACGCAAATAGTCATTTATCTGCTGTAAGAATAACTTATTTCTCCGTCCATAACGCTTGGCGAGATTTTGGCGACGAATTTGGCGGAAAGTCGCCAACTTGGCGACATTTTTAACTGATGCAAAATTAATAAAAATCTCGCCAAATTGATAAAAATGATGCTAAATCAATGAAAATGAAGACTAATTGAAGAAAATTCAATATCTTGGAAAGAATATAAGTATCTACTACAAGAATAACATTTGTTTTAACTGTAAAAGTAGTACATTAATTGCATTATATAAGGAAAGTCATGTGTTGCCCACATCAGATTTTTTTATTATGGAACTAAAACATTTTTGTACTAAATTTGACTTGATCTACAACTGTCTAATAGACTAATTATTAAAAAATGACAAATCACAAACAGATCCAAAAGTCATTTTATTATACAATCATAGTACAGACGTAAATACAGCCAAAGCGCTTTCGAACATCTTCCATGTTCATCCTTAATGGCGATACAATTAGAAATAGATGCGAACGTGCTGAAATACAATTCAATAACATCAAGTAAAATTTGCACATCATGAAAATGGCAGCCGCATAAAATAGTAGATTATAAATCTGATTTAAATTATAATTTATACGAAGTTCAAAGATAAATATTTCAAAAAACAATTTAAAAAATATATAATAAGTATTTTAGAAAAGATTATAAATCAATGTAACTATGCAACGGTTTAACATGCAGGGAATCGAGATCGAGTCGCCAGGCATAACTTAAGGGTGAGCGTCTGTAAATCTTCTGCCCTATTCGCGTTTTGTTAACTTTCGCTGCACACAGTTTTCGACGAAATTCTTCTCAAACAGTTGCAAAATATTTTCTGAAAGATAAAATGCAATGCTTAGATTATTTTAAAACTAAATTCAATACCCAATAAATATAGAATATATGTTTTATTTTAATTCAAAATATTTTTGGTGCTGCCATCGGTTGTAATTTAATTCATACCGACTATTTTTATTTTTTAATGAACATTTTTAAATGTCTATTCCTTCTAATACGCTATTAAATACAACAACCGATCATATATAATAATGCTATAATCACGGAAATGTAATTGAACTTGGACTTGAGACAAAGGAACTTGAAGACAAAGCTGCAGTCCTCAGTGATGTACATTCAGATCATCCTCATCAAATTTATAGAATGAGAAATTACCTTTCTGTGATTGTGGCATTATTATATCTGATTTGTTGTTGTATTTAATACTGTATTAGAAGGAATATATATTTAAAAATGCTCATTAAAAAATAAAAATAATCGGTATGAATTAAATTACGACCACAGATGGCAGCACCAAAAATATTTTGGATTAAAATAAAAAATAAATTCTATGTTTTATTGGGTATTAAATATAGTTTTAATATGATCTAAGTATTGCATTTTATCTTTCAGAAAATATTTCGCAACTATTTGAGCAGAATTTGGTCGAAAAACGTGTGCCGCGAAAGTTAACAAAGCGAGGATTAACGCTTACCCTTAAATCCTGAACAGGGTCAAAATTAGTTCTCGATTCCCTGCATGTTAAGCCGCTGCATAGTTACATTAATTTAAAATCTTCTTTAAAATATTTATTATATATTTTTTAAACTGTTTTTTGAAATATTTATCTTTGAACTTTGTATAAATTATAATTTAAATGAGATTTATAATTCACTATTTTATGCGGCTCACAATTTCATGATATACAAATTTTACTTGATAGTATTGAATTGTATTTAAACACGTTGGCATCTTTTTCTAATTGTATCGCCACTGAGGATGAACATGGAAGATGTTCGAAAGCGCTTTGGCTGTATTTACGTCTGTAGGATGACTGTATAATAAAAAGACTTTTGGATCTGTTTGAGATTTGTCATTTGTTAATAGTTAATGTCTAATAGATATTTACCCTATCTGCGAATAGGGCCGATATGGATCTCCTAACCCTTTTAAAACAGGGGTCACGGCGTTTCCGCGATCTCATTGTATAGGCCATAGCGGGTTACCTATACAACGGTACAAGAAATGCAGAGTAATGTTGTATGAGTTGGGTTCATTGCATATGAGATTACGATAATTAGTGATATTTTTTAAATTTTTGAATCATATCTTTTATTTTGGCCAATGGTAACTTCCGAACACATTTTTATGATTGTTGCAATGGATTAAAATATGTTACATGTATAACTTTTGCTAGCATTTCAACGTCTTCATTTTGACGGATGTTAAGCAAATTTCACTTCTTCGTGAATTGGTTTCCAAACGGAATCAAGATTTCTTTGAATTTGATTGTGAATATAATTGTGTATAGAGAGTTTATAAGGCAGAATGAATATTTCTAGAATTTGGACATATATAAAATCACGAAAAACACGGACTATTTCAGGTAGTAAAATATATTAGACTAATAGGGTCTTGATCCCATTGCAGATATTACCATATATAGGCAGATTTTGTGTTAATTATGAACTCGCTTGCATGAAAGAGCCTTTAGCAACAGAACTTGCTATGTGTCCTAATTTTGTGAATTCTCATGAAGAATGACAAATTCTGAGCTTAGTAGATAGCACAAAACTGCATTAGATAAGTTTATGCTCACAGTACCCGCTTATAGGAAGCGTTTTCAAAATTAAGGACCTCGTTCGTATTGCAGATAAATTTAATCCATTGAGGATGTTATGTGCAATGGGAACGCAATCCTGCTTAGTAATGAATTGATATAATTTTAAGTCTAATATGTCGTTTAGTTCCTTTCAGGTAGTAAAATATATTAGACCTTTCACTGAGTCTGAATTCCTAATGGATTCGAAATATTGCGCAACAATTACAATTGCGAAGACATGTTCTTCATACTAAAAGAGCAAAAAATTGCATATGACTTACCCACTCTTTAGGATCAAAGGCGCAGATTATTTTCGACATCTCTGGAAATTTCATATGATCTCCCAACTTGTCTGGGCCAAGTTCACATTCATTTACCTTCTCCAGTAACCAATGCCGAGTCTGCAACAAAGAAATATCTTGCATGTCTTTGAGACCAAAGAAAACATTAGTTAGAAATTAAAACACTGAAACGTCAGTAGTGAATTGAGTAGTTGAAACGAGCTGAAAACAGGCTATACGAAACAAACGCGTCAACGTTTAGAGTAAGTGGGCCCTTGATTTTTTAACACTTTCCAACAAAGTTGAAAGTTGTTTATTACTTTGTTCATTCTCTTTTTCTGTCCGTTCGCACGATAACTGCCGTAAAAATGACTTTAACAAAATGAAATTTTAGTATGTTGTTGAGAAGATCTGTGAGGCATTCGGGAATGTAAGTGAATGATATCACCAGATTAGTTCTGGACTGAACACGTGTTGAAAAAGTGAAATACATTGAACCCGATATGACCCAATTTTTAAAACACTTTTTAAGCGAAGATAAAATTCACAAATTCCTTCGAAAATTTTAGAAAATATTCAAATTCTCCCGTGAAATATATATAATTTTTTATTAAAATACGTTTGACAGTTTTTAAAAATAAATTAACATAATAATTAAACTCACACTATATTATGTGTAAGCCTTAGGGTTGGTCGTCCGGTCATGGTTTTCGACACCCATATTATATGGAGATATCACGTGACCCACTTCAAAATAAAATATAGCATCCATATTTTTTCCCAGTTTAAAAATCGTTATTTTATTATCTTTTAAATTTCTTTTACATTTATATTTAGTTTTGAATCAGTTCTGAGAAACGCTTTATTTTTGCGTATTTTCAGTGTATCTATATTCTGTGCCAACACTGTTGTAATACATTTGAGTTTAAATGATCATCAAACTCTGATTATATTTACAACGAAGACTAATTTCAATGTATGCAGAATGTAAACAAGTGATTATAAGAAGAGTTGCATAAGAATTGCTGAAATATTTTTCACACAAAATTATTTAGTTCAGAGGCCTGGAATATAAGTGATACGAATGAAATATCCATTGCTTTAACGTAGACAGCCAGACGATTTATATTTCGATGGCGATTCATTTTTCGATGAAGTTATATCTTTTCAAATATAATAAATTATTCTAGTACTGTGATAATTTAAAATATATCAGCACCGAATGTATTGCATTTTAGAAATGTATTAGTAAAATCGCATTCCAGTTGCACATCATTTCATAATCAATGCTTTATGCATGATTGATCTTTCTTGTTAACTAATAAATATTCAAACTAAAATTGACAAGACAGACGATTTATATTTCGATGACGTCATTTGAATCTCAGTCACGTATAGGCTACAATATGACGAAAACCAGAAATGGAAGGGGGCGAACCAATATCAAATCAAAGCCTTGTTCCTAAGCAAAAGTCGCTGATGAGGGGAGAGGCAGCAACTTATAAAAACACACAGAATTCAAGAACGTGGTCTTCTCCCAAGTCATGTTTAGAAATTTGTTACTTTACTAATTATAGAGCTAGCAGATTTTGTTTAAAATTTTGAAAGAACTGCCAAATCGATCATAAATTGATGAGAATGTGTTAAAATGTTCGGAAGAACGGAGTGAAAAATACAAAAAAATTAACACCCTCCTGTGACTTCAAGGACCAAAGCAATGCCATGACGCTATGGCAATTATGAATTTTCCAAAAATTTCCATGCAGTTGGAGGCATATATTGTACGAGCATCTATAATGTTATAAGTAGAGTTTTAGAAATATGTTATATTCGGTAAAGCAAGGTCGATCACACTCTATGTGGTGAATACAAAATTAGTTTTAAAACAAACATTTTAAGTTTAAGGGCTAATATAAATTACTAGTCGTTTTTCCTCATTTAACCCGCCATTATTTTTTAGTACGAGCCCACTTACCATTATCTGTAAACAAATACATTACTTATTAAAATAAACATTTTTCACTTTAAAAATTAACATTTATTAAATACCAATTATGAGCATAATTAAAATTGCATAACAGCTTAATTCAAGGAAGAGGATTGCCGGGTGAGACCCTATGATATTTAAATCATTCAACTAGATCAAAATTCGACTTAATATTATTAAGAACGGCACATATCTTCCAACGTTTTTGCTTAACGCAGTTTCGTTGCGATACTGCCATTGCTCATCATATATCTATCTATCAAAAAAGAACTTCTCTCTCGTTGATATTATCAGGATCTCGTTTTACAATTATCTGCTCTCAGAATCATCTGTTTTGTCATTGATCGGCTCAGATCATCACCATTCTTTCGATCTCCAAAATAAAGTCATTTCACTGGTTGATCTTTCCCTGCTAACATCAGCCTCTTTTAAACTCTGGTAGATACCGCTCTCTTACTCCCATTGGCTATTGTTATCCCCATTGGTTGTTCTGTATCGAATCATTCTTTATGCCCCAAGTCATATTTTTAATTTGGGTACCGTGTATTTATTAGGGTCATAACTTACTGGACCAAGACTGTCAAAATTGGCGTCAGTTGTCTGCCATTTTTGTTTGATAGCAAACACCAAAATCTGAAATTGGTGCCTAATGGTCTCACACTTTGGTCTAGTAATGCTACGATTCTGCTCTTACAATGACAAGAGTTAGGTCTCATATTTTTTAAAAGATCATATTGGGAAAAAAATTAAAATCCCGATTAAAATAGACAATAAAAGAAGCAGTTTTTTAATAAACAGGGAGACTACAGGAATTCAGTACGAGTATACAGAGAATACGATCACAGAATACTTAGATTTCTCAATTTTATTTTGACCAGAAATGTGAATTAATTGATAAGGAATACAGAAAAATATGGTTATAATGTTAAGGGGACAAACAAGTGCTTAAGTTTGTAAAGCGAGAAATGATATACATAATGGGGAATTTCTTAAAATGTTTACATGACATTTCGACAATACATTTCCGCATTGAATCAATATTATCGTCAGTTATAACGAGAACAAGCGATTAAGTTTTTTCCTCAGATAAAATCACTAAATCGTGAACTAAATCTTATCTTATTAAGTTTGTTCTTAGCAAATTCGTTTTACAATATTTCTGAAAATTGAAAATGGATCGAATCCTTACAAAAATTTCCCCGTTCCTTATCGAAATGGGTAACATGAATTGAAGCATATTCAACAGGGGGATAAATGAAACTGATAGAAATAGATTTAGTTGGAGAATGTTGGCTTCATGGAACTGGGGAGACTTACTGAGAGGTTTTATCAACTGAAAGATAAAGCTTAGGGGAAGTAAAAGGAAAATAATACAGGTGATATTTAGCAAAGAAGTCCATGGTGAGTATATTTAAATATAGAATAACAAGAAAAACGAAGAATGCTGCTAGAAACAACAGGGTAATGATAGAAGACCAATTGGACCAAGTTGGCAGGAGAACATAAAAATAGGATTTCAAACGCAGCAGAATGGCTATGCTTGTTCAACCAATGGGATATCATTTTGTTACCATCAAGTTAACTCTTATTACGAATATGGGAGAAACGTAAATGCATATGTCAAAAGCAGCCTCAAACATGGCTGAATGAGTTCACATGGCAACTTTTTTAATGTAATAGCAGAAAGTATGCTCAATACTGCCATTTTTGGCATGCAATTTTCGAATTAAGTACAATGGAGTTAAAAGTCCGCAAATTGTTGCCCATTTTCACAAGAAACGTCGGAGGTTTGTAATATTTCGATCCATCACGAAGTTTCAAAGAAATTCTGAGATCCAGAGGTCTACTGGTGTTGAACTTGGTGAAATTAATAAACACATTCGTCTCAAATTTGCGACATCGACCGCGAACGAATGGCTCAAATCAGTAGCGATGTTCCGAATCATATTGTCCGCAGTGGATTTAGGAAGAGGATTCGCGATGAATGACATTGAAAATGCTAAATTCAAGAGGTTGTTGAAATGTATTACGGCCGTTTTATAAGTTAAGGGTTTTGATTTGAACTGTGTACAGCAGAGGTGGGGGGGAGGAAATTTCTGATTTTGGTGGGGGTCGTATGTTTTTTTTCATATATATTTGAGAGAAATTGGGTTATCCCCATTTTCTGCGACGAACATACTAGTAGTTGGGGGAGGCGGTTCGAATGTGTCTATTTTGGGGGCATGGAGTTTATTCCTAATTATTATTTGCGACGAGCGTAGCGGGCACGTCCTTCTTTCTGTTCTTTTGCTTGGAAAAGGTGTTGCTGTAAAATGTGGTTACTATATTTAGAGACCGCCAGCGGCGGGAATCGGAGGCAGTTCCTTACTTTCAAACTCGGGCAATACTGGAAATTTTTTCTGAAAACTAAATTTGAAACAAATTTAGATTACCTTATTCACCAGACGTTCATAACATTCCTGGAAGTTGTCAGTATATCCTGCAAAAGAATTTGAACGAAATCTATTAAACGTTCTGATGAATTCAAAGAATATTGTCACAGTATAAACTAAAATTTCCTTTGCAAAATAAAAAAAAATCTGATGTGGGCAGCACATGACTTTCACTGCAGACTCATATTCATGTTCCCTTTATTTCCTCAATAATTCATTAAATGGAGTTTAATTGAACAAATTAACAACCATATTTATTTTACAATCCACTGAATTTGCACTTTTAATTCAATTTTCGTTTTCATTTGGTAACTGGACTTATTTTCAAAGGTGGCGTAGCGAAAATGCGAAAAAACCAAAATATATCGAGAATGAATATTCCTAGTGTGATGGGGTTAATCTTATTATTTTTATCGTCAAAAATTACGCATAAAATAAGCATTTAATTGATATAGAGTATGGTCTTTTAGTTTTAGATTTAACGATTTTTACAAGCCCTTTAGCCAAAAGAGACCATTAGCCTTATAGTATCTAGTTTGGATACATGCGATTTTTGCGGGATAAATAGCAGAAAAAGGCAGGTTCTTTAATCCCGAATTGTACGAAAATATAGTCAGCATCATAGTCTCTCACAAGGGACTTATCTACCAAATTTTATGAAATTCGGTCAATTAGTTTTTCAGATAGAATGGATACAAAATCTTCACAGACAGACACATAGACATACAGACACATACACAGACACACACACACAGACACACACACGGACACACATACGGACGTGGCGCTAAAAATCTATTTTTTGTGTTCTAGAGGTCCCAAAACGTGTAGATTCGTAGAAAACTCTAGTTGCGATTTTCGACATGATTCCGATACTTTCCTTATACATTACCAGGTATTGCAGGGAAAGTAAAAGTCGGTGCAAAATCTACTTATTTTCCAAAACTGATTTTCAGCTCAATTTTCTGATTTATCTATGATTAAAATTACACCGGAACTCACAGCGAATTCTCAAAACCAAAGAGCACTTTAACAACACGTCAGCCTGTAACAAAAAATAAAATCCCGCTGTGTCAGGACACATATAACGGATGCAAAAACAAACAAGAGTAAAATATAAATATTTTTTGTAAACTCAAAGTGAATATATTTTATTTATACTTATAAATTTGTTTTATAAATAAAAAAATTTGCTTCATAAAAGCCTTATACATTTTAAGGGGGTTTTATGTTTCTACTTTTTTAAATTTTGATCTAAACACTGACAATTTTTCTATATACAGATCATAGATATAAAATCATTGATTAAAACTGCTGACAATTTTTCTATATACAGATGATATATATAAAAGCATTTTAAAAGAATGGATTTTTCCAGTATCATAATACTTTAAAAGATATGCAGTGAACATTTGTGGAAAACTGAAAACAAAAACACTTAAAAATGAGCATAACATTAACAACAAGAAAGATCAATCATGCATAAAATTGATTATGAAACATTTTCCAACTTCAATACAATTTTATATAAACATCTCTAAAATGCGATACATCCTTTAATATTTTTTAAATTATCACAATACTACATTAATTTATTATATTTGAAAACTTCATCGAAGAAAATGAACTTCATTCAAATGACGGCATTGAAATATAAATTGCCTGGTGTAAACATCTGCAAAATGCGATACATTCCTCTGTAATATTTTTAAAATTATCCTAATACTACAGTAATTTATTGTATTTGAAAACTTCATCGAAAACAAATTAACTTTATTCAAATGACGTCATCGAAATATAAATCGCCTCTATATAAAAGTAGCATTTCATTCATAAATATTTTTCTAATCCTTTCATTCATCACAATACTATAATAATTTATTTTATTTAAAAATTTAAAAAATTGTTATCTACCATATTTATTTTAAATTGTAAAACCTCTCTTATATATAACATAATTCAACTCTTGGAAAGATATTTATTATATAATATATCTCTTTTTTCTTTCTGGAGGATATAGCAAGAGTATAATAGCAAGAATATAATTGAATTTGTTTTTCTTCCTATATTAAATAATTTTTATTTAAAAAACTACCTAACATATTTTACTGAAATTTTTTTTAATATTTTATGGGATAATTTGAATATTTCCTAAATTTTTCAAAGCAATTTGTGAATTTTAAATTCGCTTCAAAAATGTTTGAAAAATTAGGTCCCATAGGTTTCAATGTATTGCATGTTTTCAACTCGGGTTCAATTCAAAACTAATCGGGTGATATTATTCATTTATATTCCCATAGGTCCCACAGACCGTCTGAAAAACATTCTGAAATTTCATTTTGATAAAGTCATTTTTACGGCAGTTATCGTGCTAACGGACAGACAGACAAACAGACAGAATGAACAAAGTCATAAACACTTTTCAACTATGTTGCAAAGTGTTAAAAAGTATCCTCTTGAATGAACCGTGCTTAAATTTACATAACATACATTCATGTTAACTGGAAGAAAAACATAGATAATATAAGAATATTGCAAAAAGTAGTAGAGTTCGCTAGCTACTGTATGATGTAAATAAGATTAAGTGTGTAATAAAAAGGCTTGTGTAATGTAATCTAAAATAATTTTTTTTTACACTTGGGTACTTATTTGGTTCTGCTTTGAAGTCGGCAGTTATGCTTAGTTATGGCATGTCAGCAACTCACCTAAACAATTACGAAATTATATACCGCCTATAAAAAGTTCAGGAAAAATTGCGCAATTCGTGAGATTATTGACCAATCCACAAAATTTAACAAATTTACAAAACTCGTCTAGAAGCCAAATTTGTCGCCAAGGTTAATTGATCCAAATTATATCAATGGCCAAATTATACCAATGGTTTTCTGTAACGTATTGGTATGATGTCACTTCCTTTAAATACTTAATTCAGTTACCCTCCTCCCCCCGCCCTAATACGTTTGATATGTAAAAATGATTTAATGACAGACTGCTCTATATAAATATACCTAAGTTAAATTCATAGAGCGGTGATGTATTATGCTGCATTTAAAGTCTATAAATGTAAAACTATATTTTCCTTATGCAATTGTATATATCACAAATGTAATACTTATCAGGAACATACATACTTATCAGGGGCATATATACTTATTAGGGGCATATTGTGCCAAATACTTCGAAAAAAATTACATTTATTGAACTTTTAATTTTTGCTTTTTACTTTCCCTGCAATACATGATGGTAATGTATAGGGGAAGTATTGGAATCATTTCAAAAATCGCAACTTGAATTTTCGACGGATCTACACATTTTGGGGCCTCTACAACACGAAAATATATTTTTACTGTGACATCTGTAAGTGTGTGTCTGTGTGTGCAATGTATGTATGCACTCTGACTCAAAAACTAATTCACCAAATTGCAAAAAACTTTGGTAAGCAAGTCACTTGTTTATGACCCTGCTGCTGATTATATTTGGATAGGATTCGGCTAAAAGAAACCAGCTTTTTTTAGCAAAATGGTCATAAAAAATCGTATATACATCAATCTAGCTGAAAACTAATTAAACTAAACTTCATAAAATTCGGTAGGTAAGTCATTTGTGGGTGACCCTGGCGCTGAATAGATTTTGGTATGATTCGGTAAAAGAAGCCTGCTGTATTTGCAAAATGGTCCGCAAAAATCGTCAAAATCTGAAATAACATACTACGTATGCTCAAATGAATCAATTAAATGTTTGTTTTGTACGTAATTTTTTATAGTGGAGAGAATAAGACCGACCTGTTTGCTCTAAGATGGACCGTATTTTGGATATCTAACTTTCATACTTTTGAGGAATTGAAAACGTTTTTGCTGTAGTTAAAAAACTAATTAATGAAATGTGTTAAAATTTAGCAGTGAACGCTCTTGATGGTTATCTTGATATAGATGTTCCCATAGGTCCCACAGACCGTCTGAAAAACATTCTGAAATTTCATTTTGATAAAGTCATTTTTACGGCAGTTATCGTGCTAACGGACAGACAGACAAACAGACAGAATGAACAAAGTCATAAACACTTTTCAACTATGTTGCAAAGTGTTAAAAAGTATCCTCTTGAATGAACCGTGCTTAAATTTACATAACATACATTCATGTTAACTGGAAGAAAAACATAGATAATATAAGAATATTGCAAAAAGTAGTAGAGTTCGCTAGCTACTGTATGATGTAAATAAGATTAAGTGTGTAATAAAAAGGCTTGTGTAATGTAATCTAAAATAATTTTTTTTTACACTTGGGTACTTATTTGGTTCTGCTTTGAAGTCGGCAGTTATGCTTAGTTATGGCATGTCAGCAACTCACCTAAACAATTACGAAATTATATACCGCCTATAAAAAGTTCAGGAAAAATTGCGCAATTCGTGAGATTATTGACCAATCCACAAAATTTAACAAATTTACAAAACTCGTCTAGAAGCCAAATTTGTCGCCAAGGTTAATTGATCCAAATTATATCAATGGCCAAATTATACCAATGGTTTTCTGTAACGTATTGGTATGATGTCACTTCCTTTAAATACTTAATTCAGTTACCCTCCTCCCCCCGCCCTAATACCTTTGATATGTAAAAATGATTTAATGACAGACTGCTCTATATAAATATACCTAAGTTAAATTCATAGAGCGGTGATGTATTATGCTGCATTTAAAGTCTATAAATGTAAAACTATATTTTCCTTATGCAATTGTATATATCACAAATGTAATACTTATCAGGAACATACATACTTATCAGGGGCATATATACTTATTAGGGGCATATTGTGCCAAATACTTCGAAAAAAATTACATTTATTGAACTTTTAATTTTTGCTTTTTACTTTCCCTGCAATACATGATGGTAATGTATAGGGGAAGTATTGGAATCATTTCAAAAATCGCAACTTGAATTTTCGACGGATCTACACATTTTGGGGCCTCTACAACAAGAAAATATATTTTTACTGTGACATCTGTAAGTGTGTGTCTGTGTGTGCAATGTATGTATGCACTCTGACTCAAAAACTAATTCACCAAATTGCAAAAAACTTTGGTAAGCAAGTCACTTGTTTATGACCCTGCTGCTGATTATATTTGGATAGGATTCGGCTAAAAGAAACCAGCTTTTTTTAGCAAAATGGTCATAAAAAATCGTATATACATCAATCTAGCTGAAAACTAATTAAACTAAACTTCATAAAATTCGGTAGGTAAGTCATTTGTGGGTGACCCTGGCGCTGAATAGATTTTGGTATGATTCGGTAAAAGAAGCCTGCTGTATTTGCAAAATGGTCCGCAAAAATCGTCAAAATCTGAAATAACATACTACGTATGCTCAAATGAATCAATTAAATGTTTGTTTTGTACGTAATTTTTTATAGTGGAGAGAATAAGACCGACCTGTTTGCTCTAAGATGGACCGTATTTTGGATATCTAACTTTCATACTTTTGAGGAATTGAAAACGTTTTTGCTGTAGTTAAAAAACTAATTAATGAAATGTGTTAAAATTTAGCAGTGAACGCTCTTGATGGTTATCTTGATGTTAATTATAAATTTAACAGGATTCGGAATCATATAACTGACCCTTTTTCTGCAAAATGGCCCGCAAAAATCGGGAAAAGTCAAGGGGACTCATCGGTCCAAAGTTCAAGATTACCTCATTGCGTCATGTGTCCAAAGGTCGTACGTTCAAGGTTACCACATTACGTCATCGGTCAACGTTCAACTCACCTCATTGCGGTCAACTTACCTCAATCGGTCAAAGTTCATATGATAAAGTTATCTCATTCCTAATTTTCCAACACTTCTTCTTCAATGTGTCATTCTCCCTCCTCCTCGTCCTCCTCATGAGTCATCGCCTTACATTATTGCACAGATGCAAGTAGCTGCAGAACGCCTGTTTCTTACCTAATATAAACTATTATGAAATATGTTCACTTTTCATATATAATATTATGCAATAAATTTGTTAACATCATTCATGTAGCTCTAGTTCTTATCAGGATTATCTAAGTATCAGGATTTTGAGTTCGGCTACAATGGGAACAATATTTGCGAGCAAATTAAGTATGATCAGAGACACCATTTGTAGATTTATCTAGTACTGCGTTTATTTGGTTATCATCTATGACCTTTTCTTGAACAATAAACAGAATTATTTAAAATTCAGTTAAAATGTTTTCATATATGCGTACTTGAAACAAAAATTAATCATAACCCAAGCATTCTTGAAAATTGACATTCTTAAAATAAAATTAAATAAAATTAAAATAAAATTAACTTATTGTGATGAATGAAATGCTGCTTTTATAGAGAGGCGATGTATATTTCGATGATGTCGTTTGAATAAAGTTCATTTGCTTTCGATAAAGTTTTCAAATATAATAAATTATTGTAGTATTATGATAATTTTAAAAATATTACCGAGGAATGTATCGTATTTTAGAGATGTTTATATAAAATTGCATTGAAGTTGAGAAGTGTTTCATAATCAATGCTTTATGCATGATTGATCTTTCTTGTTTACTCAGTTGTCGGTGATTGAATTACCAGATTAAGAACGCGTGGTGATTTTTAGCGACAGAAAATTGTTGTAAAAGAATTTTTTACTCGGTCAGTATTTCTAATGTACGATAGTTTATGTGTATACCAAACATAATAGAATTTGCTTAAGAATACGATTATAAACACATGTATGTATATGTAAAATTAAAATAAAATTGTAAAATACTCATAAATTAACATAAAATTAATCAGCTTATGTCAAATCAAGGATTCATAGAATTTGTGTTAACAATATTTATTCATTACTCATAGTAATATGAAATTTGGTGCATTGTTATCTGTTGCAGAACATTTTAGTTCTGTTAATTTCGAACCTTATAGGGCTAGCCCGTCATGCGTGCGTTATATGGATGTACTAATTTTAGGGAAATAACTCGAGAGCCGCAACAACTATAACGCCCAAATTTAATATTTTGTTTTCTTTTGAGGTATATTTTATTTTGGGGATGTTTTCACTGTTCAACCATTTTTATATCCTCTTTCTTGCAGATGTCGTTAGAATGTTTTCAGAATATACGCTATGGAGTCAGAACCGATTGTCAATACCGATTACACTGTTTTGTTCGATATTCAGAAAACGTTTATACTTGAACCAGGTTTCATCCGATTCGCCGTGCTCCACGATATTCTAACGCATATTTTTGCTTGTAATATTTCATAAGCGATGAACACGAAACTATAGTTACTTCCAAAGTGTATTAAAATAAATCTGAACACTTTTCCTGATAGGGATTTCAGTCCAATTAACAAGTCACATGAAAAAGCTTATTTCGCAGAGATATTTGTAGGAAATGCTTAGAAAATGAACATATTATATCAAGTAACAGCATGCTAAACTGGATAATAGAGTTAACGATTTGATAATTGGCTGTAGAAGAAAAATAAACTTAGACAAATCTGAAACTTATCCAAATCTAATAAAACTTATCTAAATTTAATAAAACTTGTACAAATACGCTGATAATAATGGGGCAAAAATAAATCTATAGTATTTAATTTTTAATTCAAAAGATATTTTTACCATGTCAGGTACTCTTTCTAAAAATTTCAAATTCGTTTAAACTTTGATTCTCTTTTTAATAGTTTTAAAAATATAAAGTTTGTCAAGAAAAAAAAAATTATCTTTTGCGAAAATGATTGCAGTCTCCTTCATAGGTTTTCCGCAAGACGGTTTCTCGCCAAATCCAAGTCAACTATTTTTGCCATCTAAAGGAAAGAATATAAATACCCCACTTCCGATAGTATGTAAAAAATATATAAATTTTACCTTAAATATATATCATTTAATCTTTCTATTCGTTCTACAGTTGCAATATTAAAGAAATATTGCTTAAGAAAGCGTTTTATTAACTTTCATGTGACGTTACTTCTTTTGAAGAATAAATCTCATACCTTCTACTCCACTATAGGTTAGGTGTTCGTCAAGTATACTTACCACATCACTACTTACTTTCTAAAATCTACTTTCTAAAATCACTACTTACCACAATTACATATCATATGGTCCACGCACTTGCGTGCAGGAGCGCCACTGGATATTTTTCGTGTTCTCAAACCATCGGTTTCTTGGATATAAGCAATGAAGAAACACATCAATACTATAAGTTTTCCAAAGTTTCGCAATGTACCCATATTACAAACAGAGTATTAACTGAATAATTCACTGTTTAGACAGTCACGCTTAAAATAAGATGCCCTTGATTGCTTGTGGCATTTATACACATTTGGAAAAAATATTTACTTTTATTACGTGCAAGTCCTGACTCACGAATTTGAAAGCAAGCATAAAATAAAACGTGCTGTTTCTTGTATAAACATTAAAGTATATGATTACGCTTGTGTTGCAAAATGAAAAGAATGGGCGCAGAAATATTTGTGAACGGTTTTCATTCTTATGATAAAACAACTTGCAGGAAATTCTTTTAAATAAATTTCCTTTTATCCCGTTGTTTTGAACGTGATTTTTATTTTTTAGGAAACGAAACACAAAGAAGAGCAAGCTAACAACAAATTTTCCTCTTATAAAAAAAAACAGTTGCCAGATGTGCAGAATATACGAGATTAACACAACGTTGTCCACATCTGTAGGGTCAATATTAACAATGGAAGTAACTATTATTGTAGCAGTAACTCAATAGATAAGCTTCTGATTGATCAGGTGGGAACGAATCAAAACTGTGGATTGAGTTCTTTACAATTGCGTAAATGTAATTTAATCGTGCAGCTTCCTTCTTCTTAGCACCGTCTTGTTTTCGCCAACCCATAATATTTGGACCATAAAAGTTTAGCTTTCTTTGTTTTGTAGCTTATAAAGTCCATAATTTCCAAGGCAGTAGCAGCTTATTACTTTATCTCGACCCAGATCACCCGTCTTACCCGAATGTGTAAGGTACCTGTTTACACGGCCGGGACTATGCCACCCAATTTATACCGGAATACCGTCATGATGAGATCCACAGGGACTGTAACCTCTTTCACGTACCGCCAATCCCTCGACCTCTCGGAAGGACTTTGGGGCCCATATATTTAACATGTCCGGTCTCAGCGTAAACACGGGAACAGTTTTGGACACAGTCGGGACTGGAACGCGGGTCTTCCGAGTTTAATTCTCTGGTTTTTCAGTGGGATATCCCCGCCCTCCAATGGAGTCTTTGGCCGATGAATACCGGGTGAGATTTAATACAGAGCTGCAATGGGTGCAAAACAGTGCCACCTTCGGCCAAACAGGTTTTGATTAAGTGCATATAAGTTTCTCGTGCCGCAGATACCAAGCATAATATAAAGCATGCTGCTTTAAGCATAAATATTAAACTGTAATATAAATGCTTTTGTATTGCAAAACGAAAAGAATACGGATGGAATTATTTGTAAATTGTACGAATTCATTTCAAGAAACAGCTTGCAGGTTATATTAAACAAGAAAGATCAATCATGCATAAAGCATTGTTCATGAAACACTTTCCGACTTCAATGCAATATTTTTTAAACATCTCTAAAATGCGATACATTCCTCGGTAATATTTTTAAAATTATCACAATACTGCATTAATTTATTATATTTGCAAACTTAAAACATTATCGAAAACAATGAACTTCATTCAAATGAGGGCATTCAAATATAAATTACCTGGTTCAAACATAACTAAAATGCGATACATTCCTCGGTAATAATTTTAAAAGAATTTTCATAATACTACAAAATTTATTGTATTTGAAAACTTCATCGAAAACAAATGAAATTTATTGAAATGACGTCATCGAAATATAAATTGCCTGGATCTCTCTATAAAAGCAGCATTTCATTCAACAACTTTTTTCCATTCCTTTCATTCATCCTAATATTATAATAATTTATTTTATTTAAAAACTTACTTAAAACCATGGAGGTACAAGTAATTTAACTCTATGCTTAAAAGTTCATAAAAAAACCGTCTTCTTCTCTGTGTAAAATTAATGAATGTTTCATTCATATCAGCTATATTGCAGACTCCTTGAGCTAAATAATTTTGCGTTAAAGAAATGCAGCAATTCTTATACAACGCATTCTACATCTTTTGGTGCTTACATTCTCCATAAGTGAAAATAAGGCTTCGTTGAAGAAATAATCAAATTTTGATCATTTAAACTTAAATATATTGTAATTGCGCTGTTTCAGAATGTAGTATATGCAAAGAAATTAAGCGAAAATAAAGCAGTTTTAGGACGCATACAACACTAAATAAGAATTATTAAGAACTTTACAAATCACGATTTTGACACAAGATCGATGGCATTGATCATTTAAACTCAAATATATTGTAATTGCATTGTTTCAAAATATAGATGCACAGAAATTAAGCAAAAATATAACGGTTTTAGGGCAGATACAATACTAAATAAAATCTGATCTGGGCAACACATGACTGTCCTTATATAATTCAATGAATTTACTACATTTACAGTTAAAAAAAAATGTTATTCTTATAGTAGATACATATATTCTTTCCAAGATATTGAATTTTCTTCTATTAGTCGTCATTTTCATTGACTTAGCGTCCTTTTTTAGCAATTTGGCGAGATTTTTGTTAATTTGACAACAATTTAAAATGTCGCCAAGTTGGCGACATTCTACCAAGTTCGTCGCCAAAATCTAGCCAAGCGTTATGGATAGAGAAAAAAGTTATTCTTACAGCAGATAAATGAATATTGGAGTTCAAATACATAAGTATTACTCAAAGTATCTTTCTTCATGAATGGAACGAGCTAGATCCACGAGAATGATGTCACCTAATTTGTCGTATGGTATTACATATGAAAAGTAAACATGTTTTCAATAGAAAATATTTTTTTTATTTTATATAGCTTTTGGTTAATTTTTTTGAAAAAATGCAATATCTCGAGAACGGTTCATGTTAGCGTTCTAAAATTTATGTCAATCGTTTTCTAATGAAAAATTACATAAGATATATCTATTTGCGTAACTTTATTAGCAGTTTTAATTATTTGACGATTTTTTCGAAATTTCACTCGAAAATTTAGGGGGGTTTTGAACATTCGATTGCGAATAAAAACAATAAGCTTCCAGTGATTACGGATTGTTATTTTTGTACCAAATTTCGTTCGAATTGGTCCATTCGTTCGTCAGTTATCGTTTCCACAGACTCACTGCACACACATACACACACACACACGCACCCATACTTTCACACACACACACAGACATCACTTCAAAAATGTTTGATTCGTGATCAGGGATACATGAAACGTGCTCTCCCGTCGAAAACTCGAATTCGAATTTTCGACCCCGTCACAATACTTTCCTTATACATTATATATATAAGGAAAGTAATAAACAAGGTTATAAACACTTTTCAACAATGTTGTAAAGTGTTAAAAAAGAACTTTAAAAATCATGATTTTGACATAAGATGGATGCCATATTTTATTTTAAGTGAGTCACGTGATCTCTTCATATAATATGGGTGTTGTTGTTGAGACCCAGACCGTCCGACTTACCAGAAAAGTGTAAGGTAACCGTTTGGACGGCCGGGACGTGCCACCCAATTTAGACCGGCACCCAGTGGGGGAGGAATCCACAAGGACCCTATCCTCCTTCCCCTACCACCAACTTCTCGGAAGGATATAATATGAGTGTAATTATTATTTTAATTTTTATTTAAAAACTACCGAATATATTTTGCTGAATTTTTTTCATATTTTTTATGGGACAATTTGATTTTTCCTAAAACTTTCGAAGCAATTTGTGAATTTTAAATTCGCTTATAAAATGTTTGAAAAACTAGGTCCCATAGGGTTCAATGTATTTCATTTTTTCAACCCGGTTTCAATCCAAAACTAATTAAGTGATATTATTCATTTATATTCCCATAGGTCCCACAGACCGTCTGAACAGCATACTAACATTTCATTTTGTTAAAGTCATTTTTACGGCGGTTATCGTGATAACGGACTGACAGACAGACAGACAGACAGAATGAATGAATAATGTCAAAAACACTTTTCAACTATGTTGTAAAGTGTTAAAAACGGAACTTCAGCAAATAAAACTTGAAAACCAGGAGAACCCAAATAATGAAGTAAGCAATAAATGTATAGAATGTAGAAAATTTAACCATTTGTGGATAAACTGTTGGTATAATCAATCTGAAAGTAATTTTCCGCATAAAAATGGACAAAAATAATCAAAGGGGCTATAAATTTATTGCAAGATAATAACAAGAAAGATCAATCATGCATAACACATTGATTATGAAACACTTTCCAACTTCAATGCAACTTTATATAAACATCTCTGAAATGCGATACATTCCTCAGTAATATTTTTTAAATTATCAAAATATTACATTAATTTATTATATTTGAAACCTTCATGGAAGAAAATGAACTTCATTCAAATGACGGCATTGAATTATAAATTGCCTGGTTTAAACATCTCTAAAATGCGATAAATTCCTCGGTAATATTTTTAAAATTATCATAATACTATAATATTTTATTATATATGAAAACTTCATCGAAAGCAAATGAACTTTATTCAAATGACTTAATCGAAATATAAATCGCCTCTCTATAAAAGCAGCATTTCATTCATAAACATTTTTCCAGTCGTTTCGTTCATCACAATACTATAATAATTTATTTTATTTAAAAATTTGAAAAATTGTTATCTAAGGGACTAATTTATTACTTAATTTGTACTCTAATTTATTTGTTTTAAAATATGAAACCTCTCTTACATATAAATAATTCAACTCCTGGAAAAATATTTATTACATAATATATCTAGTTTTTCTTTCTGGAGGATATAGTAAGAGTCAGAATTTAATTGCATTTGTTTTTCTCCCTATATTAAATAATTTTTAATTAAAAAAACTACTTAACATATTTTACTGAATTTTTTTTTATATATTTTATGGGATAATTTGAACATTTTCTAAAATTTTCGAAGCAATTTGTGAATTTTAAATTCGCTTAAAAAATATTTGAAAAATTAAGTCCCATAGGGGGTTCAATGTATTTCATTTTTTCTACCCGGGTTCAATCCAAAACTAATTGGGTGATATTATTCATTTATATTCCCATAGGTCCCATAGACCGTCTGAAAAACATACTAAAATTTCATTTTGATAAAGTCATTTTTACGGCCGTTATCGTGCAAACGGACAGACAGAATGAACAAAGTCTTAAACACTTTTCAACTATGTTGTAAAGTGTTAAAAATCTTAAATTTTGTGTTGGATACGAAGAAAGTGGTGACAATTTTTCCACTTGCTTGTACGACCGAAATGCTCAGAAATATTTGATATGTGCAGCACATGACTTTCCGTATATAGGGCAATGAATTTACTTCTTCCACAGTGAAAAAATGATGTATAAGACTGAAAAGAATCTAGCCCTAACCGGGAATAGGACCTGGATCTACGAACTGTCCAAGCGATACTCTACCGTTGAGCTGCTGGGATCGAAATTGAAAGTTCTTATTGTCGAAATGGGTGTATAAGATCCGTGACACACTGTATTTAAAGTTGAATTGTACATTTGTGCCTATTTCCCGATGACAACATGCAAAACTTTTTCGTACCCAATTAACTTATATTTTGCGCAACTTTAAATTAATAATTATCATTATTATTTTCATCCTCAATAAGCAACATAGCCCACATATTAAAATATGTAGTTAAGAAATTCATCAATTATAAGTTATTTTCATTAACTTAACGTCATTTTTACAATTTTGATGATATGTTCGTCAATCTGGGGCTAAATGCTGATAAGTGGGCTATGTATCGCAAAAATGTATCGCAAAGTGTTGCAGGCAAGTGCGGAGAAGGTTTTCTAATAGAAGTACACTAAAAGATATGCCCGTTATATGGCGGAATAATGTATGTGCAAAACATTACCTCCCATGTAGTGTCATTTTGATCAATTTAACAATATATTTATCAATTTATCAATATTTATCAATAAAGCACATATTTATCAATGCGGCACTTTCGTTAATTTTGGAACATTCAAAAGTCGCCAAGTTGGCAGCATCCCACTAAAGATATCGAATTTTCATCAATTAGTCGCCATTTTCATTGATTTAGAATCATTTTTCTCAATTTAGCGATATTTTCGTTAATTTGGCAACACTTAATAAAGTCGCAAAGTAACTACATCCCGAGAAATTTGTTGCCAGAATATTGCCAACCATTATGAACCGAGAAAAAAGTTATTCTTATAGCCGATAAATGAATATTGATGTCCAAAAACAAAATAATAACCCACAGTATCTTTTCTCATCAATAGAATGCGCTAGATCCACGAGAATGATTTCATATTTATCGCATGATATTACATATGAAAAATGAACATATTTCACAATGGTTAAGATTTTTTTTTTTAATTTATGTAATTTTTGATCAATTTATTTGGAAAATTTGCAATATCTTGTGTACGGTTCGTATTAGCGTTCTTAAGTTTGAGTCAATCCTTTTCTAATGAAACATTACATAAGGAATGATGATTTGCGTAACTTTATTGAAGGTTTTGATTTTTGATAATTTTTTCAAAATTTCACTCGGAAATTTTGGGGTTCCGAACATTCGATTGCGTTTAAAAACAATAGGCTTCTAGTATTCATGGATTGTAATTTTTGTACCAAATACACACACACACTAATAACCTCAAAACGTCTGATTCGTGTTGAGGGATGCTTAAAACGTGCTCTCCCGTCAAAAACTCGAATTCGAATTTTCGACCCCGTCACAATACTTTCCCCTTATACATTATACTATATAAGGAAAGTAATAATCAAAATAAAAAAGGTGAGATCTGATATCGATAAGGATAAAAAACAAATTGAAAATAATAACGATAACGATATGAATAATAAAACGAAAAAAAAAGACCAAAATAAATAAACCGACTTTCGCTCAGTTAAAAATGAAGATTAAAATTGATGCATGAGATTCTGTACTGGTGCAATTGCAACTGTCACGAAACGCTGATTTAAATGAAATATTACTGAAACCGCTAAAGCTCGCTAACTCAATCTTGCCAGAGCATATCTACATCATCCAAAGCATATTTACATCATCCAGACTAGCAAACCAGCCGACAGAAGCGTTGTCGAATGCGGAGTCGGCCCCCGGGGAAGCAATAGTTCCGTGCTACATTATTAAAAAAAAAAACTACGTGCTGCTAGAAATTATTCTCCATAAATGCAGATCGTGGTCCTGCAGGCTGCATGAACCTGGGTAATTTGTACTGGGCTCCCCCTCCCTATGGGCCTGGTTATGACGGATTGGTACTTTGTATATGCGTTGTACATCCTTTGTCTCTTTCGTATAAGCGAACGGCGTGCATGCATTTAAATATTCAACAGCTGTTAACCACTGATAAGAAATTTAATATACCATATATTTATCCTTCTTTCATATTAAGCGTAGAAAGGCACGCTGTGACGGTCATAAAATGAACATAAGCGATAGGTGCTAAAAGAACGTAAGGAATATAACGAAATATGAAGATTTTGTCAGATGCTGAATAAATACTTTTTGATATACTATTTTCAATCTCTCATATCATTCTACATTCTTGACCTCTTTTAAATCAAAGAAATTTTACGGTGTAATATGGTAATAATACTTAGCAATTTGTTCCCATAATACGTCAGCTCCTCATGCATCTCTGAATGGAATTCTAAAATTAAAACCTGTGGAATTTATAGAGGGGGGGGGGACGGAGGTATCACCAAGGCACATTTCTACCTGCCAAAGTTACCGTGGTAGAACTGTCAAAGATATAAATATGTTATATAAAGACTTTGATATAAACAAAAACTTAGAAGATAGGCTTTTATATAACTTAGAAGATAGGCAGGATCTTTGCTAAGAATGGATAACAACAGAACAGCATAGAAAAATTGTATGTCCACATTAATTGGGAAAAGACCTACAGAACAACCATTAAAATGGATCTGTGGGGGCGGCATTGCGAAACTCACTGCTACGAAAGACATCCCCGATTATTTTCTCTGGCTCGAAGAATTATTTTGGCTCAACGATACAGCGAAGGATCATCAATCTATAGATTCCCAGTTCTAACCTATCCCACACCATCGGGGATCTGCGGCCACCCACAGTTGGTGACCCGGATGTGATTTGAACACACAATCTTCTGATTCAAGCAGCTATTCAACTCCCGACTGAGTTTCTGGCAAGGGACGCGTTGGGGGGTTTTCTGGATGGCCGGCTCCTCACCGAAATTATACCGAGATTCCCATCAGGGGTTGGAGTGTGTCACAAACTTCGATAAAAGATACTAGGAATCAGTACACGAATTATTATTTGGGATCAGAAGCTAGCTTTTGGTTAACCTTATAGTGTCGGTCTTGTAAGCTCTGGGTCCTCAATTTGGTCTGGCTCGGGATCAACATCACCAAGTCCTGCAGATCAATTATGGGGACAAAGATTTTGAGGTAATAAAAACTTGTAGAAGCATTGCGCCAAAACGGACCTCTTTGGAGGAACTTCTTGGAAATGCCAATGTTCACAGTGGTGTGTCAAATCATGGATGAGAAGAATTGTTATTTATAAAATAGGTGAAAAGAAAAAAATATATCAGGGCACAATTTTTTCTAATTTTACATAACAAAGAATGATGTTTGTATTTCTCTCTCTCTCTCTCTGTGTGTGTGTGTGTGTGTGTGTGTGTCTGTGTGTGTGTGGGTATGTATGTGGTCTGTAGAGGGATATCTAAACGCCATGCGACATTTGATATAAAGAGACTTCAGGATCCGTGACAATGCACGAGAGTTTTTAACACTATACAATATAGTTGAAAAGCGTTTATGACTTTGTTCATTCAGTCTGTCTGTCTGTCCCTTAGCACGATAACTGCCGTAAAAATGACTTTAACAAAATGACATTTTAGTATGTTATTCAGACGGTCTATGGGACCTATAAGAATATAAATGAATAACATCTCCTAGTTAATTTTGGACTGAACCCGGGTAGAAAATATCAAATACATTGAACCCAATAGGACATAATTTTTCAAACATTTTTAAGCGAATTTAAAATTCACAAATTGCTTTGAAAGTTTTAGGAAATATTCAAATTAACACATAAAATATATAAGAAAAAGTTCAGCAAAATATGTACAGTAGTTTTTTAAATAAAAATTAAAATAATAATTACACCCTTTATATGAAGAGATCACGTGACCATTATATGAAGAGATCACGTGACCCACTTCAAAATAAAATATGGCATCCATCCTGTGTCAAAATCGTCATTTTTAAAGTTCTTTTTAATTTATATTTAGTGTTGTATGCATCCTAAAACCGCTTTATTTTTGCTTAATTTCTGTACACCTGTATTCTAAAACAACTGAATTGCAATATATTTGAGTTTAAATGATCAATGCCATCCATCTTGCGTCAAAATCGTGTTTTTTGAAGTTCTTTTTAATTTATATTTAGTGTAGTATTCGTCCAAAAACCGCTTTATTTTTGCTTAATTTCTGTGCATCTACATTCTGAAACAACGCAATTACAATATGTTTGAGTTTAAATGATCTTAAAACTTTAATTATTTCTACAATGAAGCTTGATTTTCACTATTGGAGAATGTAAACACATAAAGATGTAGGATGAGTTGTATAAGAATTGTTGAATTTCTTTAATACAAAATTATTTAGCTCTTTGTGTCTGAAATATAGCTGATGTGAATTAAATATCGATTTTACCTAGAGAAGCAGGCGATTTTATAACAGACTTTTTTGATGAATTTTTTAAAAATTTCTTTAACCTCCATGTTTTTAAGTTTTTAAATAAAATAAACAATTGTAGTATACTGATGAATGAAAGGAATAGAATAAAAGTGTATGAATGAACTATTTACAGCATTCACATATAGAGCCAAGCAATTTATATTTCAATGACGTCATTTGAATAAAGTTAATTTTTTTTAATGAAGTTTTAAATTTTCAAATATAATAAATTATTGTAGTATTGTGATAATTTTATAAATATTACCGCTGAACGTATCGCATTTTAGAGATGTTTAAAGCAGACGATTTATATTGCATTATATTATTCGATAAATTCATATTATTCGATAAATGAAAATTTAGTGGTTTCAAAAGGATTTTCAAGGAGGTATGGAATTTATAATCATTTACATTAATTATTACATTAAATATCCGTAATGTCTATAGTGGTAAAAGAAATTCAGCACTGTAGCCTCTCTCACCCGGCTCCCTCTTTACTAGATCCTGGCTAACCCTATGTATAGGTGTCATCCGGCTCTAGGGGTATAAAAGGAGCTTCATTTATCAAGACCAATCAGACAAAACTGCCATTCCACCAGAATCAGGAAAATCTCTGCATAAGATATATTGATAGACATGTTACAGGAATGCCTGAGCTACTACATTTGTACTCACAAAAGGGACTCATCACAAAAGGGTTAACATTTTTAAGACTTTTCAAGTAAGTTGAAAAGTGTTTATGACTTTGTTCATTGTGTCTGTCTGTTTGTCTGTCTGGCTGTTCGTTAGCACAATAACTGCCGTAAAAATGACTTAATTAAAATGAAATTTTAGTATGTTGTTCAGACCGTCTGTGGGACCTATGGGAAAATAAATGAATAATATCGCCCAATTAGTTTTGGATTAAACCCGGGTTGAAAAAAGTGAAATACGTTGAACCCTATAAGAGCTATTTCTTTAAACATTTTTTAAACGGATTTAAAATTCACAAATTGCTTCGAAAGTTTTAGGTAATATTCAAATTATCCCATAAAATATATAAAAAAAAATTCAGCAAAATATATTCAGTGATTTTTTAAATAAAATTTAAAATAATAATTAAACCTCTTATATAAAGAGATCACGTGACCCACTTCAAAATGAAATATGGCATCCATCTTGTTTCAAAATCATGGTTTTTAAAGTTCTTTTTAATTCATATTGAGTGTTGTATCCGTCCTAAAACCGCTTTATTTTTGCTTAAATTCTGTGCATCTACATACTGAAACAACGCAATTACAATATATTTGAGTTTAAATGATCATTCAAATTTAATTGTTTCAAAAAACGAAGCCTACTTTTCACTTATGTGAAATGCAAATAGCAAAATATGTAGAATGAGTTGTATAAGAATTGTTGTATTTTTTTAACAATTCCAAATTATTTAGCTCATGGAGTTTGCATAGCTGATATAAATAAAATGTTCATTGATTTTAAAAACATTACCGAGGAGACAGGCGATTTATATTTAATTGACGTCATTTGAATGAAGTTCATCTTTTTCGATGAACTTTTAAGTTTTAAAATATAATAAATTAATGTAGTACTGTGATAATTTTTAAAATATTACCGAGGAATGTATCGCATTTTAGAGATGTTTAAATGAAATTGCATTGAAGTGGTAAAGTGTTTCATAATCAATGTTTTATGCATGATTGATCTTTGTTGTTAAATATATGCCCTAATAATTATCCGTGGTTCATACAGAAAAAAAGAAAAAATTCAAGCAATATTCAAGAACTGTTTAAGGACAAGCCTTAAAGCGCAGTAATATCCATGGTGCTACGATAGTTCTATATCCCCAACTCTAACGCTCTTAAATATACAGGCTGACGCAAGTGCCATTTTGACACAAACTTGTTCAGTCAGTAATCGTCTGCCTGTGCTATTTCAATGTCGCGAGCATGTTATATGGTTGATATTTGATACGCAATTTAGTTATAATGTAGTTGCTCCTGCTTTCAAAAAATTATACCAATCATTCAAGAATGCAGTCTAGAATGTTTTGATTTTCTTGAGCTCCCGATAAAAGGAAGTGAAAGTCTCCCTCTTTGCGTCATGTACACTCATCGATTTAACTGGAAGTCAAGATAGCCACTGCTGCGCCAGCCTGTATATATGGGAGCCTTACCCAACCAACCCATTGAAAATATTTTCGAATTTTGTTATCCATTAGATTTCATAAACAAGTCCACGACCTTGATATATACCATTCTTTTACAATCAGTAGAGAATCCAAAATAATAAAATTGTTTGGTAATACTTCAATTCAGCAAAAAAACCAAAATAAAATAAAGACAACCTAAAATTGGTTAATTAAAATGCATTTAATAGAACACCTTTAAAGACGCACTTAAAAATCACACAAACCAAAGCGTTTTCAGACATTTTTACATCCTTTATCAGTGGCACAGTAAATAATAGGTGATCAACATAAGCTCTAATATATAGCTCAACATAGCTCAACATAGCTCATATAGGCCACAGCCGCGAGACAAGATTTACGTGTAGAACATATTAAAATCGATATATTTAAAAAATATAATTTAATTACAAAAACATAAATGATTGTAGATCATAAAATACAGGGTAAACAAATAAATGTGTCGTCAAAAACAGGGAAAATAATTTCTTTGTATCTAGAATATTATATAATGGTTCAACACGCAGTGAGTCGAGAACGAGACGCGAAGCATAACTGAGAGTTTGAACGGGATCAAATATGCAAATAAAATCACGGTAAATATAAATGAAAAAATATTTATAAAGTAATATATTACGTGGGTTATTGTAATTGATTTAGAGGAAAGTGAAAATTATCGTTAATAAAAAATAAGCAAGAGACTTAGACAGTTTTTTTATTAACACTTTACAACATAGCTGAAAAGTCTTTATGGCTTTGTTCCATCTGTCTGTCTGTCTGTCTGTCCGTTAGAATGATAACTGCCGTAAAAATGACTTTATTGAAATTATATTTTAGTATGTTATCCAAACGGTCTAGGGGACCTATGGGAATATAAATGAATAATATCACACAATTAATTTTGGATTGAACCAAAGTTCAAAAAATGAAATACATGGAACCCATTGGGATCTAATTTTTCAAACATTTTTTAAGCGAAATTAAATTCCCAAATTGCTTCGAAAGTTTTAGGAAATATTCAAATTATCCCATAAAATATATAAAAAATTTCAGCAAAATATATTCAGTAGTTTTATAAATAATAATTAAAATAATTAATACATCCTTTATATGAACCATTACGAGATCACGTGACTATTATATGAAGAGATCACGTGACTATTGTATGAAGAGATCACGTGACCCACTTCAAAATAAAATATGACATCCATCTGGTGTCAAAATCGTGATCTTTAAAGTTCTTTTTAATTTCTATTTAATGTTGTATCCGTTCTAAAACCGCTTTATTTTTGCTTAAGTTCTATGTATCTACATTCTAAAAGAACGCAATTACACTATATTTGAGGTTAAATAATCATCAAACTTTGATTATTTCTACAACGAAGCCTAATTTTCACTTGTGGAGAATGTAAACACCAAGAGATGTATAATGAGTCGTATAAGAATTACTGCATTTCTTTAGCACCAAATCATTTAGCTCATGGAGTCTGTAATATAGCTGATATAAATGAAACATTAATTGAATTTACATAGAGAAGTAGACAATATTTTTCATGACGTTTTAAGCATAGAGTTAAATTACTTAAACCTCCATAATTTTAAGTTTTTAAATAAAATAAATTATTATAGTATTGTGATGAATGAAAGGAATGGAAAAATGCTTATGAATGAAATGCTGCTTTTATATAGCGAGCCAGCCGATTTATATTTCGATGACGTCATTTGAATAAATTTCATTTGTTTTCGATGAAGTTGTCAAATATAATAAATTATTGTAATATTATGATACTTTTAAAAATATTACCGAGGAAGGTATCGCATTTTAGAGATGTTTAAATAAAATTGCATTGAAGTTAGAAAATGTTTTATAATCTATGGTTTATGCGTGATTAGTCTTTCTTGTTTTTACATTTACAATATAGTTGAAAAGTGTTTATGACTTTGTTCATTCATTCTGTCTGTCTGTCTGTCTGTCTGTCTGTCCGTTAGCACGATAACTGCCGTAAAAATGACTTTATCAAAATGAAATTAATTTTAGTATGTTTTTCAGACGGTCTGTGGGACCTATGGGAATATAAATAAGTAATATCACCCAATTAGTTTTTTATTGAACCCGGGTTGAAAAAATGAGATACATTGAATCCTATGGGACCTAATTTTTAAAACATTTCTTAAACAAACTTAAAATTTACAAATTGCTTCGAAATTTTTAGAAAATATTCACATTATACCATAAAATATGTAAAAAAAGTTTCAGTAAAATATATTAAGTAGTTTTTTAATTAAAAATTATTTAATATAGGGAAAAAAAACAAATTCAATTAAATTCTGACTTTTGGGATATCCTCCAGAAAGAAAAATGTGATAAATTGTATAAAAAATATCTTTCCAAGACTTTAATCATTTTGTATATGAGAGAGGCTTACATTTTAAAATAAATTTGGTAGATAACAATTCCTCAATTTTTTTTTTATTTTATATAACTCTTCGTTATATACTCATTTGATAGCATTTTTATTGCACTTTCCTACGTCATAGAGAGTTAATATTTGGTACACAGCTTAAATTTGTTGAACATTTTATTCTACAAAAATTTGGTGGATCTTTAAATCTAAATCATACATTTTTTTTCGAAATGGCCTGCAAATAATCCCCGTTCATTTCTATAAATCATTGTTGAAATATAGTTAAAAATTCTGATGTAGGCAGCGCATGCCTTCCCCTGCAGACCTTCCCCTGCATATTCACGATCTCTTTATTTCTTCAATAATAATTTGAGTTTATCTGCACAAAATAACAGCCATAAGTATTTTAAATGACATTGAATTTGCACGTTAAACTTGAATTTGGTTCTCATTTGATAGCTGGACTTATTGTCAAAGGTGGCGTAGCGAAAACGCGAAAAAATTAGAATATCTCAAGAACGGCTAGTCCGGCTAGAGTAATGGGGTTAGTCTTATTTTTTTTTGTCAAAAATCACGTATAAATTAGGAATTTAATTGATATAATTAATTTTTATTTAGTCTTTTATTTTTATATTTAACGATTTCCAAAATTAGCCCGTTCCTTTTCCCGAATTATACTAGAATAACCTACAAATGATTTATATACCAAATTTTGTTAAATTGGTATATAAATCACTTGTAGGTTATTGAAATATTATACACCAAATTTTGTTAAATTTCTTCCATTGGTTTTTAGCTAGAGTGGATAAAGGCAATTTCTGTCTGCTATTTCGCAAAGAAGACATATTCTTTTATTACGAATCCTACTATAATCTAATGAACATCAGGATTTCCAACAAAGAACATACTTACCAAATTTTATGAAATTCGGTCCATTATTTTTTCAATTAGAGTGGATGCAATATCCTCACAGACACACAGAACCATACACAGATACACCCTTACACACACAGACGTCTTCCTAAAAATAGTTTTTTTGTGTTTTAGAAGTCCCAAAACTTGTAGATCCTTCGAAAATTCGAGTTCCGATCTTCGGCACGATTTCAATATTTTGAATACATACACACACATACACACATATATTATCTGTGTATCTGTCGAAAGCCCTGACCACCCGACTCGTCCAAGGATTTAGAGCAGCAAAGTGGGTGGCCGGATCTGTGTATCTGTGTATTATCTGTGTATCTGTGTATTATCGGTGTATCTAAATGCCGTGCCTACGCAATTACAATAGTTGTGATTTTAAATGATCCCTAAACTTTTATTATTTCTTCAACGAAGGCTAATTTTAACTTATGCAGAATGGAAATATCTCAAGCGATTGTAAGGTGAGTTACATAAGAATTGCTGAATTTTTTTCACACAAAATTATTTAGCTCTGGAGTCTGGAATACGAGTTATATGAATGAAATATTCATTGATTTTGCATAGAGAATTAGATGATTTATATTTCGATACAGTTTTAAATATTTAAGTATAATAAATTACTGTAGTACTGTGATAATATAAAAGATATCACTACTGAATGTATCACACTCTAGAGATTCTTAAATGAAATAGCAATTCAGTTGGAAAGTGTTTCATAATCAATGCTTATGCATGATTGATCTTTCTTGTTAATATCTTGAGGATGCTCTGATAAATAAATAATACCCATAACACAATTTTCCGTCTAAGATTTTATATAATAGTCATTACAATATATGTTTTTAAAACTTTATTTTTCAAAATTTTAAAATTTAGAGTATATCTGTTATATAAATATTTGCTACTTTAATTGAAAGATCTTTTATAACATTTGCTGTGATATGGTTGGGGTAAGTGTATCTAAAATCGATGCGTTACGAAAAATGTAAACATTTTAGACGCTTATATCCTCAAACTTACTAAATGAAAATGAAAACAATGTTTACTTGTTTGTGGTAAATAGGATTCTATTTATGAATATACGAAAATAATTTTACATTTTTATTCCTCTGGATGATATTTTTATTCTCCAGAGTGGCTTCCTGCGTGATCGCTATCCTATCGATTTGAAATCAGCCCTCAATATCCCAGAGTCCATTGAATCCGTGCAAGTCGTATTAGGGTCTCATTCAGACCCCCGACATCGCCTTTCCCGGCTGAGCAGCTAGCTACTTTAAACTCTCTATGTGAGTCGGACGGTCTGGGATCTTCAGACCTCCGACATCTTTATACTAATCTACAGGGATGGTTTGTTCGGTGACCATTGTAAGGAACCTTGCTGTCCCAACCGGGAATCGAACCACCGATGTTCGTACTAGTCAGCCGACGACCTACCGTTGAGCTACTGGGAGGAATTAATCTCTTAACGTCGGAGTGCACTCTGTAATTTCCAAACAATTTTTTCGTATTTAGTACGACGATGTCTGAGTAATAAACCTTATTTTTTCTCTTCGTTAAGATATGTTGTTATGTTAGTCTCATTATTAGATTTTGTCATATATTTTACACATATGTAAGCGTATTCATTTTGTTACATTTATACACAAAATGTATAAAGTCCTACAGCATAAACGTAATCTCACACTAATATTTGTAAGTAACGTATCTCACAGTAGTATTTGTAACGTATTGCTGCTTAGTGCTCTTTCAAAAGCTGCTTGATCACGGCTTAATAAGATCTAAATTTTTATAGCATTCTAAAATTTCTCATACTTCTCGGAATCATTCACAGAAAAATTCATTAAAGAGGGCGTTTATTAGGTCAAATTTAAAGTTCTAGTTTAATGAACTAATATTTAAGAAACTAGAAAAAACTTGACGTATTTCCCTTGCCTTCACTTTCCAGTATTTTGTTTTATCTCTGTTAATGAATTAGAAAACAATCATTTTCTTCAACCATAACCTTTTATAAAAAATGTTACAAGAATTAAGGTAAGATGAGTGGGTGGCGCATAAAAATAAAATATTTTACTATAGTGCTTTATTAGGAGATTGGAATTGGCCGCTAAACGTAAATTTCTGTAATTTGCCGAAGTGATAGTCCACTCTAGTTAATTTACTGTGTCGCTTAGTGTTCCTGAAAAGCAAATGATTGCTAGACATAGACATTTATCAAATCCTCAGTTTAGGAGACAAAGAAGAGACATTTTATTTGCTCCAAGTTAAATTTTATTATTAGTATTATTCGTTCTTTATTATTTAAATTATTATTCATCAAATTTATTAGTTATTAACGAATTAATTACTGATAATATTTTACTTAGAGTTGGTTCCTTTGTGATATAGTGGCCGAATATTATTAATTTAGTAAAAAAATTACAGATTGAAGGTCAGCCTCCAACCTACTTCCTCATATACTTATGTAAATTGGTACTTGCTCATCTTATGCTGCACTTCGTTGGGCCTGGACACTTCTTCAATCATAGTGGCACTTTCTATTGACTTTCTACAGATAACATTTCTCTAGAAGTATTTGCTCTCACAGATTAACGATACCGCGTTTGACACAACAGGAGCACACATCTACTTAGTAAATTCACACACAAGTAATACCGGTCGTCCAAACGATTGCCCAAGTCCTCGGACGAGTCGGACGGTCTGGGTCTTCAATACACCAGTATCAGCACAAGAAGTACTCCAACTCATCACAGCATCTTTTACAAATTCGCTCATTGGGACATTTCCAAAATTAATCGCAGCGGCTTTGTCTGCAACATCAACTGTACCTCGTAATGACGTAATGTTTTGCGTGTAATAAAGCGCTTAACATTACTTAATTTTGTCCTTGCTGTGTCTTTATATCTATTTATCACTTGAGGGCGGATCTTATTGATGTTCTGTACCTTCCCTCCAAGTTTGCATGTGGAGTTCCGGAACACCCTGTATATTGTTCCGCGGATATATTGAATCCCTTATTTAGTCTAGATACAGGGAAGTAACCAGGCAGGAGCCAGAGGGAGCTAAGCCCCCTCCCCCGCCCCCAAGAGGTATATGCAGCCCACCTGAAAAAAATATTAAATTTTTAGTAGTGATATGAAATTTCACATGTCATTCAAATTTTGCATAAAACACTTGTGACTCTCTTTCATAAATTTTTTCGTTTTAAAGATTTCTTAATTTAGCTAAATTAGTAATTATACTAATGATCAAGTTATTTACAAGTTTAATTTAAAAAATAATTAAAGATTATGACAATATTATTTAGGATGCTTTTGTATTATTGTGGGGGTTCACTATTATACGTTAGAGTCAAAATCAACTAATAAACAGATAAGAGTTAATATTAAGCATTAACTTGCATTAACTTTCGGATTTTTTTTTCGATTAATTAACAGCTTTACTACTTGTTAATGCTCATATTAAAATCAATTGTAATTATTATTTATTAATATCGATGTATAGTAGCTATATGGATATTAATAATCAGCTCCTAGCTTGCAAATATAAATATGCAATTATTTGTTAATAATTTATATGAGTTGAAATATATAGTAATTATTATGGTTTATAAATACTAATGATTTGTGTAATGATTTGTCCCTTCTTTAAGACTGCTGAGCCCCCCTGTATTTACTTCCAGCGCCTCTTCAATTTCGTACCTGGTTGCGGCCTTGTCGAGACCAATCGTTTGTACGGCCCTGTCTAGACGGATCATTTTACCCGAACTTAAGATAGCGAAAATGGCATAAATGAATGAAACAGAAGGTGACAAGTTTTCAATATTCCACTTGTAATGCCAATTTGCTATAACGTATCCGTTTTAATCGTGGGACTGGATGTGCGCTCAGGATACAAGAATGCATCCAAATTTCCGGACAACTAACACGTTTATTCACAAGCGCAGCTTAAATAGGATCAATATACAGTGTAAAAGAACTTAAATGCTCCTCTAACTTCACAATACAACCGATAGTGTTTTCAAAACATTGACGAAAGTGATTTCACAAACTGATGCTACTGTTCTCAAAACATTGACAAAAATCACAATTCACTGTAGTTCGTATGATCGCTACTCAACTGAGTGATCACTTCCTTTCTAGACTTTCATTGTAGCAACTTCAACCAATATCTCGTAGAAAAATCGTTATTTCGTAGTTCTCCTCGAACCTACAGAAACTCGCCAAATGCAGCCAAATTAACGATAAATCGCAAAATATGGCATCTCTCCTTCAAACTTCGGCATGTGACAACCCTAGACTCACGTCATAGGAAAGGGGTCTGTACAGGCGTGTTCTCCATATGTTCTTTGAAAGATACTTCAGTGCGAGGGAGATAAAGTCTACCACGTCAAGTATAACCACGTCAAGAACTTTTATGGAGTGGGCACGGTAGCTCACTAGTCAGCGCGCGGGAATTGCACTCGGTAGACACGGGTTCGATACCTTCCGCTGGAAAAAGAAAAAACTGCCACCGTGTTTGATCGCCGGGTTCGAGGCGGAGTACGATCATGCTAAACATGTGGGTCCGTAAGTCCTCAGGGGTGCGGAACTAAACCTGTAAATCGAGAGGTAGATCAGGTCCGCACTGCTGTCTCCAAGAACTTTTATGGATGAAGTCATCAAGTTATGTATTTGTACAAAATGAAAAATAATATTTAAAATGACATTTGCTAAAAATTAAACTAGAATTTATAACGAAATCTATGAATCACACAAAGTTTTCCCGATGAGGAAGCAAAAAAGTCCCTTTCCCCTAAAAGTATTAAATAGATTTGTTTCATTGGATATCTCAGAAAAGAGTTGAGGAAGTTTTAAATGTCAAATATAAATGTTGAAATTGATGGAATAGTAAATTATATTCTCTTAATCTGTCCAAGTGTTGATATGAAAGTGTATGCAGCACATGGCCTATGGTAAATTTGTATCCGGTTCCCAATAACTGTCAAAGGTGAACTGAATAAAGACATATTTTTAAATATGCGAAAACGTGATGGTAGAATTTGAATATATCTTCATTCTGGTGAAATTTTGAGACCTTGCTCTGGGATTTTAGAGTATGTCTTATAGCATTCCGTTATCATTCATGTCATTTAAGACTACTATTAAAGGAGAAGTACATGTTTAGAAAGACACTACTGATAATTAAGACCAATATTACAAATTTTAAGTTGGGAAAATTTTAAATGTCACATGTAAATGCTGCAATTGATGGAATATCTCTTGTACAACATATAGGGTAAGCCAAAATTGGAAAAAACGTTGGGAGACTAAATATTCAATAAAAATTATTATTAATTATTAATAATCAACAAACTTTACGTGTGTTATTAATTATTAAAAATAATTTAATCGAAGTTAATAACTAACAATAAATAAAATCGTCCTTGTACTTCACGCGATAATACGGAAATGTTATGCAGTGCAGACTATACATGTAATCTTTTCACGTGCTGATATGAAAGTTTATTCAGCACATGTCCTAAAGTAAATTTGTATCTCCCTTTCAATAGCTATCAAAGGTGAATCTGAGTAAAGACTGATATTTTCAAATATGTGAAAACGTGATGGTGGAATTTGGATATATCTTCATTCTGGTTTAATGTTGTGACCTTGCTTTAAAAATCTGGAACGTTAGAGTGTGGTTTATAGTATTACATCATCATTCCTGTTATATATAAACCTCTTATACCCCTTTATTATAAAAGGGGAGGTACATGGTTAAAAAGACACTACTGCTAATTGAGACCGACCAAGTTCAGAAATTTGGCTTCAATTATTTTAAAGGAATATGGCAGTAAAAATGTTAGTAGCTTTAGCTATTTTGCTGTGCGTTGACTTAGTTATAGTAAGTTTCATCCATTTGTTTCATTTAGTATCTATACGACGCCCCATTCTAGCATCTGTATTATATTTTATTAGTGTGATTCATTCTAGTATCTGTGATATATTTAATATTTGTTTTTAACCATTATACTTTCAGTGATCTAATTTATTATTTATACTGTGACAGAAATATCATTTTATTTCCAGTTAGTCCAAACTTGACCCAGCCAGCAAAAACTTTGAAAGCGAAATCACTCTAAAACGGATCAAAAGTGCAAAATTTAATCAAAACGCCCTGTTCCTTGACAACCATCATCCAAATTTTAAACTTTGCGAACTTCGTCCAGCTTATCCTCTATCGGGGGGAAATATGAATCTCGGACCACAAAATCCCCAAACTCCGTTTAAAGAGCAGAGTGCCAAACCTACGATTGTTATGTCAGTCATCCGTAGCCGCTCTGGGCAACAGACCCCTACATCATTGCCTCATGATCCTTTGTGACCCTTTTTAAAATTTTGGTTAGACCAAGGGAACAAAACTTGTTTCAATACAGGACTGCAAACAAAACAATTTTCCTTAATTTGCATTGGGTCAAGAATTGAATAATTAGACGGTCACAAAGAAGTGATCATTATATAGTTTTACATATAAACTCTGCCTTCTTACAAATGGCATCACTATGACAAATTGATCTGTTTTTCTACGTATATCGCAAGAATTTCTTTTCTTCTGTTTCTTTAAAATGTCTAGTACTTTCTTTATTACTTTCCTTGCAGTACATGTTAATGTAAAGTACTGGAATCGTATCAAAAATCACAACTCGAGTTTTCTGCAAATCTAAACCTTTAGAGACCTCTAGAATACGAGAAAACTGTTTTTAGCGTGTCGTCTGTGTGTTTCTCCATTTGTGTATGTATGTATGTGTGCAATGTATGTATCTACTCCAACTGAAAACCGATTAAACCGAATTTCATAAAATTTGGTAGGTAAGTTCCTCGTGGGTGACCCTGGTGCTGATTGGGTTTTGGTACGATTCGGGATAAAAGAACCTGCGTTTTTTACGAAATGGCCAGCAAAAATTACCTTCATCCACTCTAGTTGAAACACTAATACACCAGATCTCACAAAATTTGATAGATAAGTCACGTATGGGTGACCCTGGTGCGGATTAGATTTTGGTGCGATTCGGGAAAAAGAACCTGCATTTTTTGCGAAATGGTCCGCAAAAATCGTCAAAATCTGAAATAAAAGACTACGCATGCTGAAATGCATTGATTAAATGCTTGTTTTACATGTAACTTTCGACAATGAAAATAATAAGATAAACCCAACTACTAGCCGTTCTCGAGATACTTTACCTTTTCATATTTTTGCTTATAAAAATTATTCAATACTTTTATATATTAATTTAATGAATTAGTAATGAAACAAGGAGAAAATGAATTTGACTCTGCAAGGGAAAGTAATGTGCTGCTCATACCAGATTTTTTTAAAACGATTTTAAAACTAATTTTTCTGTTTCTTTACCCGTCCTTCTTCCACATCTATTTTCAACTTATTTAGAAACAACCATTTTCGTGATTTGCCATATAGCGATCAGAACACATTATCTGTCTCGTAAGACTTCAATACAGCACGCATTCACATATTCCCACTTCTATATGAGCCAGAAATCTGTGTGATGCACACAACGAAACTTCCTGTACCTTAATTTTCTTGAATCTGTATATACTAATTGCCAAGTGTCCGTCTGTCTGTCTGTCACGCTTTTTTCAGGCACTTCCCGAATAGATAGAGACTTGCAATTTGGTGCACGGCTCGGTCGTTCGATAAAACCCCCTAGAAAAATCGAATTTCCCGAAAACGTTCTATAGAGGGGGTGCCACACACCAAAACGTTCGAAAAGTGAAAAGATGGGAAAGTATACTTTGCGATGAGATAGAGACTTCAAATATGGTGTATAGGTACATCATTCAAAAGAAAGAAAGTGTGCAATTTCAGATTTCCAATATTTTCTACTTAAGGGGGTGCCGTACACCAAAACGTTCGAAAAGTGAAATGGTAGCAAATCATGCTTTGCGATGAGATAGAGACTTCAAATTTGGTTTATGGGTAAACCGTTCGAAAGGAAGAAAATGTGCAATTTCAGATTTCCAATATTTTCTACTTAAGGCGGTGTCGCACACCAAAACGTTCGATTTACCGAATAAATGAGAAAATACGCCTTTAAAATTTGATAGAGGCTCAAAATTTGGAATATGAGCTAATAATTTGGCGAAAACACCCAAGATGAATGCAGTTTTTCAAAAATGTTCGTTTAAGGGGGTGCTCCAGAGTAAAACGTTCGAAAATTTTATTGATAAAAAAACCATGCTTTGGAATGAGATAGAGATATCAAATTTGGTGTAAGGGTAGATAGTTTGAAAGGAAGAAAGTGTACAATTTTAGTTTACCAATATTTTCTACTTTAGGGGGTGCCGCACACCAAAATGTTCGATTTTCGGAATAAAGGAGAAACGCTCCTTTAAAAACGTGATAGAGGCTTTATATTTGGTATATGGGCGAAACATCTCATAGAAATCACAAAAAGGATATAGTTTTTAAAAAATGTATAGTTAAGGGGGTGGGTACTCCACACAAAAGCATTCGAAAGATGAAATGCTAGAAAAGCATGCTTCACGATGAGATAGAGACTTCAAATTTGGTGTACTGGTAAAAAGTTGTAAAGGAAGAAAGGGTGCAATTTCAGTCTTCTAACATTTGCAATTGTAGGTTGTGCTGATCACTAAAATGTTCGATTTGCCGAACGAATAAAAAACGCCTCATTTACTATGTGATAGAAGCTTGAAATTTATTATATGGGCTAACCATTTGACAAAAAAACCAAACATGAATACAGTTTGACAAAAATGTTCTTTAACGGGGTGCTACACAGAAAAACGTTCGAAAGGTGAAGTGATAGAAAAAACATGCTTCTCGATAGGATAGAGACTTCAGATTTGGTATACGGGTAGATAGTTTGAAAGAAAGAAAGCGTAAAATTTCAGATTTCCAATATTTGCTACATTAAGGGGGGCCGCACAATAATATGTTCGATTTTTCGAACAAATGAGGCAAGCTTCTTTTTAAATGTGATAGAGGCTTGATATTCGGTATATGGGCCAATCATCTGATAAAAAACCCAAGACAAAGAGAGTTTCTCAAAAATGTTCATTTATGGGTGTGCTTCAGAGAAAAAAGTTCCAAAGGAGAAATAATAATATAGGATTGCCTCGGGATGAGATAGATTTTAATGTGGTGTACGGGTAAATAATTCGAAAGGAAGAAATGCGGAAATTTATTTTCCCAATATTTTCTTCTTTAGGGGGTTCTGCACACCAACATATTCGATTTGTCGAATAAATGTGAAACGCGAATTATTAAAGAATGTACATTATTCAGGGGTTGCTTATTGCGAGAGCGTTGATTTTCAACGGGTATTCGACTAGTATATACTAATTGAAAAGTGTCCATCTGTCTGTCACGCTTTTTTTAGGCACTTCCCGAATGGATAGAGACTTGCAAATTTGGTACACGGCTCGGTCGTTCGATAAAACCCCCTGGAAAAATCGAATTTTTCGAAAACGTTCTAAAGAGGGGGGTGCCCCACACCAAAACGTTCGAAAAGTGAAATGACGGGAAAGCATGCTTTGCGATGAGATATAGACTTCAAATTTGGTATATGGGTAAATCACTCGAAAGGAAGAAAGAGTGCAATTTCAGATTTCCAATATTTTCTACTTAAGGGGGGGGGGGGGGTGCAGCACACCAAAACGTTCGAAAAGTAAAATGATAGGAGAGCATGCTTTGCGATGAGATAGAAACTTCAAGTTTGGTGTATGGGTAAATCGTTTGAAACAAAGAAAGTGTGGAATTTCGGATTTTCAATATTTTCTACTTAAGGGGGTGCCGCACACTAAAACGTTCGAAAAGTGAAATGATAGGAAAGAATACTTTGCGATGAGGCAGAGACTTCAAATTTGGTGTATGGGTAAATCATTCGAAAGGAAGAAAGTGTGCAATTTCAGATTTCCAATATTTTCTACTTAAGGGGGTGCCGCACACTAAAACGTTCGAAAAGTGAAATGATAGGAAATCATGCTTTATGATGAGATAGAGACTTCAAATTTGGTGTATTGGTAAATCGTTCGAAAGGAAGAAAGCGTGCAATTTCAGATTTCCAATATTTTCTACTTAAGGGGGTGCCGCACACCAAAATATTCGATTTGCAGAATAAATGAGAAAACGATCCTTTAAAATTTGATAGAGGCTTGAAATTCGGTGTATGGGCTAATCATTTGATGGAAACACCCAAGACAAATATAGTTTTTCAAAAATGTTCTTTTAAGGGGGTGCTCCAGAGTAAAACGTTCGAAAAGTGGATTGATAAAAAACCATAATTCGGAATGAGATAGAGATATCAAATTTGGTGTAAGGGTAGATAGTTTGGAAGAAAGAAAGTGTATAATTTCAGTTTACCAAAATTTTCTACTTTAGGGGGTGTCGCACACTAAAATGTTCGATTTTCGGAATAAAGGAGAAACGCCCCTTTTAAAAGGTGATAGAGGCTTAATATTTGGTATATGGGCGAATCATCTCATAGAAATTACAAAAAGAATAGAGTTTTTCAAAAATGTATAGTTAAGGGGGTGGGTACTCCACACAAAAGAATTCGAAAGATGAAATGCTAGAAAAGCATACTTCACGATGAGATAGAGACTTCAAATTTGGTGTACGGGTAAAAAGTTGGAAAGGAGGAAAGTGTACAATTTCAGTTTTCCAACATTTGCTATTGTAGGGGGTGCCGCTCACTAAAATTTTCGATTTGCCGAACAAATGAAAAACGCCTCCTTTACAATGTGATAGAAGCTTGAAATTTAGTATATGGGCTAACTATTTGACAAAAAAACCAAACATGAATACAGTTTGACAAAAATGTTCATTAACTGGGTGCTACACAGAAAAACGTTCGAAAAGTAAAGTGATTGAAAAAAAATGCTTCTGGATAGGATAGAGACTTCAAATTTGGTGTACGGGTAGATAGTTTGAAAGGAAGAAAGCATGAAATTTCAGATTTCCAATATTTGCTACTTTAAGGGGTGCCGCACACTAATATGTTCGATTTTCGGAATAAATGAGGCACACTTCCTTTTAAATGTGACAGAGGTTTGATATTAGGTATATGGGCCAATCATCTGATAAAAAACCCAAGACAAAGAGAGTTTTCCAAAAATGTTCATTTATGGGTGTGCTTCACAGAAAAAAGTTCCAAAGGAGAAATAATAATATAGGGGTGTCTCGGGATGAAATAGACTTTAATGTAGTGTACGGGTAAATAATTCGAAAGGAAGAAGAGCGCAAATGTAGTTTCCCAATATTTTCTTCTTTAGAGGGTTCTGCACCCCAAAATATTCGATTTGTCGAATAAATGTGAAACGCGAATTATTAAAAAATTTACATTATTCAGGGGTTGCTTATTGCAATACCGTTGATTTTCAACGGGTATTCGGCTAGTATTATAGAATTCCCTAAGTGCGCGAACTGTCTCTAAGTTCCTCTATTGCTTTGGTCATGAAAATTTTAAAACGGACCGATATTCATTTTTACTTATTCCTCAGAAACCAAATTAAAGTCATCAATGCAAGTCTTACTGCATTTAAAATACTCATTACATAAATTCATTTAGCTAAATATCCATGTATCCACTTTTCAACAGTTAATTTTACTTCAATCTTAAGCATTGTATTTTATGCAATCAATGTTCTTTGACCAATTTGTTTCATGAACTAAATATTTTGCATTACAATTCTAAACGCTCTGCATGTACAATGGGTAGACCGTGGGCGTTATTTTAACAAAACACACTCACACACACACACACACACATATATATATATATATATATATATATACAATGTATTATACTATTTATGATAAAAGAAGACAGTACAGTTTTAGAATACATTATATAATTAACTGGTATTCTAATTTAAGTATCAGGATATTTCGCAATATAGTCATTAATCACTTTAAACGTAGTGAAAGAATGCATTCTTATGGAAAGGATAGGATCAAAAATGATTCTATATTTATTAAAGAAGCAATAACAGAAAATTATCCTTTAATATTTATTTGTCAGTGTTACAATGTGGTACATAGTAAAGTTTTCGATGCATTCAGTAAGGATTTTGGCAACACCTTTATTTCAGGAAATAAAATGGCATCGATACAGCGAGGAACTATTTAAGCGTGTAAAATTGGCGTGAGTGATTTGGATGGAAGTAGGGTATTTGTATTTGCAGTTCGTATATTTTAAGTAGGTTTAGTCTTGTGTCGTTTCAATTATATTGCTCTTATGTTGGGGGATTTTTTCCTTTTACGTTTGATATATACTTCGTATGGGCGTCTTCTGTTTCGACGTTGTACTGAATTTAACCGCAGGTAATGCATGGCTCCGTGAGTGTTGCCATTGGTGGAAAAGTCGACTTGTAAACGGGAACTAGGGGTCACAATCCCCCTAGGCCTTTTATGTATTACCTGTTGGCTGTCTTCATGTCCAATCTTTCAATTTTTACTATTATATTTTTCTGGGCTATTTCAAGCTGCATTGCGCTTATTGGTCTAGATATCTGTTTTTGTACTATTTGTACTATGGTAGATTCTGTTATATGACATTCTATTATGTGTGTTATACGTACATGTTGCATTGCGCATAGTATAGCATATGGTTAGTGGGATACTACTCGGACTGCAGCCGTGTTGACTGTGGTCTTCAGTGTGACGTTGGGATGGCTGATGTCCGTCGGAGGAGTGTATTGAAGTAGGGGTGAGTGTCTTCAGATGTAAGAGATGTTTTATTAACTTTATTGTATGTTTTTAGATTAATGACATAATAATGTATAATTATGGATTTTTTATATATTATGCATATTGTATGGACAAAGAGCTCATGCGCTTGTTGAATTTTACTTATCGTTAATTATTTTAGAAGTAACATAACAATTTTAATTGTTATATAGTAAAAAATTAATGGTTTTATAATAAAAAATAATAAAATTTAAAATCATGATAAAAATCAAATAAATAGTGGTAAAAAAAAAAAAAAAAAAATTTCTTCCTGAGGATAGATCTTTGAGCTTTGTAGGTATGTGAAATGATGGGAAATCATCACTGTTTGTTTAAATGGAATATTGGAATGCGAAAGAGGCTATTATGAGGTGATGTAAATAGGAACATCTGTTCATGTAATTATGGATCAGACTAGAATACATTATCTACTCCATTATACGAGTATAAATTATTAATTACTTTTTATGATGAATACAAAATTATATAAATAGCGACTGGCAACGATATATTTATTTATAATTCATATATTGGCTCGGTGGCACAGTAATAAGGGTACACTGTGTGATCGTCAAAACGCTACCCTTATGAGCACTATATTACACTATTTTCGCAAAAGCCAAAGTATACCAAAGGAAGGAATCAAAAATAATGTATTGAACGAATCTTGTTCTCAGGATAAATATATAAATGTTATTAATAATGACGATCCTTACAAACGCAAATACCATTTCAAGAATATGATGAAATTTAAATTTAGTAAGTGTGCATCCAACAGATGTAAGCTATGTCCTGTAGCGGCAAGTGAACAGATAACTTATGGTCAGCACAGATATAGAACATTTTGTAAAGTTTTTAACTGCATATATTCAATAACATGTGGTACATGCAAGAAAAAATATATTGGGCAGACTAAGAATCCTCTGCATTTAAGGATAAATCTTCACAGAAGTCAGATAAAGCATTATAAAAATCAGTCTTCACAGCATGATAATATCGAATTAAGTCACTTTAAACATCATGGATTTGAAAATATTATTGTTAATAAAATTGATTTTGTAACCAATCATAACGAACGAATGTGGTGGGAAAACGTCCACATCAATCAATTTATGACATCATATCCATATGGACTTAATACCTTACTGTATAGTGAAAGTAATGATTTAAGTAAATGCAGGGATGGAAGTAAGCCATCAATAATGAAGCATAATATAGCTTATTCAGTTACAAGGCAAAAACGAGGACAAAAATCACATCGTACTACATATCTGAATACACTAGTAAAAATCGATGCTTTATTTGCACAATTCTACAGTGATCTTGGCATTAAAAATAATTGGATCAAAAATACAGTTTATGGTATACGAAAGCGATTCATATTGCGTGTATGGCATAATTATAAGGATAAACAATTTGATGATGCACCCAGTGATAAGATCGATTGCGTTAATAACTGGTATGCAATATTTCTTGATATGATTAAAATGCGAGCAGCACAATATAACATCAACTTAAATCAAGAAATTAATGCAATACAACATAAAGAATATTTAATGACAACTTTTAAAAATAGAGCTTTTAATAATGTTCCTTTTAAAAAGATTTTAGACTATCATCAAAGACACTTTCCTATTAGAAGAATTATTATTTGTATATCATACCGTTATGTGTTGACAATGGGACGTAAGGTATATAATTACAATAAAATTGGTAAGAATATGGGACAATATGAAAATCTGATGTGTCAGTGTACATCAAGCCCATTTATAGATGATGATCATAAACACATAGTGACTGGCGATTTGAACGTGATTAATACGAGCCAACTACGAAAAGCATTTGATAAAGGTACTAAATTCAGGTCAGAGGAATTTCATGATATATATGGGAATTATTACAAAGAATTGAAAGAATTTATATATAATATGGCAATAAAATACAGTTTGCCTATGAATGCATTTGATGAATGGCGAGATCGTGTAAATTTTCAATTTCGTCGATTTTATCAACCTTCAATTCAAAAACGAGAAGAGTGTAATGTAAATCGTGACGAACTGAATGATTTATGGAACAAATATGCAGTTACCTACACAGACAAGGCAGCATCTAATTTCACTTTCACATGCATAGCATACTATATGAAGATTCTTAAAGAAAGTTATCAAGATGAGGAAATATATAAAAAGCTCAATGTGCAACATAATGAAATTAATAATCGAATTTGTGCACTTCATAAGCGAATTGGAATTGATTTGAAACATATACGCTACCCGTATTTGGTCTTGATACCCAAACTTCACAAAAAACCAGTGAAGTTTCGTCCAGTTACAGTGGCATTTAAAACTTATACCACAAGGGCTAATACGCTACTGAAGTCATATATACAACCTGTAATGAATCATATTTCAAAAAATGGTTCCGTCATGATAAAAAACAGCGATCAAGTTTTGGGAATTTTGAACAAACTACCTGCTAATCAATTATATAGAAGCTATGATTTCCAAGATCTATTCAGTAATATAAATTTGGAGGATCTATATGGTATATTGACGCAAATACATGAGACATTTGAATTACAACAAAGAGTCACAATTCAAAAGTTTAAATACGTTTTGGACATCGTATTGTATGAAAATATATTGTATAATGGTACTGAATATTACAAACAAATTAAAGGCGTGCCAATGGGTGGAGGGTGCTCGACATTATTAGCAAATCTATATTTGCACCATTATGAACAAGGAAATCACTTTATAAACGAAATGGTTTACTTTCGATTTATTGATGACATCCTCATAGCATACGAAAACACAGGAGACGGGTATGAATTTGATTTTTCCTTTTATCCAGGTTGCTTGAATCTTATTGAGAATATCTCGGATAAAACAAAGGCAATCAACTATCTGGATATAAGTATACATTTAACACCTAGCAAGACAACGTATTATACTATTTATGATAAAAGAAGACAGTACAGTTTTAGAATACATTATATAATTAACTGGTATTCTAATTTAAGTATCAGGATATTTCGCAATATAGTCATTAATCACTTTAAACGTAGTGAAAGAATGCATTCTTATGGAAAGGATAGGATCAAAAATGATTCTATATTTATTAAAGAAGCAATAACAGAAAATTATCCTTTAATATTTATTTGTCAGTGTTACAATGTGGTACATAGTAAAGTTTTCGATGCATTCAGTAAGGATTTTGGCAACACCTTTATTTCAGGAAATAAAATGGCATCGATACAGCGAGGAACTATTTAAGCGTGTAAAATTGGCGTGAGTGATTTGGATGGAAGTAGGGTATTTGTATTTGCAGTTCGTATATTTTAAGTAGGTTTAGTCTTGTGTCGTTTCAATTATATTGCTCTTATGTTGGGGGATTTTTTCCTTTTACGTTTGATATATACTTCGTATGGGCGTCTTCTGTTTCGACGTTGTACTGAATTTAACCGCAGGTAATGCATGGCTCCGTGAGTGTTGCCATTGGTGGAAAAGTCGACTTGTAAACGGGAACTAGGGGTCACAATCCCCCTAGGCCTTTTATGTATTACCTGTTGGCTGTCTTCATGTCCAATCTTTCAATTTTTACTATTATATATATGTATATATATATAAGATATATAAGATAGATTTCACATTTTAAAATAAATATGGTATATAACAATTTTAAAAATTATATTATTATAGTATTGTGATGAATGAAACGATTGGGAAAATGTTTATGTATAATAAATTATTGTAGTATTATGATAATTTTAAAAATATTAGCGATGAATATATCGCATTTGAGAGATGTTTAAACCAGGCAATTTATATTTCATTTGACTGAAGTTCATTTCTTCGATGAAGTTTTCAAATATAATAAATTATTGTAGTATTGTGATAATTTTAAATATATTACCGAAGAATGTATCGCATTATAGAGATGTTTATATAAAATTGCATTGAAGTTGGAAAGTGTTTCATAATCAATGCTTTATGCATGATTGATCTTTCTTGTTATATCCATTTATTTACTATTCAGCTCGAAAAATTGATAATTAAAATTAACCAAGAGATTTAATTTAATTGCGTTTCAGGGCAACATGATATAAAATAGAATCTTCCTCATAAACTGCGAATTTAAATAAGCATTTTGATTTCGTTACACTTTTCATTGTTCAGTAAAAGCGTGTAGAAAATAAAGCATGCAGATAGATATCCCATTTAAATTCATGTTTCAAACACTTCATGTTTTCAGAAAATGACTAACTAATTAGCGCAAAAAATCTCCCACTAAACTCGGAGATAAAGTTTTAATTCACTTTCAATAGATTTTCAACCTTTTCGTTTGGATAAACCATGGAGTTAGAGAGTAAAACTCCTAGAGGAAAGTTTCGTTTTCAATGAATATCTCGACAACTCCTGATTTTAGAAACTCGAAACTTGGACTAAATGTAAGAGGGGATATTTCAAGGCTACCCACAAAATTTCATTAAATTGGGTTTAACCTTTCTCTCGTGATAATGAGACAGATAAAAATTTCGTTTCTCACTATATCTTGAGAACCACTGGTTGTAGAGGCTCGAAACATAGACTAAATGTTAAATGGGACAATTTCAAGGCTACTCACAAAATTTCATCAAATTCAGTTCAGCCGTTCTCACATGATGACGCCACAAACAGACAAACAGATTTTCAATTATATTTACATAGATATCTTTATTATTTAAATCTGAAAATATTTAATAAAAATTGTCTGCTGCATAAACACATTCGAGTTAAATCCATTGCTAAGCGACATGATATCACTTTCTTCAAATAAATTGGTGGAAAAATATTCTTTGCATAATTCTATCTATATGGAATTTTTAATTGTGCATTGTAAATTAATAACGGGACAATCCCTGGTCCTAGAACCTCAAAACATGGACTAAATTTTCATCCGATTAGGTGCATTCGTTCTCCCGTGGTGATGAGACAAACATAAAGCAACTAAACATTCACAATTTTGTGTAAATTCCAGTAGCATTCTAAATGACTTTGTTATTCATAATATTCTACTAAAATATTTAATTTAATTCTTCTAAAAAATGTATAAGAACATATGGGCTCGATATACAAAACTATCTCTATAGGCAGATCTGAAGAATAAAGCCTTCTGGTCCAGTTTGTAAACAAATTTGGAAAAAATATTTTTTAATTCTCACAAAACGACAGAGATTATCTAGGACAGCGGTTCTCAAACTTTTTCGCCGCGGCACCCTTATCGGGCTAAAAAAATTTTGCGACACAGCTACCCTTAAAGTGGCTTGAATACTTAGGAAAAGAAGAAAAACCACTGCAAATTTAACACTCGGTTGTCTTGAATGAAATTGTTTGGATTAATTTTTCACTATTTCTTTTATGTTTATGGGAAGTTTAGTTAATTTTATCCTCAAATCACTTCACCCTAAAAGTTTTCTCCTGTATCTGTTTTTATGTAATTGTATGTTGAGAATGCAGACTCACAGATATAAGTTGAAGTAAAACGCGCAAGTCTTTTCACTGCAGCCTTACCAACAGTATTGTTTTCTGAATACATCTGCATCCAGAACTCTTCTTGGCTTTCTTCGCGCTATTTCTGCATTAAACTGCTGTCTCCGCTGATCTCAAGTATATTTTGAAAATTTCCATTCGTCATTCCAGTATGTTTATATTTCGGGTCGCAGGAAAACGGGTTCATCATCCAGCTGCAGATGTCATCAGAGTCAATTTCAGGAAAATAATCAACTATGCTTCTTTCTAAACCTTGCAAGTGGGCAATAATAATTTCGTGGAAGTTGGTTTGAAGGTTGATCTCATTTGTTTTGATAAATTCTTGCAACCGAGGAAAGTTGGAGTCGTCTCTGCTCTCAAAACACGCTTTAAAAATGTCATTATTTTCCGCAAGGCTTTTATTTTCTCTAATTGTGCTCCTCCTTTCCCTTGAAGGGAAGTGGTGGTTTCATTTAGCTTTTCAAAGATGTCGGAAAGGTATCCCAATTCAAGCAGCCAATCGACATCAGTTAATTGTTGGATAAAAGACTCCTCTGTAAATGTGACCACCAGTGCATCTTTTAGTTCAATCAGTTTGTCTAAAATTTTTCCCCTTGATTGCCACCGCACTTCTGAATTCAGCAAGAAGTGGAAGTGATCCATACCCAGATCTTCGGCGGTAATTTTAAAAGGCGTGATTGAAGAGGGCGGCTCTTAACATGATTAATTATCTTCACAGCACCATTCAATACGACTTTTAAATCTTTCGGCATCCTTCTAGTTGCCAGAGAATGCCGATGGATAGCACAGTAGCTGCTGGTGGCATTTCCGGCCACTTGCTTCATCCTAGACATGGCTACCTTCACTTTTCCAACCATTGCAGCCGCTCCATGGCTGCAAATATCCACACACTTGCTTCATTCCAAATCATTTTTCTGTACACATTTGTCGATAGCTTTGCAAATTTCGTCGCCAGTGGTGTAAGTTTCAAGCACGTCACTCATCAAAAGTTCTTCTATTTGCATTTCGAATTGAAATCTCGCAAACACAAGAAGAACAGCAAGTTTCGCAACGTCGGTACTTTCATCAAGCTGCAAACTAAAGAATTCACAAGTATTCAATCTTCTTATAAACTCTTTCACCACAGACTATGAAATTGCGAAAATTCGCCTGCCTATAGTGCTATTGGACAGCTGTACAGTAATAATCTTCTTGGCCATGTCTGGACCTAACATGAAACTTACAACATCCTTCACGCAAGGTTTAATCAGTGTCTCGGCAATAGTATGGGGCTTTCCATCTTTTGCAATATGTAAAACTGACAATAAATGAAGTTTCAATTGCGTTTTCATTTTCATTTTTTTAGAAATTCTCTCCATCATGGATCACCCTGCTTGAAGAGATAAAGCGCGACGTTTGAAGATTTCTTCCCATTTATGTACTAAATCAGAATGATTGCATTCCAGATGTCTTTTTAATTTGGAGGGAACCAAGCTGCCATTAACAACAATTTTATGACAGTTAACGCATTGCTCTTCCAGTGCCTATTCGGTCCCAACCGAGACAAAGCCGAACAACGTGAGGTAACTGGGATAATATTTTCTTATTTTTCCTCGGATTTCCTTTTGGTCGTGAGTTGCCTTTTTGCGAACTGAGGCACACCAACTTGGATGGCTTAGGCTCGCAGGTGTATGCTGGGATATTTCGTCTACACCGACGATGATGTTTGTCATTGAATCATTCACTTCGAAGCTTCATTGAGTTCACCACTTTTCAGTTTTAAAGACCCATTTTTTAGCCAATTGTTCATAATTCTGCAATAAAAGTAGGGACTCAAATAAATAAAAATAACTGTGTTTCCATCACTTTGTGGTTAAAATGGTGTCCAACAAAACTAAAGCGATGAATTTTTTAACTGAAAAATTGATTTCGCTGAAATTGTGCCAACATTGATAGCTTCACGTGGATATTACTCGGCAACTGTTTCTCTGATGACAGATCTGCTTACACTGTTTTACAGAAAATTTAGTAAGCTTTAGTTTTGGGAAACACTGTTTTAACCGCAAAGTGATAAATACTGAGTTGTTGCTTAAAAAATAAATAAAGCCGATTCCGGCACTCATTTTACACGATTGCACTACCGTCGACACAAAGTCTGAAAACAGAATAAAAATTTTACCCCACGCAAATTAACGAAAAAGACCGATTTCTTCACTGCTGCGCCTGGACTATTATCTTTCACTCCTTCATTGAAAAATGTAAACAAATATGGCAACTTCAAGAAATTATTTATTTGCTCCATGTTGTTAGCATTTCATTCCACGCACACTTTATTTAACAAATCATAAATAATTTAAACAATAATTCGTAAAAAAAAAAAAACATTTCGGAATCGGCACAAAACAAGCACAACACACTACCAAAAGTAAATTTTAATTCGTAATTTCGGCACGGCCATTTTTGCCATTCAATATGAGGCTGGCGTAAAAAGGATTTGAAAGTTTGTGCGAACGGACGAATGCCGTAAAACTGGCACGAACGAATGTAACGGAATTCGCTTTACAATCATCATGTTCGTTCAGCCGTTCGTTCGAAGTAATTTAAGCGCACCTTCATATCCTCGTTAGCAATGTCTTCAAATTTGATTGGGGCAAAGTAACCACAAAAGAACGAAAATTGCATAATCACACACAAAAAAAATTTGATTTGGACAACACATAACTTTCCTTATATGAATTTATATTTTTACAATAAAAAAAATCTGATGTGGGCAGCACATGACTTTCCTTATATAATGCAATGAATTTACAACTTTTACAGTAAAAAAATAGAATATTTTTAGTAAAAAAATAGATTATTTATTGAATTTTCGTCATTGAGTCGTTATTTTCCATATCGCCATCATCAATGAGTCGTCATTGATTTAGCGTCATTTTTATCCATTTGGCAAGTTTTTCGTTAATTTAGCAACATTTAAAAAAGTCGCCAAGTTGGCGACATTCCACCAAATTCGTCGCCAAAATCTCGCCAAGCGTTATGGATGAAGAAATAAGTTATTCTTGCAGCAGATAAGTGACTATTGGCGCTCAAATACAAAAATATTACTCAAAGTATCTTTTTTCATGGATGGAACGAGCTAGATTCGCGATAATAATGTCACCAAATTTATCCCATGGTATTACATATGAAAAGTGAACATGTTTCTCAATGGGAAATATTTTTTTTTATTTTATATGACATTTTGATAATTGCAATATCCCGAGAACGGTTCATGCAACGGTTGTTACATTCTAAAATTTATGTCAATAGTTTTCTAATGAAAATTTACATAAGAAATGTCTATTTGCGTAACTTTATTAGCGGTTTTGGTTGTTTTGACGATTATTTCAAAATTTCACTCGAAAATTTAGGGGAGTTCTGAACATTCGATTGCGTATAAAAACCTCCAGTGTTTACAGATTGTGATTTTTGTACCAAATTTCGTTCGAATCGGTCCATTCGTTCGTCAGTTATCGTCTCCACAGACTCACTGACACACACATACACACACACACACAGACTCACACATACTTTCACACACACACGCACATACACAGACATCACTTCAAAAATGTTTGATTCGTGATCAGGGATGCTTGAAACGTGCTCTCCGATCGAAAACTCGAATTCGAATTTTCGACCCCGTCACAATACTTTCCTTATGCATTATGTATAAAAGGAAAGTAAAAATAGCAACAAAAGAAAGCATTACCTATAAATATAAGTACTTATTTGATCAGGCTTATAGTTACTGCTGTACAGACCAAATGTTCCACCTTAAAATTTCACTCAAAATTTAACCCCAACTTTACTTATCGACTGCACCTTAACCGTTAAGGTGTGACCGATCAAAACCTGCATTCGTAAAAGCTTAACGAATATAGGTAGAGGATCGGTTGCACCTCGAGATAAAATACAAGGACAATTCTTACCACGTTGTGATTGTCATTTTATGCAATATGAAACATGTCTGAGTGTGGCACAAAAAATAAACTCTTTTTGACAGTGGCGAGGGAAGACAACTTAAATTTTAAATTTAAATTATCTTCATGACATCTTTAATAATTTCACAATTTTTACCCCGACTTTTCATAAATATTGCTGCTGCACCCCTGGCATACGCTTTCGGCGTATGCCAGGGCACCCAAGGGTGCCTCAGAACCCAGTCTGAGGAGCCCTGATCTAGGAAATTGTATTTAATTATGCAAAATATTGAATTTTCATCTATTTGGTGTTATTTTATCAATTTGCTGATATTTTCGTCAATTTAGCGACATTTTAAAAAATCGCCAAATATATCGTCAAGTGGGACTGTAGAACTACTGATAGTCCTACTTTGTTACAAATTAACGAAACATCGTAATAATACCATCGCCTAACAAAATATTTCACGTAAGAGCCTGTGGAAAATATACCATGGTAATTCGTAGAGTATATTAAAAAAAAAAAACTTAACATTTACAATCGTGAGCAAATTCCTATAGTATAATATCTAAATGTCATTTTCAATCAAATATTCTGTTAAAATATTTAATATAATGCTCCTAAAACGAAGTTTTAAAATCTATGTTCTCGCTATACAAAATTATATTCTCGGGCAAAAAGGAAGAATAAAACATCCTGACCCCTTATGTAAGCAAATTTATAAAAAAATATGGAATTGAATCAATATATGTAAAATAAAAAAAATAAATAAAAAAATTAAAATTGTATGGGACCCGTACTAATTATATATCCGAATATTAGAAGATATAACCTGTATTAGTAGATTACATGTATAAATTGAAAATATCAATAAACTCGTAATCTTTAAACATGAAGACCGTAATTTATTCCAATACATGTCAAAATGAAAGTGCTAAAGTTATATGTCAAGATATAATCATACTACTTATAATGTCGTAGATTAGAATATATGTCCGGTTATTAGTAGAAGATTGCCCGTATTACAATGTAAGTCTCAAATATCTTTGCCAAAATAAAACAGATGACGTAATAAATTCAAAATATATATAATCCGCTTAGTCTTCATACCAGAAGGCCATACTTGATCCCAATATATATCAATACAGGTCAAAATATATGCCAGTATACCTATACTACATATATTCTCGTAGATTAGAAGATATACCCGTGCATTCATAGAAGATTACTCGTACAACGTACAATATGTGTGTTTCAACAATATTTGCCGCAATAAAACAATTGCATAATAACTTGAAAATATCGATAATCTCTGAATCAATAATCCAAGAAAATATAAATAATACTAATGTTTAAACCCGAAGACCGTAATTGATATTATCCAGTCAAAAATGCAATGTCAATGAAATTTATTTTATATACATATCTTCATTATTCAAATCCGAAAAGATTTAATAAAAATCGTCTGCCCCATAGAAAGATTGAATTTAAATCCATTGCTAAGCGACATGATATCATTTGCTTCAAATAAATTGGTGGAAAAAAATATCGTCTGAATAATGCTATCTCTATGAAAGGTTTGGCGACATTTTCGTCAATTTAGTGGCATTTTAAAAAATCTCCAAATTTATCGCCAAATGGGACTGTCGAACTGACAGTCCCACTTGGCGACAAAATGACTAAATATCATCACAATAATATCCCTTAACAAAACACAATAAATTTCACTTCTTTAGTGCAAGTTTATCAATTTCAAGATATTTTTATGGGGCGCGGTAGCCCCGTGGTTAGCGCGCGGAAGATGCACTCGGTAGGCCCGGGTTCGATTCCAGCCGCTGTCGGAACTGCCGCCGTGTTCACGCGGAGTACGATCACGCTAAACATGTGGATCCGAGTGTTAAACGTGTGAGTCCTTCCCGAGAGGTTGGTGGTAGGGGAAGGAGGGTACGGTCCCTGTGGATGCCTCCCCCACTGGGTTCCGGTCTAAATTGGGTGGCACTTCCCGGCCGTCCAAACAGATACCTTACGCCTTTCTGGTAGGTCGGACGGTCTGGATCGAAGAAGAAGAAGAAGATATTTTTACGGATTTACGAATATTTTTATTGATTTGGTGACATTTTAAAAATTCGCTAAATGTGTTACTAAGTAGGACTGTTGGACTGACAGACAAATGCTAACGAAACATCATTTCAGTACGGTCTTATAACAAAACAAAATAAACTTCACTGATTTGCGTAGTTTTTATCAATTTCGCGACATTTCAGTCGATTTGGCAACGTTTAAGAAAAGTTGCCAAATTAGCGATATCCCACCAAATTCGTAGCTCTGAATTTGCAGATCCGAATGAAACATCCTGATCCCGTTTGTATGCAATAAATGAAAACACTAAAATTGCATTAGAAGTTATACCCATTCTACTCTTTTCTATTTCAACAATAGTCTAAATGAATTTACTGACTAAACACAATATATGTGTTTATTAGCTAAACACAATATATAAGCTTATTAGTTAAACACTAGCCGAATACCCGTTGAAAATCAACTGTCTTGCAATAAGCAACCCCTGAATAATGTAAATTTTTTTATAATTCACGTCTCACATTTATTCGACAAATCGAATATTTTGGTGTGCAAAACCCCCTAAAGAAGAAGATATTAGGAAAAGTAATTTGCGCATTTATTCCTTTCGAATTATCTACTCGTACACGACATTAAAGTTTATCTCATCCAGAGGCACCCCTATTTTATTATTTCTCCTTTGGAACATTTTTCTGTGAAGCACACCCATAAATGAATATTTTTGAAAAACACAGTCTTGGGTTTTTTATCAGATGATTGGCCCATATACCAAATATCAAGCCTCTATCACATTTAAAAGGAACCGTGCCTCATTTATTCTGAAAATCGAACATATTAGTTTGCGCACCCCTTAAAGTACCATATATTGGAAATCTGAAATTTCACACTTTCTTCTTTCCAAACTATCTACCCTTACACCAAATTTAATATCTCTATCTCATTCCGAAGCATGGTCTTTTATCAATTCACTTTTCGAACGTTTTACTCTGGAGCACCCCCTTAAACGATCATTTTTGAAAAACTATATTCGTCTTGGGTGTTTTCGTCAAATGATCAGCCCATATATCAAATTTCAAGCCTCTATCGAATTTTAAAGGAGCCTTTTCTCATTTATTCGGTAAATCGAAAATTTTGGTGTGCGGCACTCCCTTAAGTAGAAAATATTGGAAATCTGAAATTGCACACTTTCTTCCTTTCAAACGGTTTACCTATACACCAAATTTGAAGTCTCTATCCTATCGCGAAATATGTTTTTCTATTACTTCACATTTCGAACGTTTTTCTGTGTAGCACCCCTTTTAAATGAACATTTTTGTGAAACCGTAATAATCTTAGGCTTTTTATCAAATGATTACCCCATATACTAAATTTCAGCCTCATCACACTGTAAAGCAGGCGTTTTTCATTTGTTCGTCAAATCGAATATTTTAGTGTGCGACACCCCCTATAATAACAAATCTTGGAAAACTGAAATTGCACACTTTCTTCCTTTCCAACCATTTACCCATATACCAAATTTGAAATCTCCATCCCATCGCGAAACATGCTTTTTTATCATTTCACTTGTCGAATGTTTTTATGTGGAGTACCCACCCCTTTAAATATACATTTTGGAAAAACTCAATTCTTCTTGTATTTTCTATCAAATGATTCACCCATATACCAAATATCAAGCCTCTATCATGTTTTAAAAGGGACGTTTCTCCTTTCTTCCGAAAATCGAACATTTTGGTGTGCGGCACCCCCTAAAGTAGAAAATATTGGTAAACTGAAATTGTACACTTTCTTCCTTCCAAGCTATCTACCTTTGCACCAAGTTTGATATCTCTATCTCATTCCGAAGCTTGTTTCTTTATCAATTCAGTTTTCGAACGTTTTACTCTGGAGCACCCCCTCAAACGAACATTTTTGGAAAACTATATTCTTCTTGGGTGTTTTCGTCAAATGATTAGCCCATATATCAAATTTCAAGCCTCTATCAAACTTTAAAGTAGCCTTTTCTCATTTATTCGGTAAATCGAACATTTTGAAGTGCGGCACCCCCTTAAGTAGAAAATATTGGAAATCTGAAATTGCACACTTTCTTCTTTTGAAAGGTTTACTCATACACCAAATTTGAAGTCTCTATCTCATCGCAAAGCAAGCTTTCCTATCATTTCACTTTTCGAACGTTTTGGTGTGCGGCACCCCCTTAAGTAGAAAATATTGGAAATCTGAATTGCACACGGTCTTCCTTTCAAGCGGTTTACTCATACACCAAATGTGAAGTTTCTATCTCATCGCAAAGCATACTTTCCTATCATTTCACTTTTCGAACGTTTTGGTTCTGCGGCACCCCCTTAAGTAGAACATATTGGAAATCTGAAATTACACATTTTCTTCTACTCGAACGGTTTACCCATACACCAAATTTGAAGTCTGTATCTCATCGCAAAGCATGCTTTCCTATCATTTCACATTTCGAACGTTTTGGTGTGCAGCTCCCCCTCTAGAGAACATTTTCGAAAAATTTGATTTTTCCAGGGGGTTTTATCGAACGTCCGAGCCGTGTACCAAATTGCAAGTCTCTATCTATACGGGAAGTGCCTGAAAAAAGCATGACAGACAGACAGACAGACAGACGGACGGACACATGGCAATTAGTATATATAGATAATACATGAGTTTATTAGCTAAACACAATATATAAGCTTGAAAATACTTTGCTAAAATAAATTAAAATGATGCACGCAGTAATTAATATAGGGATTAACAAGAAAGATCATTCATGCATAAAGCATTGATTATGAAAAACTTTCCAACTTCAATGCAATTTTATTTAAACATCTCTAAAATGCAATACATTTGTCGGTAATATTTTGAAAATTATCACAATACTACATTAATTTTTTATATTTGAAAACCCTAAGACTTCGCCGAAAAAAATGAACTTCATTCAAATGACGGCATTGAAATTGAAATTGCCTGGTTTAAACATCTCTAAAATGCGATACATTCCTCGGTAATATTTTTAAAATTATCATAATACTATAACAATTTATTATATTTGAAAACTTCATCGGAAACAACATGACGTGATGATGAAATTTATTCAAATGACGTCATCGAAATGTAACACGCCTGGCTCTCTCTATAAAAGCAGCATTTCATTCATTAACATTTTTTCATTCATTTCGTTCATCACAATACTATAATAATTTGTTTTACTTAAAAACTTAAGACCATGGAGGTACAACTAATTAAACTCTATGAAAACTTTATAGAAAAAATCGTCTATTTCATTCATATCAGCTATAGTGCAGACTCCATGAACTAAATAATTTTGCGTTAAAGAACTGCAGCAATTCTTAAACAACTTATTCTACATATTTTGCTGTTTACATTTTCCATAAGTGAAAATTAGGCTTCGTTGTAGAAGTAATCAAATTTGGATGATCATTTAAATTCAAATGTATTGTAATTGAGTTATTTCAGTATGCAGATACACAGAATTTAAGCAAAAATAAAGCGGATTTAGGACGGATAATCTAGGACGGATAGATAGTTTTAGGATCCACACTAAGTATGAATTAAAAAGAACTTTAAAAATCACGATTTTGACACAAGATAAATGCCATATTTTATTTTGAAGTGGGTCACGTGATATCTGCATATAATTGTCTCGTGATCTTTTCATATAAAAGGTGTAATTATTAATTTAATTTTTATTTAAAGAACTAGAGAATATATTTTGCTGATTTTTTTATATATTTTATGGGATAATTTGAATATTTTATAAAACTTTCGAAGCAATTTGTGAATTTTAAATCCGCTTAAAAATTGTTTGAAAAATTAGTTCCCATAGGGTTCAATGTATTTCATTTTTCCAACTCGGGTTCAATCCAAAACTAATTGGACGATATTATTCATTTATAGTCCTGTAGGTCGCACAGACCGTCTGAACAATATATTAAAATTTCACTTTGATAAAGTGATTTTTACGGCAGTTATTCTAACGGACAGACAGACAGACAGAATGAACAAAGTCATAAACACTTTTCAACTATGTATTAAAGTGTTAAAAAGGAAAAATCAAACCGTTCATTTATAAGATACATTTTATATCAATTTATTTATTATTTAAATCGAAAAATTAATAATAATCATTAACAAACACGTTTAATTTAACTGCGTTGCTTAGCAGCATGATATATATCCTCATAGAATGCTAAAAATTACTTAACTATTTTGATTTCTTAATACTTTTCATCGTTGAGTGAAGCTTGTGAAACATAAACCATGGTAATAAATTTTCCGTTTAAATTCATGTTTTCAAACAATTCATGATTTCAGAAAGTGACTATTTAGAGCAATAATCTGATAACAAACTCAGAGATAACGTTTTAATTCATTTTCACGTTTGAAACAAACGATTTTCAACCTTTTCTTTTGTAGGAACCAGGGAGTTAAAGAGTAGAACTCCTAGGGAAAAGTTTCGTTTTTCATTAATAGCTCGACAACTCCTGGACTAAGAAACTCGAAACTTGAACTAAATTTAATGGGTTCTATTTGAAGCCTACCCACAAAATTTTGTCATATTCGGTTCAGCCGTTCTCCCATGACGATGGGACAATTACACAGACAGACAGACAGATTTTCAATTTTATTTATATAGATTATCAAATAATTACGATAAGCTAAAATTAAAACAAAATTGAAACAAATTCCGATCATCTACGTAAAAGAAAGGTTAAGCAAGTAAGCACTATGACTTTCCAAAATTTAAAAAATAGAGATATAACTATCATAGGGAGAACAAATATAAATCAATGCAATATGCATTCATCATACTATGAATAATAGACAAATATCAATGGTGAGAATTCAAATATAGAAAAACAGGAAATATAAAACAGAAAATAACAACGCATTCAAGCCTAACTAATGGAAAAGCTATAGGTTTAAAATGGAAATCATTATGCAATAAATTATTCCTCAGGGTCCAGTATTTATCTATAATGAGTAAGAAAGTAAGCTTGTTTCTGAATAAAGAGATAGATATTATCTATGAACTCTTTACACTGGGCCAACAAGCTTATAGATTGACAAATTATGATAGGAATCAAATAACTTGCACTTCAGAAAAAACTGCACATGTTGTCTCTTAAACCGATAAATAACGAGTCTACTATTGCTATTCGCAAGAGATAAAAGTGGAGATCAACTGTTGCCAATCGTCAGATATAAATAACAGTATTGCAAATAAGTATAAAATGCTATAAATTCACCTGTAAAAGCTACATAAATAAGGGCGTGAAAAATAGTGAATGCACGGAGGCAAATGTCTAAATGGGTATGAATGCATTGTAATGCAAATACAATAGAATGGTGATAATAAGCTAATAATAGAAACTAAGAAGGATATTTAAGAATATTTAGCTAATTTAAACTTATTAACTATACCATTTACTAAATATACTGGATATTTATATAATGTACTGGTATTTTGTAGGTTATTAATGTGCAAATCATGAAATTTGTCATCTGATAATCTAAAAATTCAGAAAAGTTGATTATGTATAATATGTCTGAACAATTGAATAGAGTTAAAAGAATTAAATGGTAATATTTTATTAATACTAAAATGAAAATTGTAATTTTTTTCATATAAATTAATAACTATCCTATTAGATGATTCAATAATTACATTTAAATCCAAAAAATTAACACTATTACTAATAGAGGCTTCATTAGGAATTAATTCCAAATTATGTAGATAGAAATCTATATCTATTGCATTGTAAGTACTAAACAAATCATATCATGAATGCATCTGTAAATTGTATAATCAGTAGAAGTAAAAGAATTTTCATAATTATAAAGATATATATATATATATATATATATATATATATATTCAGAAGGTGGAGCATAGAGATCGCTATAAGAGATGGTGGAGTCCAGAGATCTATATAAGAGATGGTGGAGTCCAGAGACCAGTATAAGAGATGGTGGAGTTCAAAGATCCCTATAAGAGATGGTGCAGCCCAATAGTTATTAAACAATTAAAAGTTCATATTAGCAAATATAATATATATATTATTCAATTGAAAACATTTTATAATATAAATTTTTTTCTTCAATTTTTGATGTTGGTGGAAATTTTTATACTAAGCGTTCTTTTTTCTGATTCAATATTTCAAATAATAAAACGAGTAACACCCTTTCTAAATTCATTTATAGGGACGACCAAGAATATGTAAGCCATCATTTAAAGGTCAGTGTGAAAGTAAAGAAAGTTCGGTAAGTAAAAGTGAAATCTCAATAAAATCCATACTTTAGGGAAGGATAATGGGATTTTTTCTTTAACATTTTATTATTTCCATTTACTTCATATCGAAAAGTCTTCCTTAACATGAATGCATATGATAAATTAATTGAAGTGTGCTCAACTCGACCTTTTCATACCAGAAACCATTTTTAAGTAGCTGGCGAGTTTCTTCTTTTTTCTGCAAATGTTCCAAATGGGAATAATAAAATTAATTATAGCATTCAACCCTTCATTTTAAAGGTCTTGAAACAATACTTTGATTAATACCAAGTTTGACAATGTACCCCCCTCGGGGGTTAAATACCCCGTCCCGAAGGGTGCTAATGATGTTAGTAGGAGAAGAAGGAGAGTTCATCAACAGGAGGAAATGGTAAAGTGCTATACTTTAACATAGGAACCCTCAGAGGCTATAAACAGAGTTCATCAACAGAGTTGGTACTGAAGAGCTATACTTCAACATAAGAACCCTCAGAAGCCGGTGAAAGTGACAGAATTATGATCTCATACCTTAGGTATGGATAGAATGATGATGTCACGGAAGAGGATGGAGTTAAAAAAAGGGTCCAGGTCTTTTTAGGGACCAGATGATACTCATTATGATAATCTTGTAAGGATTCAGGATACTCCAGATCCGTTTTCAATATCAACCCCTCTTTATTATTATCCTTTAGACTCATTACTCAGGATTCATTCAAATTTTCTGTAGGTATTCATTCAATCCCGCCGTATGATAGTGGCTGAGACATAGCCCGAGCATATAGATTATTGACGTCAAGATAGATAATGTGCTTATTGGGCTTATTAGATTCATAATTTTTCAAATAACGATTATTAGCCTCAGATCTACGCTGGCTGATTTTACATATACCACCATGGATCCCGCGTTCTTTGAACAGTAGCATATTTTCATTTGTGAGAAGTTCTAGAGATTGCTCAGTCATTTTCAAGGATGCCTGCCAGGCCAGTCCTGTGGAAGTCATAAGATGTGCACAGTCCATACTATAATGAGATAGGTATAGTTTTCGAAATTTTTCTGATACATCAGCTAATAGTAAAACATTCGTTTTAACATACAAGTCGTTGCTGTTGAGACCTACCAGGAAGGTGTTGTTGTTGTTGAAACCCACACTGTCCGACCTACCAGAAAGGTGTAAGGTAACTGTTTGGACGGTCGGGAAGTGCCACCCAATTTAGACCGGAACCCAGTGGGTGAGAAATCCACAGGAACCGTACCCTCCTTCCCCTACCATTAACCTCTCGGAAGGACTTACGGACCCACATGTTTAACGTGATCGTACTCCGCGTGAACACGGCGGCAGTTTTGGAAATGATGGGAATCGAACCCGGGCCTACCGAGTGCAATTCCCGCGCGCTAACTACTGGGCTACCACGCCCCAACATACAGGTCGTGATATTCTTCTAAATTCATTATATTAAAGGTATTCCATACAATCTGTGCATGTCGATAATATTCTCTCTTTATATCTTCACCTTTAATTTCATTATGAAATGCGGAAGGTGGAAATGTCTCATCTTCATAACATTTTTGAAAGGATGTCATATAACTATAGGGATATACTCCTTTTCTAAGAAGAGCATCCTGCTATACTACAGTAGGGAAATGCTCTCTTAGAATATTAAACTCAAGTCTAAATTGGAAACTAGATTTTCCAGGGAGGCGTTTAGAAACTTCAGACTATCAATAAATTGTAAACAGACACGGGCCCCTGCTTATGTGAAATCATGAAAAATATTTGATTTTCGATATTAATGGCAATCACGTCGATTTCGAAATCTTGCAATTTTCCAAGACTCAGCATAATATGATGAGCATCATAATTTTTTTTAATTTCGAAGCACTAAAGGAATATTACTACTTTGCCTATAGTTAAGATTGCAGGCATTATGCAGAGCACCTCTATAGACTCTAGTCACGTGATTATGATTAAGCACACGATCTGTTTTCAGTTCACGATGACGCAAATTACAATGCGTAGCTCTTTGAAACTCAATCTCATTCTTCTTAGTCATTTGCAGTAGTTTACTATAACGTAATTTCTATCCAAAACACTGTTTTTCCTTCATCAAGTTCTTTAAGAATGATTCACAGGGTCAACATCTCCATACACAGTAGCTTGTTTCAGACACTTTCCATCAGGTCCTATGATAACTTAAGCATATCCAAAAGGTTCACGAATCGGCAGTCTAAGAGTGTAATATCTACTATTCGAAGGCTTAGTAGTATCCTCCTTAACGATCGAAGCTTCAAAGTCAACATAAATTATGAAAGCGATAGAATGCTGATACTGTTTGTTCGTGACTTGAAGATATTTCTGTTCTTTCGATGGCATTTTGATACAGTGTGTAATATTGAGCATTATCTTTGCAGTACTGAGCATGATCTTGTACAAGATCATCTCTACTGTAACTAGGAAACCATCTATAGCACACATATTGGGCTCCATTATGCTGTGTTATATGTCCCCCAAAGCCTGACATATTCCTAATCAGTGTATATTGCTCCTTATTTGCATCACTGATCAGCAGTACGTTCACATATTTTTCATCCTCTCGCTTAGATATATGCAAAGGAAAAATTTCATCTTCATGGACCTTAATCCGTATATTATTTAATTTCTCAATCTGCGGCATTTTGGATACTGCTACGGGACACTAAATATCCTCAAGTTGAATCTCATTCTCATGACTTTGATAGTCGGATACACGATGAGGTTGATCTTCACGGAGGATATTATATTTGTGTACAAGTAGACAACACTCCAAACAGTTCTCGTCTTCATTTCGGATATTTAGTAAAGTTTTCTTGGCAGCAAGTGTTGATGGAAAGAGTATATAGGTAGAAGCGACAAGCGGCTTGTACTTTGCAAAGAAAACATCCATCTTCTGCATCTTTGTTAAAGTCCATCTGGAAAATCGGCGAGTAAACTCTTTGAAAAACGTCAAGATTTTGGAAAAAGACCCTTTAATATTGTTTGGAAGGGTATCCACACGAAGTTCTGTCGTAACATCTGTTCTAAAATATGAACTTGTTACCTCTTCACCATTTGCAATGTTGCGAATGAATTGCACATACGCAATAAGATACCACTTAATAGATATGAATTCACCAAGTTTATATTTTAATATCTTCAATTGCTGAGGGCGAATCATCTCATCAAAACGCAGTATAAGGTCTCCCTCTACCTCTTCAGTGGAGTCTAGCGGGCACGCAGAGAATACATCTAAAGACTTCTTCACTTTAATCTTGGGACTTTTATTAGAAGTTGAGGCTAAAGCAGGGGCTTTTCTTTTTTTAGATCCATGTCGAATAGGATGATGATGCAACACATCACTTTTCTTGCTGAATATAAGTTCACAATGCTTACACCTTATACCATCATTCAGATGAAGTATCAGATGGCGTTTCAGATTGTCCCATGTGGTAAACTTTCCAGAAAACTGGGCACACTCAAAAACTTGAACGGGGGTATGTGTATGCATATTCTTGCATAAGTCTTTCTTACAGGTACATACACGTTCGCACACATTACATCGATCATTTAACGTATCATCAGAATGAATCCTCATATGCCGCTTAAAATTCCTCTTATTCGTGAAGCCCTTCGTGTAAGTAAGACATACCAATGAAAGATAAAATACGAGACTTAGTATAAACACGCCATATCCTTTAGCAATGTGATATATTTTCATCACTTATTTAAAGTAATCATATTTTTCTTATACTATTCCGTTAGGAATCATACCAAAATTGTTAATAAACACTAAGTAATAGCTCTTCATAGATACTATGAACACGTTTTACACGCCCTATTCCCCCAGGCCGCACAATTTGCTACCGTAAACCCTAGGGTTGGTTGTGCGGTCTGGGTCTTCAACTCCCTATTCCTCTTAGAATACATCTCCATATCACACATAAGAGCTAAAGCAGGTATCCATACCCTTCGCATTCATATATAATGTATATATTAAAGCTTAGATTACCCTAATCTGTCACTATAAGAGATATAACTTTTTAATTTTCTGTTTCAAAAACTTTACAAAAGGCAGATAACACAATAATTACTATCAAGAGTTACATACATTTAGAAGATTCATATTAATTTCCAGAGTCCTTATGCACTTGTCCATGTCGTCTGAAATTAGATAGTCGATTAAACCCTATTTCACACACCTCGCATGTGTAAGATTTACGAACTAGATGAGTCCTTACATGCCGATATAGATTCCGCTTCAATGTAAACGTTTTCAAACAGACAAGCCACATCATACAAAATAAAATTTTTATATAGTATAAACACGCTATTTTCTGTAGCAATGTAATACATTTCTCAAGATATATATACAGTAATCATGAATCCTTTATGCCATCCTATTAGGAATCACCCAAAATGATAAAATCACCAAGTTCATGAATATATCTAGATACTAAAACCTCAATATGGTGCATTATATTCATAAAAGTCTTTATTAAATAAAATAATTAATCTATTACATATCTTGAAAATACTAAATTTAATGAAATTGGAGAATACAATCACATCGAAACAAGTACTTATATGCCCAATCCTGTTCAAAGATGTAACATCAGGTATAGGATCATCAGTAATGGTAGATGTAGCATCTCCAATACGACTAGTTAAAGCAGACGTGACAATATGCGAATACGAGAGTGCACTCAAAACACAACCTTGAACACGAGATCCTTGTCTAGAATGGCCAAATTACAGTCTGAATACTATCCACATCCCCTCAACACCCATCTCTAACAACAAATTGGATTCCATAACTTTAGACGAGGGAAAAAAGGTCAAATGGAAAACATTTTTTCGTTTTCAGAAATCAGAAACTGTTTGAGCGGTGGCGATGATTGGAATGTCATGGTCTGGTATGATGGTGTTGTGAGGAAACTTTATTTTTTTGGCTTGACGAGTTTTTTAATGAAGTAAGGGGGTGTATTGAAACTTTTTCTGCAGCGGCAACACCCGGGGTTCTGCAACAAAGGCTGTGCAGAACCACCAGCTCTAACGAGCGGTCGAAAGGGGAATTAGTGTAGACGATATTTGGAGATTTTTCTAAGATTCATAGAAACATTTTGGGAGGTGGCAACACCTGGATTTCTATGCTAGAAGCAGAGCAAAACCACCAGTGCCACCTAGTGGTCTGAAGGAGTACTAGTACAGACGGTACTTAGGATTTCTGAGAAGATTAATAAAAAATTAAGTTTTTAAAATGTATAAGTTTTTTTTTTAAATTTTATGCCAAAATATTACATAGGGAATACTTTCTGGAAATAATAAAAAAAATATTTATTTTTGTCTTTCCAGAAACTATTTTGAGATGGCATTGCACCAGCCGCATACCGCAGAACTCTCCATCTTCCTCTACTATTATCCTCAATTTTTTAACGCTGCAAATGGTTATATAGTATATCTAGATGATAATTTTGAGTAATTTGAGGGTAATAACTTGTTCCTGGGTGATTTTTATGATTTTGTATGTCCATTTTATGAATCCCTGTAAAGTATGTTTTCGTGTAGGATTGCAGGTATTTGACTTTAAGACGTGTGTTTGAATAGAAATGCAAGTTTTATTGCGGACTCTAGGTGTTAAGGGATATGTTTAGTGTGTATAAGTTCTATACTGGGGGAAGCAATGGTGGTAATTACCGGTTTCTCGGGGTAGGGAGGGAGTGAAAGAATGAACCTGGAGGGTTGCTTGAAATTCGGAGGGCTGTTAAATTCGATGTTTTTGTTTTAGCGCTTGCAATGGATAGTATTCTGTGCTATATGTGGCTTTCTAAGATGTTGTATTGCATAAGGATTTAATGATTGTGGGTTCTAAGTCCTTTTTCTCTTTCATAAACTTAGTATAAACATTTATGAATAGATATTCACTTAGAATGTATTTGAAGAGAGTTTTATGTAAGTTACATTGATTTTCAGTGAGTGTGTGGGGGTTTTAATGAATAGCAAGGTGCGTTTTCCCTATGTTAAGGGGAAATGAGGGTCCTTTACGTATGAAAGGGATTTTCTGCTATACTTAGCAAATTCTTAAGGGGTGGAGAGGGAATTATTTCATTGAAATATTTTATTTGTTTAAGATATGACGGGGTTTTAATATATCTTACTGAGTTTGAGATCGACGGGATTTATTTAATGAATTGATTACGATTATTAAAAGGATACTGTCGATTACGATTATAAACGGGCCGTCTACATTAATGGGCTCAATGTGTGTAATTAAAACTTCTACTCAGTTTAAGGGGTAACCTTGCTATAACCTTAGCGGAGGGATATTCCAAGAACTAATTTTTTCTTTAGAGATGGTTGTGTTTAAGAGGATGACCTTATCACAACCTTGGGGTAGGGATATTCCAAGAACTAATTTTTCTTTCGAGATGGATATTGATGTGGGTAGCCTTCAGACTGCAATTTGTTCATTCTAGACTAGAATTTCTTGTCGATAGGCTGTGTTTCGAGTGTACTCTCCTATTCGCATATTATCATGTCTGTTTTAACAAGCCATATTGGAGATGCTACATCTGCCATTACTGCTGATCTTGTACCTGCTGTTACATCTTTGAACAGAATTGGATATGTAAGTACTGGTTTTAATGTGATTTTATTCTTCAATTTCATTAATCCGTATTTTTATGATGTGTAATAGCTTAATTATTTTATTTAATTAAGAAGTTTGTGAATTTAATGTTACTTATTGAGGTTTTAGTATCTAGATAACTTTAGTATCTAGTATCTTTAACTAGGTATTTAGTAGTTTAGTATCTAGTATCTTTAAGTTGGTAATTCTGTCACTTTGGATGATTCCTAAGGGGTTAACATAAGACATCCATGATTCCTTTATATAAATCTTTAGAAATATACTGCATTGCTACAGAAAATATCGTGTGTATACTAAAGTATAAAATTTTTATATTGTACAGATGTGACTTACCTGTTTGAAAACGTTTACATTGAAGAGGAACCTATATCGGCATTTAAGAACTCATCTAGTTCGGAAATCTTACGCATGCGAGGTTTGTGGAAAATTGTTTAATCGACAATCTAATTTGAGACGACATAGACAAGTGCATAAGGATTCAGGAAATGTATCTAAATCTCCTAAATATATGTAACTTCTGATCATATATATTGTGACAAATGCTTTTTGTAAGCTTTTCGAATCAGAAAATTATAAAGTTATATCTGTTATAGTGACAGAATGGGATAATCTAAGCAAAAATATATCCGTTATGCCGGTATATGAAGGGTATGAATAAGTTAATCTGGAAAATATTAGATACATTGTTGAATTTCACGATGTAGGAAACCTGATTTAGAGCTTATGTGTGATATGGAGATATATTCTAAAGGGACTACGGCGAGTGAAACGTGTTCATAGTATCTATGAAGAGTTGTTACTTAGTGTTTATTAAGAATTTTGGTATTATTCCTATCGAAATGGGATAAGGAACCTATGATTACTTTAAATAAGTGGTGAAAATATATTACATTGCTAAGGGATATGGCGTATTTATGCTAAAGTCTCGTATTTTTTCTTTCATAGATGTGTCTTACTTGCAGGAAAAGTTTCACGAATAAGAAGAATTTAGTGCGCCATATGAAGATCCATTTTGGTGATGTATTGAATAATCGATGAAATGTGTGCGAACGTATATTTACCTGTAAGAAGGACTTATCCCAGAATATGCATACACATACCCAGGTCCAAGTTCTTGAGTGTGCCAGGCGTTCTGGAAAGTTTACCAGACGGGACAATCTGAAACGCCATCTGATATTTCATCTGAATGACGGTATAAAGTATAAGCATTGTGAACTTGTATTCAGCAAGAAAAGTTATGCGCTACATCATCAGCGTATTTAATATGGATCTAGAAAGAGAAAAGCCTCTGCTTTAGCCTCAACTTCTAATAAATGTAGCAAGATTAAAGTGAAGAAATGTGTAGATGTATTTTCTGCGTGCACGCTGGATCTCACTGAAGAGGTACAGTGGGATCTTATGCTGTGTTATGATGAGATTCGGCCTCAGCTATTGAAGATATTAAAATATAAACGTGGTGAATTCATATCTATTAAGTGGTATCTTATTGCGTATGTGCAATTCATTCGCAACATTGCAAATGGTGAAGAGGTAACAAGTTCATATTTTAGAACAGATTCTGTGACAGAACTTCGTGTGGATACCCTTCCACACAATATTGAAGAGTCTTTATCCAAAATCTTGAAGTCTTTCAAAGGGTTTACTTGTCGATTTTCCGGATGACCTTTAACAAAGATGCATAAGATGAATGTTTTCTTTGCAAAGACGAGCCGGTTGTAACTTTTAGCGATATACTCTTGCCATCAAAACTTGCTGCCAAGAAAGCTTTGCTAAATATCCGAAATAAAGACGAGAAATGTTTGTTGTGGTGTCTACGTGCTCAAAAATATAATATCCCACGTGAAGATCAACCTTATCGTGCATCCCATTACCAAAGCCATGAGAATGAGATTCAACTTGGGGATATTTAGTGTCCCGCAGCAATTTCCAAAATACCGCAGATTGAGAAATTAAATAATATACGGATTAATTGTATGGATATGAAGATGAAATTCTTCATTTACATATATCTAAGCGAGAGGATGAGCAATGTGTGAATGTACTGTTGACTAGTGATACAAATACGCAGCAATATACACTGAGTAGGAATATGTCACGGTTATTGGGACATATAACTAAGCATAATGGAGCCCAATATGTGTTTTGTATACGTTTACATCGTTACAGTAGAGATGATCTTCTACAAGATAATGCTCGATATTGCAAAGAGCATGTTACGCAGCGCTTCAAAATGTCATCGAAAGATAAGAAATATCTTAGTTATTTCTTATTATTTTATCCGCTGGATGTCGGTCATTTTTGTGCTGTAGCTTCAAGCTTTTATAGTTTTAAATTTTAGAGTGATTTTTATTCTGGCTATTGTGTTTTTAAAGTGTTTTATACTTCGAGTTTATTCAGCCTTTAGATATTAGCGAGTAGTTAAGGAAAATTCATCGAATCTGTTCTTGTTTCAGTAATGGCGGACTTTGGTGGTTTGACTTCAGAAGAAGTTGGATCTATGTTATGCACAGCATTTTCGAAGTGTATCAATAACTTGAATGATTTATTTATTTCTATTTGTGATAAAAAATCGGCCTCTAAACAGGATAGAGCCAGCTTTGATCTCAATAGAGAAAATGCACTGAAGATTTTTGAGCAAGCCTTGTATGATGGGGATAACCCAGAGGGCGTAAGAGTATTTCTAATAACAGCTTAGACTTTTCGGATAGAATTGTAGCTTTGGTGGAACTTTTGATTAGAAAAGTGCAAGATAATCATACTGAACTGTTTATGAGGATGATCAGCATTGAAGAGAAAGTGTACTCTAATGTTATAAATGGCTTCCTAAGGGCCGAGACAAATGAGAACGACATTTATCGGAAACACTGTGGGATCGATTTGAATGTAATTAATCTGCGTTTTGGTTCAATTCAAAGAAATGGTCTAAGGAAGGGCTTGAAGGAAAATGTCAACTATGGTGTTGAACAGAGTAACAGAGATATGGAACAGTGGCCAAATTTGCAAAATGTAAATTTACAAAATTTACAGAATCCAGCTAGTAATGCTCAAATGCAAACAAATAGTGATGTGGTTTTGAATACTGTGGGATCTGGTTTTCTAAAAGTCTATAAGGACTCTAAGGGATACAGTGCTAAACCGAAATCGAACACTGTTATAAATGGTTCATGTAAAGTTTCCAAGTTAGTGGCGGCTCGGAAATGCCCCGGAATGGGAGCAGTGTTTCTCTCAAGACTGAGTCCAGATACGAGAGCTGCTGATATTGAATATCATTTAAAGAACAGCCTTATTGACAATTTCATATGTACCCGACTTGTTCCTAAGTTTAACTCTTACTCTTCTTTTCATATTGAGGTCCAGGAACAGGACATTGCAAAGTTGTTAAAGGGTGATGTTTGGCCCGAAAGATGTTTCATAACCAAATTTTTTGGCAAACTTAATGATAAACACATTTTTCTAGAGGATAAAATAAAAAATGATCTTGAGGATAATGCCGAGAAGTGACTACCTTATAAGTTAGCGGTCATGGGTGGATAAGTTTTAAATCGTGACATCAAAATCTATTATTAGAATGTCAGGAGTCTTCGGACAAAACCAAACTATTTTTATCTGTATTGGCCCAAAACTATGATATATGTTTTACTGAGACTTGGCTCTGTGAAAGTATAAGAAGCTCGGAAATTTTGATGGCCGATATACAATTATACGCAAAGATAGGACTAATATGGATAATCGAGATCTTCGGGGCGTGGATGCATTGATTGCACTCATTTCTAACATTGTATTCAATGAGTTTTCCATGGGCGAAGATCAAGGGGGATCGGTTTGGTTAAAAATTGATCTAGCTTTTGGTAAATAGTTCTTTCTCTGTGTGGAATATATTAAATCTGCGTCCAATTTTATTATGTATGACACATTTTTCAATCTGTTTAAAGCTAATTTTGCTTTTTTTAATCATGACATTGTTGTCATGGGTGATTTTAATCTACCTGGTATTGTCTGGTCTTATGTCATATCAAAGGAAGTGAATCACACTAATACTTAAATTGTTACTTCTGAAATTTTTAAACTTGCATGAACTGAAACAACTGATTAACGCTTTGAATATTAATGACAGAATTTTAGATCTGGTTATTTCAAGCTATAATGAATGCATTTTAAGTATCCAACGAATAAGTACTGATGATATTTTACTTCCTGCAGATGTTCACCATCCCTCTGTCATTATAACTCTTATTAATACTAAGACTCCAAGAGTCAAGGTTACTGGGAGGCCTCTTTCTGATTATATGCGATATGATTTTAAAAATGCTGATTTTGAACTCTTGTATAAAAAGTTGAGTAATGTTGATTGGAATCTTTTTAATTATTTTAATAATATTGACTATGCTGTTAGTGTATTTTATTTTCATCTTTTTCAAATTTTCGATGTTTGTATTTCTAAAACTTTTTCTAGGAGCAGTAAATACCCACCCTGGTTTGGTCGTAGCCCTATACACAATATCATACTGAGGAACAAGTTTCGTAAAAACATAAACAGCGCTGTCTGACATATGACCTCATACATTATGAATTACTCAGACATAAGATTAAGACAGATATCAATAGTGGCTATAAATTATATGCTAGACTTGTTGAATCCTCCCTTAAAAGCAGTCCTAAGCGTTTTTGATCCCATTGTAAGTTTAAAGATAAGATTTCGTGAAATACAATTAATTTAAATAATGCTATGTATTCCACTGACAAAACCATTGCAAATGCTTTTGCTGAGTTTTTTGTGCCAATTTTATTGTCATCACGCCTTTCGATGCTGATACGTTTCCGACTAATTATCACTTAAGTGTTATTTCGGATGCTGTAAATCATGCAACTTTGAAAGATGTTACAGATGGTATTAATAGACTGAAGGGTTCTGGCTATTTGGGTTTTTATGGTGTACCTGCTTATATTATAAAAGCGTGTTCTACATATCTTGTTATAGCGTGTTTACATATCTGTGCGTGTTTACATATCTATGTTTACATATCTGTGTTATCCTTTACACATTATTTTTTTATCTGTCCATCAGTTGTAATGTTTGTCCAGATGAATGGAAGAGATCTAGATTTGTTCCTATTTTTAAAAAGGGTGACAAATCTCGTATTGATAATTACAGGCCCATCTCAATTATTTCTTCATTTGCTAAGGTTTTTGAGTCTGTTTTGCATAGGTATGTCGCGAACGTTTTGGTATACTCGACAGAGAAGACAAAGTTTTGAAATCAAACACATTTATTAAACATGAAATAACAAGGCAGTTGATCGAAAACAGTGGAGTACAAGCATTTCTCGCAATAACTCAGAGTTACACTCGGTAGGGTGACCATTAAGAACACCCCTGGAGGAAGAGGAAGCAAGAGAATACACATATTTTCTGATACATAACATAAACACAATATTCCTCACATTATACTTGACATTTATATACGACATTTGTATACTTTGAACATATACGACATTTTCATATAACATCATCAATGATTCGATGCTCACGAGGATTTGACAATTAACACTCTATTCGTTAGGTGGAAGACTAAATATATATAAAACTTTACCTCGTCTCTTTTAAATATAACATTTACAATTCTGTACCATGGGAAAGGATATCAGGATGGACTCTCGGCATAAACTCATCGAGATTCTTGCGCAGAACAAAATCCATAATGGTCGGGAAACTTGACTACACAACATCATGCTGGCGGAATTCAACATCTTGATTGGTTACGGAGATTGGTTGATTCGTACCTTAGGACACAAGGAGGAGTCAGGCAAATACAAATCGCTATAAAATGAGCTTTCCCTCTTGCCCTATCAGCGATTCAAGCCGACCAGTGAAAGAACCATTTTCTCTTTTCACAAGACTCATTATTCCATTACTACCAGGCTGATTCATTTAAAAACACGAGTGACTCATCTTTGAACCGAGCCAAACGACTCTACGCACAACTTGTCGAACTATGTTACATATTTTAATCACATCCTTCCACTTTCAAAATTAATCCACCTTTTCTTAAAATTCGCGATCATACGCGAATCAAACACACACGTCTACATTTTTCCACGACTCCTTCCACACTGCCTCCAAAATCCTTTTTCAAACGCGCGCGTGCGCAAAACCTGCAAGTTCCCAACTAGCGACTGAGAAGCGAAAATACAAAACTATTACTATTTTTCTGGAACATAAACACTTTTGCGATTTTAGAGTTCACTTCCCTTAAAAGTCAATGTAATTGAAAACATGTAGAAAAGACATTTACATTTCGAAATTGACACTTTCAATCACACAGAAATAAAACAATACTTTAATATACAATTTTAACACAGAGGTGTGAAAGCCTTATCACACTCCTTCGGGGCCCGGGAGAAAAATTTCCTGCAAAGCGGGGAATTTTTCCACACAATACTAGGAAAATACCTGCATTAAGTTCCCAATGACATATGTTCCATTGAGAGGAATTTAGTGTAAATTTTGAGCGATGTACATGTACATCAAAGAAAAAAAACAAAAACAAACAAGATCATGACCAGCATAATAACCAAAATCCAAGAGTGGCCTAAAGTTTGACTCGTGAGTCAAAAAAAATAAGTCTCAATACAAGCATAGACCTTTACAAGACAACACCAAATTAACAAGACACAAATGATGAAATTGCCCCTTTTAAAACTTACTAATACTAATACATTTTCTGGTGAGTACCACAGAGACATGAAAATTTAATTTACCCAACTCACAAAAAGTTTAACTAAACAAAAAGTTTTCTTTCTTCAAAAATTTTACAATTAAATTCTATAAATTTACTTTTCACAGAAATCAATTTATTAACTATTATCCAACCTTGCCAACAAATTACTTTAAAAGACATTTAAAAAAATTACTAATTTAGAAAATGAGACAAATTTTCAAACCAAGAATGTTGATCAGGCACCCAGGCAAGAAACAAGTCCATTAGAAAGTTGCAAACCTAGAGGTGGCGGTACCCCCAACCAATAAGTCAACAAACACCAAATGACAAAAAAAAAATTTCTAAAATTTACTAGACCTTTAAATTAAAAAAAAATCATTCACACATTCATAAAATAAAACAGAGATAAAAATTATCAGTTATCCTTAAAAATCCTTACCAAAACTCTAATCCATCAAGTACTTAATTATCTTAAAATTACTTTAAAACATTACTGCTTATCATTAAAGCAAAGCAAAAAAAAATTATTATTTAAGTATTTAGAATTTTAAAACACTACTTCAACCTGATTAACATGGCACTCACATTCAGAAAGCTGCACTGGCACAGAACTTGCAGTACAGAACATTCAGCTGACTGACACATAAAGCAAATTACACAGAAGTTCAGAAATATTGGATCCATTTTAACATAGCATACAGTTTTGCAAAACATTTTGTGAAACAATTGAAAATATAATATTATGAAACATAATTGTCCATCTCACAACAATATCAGTCTTTTTTTTTTTTTTTTTGAAAATGTGAGAATTTCATAATCTAAACATTTTACTTTACTTTTGAGCCAATTGCTCTCTTGACATATTGCCTTAATTGACAAGTAACTTTAATGAATAAATTGGCCTCTTGGGCGCAAGTCATACTTGTGTGAATTAGGAACATTTTGAGTTTTAACCCTATTTTGATGGTTTAGAAAATATCTACTTTTAAATTGTCTTGTTTCTTGAGTTGAAGAATTATCAATGTTATCATTATATGTGCCAGAAATCAATTCACTACGTCTAGGAGGTAAAGGAGTTAATCTATTAACGTGGACCAATTGCTGATTACATGGATTGTTTTTGTGTTGAATGACAAAGTTAACTTCAGTACCACCTCTAACATGATTTTGCCTTTCCCCCATATGCAAAGTAACATTCTGTGCATTTACTACCAAATCTCTAAAAGATTTGCTTCCATTTTCCAAATCGTTAATATGTACCTCTTCACTACCCAAATGTGGCACTACACTATTTTCCGAAAAATTTCTGCTCACATACTCTTCCCGAATGACCTGAGACTCATTCACTACCGGTGCTAGATCTGCTTTGCATTTGGCACATGCATTCGTATGGAACTCTTTCGGTTTACAGTCCTCTACCACACGAACATTTTTTCCACTACTCATCTGCGAGTCAGGCACAGCAATACGCTTTGCGATACTACTTAGGTTTGAGTCTGCAATTTCCGACTCATTTGCCGGTTCATGATTTGAAATCGAAAGTAAATTATTCGTACATTGATAACCAACAAAAGGAATGGAGGAGTTTGAAAACTTAAAACAGAAGTGATTATAATCTATAATAGCATTATGTTTATGTAAAAACTTGTTACCAAGGATTACATTATATGAAATAGGAGCTGGTGATTTTAACACAAAAAATTCGGTAGGGAATCTTTCTTTTCCCAAATTTAGCGAAATAGTGGCTAAACATTCAACTTTAGTATCTTGTGAACTAAAGCTACGCAAAATTGTTGGTTTGTATGTTAGCAACATATGTGCAATGGGTACAGTATTTAAAGCTTCCTCATACACTAAATTAATTGAACTACCCGTATCAATCAATATTGACACTTCACTGCTCACTAATTTTCCTTTTATAATAGAAGAAGATGACAAAGAATTTGTAATATTATGACAAATATTATTTTCCTCAAAATGTGATGTTTGCCTATCAAAAGTTTTCCTATTATTATAATTGTGCATGGGATATCTACTCTGATTCCCAGAAGAATGATTTTTGGAATTTTGCAAAGATTTATATGACTCCTTATTTTTATAATTTTGCGTTCCTTGCTTTCTATACTTCCACTCATTTGCAGACATTTGCCCTCTGTGTCTTTCACCCTGGTGATACCTAGTTCCAGGACTGGTATAAATTTTCCTACGTTTTATACCGTACACATCTCTTTTTTGAAAAACCTTTTTCCAACACTGTTCTTGAACGTGACCTAATTTACCACATTTGTCACACTTTGGACGCGGTGAACGCTTTTCGTTAACTTTATCTGAATTAAACTTAAATTTTTCTATTTTACCCCTAAGAAATTCAATGTCCCTTTCCTGTTCTAACACTTTTCTTTTTAAATCTGACATACTTTCACTTTGATCTGGTGTGAGAACATATTTTTCTGGTGTGAGAACACCTTTTCTTGTAAGTACCGGATTAGTCAAGTACATAGCATTATTTTCATTTAAAATAGATTCCTCAAGAATTGCAAGTTTTCTAGCCGAATAAAAATCTCTAGGGTTTTGTGACAACACCAATCTTTTTAGTTCCGGATATAAACCATTAATAAATGAAGTTTTTAAAAGTGTTTGCCTGATTTTATTCTCACTTTCGGAATCTACATCTTCCGGAACAACCTTAAATGAAGCAGCTTCGATTCTCATCGAAAACTGTTTAACCGACTCATTTGGTCTCTGTGTAAAGTTCACGAGTGAAATTATGTTTTTAGTAACATTTTCGGTCACTTCAAAATGATCTTTCAAAATGTGAATAATTTCCTGCAAATTTTTACAATTTCTGTGCTTTGGATTCTCTTCAATCAATCTATTTGCTTCCCCCTCTAAATTCAATCTCAAACAAACTAATTTGTCACACTCACTCCAGTTTGCATGAGTGGCTACTAAATTTAACTTTTCCAAAAACTGTGACAACGAAAGCTCTGAATTTCCCGAGAATTTTGGAATATGATGTGCGAACTTAGGTGTGAAAATATGGAATGATTTTAACATGTTATCATTTACCGATGAAGCACTGTTTTGATTTGGCAAAGTGCCAGAAGAAGAATTCAGACCTACCGGCGATTTATCTGATATATTTTCCTCATTAGATTTAGCTTTGTGGCTAACATTTTTAACTTTACTTCTAGAATTAACAGTATCCGACTCAGTAGCAATATCAAGCGACAAATTCAAGGAGGAATTTAATTTTTTTACTTGAATTTTTACTCATCTTACCGACATTTACTTTTTTGTTTCTAGTAATTGGAGCCATTTTGCATAACAATATAGTTTAACACAATATGCAATTGCAATGTTCTTAAACAGTATTTACAATAAAACCAGTTTTTATCAAATCAAATGACATAAATATGCAAACAAATCAATTTTTTTTATCAAATGGCACATATCAAATTCCAAGAACACTCGTTTTTGAGAACACCGAAAACAGAACATGGAACTCTGTTTACTTAAGAAAACACTCATTTTAGCACAACGGTAATTTTTAACCTTCAAAATTTCAATTCTTAAGAAATTTTTTTAAAAATTTTAATTCTCTCAGCTCTTCCCCACTCACCGAGAAAAGTAACGGCACCAATTCTGTCGCGAACGTTTTGGTATACTCGACAGAGAAGACAAAGTTTTGAAATCAAACACATTTATTAAACATGAAATAACAAGGCAGTTGATCGAAAACAGTGGAGTACAAGCATTTCTCGCAATAACTCAGAGTTACACTCGGTAGGGTGACCATTAAGAACACCCCTGGAGGAAGAGGAACCAAGAGAATACACATATTTTCTGATACATAACATAAACACAATATTCCTCACATTATACTTGACATTTATATACGACATTTGTATACTTTGAACATATACGACATTTTCATATAACATCATCAATGATTCGATGCTCACGAGGATTTGACAATTAACACTCTATTCGTTAGGTGGAAGACTAAATATATATAAAACTTTACCTCGTCTCTTTTAAATATAACATTTACAATTCTGTACCATGGGAAAGGATATCAGGATGGACTCTCGGCATAAACTCATCGAGATTCTTGCGCAGAACAAAATCCATAATGGTCGGGAAACTTGACTACACAACATCATGCTGGCGGAATTCAACATCTTGATTGGTTACGGAGATTGGTTGATTCGTACCTTAGGACACAAGGAGGAGTCAGGCAAATACAAATCGCTATAAAATGAGCTTTCCCTCTTGCCCTATCAGCGATTCAAGCCGACCAGTGAAAGAACCATTTTCTCTTTTCACAAGACTCATTATTCCATTACTACCAGGCTGATTCATTTAAAAACACGAGTGACTCATCTTTGAACCGAGCCAAACGACTCTACGCACAACTTGTCGAACTATGTTACATATTTTAATCACATCCTTCCACTTTCAAAATTAATCCACCTTTTCTTAAAATTCGCGATCATACGCGAATCAAACACACACGTCTACATTTTTCCACGACTCCTTCCACACTGCCTCCAAAATCCTTTTTCAAACGCGCGCGTGCGCAAAACCTGCAAGTTCCCAACTAGCGACTGAGAAGCGAAAATACAAAACTATTACTATTTTTCTGGAACATAAACACTTTTGCGATTTTAGAGTTCACTTCCCTTAAAAGTCAATGTAATTGAAAACATGTAGAAAAGACATTTACATTTCGAAATTGACACTTTCAATCACACAGAAATAAAACAATACTTTAATATACAATTTTAACACAGAGGTGTGAAAGCCTTATCACAGGTATATTTACAGTCAGCTTCAGTCTTTTATTTCTATCAATCAACATGGTTTCATGAGAGGTAAGTCTACTGTTACTAAAATCCTTTGCTTTAATTCGTTTATGATTGATGCCATTAATTCAAAGGTTCAGTCGGATGTTGTTTACACTGATTTTACGAAAGATTTTGATTCGGTTGATCACAGTATTTTGATTCATAAATTGAAGAGTATTGGGTTTTGTCCTAATTTGGTTATGCTTTTAAAATCCTATTTAACTTCTAGATTTTCATGTGTAAATTTTGGTTCTTACTTGAGTAGGGGTTTTTCGGCTACTCCTGGTGTACCCCAGGGCTCTGTTCTTGGTCCCTTGTTATTTATTATTTTTATTAATGATCTTGCTGATTGTTTTAAAAATTGCTTTTTTTATGCTGACGGTTTGAAAATTTTATGTCCTATTTTTGATTCTGTTTCATGTAATAATATTCAATCTGAGTTGCATGTCCTTTCCGATTGATGTAGCATAACAATCTTCATTTCGATGTTAGTAAGTGTAGTATTGTGTCTTTTACTCGTAGAAAAGTGCCTATTTTATTTTCTTATGGTATTGGCACTGTTTAGAAAGTTCTATATTTCTGATCTTGGAGTTATTTATACGTCCGATTTTTCCTTTTCTACTCATATCTAATATCTGTTCTAAATCCTATAGAAAACTGGGTTACATTAAGAGAATTACTCATGATTTTACAAATGAGGATACCATTATTGTTCTTTCCAATGCCTTAATCAATTCTGGGCTTGAATATGCGTCTGTGGTTTGGAGGTCTTTTCACGCCGTTCTCTCAAACAGGATCGAGATCATTCAAAATTTTATGTCCTATTGAAAATTGTATGTCCTATGTTTGATGCTGTTTCATGTAATAATATTCAATCTGAGTTGCATGTCCTTTCCGATTGGTGTAGCAATAACAATCTTCAACTCAATATTAGTAAATGTAGTATTGTGTCTTTTACTCGTAGAAAAGTGTCTATTTTATTTTCTTATGGTATTGGTAACTCTGTTTAGAAAGTTCTCTATTACTGATCTTGGAGTTATTTATACGTCCGATTTTTCCTTTTCTCCTCATATTTTTAATATCTGTTCTAAATCCTACAGAAAACTGGGTTACATTAATAGTTTCCTCAATAACTTGAAAAAGGAAAAACAGTATCTTGGAGAGAAATTACGTTATATTAAGCCATTGCAAATGAAAAAAGAGAATGAAATTGAATTTCAAAGAGCTACGTATTGTAATGTTTGTCTTTGTGAACTAAAAACAGGTCATGTGTGTGATCACAATCACGTGACTAGAACCTACAGAGGTGCTCTGCATAATTCCTGTAATCTTAACTATAGTCAAACTAGTAATACTCCTGTAGTGTTTCAAAAGTTAAAAATTATGATGCTCATCATATTATGCTGAGTCTTCGAAAATTGCAAAATCATGAAATCGATGTGGTTGCCACTAATATTTAAAAATATATATATAGTTCAAGAAATCAAAGAAGGAGGATCCCCGTGTCTATTTACTATTTTTTGACATTTTGTAGTTTCTAAAGGACTGCCTGGAAAAGCTACTTTCTAATTTAAACTTGAGTGAGTTTCATATTCTAAGAGAACATTTCCCTTCTGTAGTTCTGGATGCTCTTCTGAGGAAAGGAGTATATCCCTATATTTATATGACATCCGTTCAAAAATTTGATGAAGATTTACTACCTCCTCCTTCCGCATTTCATAATGAGATTAAAGTTGAAGATATTAAGAGCTGAAGATCATCGACATGCACAGACTGTATGGAACACATTTAATATAAGAAATTTAGGAGAATTTTATGACCTATATGTTAAAACGGTTGTTCTACTATTAGCTGATGTATTCGAAAATTTTCGAAAACTGTGCCTAGCCCATTATAGTATAGACTCTGCACATCTTATGATTCTAATAAACCCAATAAGCACATTATCTATCTTGCCGCCAATAATCTATATGGTCGGGCTATATCTCAGCCACTACCCTATGGAGAGTTTGAATGGATACCTACAGAAAATTTGAATGAATCCTGGATAATATATCACAAGCATAATACTCAAGAGGGGTATATATTTAAATTGGATATGGAGTATCCTGAATCCTTACATGATTATCATAATGAATACCCCCTGGCCCCTGAAAGGCTGAAGATTGAGCGAGAAATGCTGTCCCCATATGCTAAACGACCAGTTCAACAATTACATCATCACCAATTACATTACATTTCGTTAGTACTACGAGATTGGTACCCAATCAACAAGATAAGAAACATTATATTGCTCACTATCGCGACCTTCAACTATACCTATCACTAGGTTTAATACTTAAGAAAAAATTCACAGGATTTAGTCACCCTGGTTACCCTGGTTGAAGAAATACATTCAATTCAATACAGAAAACAAAAATTTGGAGAAAACTGATTTTGACAAAGATTTTCTTAAATTGCTTAATAACACTGTGTTTGGTAAAACTATGGTAAATCGTCGAAATCGAGTTAATATTGAGTTAGTGAATTCTTCAAGGCGGGCTCTGAAGATGATAGCATCCCCAACGTATAGAGCTAGCAAGATTTCTTGTGAAAATCTTGTGGGTATCGAGCGTGTAAAAAGTTACATCTTAATGAATTAACCTATATAGGTTGCTTTTGCTATCCTGGAGTTGTTAAAACTACTTATGTACGTGTTTCATTATAAGCATATTAAAAGCCGATATGGTGAAAAAGCTTCACTTCTCTTCTGATACAAATTCATTGGCTTATGAAATACCAACTCCCGATATCTATGAAGTTATAAGCCAGCATAAGCACCTCTATTATTTTTCTGACTAACCCAAGTACCATCCTCTCTTCAGTGATGAAAATAAAAAACATATTGTATACTTTTAGGATGAATTGAATTCAACTGCTATTCAAGAGTTAATAGGACTTAGACCTAAGATGTACTTTATTCTATCATCTGATGGAGAAAAGGATGTAACTAAAGGCTTTTCTACGCAAGTTGTAGCACTATGACAGAACGAGTTGGCTTTGTCGGCTATTGATGACAAAAGGTATTTAGTACATGAGAATGGCATTACAAGTTGTTCATACGGACATTTTAAAATAACAAATTAAATAAAAATATTGAGATTGTGGCGGTGCGTTTATGCATCGGTTGGTGTGTGTGTGTGTGGGGGGGGAATCTTTAAAAAAAATACGCTGATTGAAGTCTGAAACCTACAAAAGAGGGTGTTTCCCTATCGACCACTGTATGTTTTGCTCTTCTTACCGAGTTGGAATCCCTAGTCAATCTCCTGATAGAGGATATGCTACACATCATACAAAGAGATCTCTGTATATCTCGACACACACTACAAGGAGAGCCCAAACTGACATTCCAGCGCCTGTTTCGAAAGAAAGATTCCTCTTTTCAGTTTGTTCCGGAACATGTGGTTCTAAACCTACCTGAAGCTCTGCAACTGTATGATTAACACTCAACTGATGCTATTAACACTCAAGTACAAGCCAGTGTGATTTCCGATACTTTGGATTATTTTGTTAAACGAGAACTTAATACTTATTCAGTGCAAACCAGTGTTTCTAATGGAGATCCAGATAACCCTCAAGGATTTTACGAGGTCCAGTCTGCTTTATGCAGCCACTTAAAAAAACTGTTTAATGGAGAAAATATCTGAACTTTTTAATGTTTTGCCTGCACAGCTCGGCACGACGACGCATCTAGCCACGATTGTGTTTCGTTCACAGAACTAGATAAATACCTACAATATGGACAGCAAGCTCTGTATGCCTTGTATTGGTTCCATGTCGCACACCAATTTACAAGAGACTATTTAAACAATCCTCATTTTAGGGAACTTGTGTTTATCCACGATTTTTTTCAAGTCATTCATATTACCAAACTTTTCGAAACTATTCAGAATCTATGTACAAAAGAAGAATAATGTCCTTAGCACTGTAAATATGTATATATTTTATTTTCATTTTTAACACTTTACAACAAAGTTGAAAAGTGTTTATGACTCTGTTCATTCTGTCTGTCTGTCTGTCTGTCTGTCCGTTAGCACTATAACTGCCGTAAAAATGACTTAATCAAAATGAAAGTTTAGTATGTTGTTCAGACGGTCTGTAGGACCTATGGGAATATAAATGACTAATATCACCCAATTAGTTTTGGATTGAACTCGGGTTGAAAAAATAAAATACATTGAGCCCTATGGGACCTAATTTTTCAAACATATTTTAAGCGGATTTAAAATTCACAAATTGCTTCGAAAATTTTAGGTAATATTCAAATTGTTCCATAAAATATATAAAAAAAAGTTCAGCGAAATATATTCAGTAGTGCTTTAAATAAAAATTAAAATAATAAGTACACCTCTTATATGAAACGATCACGTGACCATGATATGAAACGATCACATGACTCACTTCAAAATGATATATGGCATCTATCTTGTTTCAAAATCGTGATTTAAGTTCTTTTTAATTCATATTGAGTGTTGTATCCGTCCTAAAACTACTTTATTTTCACTTAAATTCTGTGCATCTACATACCGAAACAACGCAAATACAATATATTTCAGTTTAAATGGTTATCCAAATTTGATTATTTCTACAACTAAGCCTATTTTTCACTTATGTAAAATGTAAACAGCAAAATATATAGAATGAGTTGTATTAGAGTTGCTGTATTTTTTTAACACAAAATCATTTAGTCCATGGAGTCTGCATGGCTAATATGAATGAAATATTAATTGATTTTATAAAAAGAAGGACGATTTTTTTCGATGAAGTTTTAAGCATATAGTTTAATTACTTGTGGCTCCATGGTCTTAATTTTTAAATAAAATAAATTATTATAGTATTGTGATAAATTAAATGAATGAGAGAAAGTTATGAATGAAATTCTGTTTTTATAGAGAGATCCAGGCGTGTTATTTTTTCTATGACGTCATTTGAATTAATTTCAGTTGTTTTCGATGAAGTTTTCAATTATAATAAATTATCGTAGTATTATGATAGTTTTAAAAATATTACCGTGGAATGTATCGCATTTTAGAGATATTTAAACCAGGCAATTTATATTTCAATGTCGTCATTTGAATGAAGTTCATTTTCTTCAATGAAGGTTTAAGTTTTCAATTATAATGAATTAATGTAGTATTGTGATAAGTTTTAAAATATTAGCGAGGAATGTATTGCATTTTCGACTTTTTTAAATAAAATTGCGCTAAGTTGGAAAGTGTTTCATAATCAATGCTTTAAGCATGATTGATCTTTCTTGTTTAAATAAATCTGTGTTTGTTTTAACCCTGTCTTGTTCTTGGAAACTACAGATACACCTTTCAGGTATTAGCAAGAAATGCAAAACGCATTCTAAAAATTTAATTGGAAATGCACAAGAATTTCTCTTTCAGGTACTTTAAGATATTTAAATGGTAATAGGAACTTTTTTTTTCAGGTATTATTAAGAACTTGGTAAAAATATTTCTTTTTCAGGTATTAGCAAGCAATGCAAAACGCATTCTAAAAATTTAAATGGAAATGCACAAAATATTTCTTTTTCAGATAAAGCAAGCAATGCATAATACTTTATTTTTCAGGTACTTTAAAATATTTGAATGGAAATGCATGCGCATTCTAAAAATACAAGCGAGTCTCTCTCTCTTAGCACTCCCAGACGGGAATATAATAGCTTTCTAACAGCCCAGAACGATATTCTAGCAGTTCAACACAGGCATTCTTTCCACTAGCTGCTAAGAATTACAACGGGGATAGCAGAACACCCTTTTTCGACCAAACCCAACAGACGTGACATATAGCCTGAAGTTATATTCATAGAGAACCACGCTAATACCTCCGTCAGCTGTACTTTGGCTTAACATAATTATCTTCCTCCACTCTCCAAACAAAGGGGGCGGATTCCCTTCTAACAGAATGATCTAATGGACTATGTGGTTTTTCTAAGGCATAAGCTGTACGAACTTTCTCGCAGTCTTTCAACGTACGCATCGAAGAGGAGTTTTATTCAGGCGGTCTGCGGTTTAATTTTAAAATATGTTGGGATTTAAAGATACTCCCATGGTAATAACATGAGTATTAAAACACACGAGCATAAAAACAAACTCCTATACAAAAATAAGTATCTGCAATTATATATTTTTTAAAATATTTGTTTTTAAAATATTTAAAAGTTATAAATGTAAGGCTGAAATAATTGGATAAACACATCCCCCTCCAATAGACACAGTTCACGCGATTCTACTACTTTAATAGAGAAATCAAACATTTTGAAAAAAATCGCAAAATGTCACATTTTTCTAGAAACGCATTTTTGGTAACACTTTTGCAAAAACGCACATTTTTTTTTAAAAAATGCACAAAAGTGTGAAAACCCATGTTAATTCCCATAGAGAAATCGGACATTTTGGAAAAAATCGCAAAATGTCACATTTTTCCAGAAACGTATTTTTGGTAACACTTTTACAAAAAACGCACATTTTTTTAAAGAAAAATGCACAAAAGTGTGAAAACCCATGTTATTTCCCATAGAGAAATCAAACAATCTCAAAACTTCAACTTGTTAAAAAAAACTCACATTTTTGTTGTTTTTTAACGTTTTTGAAAGCTTTTGAGAAAAAACGCTAAAAATGACACACGTTTTAAATTTAAGTGGATTCAAATATATTTTAAGACATTCTCATGTATCTCCTGGTGGTGGGATTCTTACAGTTAAGTATTCGTAACCGCCTTTAACATACAAATAGGGTAAGCACTATTTTCTCCCTTTAGAAGGCAGACGGATATTGGCATAACCTTGGTACACCCTTGGCATATTTAATCACTTTATTTAATTAGTTCAATTTTAACTAACATCCTTTAATTCATTTAGAAAAAGAAAAAAAATCCCATTAAGAGAGAAAAATCCCAAGTTCCAAATTTAATTAAAATTAGTCTAATTAAAATAATTCTAATTTTAAATTTTATTTAAAATTAGAAATATATTATTTCTAAGCTCCAACTTTAAGTTTCCGCCGCTAGGGGGCGCTGATGGCTCCATACTGCCACCGTCGGTGTTGCCATCGGCAAAAAGTTTCTCCCATACTTAGAAAAACTCATTAAAGAAATTTTATTTCGCCTTAAACCCCTCGTACAAGAACACGAAATCGTTGCCACCCGAAACAAAGTTTCTAAAAAATTTTCACCCCACCTTTTTTCATTTCCCCCTTTTACACCCCCGTCCAGGAAACCGGAATTCAAGATGACGGCTATACCGCATACCGCACATACGGCACATACCGCCACTGCCACAGAACTCTCTTCTTTCCTATCTACTCATCATCCTTCAATCCATACCTATCTTATAAGATCATAACTCTATCACCTTCCACCGGCTTGCGAGGGGGCCCATGTTGAAGTACAGCTCTTCAATACTTACTCTGTTGGTGAACTCATTTTATAGCATCTGAGGGTCCCCATGTTAAAGTATAGCTCTTCATCAGTCCGTCTCCTTCCTCTCCAACTAATGCCGAACACATAAAATGTAAGATAGCTATTTTTCACTATAACGCGAATGAAGCTGTTAAGATCTGTGATCACTGATTCATAAATATGTGTAAATTCTTATACGACGCGTTCTATTCTTTGAAACAATATTTCACAAATTAAAATGACAAACACATTTTCTAAAATTCACTTGTAGGGACAATATAGTTGTACCTGAGGTGAATTGAACTGATGTTTGGTAAGTAAAAGTGAAATCGCAAAAAACTCCATATTTTAAGGGGTCTTAAATTTAGAATTTAGAAGACACGAGAACTAGTACCACTTACAAACCTGTGATTGAAAAAGCCGCAAATAACCATAAAGGTTCACCCCCCCCCCCTATCCGGAAAAGTAAATCTCCAAGATGACCTGCCCGAAAACACAGCAGATCCAAGACATTTAAAAAAGCATTTAAAAGCAAAACCCTTACTTTTAAAGAAAACCTTCTTCAGCCAAAGCTGACTCCTTATCAGCAACAGCACCACTGGACTCAAAAGACCATATTAAACCACTATTTGAAAATCCATTTAGTTGGAGAATCAGGGAAATTACTTAAGCATTTTGCAATTACCGAAGAAAACTATGAAATAACATTGAAGTCATTAATCGAACGGTACGAAAAAAAAAGAGTATTAGCAATTCGCAATTGAAATCACTTTTTGCCCAACCAAAGATAACCAGGGAAGGTACTCATTGTATTAAAAGTTTATTGTATACCACTCAAGAATGTCTGTCCACGTTAAAAAAAATTGGGAGTTCAAGTAGAACAGTGGGATGATATTGTGGTTTATATAAGAACACATAAACTTAGTATAGAATCGTTTCAGTTATGGGAACAATGTTTAAGCTCAAAAACAGATTTACCTAGATTTGAAGAGTTGAAATCATTTCTTGAATCCCGTTTCAGAACACTTGAACCTATTTCGAATTATATTCAAGCTACTTCAAAGAAAGTAAACGATCAGGAAAAATAAAATTCTGGAGCTAAAGAAAGCCGAACAAGAACGTATCTTGTAACTAACAAAGTGACCTGTATAATATGCTCAAGAAAACATGCTTTAGGATAATGTGAAGTGTATACGAAAATGAACAAGCTGAAAAAGTTGGAAACAGTGAGACATGCAGGTTTATGCTTTAATTGCTTATCTTCAAAACATGTTGCACGTCACTGCCTTAGCAAAATAAATTGCCGATTTTACGATCGACGACATCACGGTATTTTACACAGAGCAATTGTTAATAATAATCAGGATAATAAGGTCAAATCCAGGGATCAAAGAAATCCAGAGTCGGGTTCAAAGGAAACGTCAAGAAGTGAAAATTCTAATGAAGCTACTATTCAGACTTGCACTCATTTCCGTCGTGGCATTCCGAAATTCAGTGAAATGTTATTAACTACTGCACTTATTCAAATCACATCATCTTCGGGAACAGAAACAACAGTGAAGGCATTATTAGATCAAGGATCACAATCGACCTTCATAGCAGAATCTGCTGTACAAAAATTTAGACTTAAGAAAGAAACGGTCGTTGCTTAGATTCTTGGAATGGGAAAATCTAAAGTTGGAATATCTCGCAGTCAAGTTAGATTAAGTATAAAATCCCGATTTAAGCAAGAATTATTGACGAATACTAATGTTTTAGTGCTCAGAAATCTCATAGATTGTACACCACCACGATGTTCAATATCGGATTCTTGGGAATATTTAAGAAACATAAATCTTACTGATCCAAACTTTGGCAAAGCAGGAAAAATCGATATCATAGTTGGAGCTGATGTATATTCACAAATCTTATTGGATGGTATCATAAAAGGACAAAACGATACTCTACTCAAAATACTTCATCAGGTTGGATTTTGACGGGATCTATTTTGAACAATTGTCAGGATAGCTATTCCAAACAACAAACAACCAAAATTCTGAATCTTCACAGCATGTCGCAAATACACGATAAGCTGCGGAAATTCTGGGAAATTGAAGAAACTTCACTAACTCGAACACTCACTACTGAAGAACAAATGACTGAAGAAATTTTCGAGAAAACGCACAGATGGGAAAAGGGACGTTATATAGTTAATTTGCCATTTAAAGGCACTTCTACGACACTCGGTGAATCAAGAGATATAGCTATTTCGCGATTTGAGCAAAACAAAAGAAAACTCTCAAGAAATTCTGAAGTTAGCCCGGAATATTCAACATGTATAAATAAATACATCAAACTAAACCATATGGAAGAAATCCAATCCACCCCAAAGGATCTCTAAATTTACGGAAATGGTTATAAACCAAATTATCTTCCTCATCATGCAGTGATCAAAAAAAGTAGTTCATCTACCAAACTTGGTGTGGTATTTGACGCCTCTCAAAAACATTGGAAGGTGTATCATTAAATGATAAATTATTAGTAGGACCGAATCTTGGACGGAATCGAGGATATGACAGCTATATTGCATAGATGGAGATTTTATCGGATCATATACACAGCTGATATAGAAAAAATGTACAGACAAATCCGTGTTGCGGATAAACATACAGACTATCAAAGAATAGTTTGGAGGAATTTTATGTCAGAAGCAATAAAAGATTACCGATTGCTAAAAGTAACATTTGGACTGGATTGCTCTGTTTATCTTGCTATAAAGATCTTGAAACAATTAGCTCGCGATGAAAAACGAAGTTTTCCATTAGGATCAGAATCTACAATGAACGATTTTTACATAGATAATCTTATGTCCGGAGCGGATCATATTTCTGAAGCATTTGAAAAACAAAGACAAACAATTGATCTTTTAAAATTAGGAGGATTCCCTCTAAGAAAATGGACATTTAACAAAGAAGAATTGCTTGAATCATCAGCTGAGGAATTTCGAGAAATGTCAAAGCTGAAAGCCATAGAAGCAGATCAAAGCATCAAAACTCTTGGTTTATATTGCCATCCAATAGCAAACGAATGCAGTTACAAATTAAGTTCTATGGCAACGGGACAATCTACCATTACGAAAAGAATCATTTTATCGAACACAAGTAAATTTTTCGATCCATTAGGATGGATAACACCAGTTTTAATTACAGCTAAAATCATGCTTCAGTCATTGCGGATGATTGGATTGAATTGGGACGAAGAACCACCAACAGAAATTCGACTACAGTGGATTGACTGGATAAGTCAGTTACCAGATATGGAAAATATTAAAATTCCACGGTGGATAAACTACAGTTATTCCGAAAACCATTCTATCGAAATGCACATATTTTGTGATTCCTCGAGTACTGCATATGCTTCTGTTGTCTATCTTCGGATAATTTCTACAAGAACAATTTCTACACACATTGTTGCAGCGGGGCGCGGTAGCCCATTGGTTAGCGCGCTGGAGTTGCACTCGGTAGGCCCGGGTTCGATTCCAGCCACTGCCAAAACTGCCGCCGTGTTCATGTGGAGTACGATCACGTTAAGCATGTGGATCCGAAAGTCCTTCCGAGAGATTGGTGGTAGGGGAAGGAGGGTACGGTCCCTGTGGATGCCTCCCCCACTGGGTTCCGGTCTAAATTGGGTGGCACTTCCCGACCGTCCAAACTGTTACCTTACACCTTTCTGGTAGGTCGGACGGTCTGGGTTTCAACAACAACACATTGTTGCAGCAAAGACTAAAGTCGCGCCACTCAAAATTGAATTATTACCAAGATGAGAACTTTGTGGAGCACTGTTAGGGACAAGATTGGCTTATCACATCTCATTAGCTATACATGTAAAAATTGAAAATGCTTGGACCTCTTGGACCGATTCAAAGATCGTTTTAGCCTGGTTAAGAGGACATCCAACGCGATAGAAAACCTTCATAGCGAATCTTGTAGTTGAAATTCCCGATAAATTTAAAAACTGCAATTGGATGCATGTGCCATGAGAAGAAAATCCTGCTGATTGCGCGACTCGTGGGCTTACACGAGATGAACTGATCAAACACAAATTATGGTGGAAAGGACCTACATGGCTTACAATGCCTCACGACTGTTGACCTAAATCCATTGATATTCCACCTACAGCCATAGAAAAAAGACAGTTTGTCACATTAGCAACATGAAGTGTAAGTACTGATTTTGATTTATTTTAAAATACTCCAATTTGTCTGAACTAGTTGGAATAACTGGGTATTTCTATAAATTTGCATCTAACTGTAAGATCTCAAAATCTGAACGTAACTTACCTTACTGGGCAAGAACTGAAAAAACGCTTTAAAGAAACTTGTAAAAATAACACAAACATCTTCCTTTACTTCTGAGATAAAAGACTAAAGAACAAGATGGAACTATTGAATAAAAGTCGACTTCTAAGTCTCAATCCATTCCTAGATGGTGAAGGTATTTTAAGGGTTGGAGGGATTTTAAAACATGCCTGTTTACCGTTTGCAGAAATTCATCCTGCGATTTTACCAAGAAAAAAATAATTTAGTTAACCTTATAATTCAAAAATTCATCTAAATACATTGCATGGAGGAACACAGTTAGTATTAGGACTTTTCAAAAAACGATATTGGATATTGGACGCTAGAAATAAGACAAAATTTATTATACATAAATTTATCATATGTCAGCGACAAAAGGCCAAAATGTCTCAGCAGCTTATGGGAAATCTTTCAGCCCCCCCCCCCCCCCCAGAATAAATGAATCTAGATATTTCTCTGATACTGGAGTGGACTACTGAGGCCCAATTGAAATTAAGATTTCAATGGATCGTAGTTTTAAATCACAAAAAGGATACTTTGCAGTATTCATATGTTAAACCGTAAAAGCGATTTATCTGGAAGCCGTTTCCGATCTGACTAGTGAAAGCTTCATGGCAGTGTTCCGACGATTCATATCGTCGGAACACTGCCACAAAGCCGACTTGGTGGTCACATAGCCGTGGTGGTCGAGTAGTCAAGGCGAGTGTTTCCACAGCAATCGCTAGACCGCCGCGTTGTGGGTTCGAGTCCTACGTAGGGCATGGATGTTTGTGTTGTGGGCGCAGTGTGTTGCGCCCCCTCTGGTGCGCCTGGGCAAACGTCCTAGGACAGCTAAATGGTTCACGTTCTGGCCGCTGACAAAGGAGAATGATGAAGGTCAGGTGTCTGGCTATTTGATAAAGAAAACGATTCACATCGCGTCGCGAACTTTGTTATGATTTATACAGTGACCAAGGGACACATTTTAAAGGAGCCACTTCCATGCTGAAGGACGACATTAGAAAGCCGATTCATCAAGTTAACAAGGAAATAGTACATGTCTTAGAGATAAAGAAAGTAGTAGTCCGTATGAATATATAGTAGCTGAAGTAATGTGGCACTTCATCCCTCCGTCAGCCCCATACTTTGGAGGCTTATGGGAAGCGGGCGTAAAATCCACAAAATATCACTTGAAGAGAATTTTAGGAGAAATATTGCTTGCATTCGAAGAATTAAACACAATATTAATTGAAATCGAAGCATCGTTAAACTGAAAACCAATTACGCCAATTCATGACGATCCTAACGATTCCCACTTACACCAGAATATTTCCTAATTAAAAATTCGTTAAAAGCAATACCTGAACCAAGTGTATTGGATATAAAAGAAAATAGATTAAGCAGGTTGCAATTGCTACAGCAACTGAATCAACAATTCTGGAAGAGACAGAATTTAGAATACATAAGCAGGCTGCAATAAAGACCGAAGTGGTTGAAATAACGCAAAAATGTGACCAAAGGACAACTTGTTCTCATCAAAGATGAGCGACTAACCCCTGGTAAATGGCTTTTAGGCAGAGTAGTTGATACTCAAGCAGATAAGGACAATTTAGTAACAGTTGTCACGCTGCGTACAAAAGATGGTATTCTTAAAAGACCCTTCAAGAACATTTCGCCCCTCCCGATCGACAATCCAGAGCCTCGAACCAAAATCAAGTGTGAGAGTTTAGAACTTTGAATTTTATATCTGTATTATTTGTAGACTATTCATTTGAACATTTTTTCGAAACTTAGCGGAATTTTAGGAACCTGAACTTTTAGATTTAAACGCCTAGTCCTGCCAAAGATTTCAAGGCCCTGTGTATGTGTATATGTTTAGTGCCAAACGTGTGTTAAAGTCTACACGTGATGTATGGTAATTTTCTTATACAACTCATCTTATAATCACTTGTTTACATTCTGCATCCATTAAAATTAGGCTTCGTTATAGAAATAATCAAAGTTTGATGATCATTTAAACTCCAAAATATTGTAATTGCGTTGGCAAAGAATATAGATGCACAGAAAATACTAAAATATAAAGCGGTTTTAGGACGGATGCAATACTAAATATAAGTTTAAAAGAACTCTGAAAATCACGATTTTTACTCTGTGAAATAAAGATGAATGCCATATTTTATTTTGAAGTGGGTTACATGATATTTGCATATTATATGGGGGTAATTATTATTTTAATTTTTATTTAAAAACTATCGAACATATTTTGCTGAAATTTCTTTTTATATATTTTATGGGATAACTTGAGTATTTCCTAAAATTTTGCAAGCAATTTCTGAATTTTAACTTTGCTTAAAAAATGTTTGAAAAATGAGGTCCCATAGGGTTCAATGTATTTCATTTTTTCAACACGGGTTGAATCCAAAACTAATTGGGTGATATTATTTATTTGCATTCCCATAGGTCCCGCAAGACCGTCTCAACAAAATACTAAAATTTTAATTTGATAAAGTCATTTTTACGGCAGTTATCGTGCTAACGGATAGACAGAATGAACAAAGTCACAAATGCTTTTCAACTATGTTGTAAAGTGTTAACAAGAAAGATCAATCATGCATAAGCATTGATTATGAAACACTTTCCAACTGAAATGTAATTTTATTTAAAAATTTCTAAAATGTGATATATGCAGTGGTGATATCTTTTACATTATCACAGTATTACAGTATTTTATTATACTTAAATATTTAAAACTGTATCGAAATATAAATCATCTGATTCTTTATGCAAAATCAATGAATATTTCATTCATATAACTTGTATTCCAGACTCCAGAGCTAAATAATTTTGTGTGAAAAAATTTCAGCAATTCTTATGTAATCCATCTTACAATCTTGAGTTATTTGCATTCTGCATATGTTAAAATTAGGCTTCGTTGAAGAAATAATAAAAGTTTAGGGATCATTTAAAATCACAACTATTGTAATTGCATAGGCACGGAATTTAGATACACAGATAATACACAGATGCACAGATAATATATGTGTGTATGTGTATGTACTCAAAGTATTGGAATCGTGCCGAAGATCGGAACTCGAATTTTCAAAGGATCTACACGTTTTGGGACTTCTAGAACACGAAAAAACTATTTTAAGGAAGACATCTGTGTGTGTAAAGGGTGTATCTGTGTATGTTTCTGTGTGTCTGTGTGGATATTACATCCACTCTAATTGAAAAACTAATGGACCGAATTTCATACAATTTGGTAGGTATGTTTTTTGTAGGAAATCCTGATGTTCATTAGATTATAGTACGATTCGTAATAAAAGAATCTGCCTTCTTTGCGAAATGGCTGCAGAAATTGCCTTTATCCACTCTAGCTAAAAACTAATGGAACAAATTTAAAAAAATTTGGTGTATAATATTTCAATAACCTACAAGTGATTTATATACCAAATTTAACAAAATTTTGTATATAAATCATTTGTAGGTTATTCTAGTACGATTCGGGAAAAAAGAACGGGCTATTTCTGCGAAATGGCCCGCAAAAATCGTTATATATAGAAATAAAAGACTACGTGCGCTCAATTATATCAATTAAATTCCTATTTTATACGTGATTTTTGACAACAAAAAGAATAAGACTAACCCCATTACTCTAGGACTAGCCGTTCTTGAGATATTCTAGTTTTTTTGCGTTTTCGCTATGCCACCTTTGGCAATAAGTCCAGCTATCAAATGAGAACCAAATTTAAGTTTAACGTGTAAATTCAATGTCATTTAAAAGACTTATGGTTGTTATTTTGTGCGGATAAACTCAAATTATTATTGAAGAAATAAAGAGAACGAATATGAGTCTGCAGGGAAAGAGATGTTCTGTCCACATCAGAATTTTTAACAATATTTATAAATAATAATTAACAATATTTTTAACAATGATTTATAGAAGTAAACGGGGATTATTTTCAGGTCATTTCGAAAAATATGTATGATCTATATTTAAAGATCCATCAACTTTTTGTCGAATAAAATGTTCAAAAAATTTAAGCTGTGTACCAAATTTTAACTCTCTAGGACGTAGGAAAGTGCATTAAAAATGCCATCAAATAAGTATACTATGAAGAGTTATATAAAATTTAAAAAAATGAAAAATTGTTATCTACCAAATTTATTTTAAAATGTGAAGCCTTTCTCATATGCAACATTATTAAAAACTTGGAAAGATATTTATTATGCAATTTGTGAATTTTAAGTTTACTTAAAAAATGTTTGAAAAATTAGGTCCCATAGGGTTCAATGTATTTCAGTTTTTCAATCCGGGCTCAATAAAAAACTAATTGGGTGATATTATTTATTTATATTCCCATAGGTCCCACAGACCGTCTGAAAAACATACTAAAATTTCATTTTGATAAAGTCATTTTTACGGCAGTTATCGTGCTAACGGACAGACAGACAGAATGAACAAAGTCATAAACACTTTTCAACTTTGTTGTAAAGTGTTAACAAGAAAGATCAAACATGCTTAAAGCATTGATTATGAAACACTTTCCAACTTCAATGCAATTTTATTTAAACAAGTCTAAAATGCAATACATTCCTCGGTAATATTTTGAAACTTATCACAATACTGCATTAATTTATTATATTTGAAAACTTAAACCTTCATCGAAAAAAATGAACTTCATTCAAATGACGGCATTAAAATATAAATTGCCTGGTTTAAACATCCCTAAAATGTTATACATTCCTCGGTAATAGTTTTAGAATTATCATAATACTACGATAATTTATTATATTTTAAAACTTCATCGAAAACAACTGAAATTAATTCAAATGACGTCATAGAAAAATAACACGCCTGGATCTCTCTATAAAAATAGGATTTCATTCATAACTTTCTCCAATTAATTTCATTCATCACAATACTATAATAATTTATTTTATTTAAACATTTTGTTTAAGACCATGGAGCTACAAAAAATTAAACTCTATGCTTGGAACTTCATCGAAAAAAATCGTCCTTCTCTTTATGAAATCAATTAATATTTCATTCATATCAGCCATGCAGACTCCATGGACTAAATTATTTTGTGTTAAAAAAATACAGGAATTCTAATACAACTCATTCTATATATTATGCTGTTTACATTTTACATAGGTGAAAAATAGGCTTAGTTGTAGAAATAATCAAATTTAGATGAGCATTTAAACTGAGATATATTGTATTTGCAATGTTTCGGTATGTAGATGCACAGAATTTAAGCGAAAATAAAGTAGTTTTAGGACGGATACAACACTCAATATGAATTAAAAAGAACTTAAAAAAATCACGATTTTGAAACAAGATGGATGCCATATATCATTTTGAAGTGGGTCATGTGATCGTTTCATATCATGGTCATGTGATCGTTTCATATAAGAGGTGTAATTATTATTTTAATTTTTATTTAAAAAACTACTGAATATATTTCGCTGAATTTTTTTTTTATATATTTTATGGAACAATTTGAATATTACCTAAAATTTTCGGAGCAATTTGTGAATTTTAAATCCGCTTAAAAAATGTTTGAAAAATTAGGTCCCATAGGGCTCAATGTATTTCATTTTTTCGACCCGGGTTCAATCCAAAACTAATTGGGTGATATTATTCATTTATATTCCCATAGGTTCTACAGACCGTCTGAACAACATACTAAAATTTCATTTTGATTAAGTCATTTTTACGGCAGTTATCGTGCTAACGGACAGACAGACAGACAGACAGAATGAACAAAGTCATAAACACTTTTCAACTTTGTTGTAAAGTGTTAATAAAAATGGAAAAGTAAAACTCTGAACAATTCAAAATTGCACATGACTGTAGCAAATCTGTTTAGGCATTCCAGAAAACAGTAATTATGTATAAAGATGAAAAATATATTTATTTTAGTAAGTTATATGATGACGTTACGTTTGGATCATTAACAAAATCATGTTAAAAGGCAAATAAACCAAACAAATCTTGCATTAATAAGATATGTGATCACACTGGACCTTCATAAAAACTTTACAACGATTTCCCATGCTTTCAATGAGGTGATCAACTATCGCAAATGCAGAGCAATGGCATTCGTCCAATAGGGAAGCTTCCAACACTCTGAGACTGGCTGGAGGAGATAAAAGTGCAGAGACAGCACGCCCCAGGGCATCCCAAAGGTTTGCAATGGGATTAAGGTCGCGGGAATACGCCGGCCACTCCATACAAGAAATGACTTCATTTTCCAGGTATTCGTCAGCGATGTTGACTCAATGGGGACGGCCATAATCGTCTATAAGGAGGATATCAGGACCAACTGCAGAAGCGTAGAGTCTCGCAATGGTGTCTAGGACTTCATCTCGATATCGCGCAGACGTCACAGAATCGCCTTTATAGTTGTGCATCTCTGTCCGATAACCAATTTAAATTCCAGGCCACACCATGACGCTGCTACCTCTGAATGCGTGATGTTCGTTGATGTTCTTAACCTGATTGTGTGCGCCTCATTCTCTCAAGCTCCTTACAAGCTTATCATCTGATTCCAGGGCAAATCTTAACTCATTCGTGAAGAGGACGTTGCACCAAGCTGAAACAGTCTAATTGACATGTTGAAGACAACAATTTTATTTTGCAGGCGTATAGTCCCTTCACGTGGAACCTTCGGGGCACAGCATTGGAAGATATTAGTTTATCAAGTGCCGTTGCAACCATGGATATAACAGTTGTGAAGGTCGCGCTTTGATTCCGCTTGCTAATGTAGCAATATACCGATCATCAGAGGGAATGTTAACCCTTGGACGACCGGGTTAAGGTCTCTGAACACGTGTTTGACTTGTTTGGAATTATTTCCATAATCGAGAAATTACCAAATGTTCAACGACAAAGAAAATAGCGACATCTTTGATTGACTGTCATGATTGACTGTCATGATCGACATCTTTGATTGACTTCAATGCATCCGACAGCACGCCTCACTATCAGCACAGTTCTCACTATCTGGCATTCGTCTTCTTTCAGTCATGGACACACGAATATCATCAAAAATAATGATACAAAAGTTAAAAACTCTTTATATCATCATTTAAATGCACCTCCTCAAACCCTTCAGAATGCTGGCGTCTTCAACGTTTGCCTAATTAGCATATATCCGAAAAGCCAATCGTCATTGGCCGTAGCATACGATATTTGCATACTGTCATCTACATTCGCAGCGATTTTCAGCCACTTAAATTCAAATACGCTTTAGAAAAATGAAAATTTCCATTGCGAGCATAACTTCTGGAAGTTCGTGTATTTAATATTTTACAGCATAGTTGAAAACTGTTTATGACTTTGCTTATTCATTCTGTCTGTCTATCTGTCCATTCCAGCGATAACTGCCGTAAAAATGACTTTATCAAAATGAAATTTTAGTATGCTGTCGAGACGGGCTGTGGGACATATGGAAATACAAATGAATAACATCACTCAATTAGTTTTGGATTGAACCAGGGTTAAAAAAATGAAATACACTGATACCTATGCTATGTAATTTTTCAAATATTATTCAGTGAATTTAAAATTCTCAAATTACGTCGAAAGTTTCAGGAAATATTCATATTATCCCATAAAAGATATAAAAAATACTGATGTGGGCAACACATGACTTTCCTTATATAATGCAATGCATTTACTACATTTACAATAAAAAAATATATTATTTTTATAGTAGTTATTTATATTCTTACCAAGATATTGAATTTTCGTCAATAAGTCGTCATTTTCCATGTCGTCATCAATGAGTCGTCATTGATTTAGCGTCATTTTTATCCATTTTCGATTTTTTATCCATTTGGCGAATTTTTCGTTAATTAAGCAACATTTAAAAAGTCGTCAAGTTGGCTACATTCCACCAAATTCGTCGCCGAAATCTTGCCAAGCGTTAGGGATGAAGAGTTATTCTTACAGCAGAAAAATGACTATTTGCGTTCAAATACAAAAGTATTACTCAAAGTATCTTTTTTCATGAATGGAACGAGCTAGATCCACGAGCATGATGTCACCCAATTTATCGCATGGTATTACATATGAAAAGTAAACATGTTTCTCAATAAGAAATATTTTTTTTTTATTTTATATGATTTTATGATAATTTTTTTGAAAAATGTGCAATATGTCGAGAACGGTTCATGTTAGCGTCCTAAAATTTATGTCAATCGTTTTCTAATAAACAATTATATAAGAAATGACTATTTGCGTAACTTTATTAGCGGTTTTGATTTTTTGACGATTTTTTCAAAATTTCACTCAAAAAATTAAGGGGTTCTGAACATTCGATTGCGTATAAAATAATAGACTTCCAGTGTTTACGGATTGTGATTTTTGCACCAAATTTCGTTCGAATCGGTCCATTCGTTCGTTAGTTATCGTCTCCACAGACTCGCTGACACACACACACACACATACTTACACACACACACACACACAGACATCACTTCAAAAATGTTTGATTCGTGATCAGGGATGCTTGAAGTGTGCTCTCCCGTCGAAAACTCGAATTCGAATTTTCGATCCCGCACAATACTTTCCTTATACATTATGTATATAAGGAAAGTAAAAAATTCAGCAAAATACGTTTGAAAGTTTTTTAAATAAAAATTAAAATAACAATTATACATCTACTGTAATGTCGGAATACGAACCCAAGCATTACTTTTGTATAAAGTGTATAAATTCATAATGTATATCAAGTCATTAATTTATTTAGTATATCAAGTCTAATTTATTTAAAGCTTTTTATCTATTTAATTCTGGTTGAAACCCCTCTTGTCACTCATTTGTGTAACTGATATGGTCTAGAAGCATTTAACTCTTTAAGCCGCAATCTGAATCCATTTTTTTAAAAGTACTATTTCGAACGTGCGGGCAATAGAAGTCCCTCTTCTTCCGTTGAGTTCGAGGTCATCGTTTTGGCTGATGAAATTGAATGCTTTCAATGTATATGTTTCTGCTGGGGAAAAAATATGTAGAGGTGGTGGTTAAGTCGCGACGGGAGAAGTGTTTGGTATGTGGTCCACCACACGTCTGGAAAAGACGCTGAATAGGCCGATTTCGTATAGGGAAGTAAATTAAAATACATCTTATAAGAAACTAAAATGAAGAGGCAAATTTTAAACAGAAGGAAATAAACATTTATTTTGCGATAACCATTATTAATATTTGATAAAGTCAACAATTCCACAATGAACGTTTAATAATTCCAGAACTCGTAATAACTCATTTAATTTTACAATCATGCAACAAAACCATTATAATTAACACATCGTATCATTCCTACTTTACCTATAGGATAAAATGTCTCACATACAATATTTCAATTCATATACTGAAAATCTCCTTTATCAACATCTGCCTTACGTGTGACATACATTTCACACTTGCATAATTAAATTCAATAAAACCTTTTATCACTCCTAATGCTATCCTTAATTAATAGAGAGAGAGAGAGAGCATACTGAACAATTGACCTTCGTGCAAAATACATGCAAAGAAATTGCCTACCTCGGACATTGCCGTCGACCCGAACTTGTCAGCGGCTGGGAGCGGCCTTCTCCGGTCGGCTCCGTCTGTCTTATCGTCGCGCTCTTGCGACCTCCTTTCAGCACCGTACAAAATCAACTCCTCTCTCGATTTTCAAATTTAAAAAGTTTAAGTCTCTCTTCATCTCTCCCCTCTCTCTTAGGCCCCCAGACTCTCATTGGTTCCGTAAATATATAACTCCGCCTTCCGGCTGTCTAACTGGCCGAAGCCCCCCTTGAAATATCAGATCTTTGAGTATTGTCTTTTTGGTGCAGAAAGTTCTCACGGACATTTTCCCATTTCCATCTGGAAATTAATTGACCTCTCGGGTCAGGAAGTTCAACCCCTTCCGTCTGATATAGCACCAAGTGCTGACGTGAATACGAGAAGCACCCTTTTTCATTCTCGAACTAAGTCCGGTCCAGCTGTGTCCAAGGGAACGTTATATAAATTGTCTCGCTGTATGAGGGACCATCTTCTTAGGTCTTGTTTCACCTTCCAAAACGGCAATGTTACATTGTGATTGAAAATCACAATATAACAGTGTTCTCCCCTTTTTACTGGCGCGACTTAGAGACATCTGGTATTGATATCGTGAGAAGAATTTTGACGGTTTGGATTTAAATTATAGCTCTCTCTGCGTCCGCGAGGTGGAAGTAAATACTCGGGACACTATTTTCCCCATTTGATTGCCTGAATACTATACGGTAGTCCGGGCTTCGACCCCGATAATTTCGATGCTCATGACGGGCTCGGGAACTTGGCCGCCAGTTCCGGATCTTTGAGATCCGTGAATGATTGCTGTCTGGAGAAATGTGGCCATGAGACTCCGGATTATCCGAAGCCCTACAGGATTGGGCTAACATCCCAATTCTAATATAGGTACTCCTTTTGGGATGGCTCGAAGCCAGGCTGGGTTCGAATACATAACATCGTTACTTCTTTTGGGATGACCCGAAGGCCATGCCAGTTCCGACTCCGTGCCTGACAAAGCCAGGTTATGCTGGTTGATTTTTTCTTCGTGGAGACCATGAGCGACAAACCTGTCCGGACCCGTTTTATATGGAGCAATTGTTACTCGCTAGGATCTCCGAACTTCGCTGGTATGTTTGAAGTACCCCTTCGTCAACGTGGCTCGAGGTAGGCCTTTGATTGCAACATCGATACGAACTCTGAGGTTCGTACCCCAGAAATTCCCAGTAATTTTACCACTAGATGAAGACTCAAGAACGACGAGCCTAACTCTTTTGCAACCCCTTTTCCGACTCGCTCATTCAATTAATTACATGCTTTCAATAGTTAAATTAAGAGCAGAATTTTATTACCTAAAGTTTTATAATCGAAATTCAGATATTCTGAACATTTCGAGTGCTAGCCCCGTTTTTTAGACAATACCACCTTAATTTATAAAGTTTATAATTATTTTGGGTTTTGCCATTCTGATTTATTACATTTCATTTTTATGCCTCTGAAGCCTGTGGAATTTTTAAATATGGTCTTTTGCGTCTGAGACCAGTGGCTTTCTGATAAAGATTCAGCGTATGTGTTTTTGATAACCCCATACATAACTTTAATAAATGATATTATCATTTTAACTTCTAAATTCTCTTGTGTTTATTTTGATTTTACTGTGATTTTATTTTTTTTTAATATTTGTGGCTGAAGAAGAATTTCCTTAAAAGTAAGGGTTTTAGTTTTAAATGTTTTTAAATATTTTGGTTCTTCTGCGTTTTCGGGCAGTGGCGTAATTCTATGGAAAGTTTGATACCCCATTAGTGGTCTTTGTCGAGGGTGGAATTAGTGAGTTTAAATGCGTCCTCCTAATTCCCGTGTTGCACCCATGCCTATGTTAACTTCGGCAGTAGTTGAAAGAATTCCCGCTCTATTTACTTGCTCAATTTTTTGTTGACTGCAGCTAACTGAATTTCTGCAACGTTGAAGGTTGAAATTCCTGAAAAATATTTTTGAGGATGGGTTGCTTTGGCAAGTGAATTTTGGAGAATTTGTAAAGTTGAATTTTTGAAAACTTTGAATTTGTACATGTTTTGATGAGAAATTTGAAAATGATTTTAATTATAAGAATTTACTGTGTGCCTCAGTGTTCCCTTTTGAATCCCCCTTAGGTTATTTGAATTTTGAAAAGTGATGATTTTTGAAAAAGTTGAAAAATATTATTTCTGGCTCTCTTTCCTCCCGTGCTGTGATTTCACGAGTTGAGCTGTGATGTTGTTCCTCCCTCGGTTCTGATTGTGTGAACTTGAGTGAGTTAAGTTGTTCTCCTCTTTTTGAGTGAGTCCACACTTATTATTTTCCGTTCCCGATCTGCGGATGAGAGAGGCGATTTTTGGAACTTTGTTTCTGCTGACACATGCTTGATTGATCTTTGATTGATGAATATTTAACTTCGACTTTGAATTATTTCTGAGCTTAAGAATATTTTTGCGTCTCCTATTTAATAACTACGTTTGATTTTAGGAAATGATTTGACAAATTTGATTGAATTTTGGAGTCATGAATTTGTTTGTTTACTTTGTGGAATCCTTCAAAGAGTCAGAGAACTCTGAAGTTGTTGAATTAATTACAGAATATGGATGGATTTTTAAAGAATTGTTTCCACTGTTGATTTACTTTGAATGAAAATATTTTGGAAATTTATTTACTTCATTTTTGAAATTCATTTGAGAAATTTTTGAACTTTGAATTTGAGAAATTTTATGGAGTTTTTAAACTAAATCACTAGCACTTGAATAATTTTATTTCGAAACCTTGAGAGTTTGTTCAACTGAAATAACATGGAGTAAGAGATTTTTTTGTTAAACTTGCTTTGAATACTGATTTTGACTTCCAATTATTTTTACTTACTTTTGTAAAGCAAGTAATTTTAAAAAAGAAATTTGCAGAAATTTATTGATTTAAAGAAATTTATTGAATTTTATGGAATGACACTTGTATATTTACAGATATTTTTATTTTTTGGCAATATGTTTTAATTTTTTTTATGTAAGAGTTCTAAAATTTGATGTGTGACAGTGGAGAAATTGATTTGGCGTGCAGTGAAAACTGTTTTCAAAATTTACTTCTTCGGTGGCAATTTTGAAATCTTTATTTGAAATGTATTAAATATTTACTTGCTCCAAAAAGTTGAGGCAAAAGAGTCCTCTGTGCCAGTGAGCACCTGAAGTTCTGAGCTCGAGAGAACACTGATTTGAATTTTGTGGCAAATTTTTTGCATAAAAGTTTGATTTACTGTTTCGATTTGATGATGGAAAATTTTAGAAAAATTTCTGCTGGGACGGAGGTGCGTAGCGAAGTTGCTCCTTCCTTCTTCTGGAGGTATGTTTTGGATTCTCGAAGAATGAGACCTTGAAATGATTTACGTCTTTATTTGCTTGTACATAAATTGTATTTTGTATATATTATTATTATTCATATATGTTGCTTTTGGGGTGAGGAAAAAAATCCATTGCTACCACATCTATGTTCATTGTTTAAGTATTATATATCTATATTTAATCATTTATGTTTTTGAAATTCTGGGAAAAATATTTTTCTTAGAAATTGGCCTAATGAGTTAGACATTTTACTACATGTTTTTTTTTTATGTTTATCTGCTGAGAGTCACAGATTTTGAAAACATTTGAGTAAATGATCCATTTTGATGAAGTAATTACAAAAAGTATTTGGTTTGAATTTTACCACCATGCTACTTCTTGCTCATAACCTGCTTTGCCAGTTGGAAAAATTTTAATTAATGAAATTTTTTTTTTATAATGAAATTTTTTTTAAAGTTGATTTTAGTATTTTGGTTCTAAATTGAGTGGAACTGCTTTTCGGTCACTGGTTTGTTCTTCTTTTGCCACAAGTTCTGATGAAAATTTATCAAATGATTAAAGGTGTTTATGAAGAAAGTGGGATTTTGAAAAAAATTATAAATAACGGTTGTAATCAAATTTGTGGAATATATTTTGAAATGATTTTGAATACATGAAATGAAAAATGGTAAGAATTATGTATTTGTCATGACTGCCATTCTTGTTGCCAATGTTGCCCTTGCTGATTTATGAGATGCTGATGTGTCAAATGGACACCTGATTTTAGAAGTCATGTGAACCTCTGGATCAGGTTTGTTTTGAAATTTCTATTTTTCTTTTCTTGGCATGCTCATTTTCATCTGTATTTGCATTTATATTACTATTTTGCAATTATTTTACTACAATTTACTGCTGTTTTACTTCGACAAATTGAAAATACCTGTTCTGGAGACTACCTACTGTGGTCATGAGAAATTTTTAATTTTAATATTTTGGAATTTAATGATAAGTTAAGCCTTAATTTACAAGAATTGAAGAATGTTTTGCTGCTGACCACGTTTTAATGTATAAAGTCTTGAGGGAAATTTAATTGAAAAAAAAAATTCTTGAAGGAAATTGAATAATTTTTGAAAATTGAAAATTATTTTGATGAAAGCTGAATTAACTCTACTAATTTGAAAATTTAATTGATAATTTTAATTTGGAAAATTTATTTAGAAATTTTTTTAATTTTAACTTGGCTGTTCGACTTGAGGGGTACGGTGTATTTATTTGTGAACCTTGGGATTTAAATTTAATTTACAGTTTATTATTTTACATGTTTTGGCTTTGTGGTGGGCTTGTAGATATTAGGATTTTCGACTGGATTGCAGTCATTTTTAGGTTTCATTGACTTGGGTTCTTCGACACGCGCCCATGTGGGATGGTGTTCGTGTCAAGAACTCTTCGGTGTAAACCCTGCACCACTAAATTTTTGCTGAAATTTTCTTCCTGAAGATTCCTAAGACTTCAAGGGCCTGATGCCTACATGCACCTACTTGTTTTTTGGAAAAATTTCTTCGCTGTGCTCTGAAATTTTTCACCCGGAGGCCCCAAGGTGTGGTGCAATGTCGGGATTCGGACCACCGCATTAATTTTGTATAAAGTGTATAAACTCGTAATGTATTTCAAGTCATCTAATTTATTTAAAGATTTTTAACTATTTAATTCTCGTTGAACCCCCCTCTTGTCATTCATTTGTGTAACTGATATGTTTTAGAAGCATTTAACTCTTTAAGCCACAATCTGAAACCATTTTTTTAAAGGTATTATTTCGAACGTGGGGACATTCGAAGTTTCTTTTCTTCCGTTGAGTTCGAGGTCGTCGTCTTGGCTGATGAAATTGAATACTTTCAATGTATGTGTTTCTGCTGGGAAAAGAATATGTAGAGGTGGTGGCTTTGAGTCGCGACGGGAGAAGGGTTATCCTCTTTTTGCTGGCGCGACATGGAGGCATCTGGTATTGATATCGTGAGATGAATTTTGACGATTTGGATTTAAACAATAGCTCTCTCTGTGTCCGCGAGGTGAACATACATACTCGGGACACTGTTATCCCACGCCCATTTCTCCATCTGATTTTCTGACTACTCTAAGACAGTCCGGGCTTAGGGCCCGACAATTTCGTTGCTCACCATGGGCTCGGGAACTTGGCCGCCAGTGCCGGTTCCTTGAGATCCGTGAGTGATTGCTGCCTGGGGAAATGCGCCCATGAGACGTCCGCATGATCCGAGGGCCTACCGGAACGAAGACTAACATCGGTACTCCTTTTGGGATTACGCGAGGTCAGGCCTGGTCCGAATACACAACATCGTCACTCCTTTTGGGATTACGCGAGGCCCATGCCTGCTCCAACTCCGTGCCTGACGAAGCCAGGTTGTGCTGGTTGATTGTTTCCGTGTGAAGACCATGAACAACGAGCCTGTCTGGACCATGTGACCGTATGGCACCGATGGTGTGCCGGACCCATTGTATATGGAGAGAGTATTACTGGCTAGGATCTGCGATCTTCACTGGTCTGTTAGAAGACCCCCTTCGTCAACGTGGCTCGAGATAAGCCTTTGATTGTAACATCGATACGAACCCTGATGTTCGTGCCCCGGAAAATCTCAGACTGTAATTTTACCACTCGATGAAGACTGGAGAACGACGAGCCTATCTTCTTTGCAACCCCTTTGCCGGCTCGCACATTTAATTACATACTTTCAATAGTTAAATTAAGAGCATAATTTGATTACCTAAAGTTTTATAATCGAAATTCAGATATTCTGAACATTTCGAGTGCTCACCCAGGCCTTTTGACCATACCATCTTAATTTATAAAGTTTCTAATTATTTTGGGTTTTGCCACTCTGATTTATTACATTTGAATTTTACGACTCTGAAGCCTGTGGCATTTTAGATATGGTCTTTTGCGCTTAAGGCCAGTGGCGTGCTGGTAAAGATTCAGCTTATGTGTTTTTGATAACTCTATACATAGCTTTAATAAATGATATTATTATTTTAACTTCTAAATTCTTCTGTTTTTATTTTGATTTTACTGTGATTTTATTTTTAATATTTATGGCTGAAGAAGAAGTTCCTTAAATGTAAGGATTTTAGTTTTCAATGTTTTTAAATGCTTTGGTTCTGTGTTTTTGGGCAGGTCATCTGGAAGATTTACTTTTCCTGACAGGAGTGGGAATCTAAGGGGTTATTTATTTTGCGGCCTATTCGATTACTGGCTCTGTTATGGTGCTGGTGTTTGTGTCTTCTAAATTCCATATTTAAGGTGGTCACACTCCGCTCTTTAAAAATATTATATCACATGACCCACTTCAAAATAATATGACATCCATATTTTTCCACAGTGTCAAACTCGTGAATTTTAAAGTTCTTTTTAATTTATATTTAGTGTTACATCCGTCCTAAAACCGCTTTATTTTTGCTTAATTGCTGTGTATTTATATTCAGCGCCAACGCAATTATAATATTTTTTAGTTTAAATGCTCTTCAAACATTGATTATTTCTACAACGAAGTCTAATTGTAAAATATACAAAATGTAAACACATCAAGCTGTAAGATGAGTTGTATAAAAATTGCTGAATTTTTTTAAATCAAAAATGATTTAGCTCTGGAGTCTGGAATACAGCTGATATGAATGAATTATTCATTGATTTCACATAGAGAAGCATTGTCTTTTTCGATGAAGTTTTAAGTATAGAGTTAGAAAGTACATTTACCTCCATGGTTTTAAGTTTTTAAATAAAATTAATTATTGTAGTATTATGATAATTTAAATATCAACGCCGAATGAAGGGATTCGAAAAAAGTGTATGACTGAAATATTCACTCTTTTTACATAAAGAGCCATACTATTAACGATTCGATGACGTCATTTGAATAAAGTTCATTTTTTTTCAATGAAGTTTTAAGTTTCCAAATATAATAAATTATTGTAGTATTGTGATAATTTAAAAAATATCTCCGCTGAATGTATCGCATTTTAGAAATGTTTAAATAAAATTGCATTGCAGTTAGAAAGTGTTTCATAATCAATGCTTTATGCATGATTCATCTTTCTTGTTATTATTATTTTTTCGATTTGAATGATGAATAAATTGATATAAAAATATATCTTATAAATGAACGGTGGTTGTATTTTTCTTTAATTTTATTAATTACAGACTGGGTAGATTACTTTCATTTATTTTGGTAAAGAGTTTTCAAACGTATAGTGTATGTTAATGTGTGTGTAACTTATTGTGTGTATATATTGTGTTTAGCTAATAAACTCATATATTGTGTTTAGCCAATAAACTCATTCAGCCGATTGTTGAAACAGAATAAGAGTTGAACGAGTATATATTCTAATACAATTTTAGTGTCTTCATTTAGTATATACATATTGGATCAGGGTGCTTTACTCTTCAGAAATGCAAATTTAGATCTACGATTTTTTCGGGATATCGCTAACTTGAAAACTTTTTTTAAACGTTGCTAAATTGACAGAAATGTAGCAAAATTGATAAAAATGACGATAAATCAATGAAATTAATTTTATTTTGTTAGAAAAGAGTATTAAAATTATGTTTCGGTAGCATTTGTCTGTCAGTCCAACCATCCTACTTAGTAACAAATTTAATGAATTTTTAAAATGTCGCCATATTTATAAGAATATTTGTAAATCAATAAAAATATATCGAGATTGAAAAAAAGTGGACTGAATAAATTAAAGCAATTGTGTTTCGTGAGGGGATAGTATTGTGATGATGTTTCATCAATTTGTTGCCAAGTGGAACAGTCCCACTTTGGCGGGACAACCTAGTGGTTAGCGCGCGGGAACTACTCTCGGCCGGGTTCGATTACCGGCACTGCCAAAACTGCCAACATGTTCACGCGGATTGCGATCACGTTAAACATGCGGATCCGTAAGATATTCCGAGAGGTAGGTGGTAGGGGAAGGATGGTACTGTCTCTGTGCATGCCTCCTCCACTGGGTTCCTGTTTGAATTGGTGGCACTTCCTGACCGTCCAAACAGACACTCGATATCTTTCTGGTAGGTCGAACGGTCAGGGTCGAATAAGAATTCCCACTTGGTGATACATTTGCGATTTTTTAAAATGTCGCTAACTTGACAAAAATGACATAAATGTAGTCCATGTTTCGAGTTTCGAAGACAAGGGTTTGTCGAGATATTAATGAAAAATGAAACTTTCATTGGTTCCTCTCCTCTCTAACGCCCTCGATCCTACAAAGGAAAAAGGTTGGAAGTCGCTGGTTAAAAACGTGAAAATGAATTAAAACTCCATCTCTGAGTTTGGTTGGAGTTTATTGTGCTTACTAGTCACTTTTGAAAATCGCAGGTTTGAAACATGAACATAAATGGAAATTCTATCACCATGGTTTATGTTTCACAAGCTCAATAATGAAAAGCATTAAGAAATCAAAATGGCTATTTGGTTATCACCGTTTTATGAGGAAGATTTTTTTAATATCATGTTGCTCAACAACGCAATTAAATCAAATGTGTTTGTTAATACACCGGCTTCCAAAAATTAAGCAAAGGCGGTAAAATAAAAAAATGGAAAAGTAAAGCTTTGATTAACTCACAATTGTATATGAAGGCATCAAATGTGTGTATGCATTAAAGAAAACACGAATTATGTACAAAGATGAAAAAATATTTACCTTCCGTAAGTTATGTGATGACGTTACATTTGGGTCATTAACAAAATGATATTTGAAGACAAACAAACAGAACAAAACTTACATTAATATGGTATGTGACCACCCCGGCCCTTCACATAAACTTTACAGCTATTTTCCATGCTTTCAATGAGGTGATCAACCATCGCAAATGCAGAGCAATGGCAATTCGTCCAATAGGGCAGTTTGTAACTCTCTGGAACAGGCTGGAGGAGATAAACGTACAGAGACAGCACGCCCGAGGGCATCCCAGAGGTTTTCAATGGAATTAAGGTCGGGAGAGTACGGCGGCCACTTTATACTCCATACGAGAAATGTCTCCACTTTACACTCCATACGAGAAATGTCTCCACTTTCCAGGTGTTCGTCAAAGACGTTAGCTCGATGGGGACGGGCATTTCCGTCCATAAGGAGGAAATCAGGACGAACTGGGATATCATCGCGATACTTCGCAGCCGTCATATAACCTCCTTTATAGATGTGCATCTCAGTGCGATATCCCATTTAAATTCCAGCCCACACCATGACGCTGCCACCTCTGAAGGCGTGGTGTTCGATGATGTTCTTGGTCTGATTGCGTGTGGCTGATTCTTTCCAGACACTTATAAGCTTAGCATCTGATTCCAGGGCAAATCTGGATTCATACGTGAACAGGACGTTGCAGTCCCTGTGGATGGCTCCCCCCAATTGGTGCCAGTTTAAATTGGGTGGCACTTCCCTGTCGTCCAAACATATACTTTATACCTTTCTGCTAAGTCGGGCGGTCTTGGTCGAAGTAAAAGTCCCACTCGGCGAAGCAATTGGCGATTTTTAAAATGTCGCCACATTGATAAAATGAAGCTAAATTCATCGAAATGATACCGTATCGAAAAAATTCAATATTTTGCATAATTAAGTACGATTTTCTACATACTCTCTGCAGTTCTGTGAGAAATAAAATATATTTTTTTAAAATTGTTTACAAACTGGACCAGGATACTTTATATTTAAGATTCACATGTGAAGATAATTAGAGAAATAACATGTGAGATTCACATATAATTTTTGAATAACAAAACCATTTAGTACACTATTGGAATTTACACATAATTGTGAATATTAAGACTATTTTTAGTATATTTTCCGTATGAAAGACGGCAATAATGCTAGTTTGGAATTAAAAACAAAACTTACTGACGAGCCGGACGGTCTGGGTCTTCAACAGGTTACATAAAAGTGTGGAGATCTCTGTTCGATAAGAAATGAGTAAAATATAAAAAAAACCATATTTAATCATTCAAAGAATGAAAATATACAGCCTCTGAGACACAAAAATAAAATACATTTAAATTAACTTGGTCTGCCTTTAAAAGGTGATAATGTGCTAGACAAAGTGTTCAACAAAAATGTGAATAAAAAAATAGTTAAAGTAGATTCTGAGGCAGCAAACAAATAGAATTCAAACTATTATGAACTTGATTTCCCTTTAGGAGGTGAGAACGTAGGAATAGAAGAGGTTAGTTGAATTTAAAGTCAAATTTAGGAGGTGAGAAATATCAGAGATAAGGTCTAATTGTACAATGCAGTCCTAAAGTGGGTGGTTTCTACATGCGCGAAAGAAGTATAAGGACAACATATAATTGAATGAAAATATACTTTATTTTCACTTTATTGAAATGAAATTTTGATATTTCTGACCTCTAATATGAATTTATGCAATAAAATTTACAATACATAAAACAATAAATATGAACCTTACAAAAGTTGACCTTCTAAAGATTATCACTAAAGAAAATATAGAAAAAAGTATAAGGGCATGATCTAAATTACTTAACATTTCTTTTAATAATAAATAAAAAACCTTTTTTTTCAATTACTTGAATAAGTCGAGAGGTCATCGATTCTGAAACTTTTTTAAAGTGTCTATGGAAAAATTACTTCAAGTTTGTTTGATGGCTAACACAAGATCCTATTTACACTGATATTGTGTGCCATTTTATAAACTTCTCGGGCTAGAAGGCCCCATACATTTTCTACTGGATTAAGATCGGGACTCCTCGCCGGCCAATCAAGTAAATTTACTGGATTAGCTTCAAACCAGTGTTTTGCACTCTTAGAAACGTGTATGGAAGCGTTATCCTGTTGGAAAATATAGTCTCCTGAAGTAATTAGTGGGGCCTCGGGTAACAAATGTTCGTCTAACATATCAACGTATTTGTCAGAGTTCATTGTGTAGTTGATAAAGACTATAGGCGCGGTTCCCTTTACTGCAAAAGCGCCCCAAATCATTACTGTGCCTCCACCGTATTGACGTTTGGAAAAAATTTCTTTGGTTTTACGCAGATTATACCAAAAATAGCAAAAACCAACTGACCCATAAAAAATTGAACTTCTTTTCGTCCGAAAAGATTACATCAATCTATTTTGATCCGAAAGAAATGTTTTTTTTTTAAATCCTGTCTCTTATATTCCTTTTTAAGAGACGGGTGTGATATTAGATTTCCATACCAAATATTCGGATGTTTATTCAAAACATTTTGAACTGTTCGTGTGGAACATGGTAAGTCCAACTTTCTTCTAAATTTATTTGCAGTTTATTTTTCTTGCAAGCTCTTTTTACAACCATTTTTTTCTGTTGATGCGTTATAATTTCTGGTCATCCTATTCGTTTTTTCATTCCATATATTCCAGGTTTTTTTGGAAAATTATAAACTACAGTTTTAGATATTTTAATTTTTTTCGAAATTTCATGCCCACTCAATCCCCATTATTTGAAAGCCAATAATTTTCCCTTTTTCAAAATTAGACAGATTTTGGCATCGTACGAAATTCGTGAAGAAATGAGGCAAGTGTGAATTTTGTTTGGAAACTAAGTCTTTATATTTGAAATGGTCATTTTCTGCTTTCAAATATGCAGATTTTACCCTAATTTTAGATGAAAAAACAGTTGTCCTTATACTTCTTTCCAAAATCATATGGGTTTAAAATTTATAAAGGAAATTTGTACATATTTATTTTTGGAAAATTTAATTTATTTACATGAAAAATAATTTAATTTTATCAATATTTTTACTTAATAAATTTGCATACATTTTTTTCGAAAGATTTCTAGATTTGGCAAGTTTTCGCTTGTCCTTATAGTTTTTCGCGCACTGTATGATGGTTATGGATTCCTGGGTCCATGACAAGAAAATTGAAGCATATCTGAAACTACCCCAGTGCATCAAAAGAGAGGGGGGGGTGGCGGTTACAATCCAGAAACAGGTGCCGAGCATGAATCAGCTGAGTCGGTCGGGAGCGTCATCAGATCGGTCCGGACGGCAAAACTAACGCCATTAGGTCTGGCGAACACAGGCTTTGCTAAAATAGGCATGGCTAACACGGTCTTAACATAGCAAGTCAAACCCTTCTTGGAACGGTCGATGTCAGGATGACAACTGCCGTTCATCAGGTAACATTAACGGCTAAAATAGGATTTGCTGGAATTAATATTGTACAAGTAGTTCATGGTGTAAAACCCGGCAAATCAGGGCTCGGGCTTAGTCTATCACGACGAGGTGCTTGCCGTCTCAAGAAACAAAATATATTTGCAAGTTCGACAAACGAAAATTGTGGTGCGAGCATTTTACTCGACCTACGTCTCTGGAGCCGAGAGCTACGTCTTGCTCCTAAATAAAAAGGAAATCGACGCATCTCATGGGATTCTTACCCAGCTAGCGCAAAGGGAAAGAACAACCAGAAGCAATTATGTTTTAAACTAAGTGAGGAAATATCCGTCACCTGGCAAGGAGTATCGAACCAGCAACCTTTTTTCGGCAGCATCAATTCAAATCTAATGCTGCAAGAATCTCATTCGCCAACCCGCAGCGGTTCTAATCTCAAAGTTAGAAACGTCAAATGTAACTAAACTTCAACATTGGACTATATCGCTTATTATTGAGGATATTATCAATATTGATGATTGTTAATTTAGAGTTGGGTAAAATATAACTTAATTGAGTACTTTGAAATAGTATTACTCGTCGTCACCCGCAAAATCGCCAAAAGTACAATTCAACGTTATTCACTGCATTATACCAGGAAAGTCATTCGTTGCACACATCAGATTTTTTCCTTTTACTTTATATCAAAAGGTCTTCCCTGACATGAGTGAATGTGATAAATTAATTGGAGTGCTCCAGGTCGGCTTTCTCATACCAGAATCAATTTTTAAGTAGATTGTTATTATCTTGTTCAAATATTACAAAGGAAACTAGAAACACGTGAATCGTTGTTCCAAATGATAACAATCATAGCATACCCCCATTTTAAAGGACTTGAAATAATTCTTTCGATTAATAACAGGTTTGACAATGTACCCATCGGAGGTTAACTGACCCGCCACAAAAGGGGATAATGATCTCACGAACACAAAAATTGTGTTGTAGCTCTTTTTTACTACAGAGATTGTAACTGTTACGTTTCCTAATCATTGATCCATAAATATGAATAATTTTTTATACGACGCGCTCTTTTCTCTGATTCAGTATTTCACATATTAAAATGAGTAACAGCCTTTCTTATTTCATTTGTAGGGAGGACATGAAGGTTTAGCTGGAGGTCTATCTGGCTCACTTGTGGTAATACCCTCACTTTATAGGACTTGAAAAAATTCTTTCGATTAATAACAAATTTGACAATGTATGGAATAACTGACCCGTCACAAAAGGAGATAATGATGTCACGACCACAAAGTTGTTTTGTAGCTCTTTTTCTCCACATAGATTGTAAATTTTAAATTTCTTGAACTTTGATACATAAATATGTATAATTATTTATACGACGCGTTTCTTTCTTCGATTCAATATCTCACATATTAAAATGAGTAACACCCTCTCTTAATTCATTTGTAGGGAGAACTGGGAGGTTCAAATGGAAGTCAACCTAATTCACTTGTGGTAAGTAAAAGTGAAATCTCAATAGATTCCATGCATTAGGGGAGGATAGTGGGATTTTTAGTTTAGCATTTTATTATTTCTTTTTACTTCATATCGAAAAGTCTTTTCTGACATTGAATGAATGTGATAAATTTCTTGGAGTATGACCAAGTCAACTTTCTCGTACCAGAATCCATTTTTATATAGACTGTTAACATTTCTATTCTTTTTGAAATTTTACAAGAGAAAATTTGAAACATCTGTGTCGTTGTTCCAAATAATTTCAATTATAGCATATTGACCTCCATTCCAAAGGGCTTGAAAATATCTTTTGATAGATTCCACGTTTACCAATGTACGATCTCGGGGTTTAACTCCCCAGCCACGAGAGGATCTAATGATGTCACGAACATAAAAAAATTATTGTAGCTATTTTTCACTATGTTGATATAAACTGTTAAGTTTCGTGTGCCATAAATATATTTAAATTTTTGTACGACACGCTTTATTTCTTTGATTCAACATTTAAAATTATAAAATAATTAACATCATTTCTAATATCATTTGTAGGGACAACTTATATGTGGATCTGGTTTACTTAACGGAATTCTGGTAAGTGAAATAAAAGTAAAATCTTAATAAACTCTATATATTAACCCTACACTGCATACTGATGCATATATGAATCAAATCAATTTTTAACTGAATTTGCATTATAAATTCAAGAATTAGGTTGCTTTCTCTACTTATTCCCTATCCAAAATACCGTCCATAATTAATGGCTGATAGACTCTGAAGATTGCACAGCTGATTTCCTTTATGTGTATTTTTAGTAAGTCATACTCTCTTAAGAATTTCATTCTGACTCCCACGCTTACATATTATATGCTTTCGCAGTAATGTTTTCTAAGAGCTTCAAAGAATTTATTCTACGAAGTTCAAGGTGTGCAGTTTTTATTTCTCTATATTGTTTTAACTTAAAATGAATTTTAATATTAAACATTTCAATTTTTGTGATTGATTCATATTAGTATCACTATGCATTAGAGGTTAGGTTTAGAATCATAATACACAGTAGTGCATATGAATCCATTTAATTTTTTTAACCAAATTAGTGTTATAATACCAACTAACAGCTTGTATCTTATACTGAATCATATATCCTGCAATGCTGATTCAATAACTACTTAGGATATGGTTAAGTAGAGACATAAATTTTTCATATATTCCATACTTTTTATCAGAAGACCATGATTTCTTATTTTTCATCTTTCGGATATTTGTATTCTGCGAGCAACTGTTATGCACTTTCTAAAGATTTACCCTGCAAATATAACTTTACAGAATATTTTGTTTATTACTGACATTTTAATTCTTAATATATTATAATTAGCAATAAAAATAAATTTGAGAGATGACATATAACAGAAAACATATAATTTCAATGGTATTAAAATTATTTACTCAAATACTCGTATAACATTAATTGGTGAGTATGTTGTCCTAAATTGGAAGCTATCAAGCAGTAGCCTGCAGAAAGACTATGGTGTAAAATAAAGGAAATGCCTTTCAGCTTACATTCCTTTCACCTATGTTAAACAGGACAATGTAATACACCAATGTAAAATACCAATGTACAATGAACAATTTTTATCGGTTGTATAATATGTGGTGTCCCATTATGTCTAAACAAAGACAGGAATGGTTTAAAATGTTTCCATTCTACATAAATATCGTAATATTTACATTCATTAAATTATCTGCAATTTAAATTTAAAATTAGAATTTTAAACAAAAATCAATGTATATTTTTTCTTTTAAATGAAAATTCAATATTTTGCATTTTTAAGAACGGTTTTCTACATAATATTTGCCGTTCTGTACGTATTGAAAAATATTTTTTCTGAATTTGTTTACAAAACTGACCAGGATACATTATACTTCAGATTCACCTGTGGAGTTATTTTTGTATATCGAGCCCAGCCGATTCTTATACATTTTTAGAACTAAATTAAATATTGTATTAGAATAATTTGATTAACAATGCCATTTATTATACTATAGGAATTTTCACATACTTGTGAATGTTAAGTTTCTTTTTAGCATATTTTCCGTATGAAGAATGGTTATACTGCTAGTTTTAAATTTAAAAAAATCTGATGTGGGCAGCACATGACTTTCCTTGCAGACTTATATCCATGTTCTCTTTATTTTAATTAAATTTATTTCACTTTTAATTCAATTTTCGTTCTCATTCGGTAACCGGACTTATTTTCAAAGGTGGCGTAGAGAAAATACGAAAAACTAAAATATCTCGAGAACGGCTAGTCCTAATGTAATGGGGTTGGTCTTATTCTTTTCTTCGCTAAACATTACGTAATAAACAAGTATTTAATGGATATATTTGAGCATACGTAGTTCTTTAGTTTAGATTTGGGCGATTTTTGCGGGCCATTCTGCAAAAAAAGGCAGTTTATTTTTTTCTGAATCGTACCAAAATCTAATCAGCACCAGGGTGACCTCTACGTGACTTATCTACCGAATTTTGTGAAATTCGGTCCATTAGTTCTTCAGCTACAGTGGATACAAGCTTTTGCGGGCCATTTCACAAAAAAGGCGGGTTCTTTTATTTCGAATCGTACCCAAAACTAATCAGCACCAGCCCCGCCCACAAGTGACTTACCTACAAAATTTTGTGAAATTCGGTCCATTAGTTTTTTAGTTAGAGTGGATACAAAATCTGCAAAGACAGACACACAGACAGACAGACACACAGACACACAGACAGACAGACACACACACAGACGTCACGCTAAAAATGGTTTTTTCGTATTCTAGAGGTCTCGAAACGTGTAGATCCGTCGAAAACTCGAGTTGCGATTTTCGGCATGATTCCAATACTTTCCCTATACATTACCATGTATTGCAGGGAAAGTAAAAAAATAGTTATGGTTTGACATGAATTAACAGCTTATATCCAGGTTACATAAATATGTGGAGATCTCTGTTCGATAAAAAAGGAGTAATACATAAAAAAGCATATGTAATCATGACAAAGAATGAAAATATATTGTCAGTGATACATGAAATTAATATTAAATTAAATTAACATGTTCTGCCTTTAAGATGTGATAATTACTGCTTTTAAGATGTGAGACAAATTGTTCAAAAACATATCAATAAAAAAATAACTGATTGAGACAACAAACAAAAGGAAATTTAGCTATTATGAACTTGATCTCTCTTTAGGAGGTGAGAACGTAAGAAAAGATGTGATCAGTTGAATTAAAAGTCAAATTTAGAAAGTGAGAAATATCAGGTAAATTCTAGTTTTACCCTTCATTCCTGAAGTGGGTGGTTTCTATGATGGCTATGACATCCTGGATCCATGACAAAGAAATTGATGTATATATGAACCTACCCCAGTGCATCCAAAGAGAGATGGAGGTGACGGTTACAATTTTAGAAGCCGGTGACGGACATGAATCAGATGAGTCGGTCTAGACAGTCATCCGAACGGTTCGGCCGGCAAAACTATCGCCATTAGGCCTGGATCCCACAGGCCTTGCTAAAATGGTGCTTGGCTCACACGGACTTGACTTAGCAAGTCAATCTGATCTTGGAACGTTCGATGTCAGGACGATAACGGGCGTTCCTAGGGTGAATCTAATGACTAGAATTAGGACTTCCTGGAATTAATCTTGTACAGGTAGTTTATGGATTTAAACACGGCAAATCAGGGATAGGGCTTAATCGATCATGCCGAGGTGCTTGCTGTCTCAAGAAAAAATATACTTGCAAGTTCGACAAATGGAAATTGTGGTGCTAGCATTTTGCACGACCTACGTCTCGGGAGCCGAGAGCTAGGTCTCGGTCCTAATAAAACAGGAAATCGAAACATCTCGATGGCTTTTTACTCATCGAGCGCAAAGTGAAAGAACAGCAGGAAGCAACTACGTTTTCAAAACAAGTGAGGAGATCTTCGTCATTAGGCAAGCAGCATCGAACCAGCAACCCTTTTTCGGCAGCGTCAATTCAAATCCAATACTCTAAGAATCCCATTCGCTAATCCGTAGATGTTCTCGTCTCAAAGCTAAATACGTCAAATGTAACAGAAATTCAACATTGGACTGTATCGTTTATTGAGGATATTAATAATATCGATAATTATTAATTTAGATTTGTGTAAAATATAAATTATTTCGGTACTTTGAAATAGTTTTACATGTTGTCATCAGGGAAATCGCTGAATGTACAATTCAACGTTATTCACTGTTTTATATAAGGAACGTCATATGTTGCACACATCAGATTTTTTCTTTTTATTTCATATCAAAATGTTTTCCCTGACATGAATGAATGTGATAAATTAATTGGAGTTTAAGTCGATTTTTGCATACTAGAATCCTTTTATAAGTAGATTGTTACTATTTTCTATCATATATTACAAAAGAAAATTTGAAACATATGTATCGTTGTTCCAAATGATAACAGTCATAGCATACCCTCAATTTACAGAACTTAAAAAATTGCTTTCGATTAAAAACAAGTTTGACAATGTACCCTTCGGGGGTTAACTGAACCGGGGATAATGATGTCACGAACGCAAAAATTGTATTGTAGGTCTTTATCTCAGCATAGATTGTAACTGTTAAGTTTCTTGATCATTGATCTATAAATATGTATAATTTTTATACGAGGAGTTCTTTTCTTTGATTCAATATTTTACATATTAAAATAACTTTTCTTAATTCATTTGTAGGGAGGACATGGAGATTCAAATGGAAGTCTTTCTAACTCACTTGTGGTAATTGAAAGTGAAATCTCAATAAATTCCATAAATTAGGGATAGATAGTGGGATTTCCCATTTAACATTATATTATTTCCTTTTACTTCATTTCGAAAAGTTTTCCCTGTCATGAATGGATGTGATAGATTAATTGGAGCGTGCTCAAGTCGACTTTCCTATACCAGAATCCATTTTTATATATACTGTTAACATTTCTATTTTTTTTTTCAAATTTTACAAGAGAAAATTTGAAACATCTCTTTCGTTGTTCCAAATGAAAACAAATATAGAATACTGCCATTTCATAGAGTTTAAAAAACTCTTTTGTTTGCCAATGTACACCCTCGGGGGTTAATTCCCCCGCCACGAGAGGAACTGACGATGTCACGAACACAAAGAATATATTGTATCTATTTTTCACTACAATGATATAAATTGTTTAGTTATTTGATCTTTCAGCTATAAATATATATACATTCTTATATGACGCGTTTTATGTCTTTGATTCAATATTTCAAACTATAAAATGATTAATACCATTTCTAATATCATTTGTAGGGACAAATTATATGTGGATCTGGTTTACTTAACGTAATTTTGGTAAGTGAAATAAAAGTGAAATCTTCACAAACTTTATATTTTAACCCTACACTGCATACTAATGCATATATGAATCAAACCACTTTTTAACTAAATTTGCATTAAAATCAAGAATTAGTTTGCTGCCTCTCTTATTCCATATCCATAGTAACGTCTCTATGTAATGGCTGATAGATTCTGAAGATTGCACAGATGATTTCCTTTATGTATATTTTTAGTAAGTCATACATTCTTAAAAACTTTTTTCTGATTTCCTTCATTACATATTAAGTGTTTTGGCAGTAATTTTTCCAAGGGCTTCAAAGAATTAATTCTACGAAGTTTAAGGTATATATATATACAATTTTTATTTCTAAATATTAATTTCATTTAAAATGAATTTTAATATTAAACATTCCAATTTTTGTGATTGCTTCATATATGTATCACCATACATTAGAGGGTAGGTGTAGAATCACAATACACAGTAGTGCATATGTATTCATTTAAATTTTTTAAATAAAATTAGTGCTATAATACCAAACAATAGCTTGTATCTTATACTGATTCATATACTTTTTATCAGAAGACCATGATTTCTTATTTTTCATCTTTAAGATATTTATTTTCTGCGACTAACTGTTACGCAATTACTAATGATTTACCCTGCAAATGTAACTTCACAGAAAATTCAGATTACTATTGAATTTGATTGTTTGAAATATTATAATTAGCAATGAATTGAAATATTATAATTAGCAATACTAATACATTTGAAAGATAGCATATAACAAAAGAGATAATATTTCAATGGTATTAAAATTATTTACTCAAATACTCGTATAAAAGTAATTGGTGTGTATGTTGTCCTAAATTGGGAGCTACCAAGCGGAGGCCTGCAGAAGGATTGTGACGTAAAATAAAGGAAATTCCCTTCAGCTCACATTCCTTTCAGCTGTGTTAAAGAATACAATGTAATACACCAATTTAAACTCTCAATGTGAAATAAACAATTTTTATCGGTTGTATAAAATGAGGTGTCTCATTAAGTGTCAACAAAGACAGGAATGATTTAAAATGTTCTAATTTACAGAAATATAGTAATAATAACATTCATTGATAAGTCTGAAATTTAAATTTTAAATTCTAATTTTAATTAAAAATTAATTTATATATTTTCTTTTACGTATGGATGAAAATTCAATATTTTGCATAATTGACTACGATTTTCTACATAATACTGCCGTTCTGTGAGAATTAAAAAAATATTTTTTCTAAATTTGCTTACAAACTGGACCAGGATACTTTAATCTTTAGATCCATCTGTGAAGATACTTTTTGCATATCGAGTCCAGAGATTCTTATATATTTTTAGAAGAACTAAATTAAATATTTTATTAGAATATTCTGAATAACAAAGCCGTTTAGTATACTACAGGAATTTTCATATAATTGTGAATGTTAAGTTTCTTTCAGTATATTTTCCGTGCGAAGTAAGGCCATACTGCTAGTTTCAAATTATAAACAAAAATTTAGTTATAGTTTGCCATGAAAATTAACAGCTTACACCCAGAATACATAGGAGATCTCTGTTCGACAAAAGACGAGTAAAACATAAAACACAAAACAAATGTAATCCTGACAAAGAAAGAAAATATATTGCCTCTGAGACGCGAGATTAAAATTGAATTAAACTAGCTTATTCTGTTTGTATAAGGTTAGAACGTGCTAGACAAAGGGTTCAACAAAAATGCGAATAAAAAAAATAAATTCTGAGGCATCAAACAAAAGAAATTTAAAGTTTTATGAACGTTATGATCTAACTATTATGATCTCCCTTTAGGGGATGAAAACTTGAGAAAAGAAGAGTACAGTTGAATTTATAGTCAAATTCAGGAGGTGAAAGATATCAGATAAAGTCTAATTGTACAATGCAGTCCTGAATTGGGTGGTTTCTATGATCGTTATTACTTCCTGGGTCCATGACAAGAAAATTGAAGTATATCTGAAACTACCCCAGTGCATCAAAAGAGAATGGGAGGTGCCGGTTACAATCCAGAGACTGGTGCCGTAAATGAATCAGCTGAGTCGATCGAGAGTGGCATCAGATCGGCTCAGCAGACAAAACTATCACCGTTAGGTCTGGCGCACACAGGCTTTGCTAAAATGGGTTTGGCTCACACGGTCTTGACATAGCAATTCAAACTCTTCTTGAAACGGTCGATGTCGGGACGGCAACGGGCGTTTATCGGGTGGCTCTGACGGCTAGAATTAGGATTTGACGGAATTAATCTTGTACAGGTAGATAATGGAGTAACACCCGTCAAATCATTGCTCGGGTTTAATCGATCATGGCGAGGTGCTTGCTGTCTCAAGAAAAAATATACTTCCAAGTTCGACAAATGAAAATTGTGATGCGAGCATTTTGCACGACCTACGTCTCAGTCCTAAAAAAAATTGAAATATCTCACGGACTTTTAGCCCAGTAAGCGCAAAGTGAAAAATTAACCGGAACTACGTATTCAAACCAAGTGAGGAGATCTCCTTCACTCGGCAAGTAGTATCGAACCAGCAACTCTTCATCGGCAGTGTCATTTCAAATCTAATGATCCAAGAATCCAATTCGCTAACCCGCAGCGGTTCTCATCTCCAGGCTAAATACGTCGGATGTAACTAAAATTGAACATAGGACTGTATCGCTTATTGAGGATATTATCAATATTGATAATTATTAATTTAGATTTGTGTAAAATAGGACTTATTTGAGTACTTTGAAATAGTATTTTATGTTGTCATCCAGAAAATCGCCAAATGCACAATTCCACATTATTCACTGCGTCGTGCGTTGCTGATATCAGATTTTATAATTTTACTTCATATCAAAAAGTCTTCTCTGACATGAATGAATGTGATAAATTAATTCGAGTGCACTCAAGTCGACTTTCTCATACCAGAATCCATTTCTAAGTAGATTGTTATTATCAAATATTACAAAAGAAAACTAAAAACATCAGTATCGTTCTTCCAAATGATAACAATTATAGAATACCCTCATTTTATAGGACTTGAAAAAATTCTTTCGATTAATAAAATGTTTGACAATGTATCCATCGTGGGATAACTGACCCGTCACAAAAGGAGATAATGATGTCACGAACACAAAGTTGTTTTGTAGCTCATTTTCTCTGCATAGATTGTAAATTTTAAACTTCTTGATCTTTGATCCATAAATATGTATAATTATTTATACGACGCGTTCTTTTCTTCTATTCAATATTTCACATATTAAAATGAAGTCCTTCCGAGAGGTTGGTGGTAGGGGAAGGAGGGTACGGTCCCTGTGGATGCCTCCCCCACTGGGTTCCGGTCTAAATTGGGTGGCACTTCCCGACCGTCCAAATAGTTACCTTACACCTTTCTGGTAGGTCGGACGGTCTGGGTTTCAACAACAACAACATATTAAAATGAGTAACACCGCCTCTTAATTCATTTGTAGGGAGAAATGGGAGGTTCAAATGGAAGTCTACCTAATTCACTTGTGGTAAGTGAAAGTGAAATCTCAATAAATTCCATATATTAGGAGAGGATAGTGGGATTTTCCCTTTAACATTATATTATTTCTTTTACTTCATTTCAAAAAGTCTTCCCTGAAATGAATGGATATGAGAAACTAATTGGAGTGTACTCAAGTCGACACACACTTTCTCATACCATAATCCATTTTTATATAGACTGTAACCTATTCTATGTTTTCTACAAATTTTGCAAGAGAAAATTTGAAACTATAGTATCCTTGTTCCACATGATAACAATTAAAGCATATTGCTTTCCATTTCAAAGGGCTTGAAAAATTTTTGATAGATTCCAAGTTTGCCAATGTACACCCTCGGGGGTTATTTCCCCCGCCATGAGAGAATCTACCGATGTTACGAACTAAAAAATGTATTGTAGATATTTTTCACTTAAATGATACAGTTTAGTTTCGTGATCATTGAGCCATAAATATATATACATTTTTATACGACGCGTTTCATTTCTTTTATTCAATATTCCAAACAATAAAATGTTTAACACCATTTCTAATATCATTTGTAGGGACAACTTATAGCTGAATCTGGTTTACTTAACGGAGTTTTGGTAAGTAAAATAAAAGTGAAATCTTAATAAACTTTATATTTTAACCCTACACTGCATACTGATGCATATATGAATCAAACCAATTTTTAGCTGAATTCGCGTTAAAAGTTCAAGAATTAGTTTGCTTTCTCTACTTATTCCATATCCATAACATCCTCTATAATTAATGGCTGATAGACTCTGAAGATTGCACAAAAAATTCATCTTATGTATATTTTTAGTATGTCATATATTCTTAAATTCTTTCTGATTCCCATGTTTCATTCTAAGTGTTTTGGCAGTAATTTTTCCCAAGCGCTTCGAGAATTCATTCTACGAAGTTCAAGGTATGCAGTTTGTATTTCTATATATTGATTTAACTTAAAATGAATTTTTATATTAAACATTTCAATTTTTGTGATTGATTCATATATGTATCACTATACTTTCGAGGGTATGTGCATATGAATTTATTTTATTTTTTTAACCAAATTTAGTGTTATAATACCAAGTAAAAACCTGTATCTTCTACTGATTCATATACCCTGCAATGTTCATTCAATAACTACTTAGTATATTGTTAATTAGAGAAATAAATTATTCATACATTCCACAATTTTTATCAGAAGTCCATGATTTCTTATTTTTCATGTTAAGGATATTTATATTCTGCCAGAAACTGTATGCAATTTCTAAAGAGTTACCCTGCAAATGTGACTTTACAGAATATGTAGATTATTTCTGAATTTATAATTAAAATATTATAATTTGCAATACTAATAAATCGGAAATATGGCATATAACAAAGAACATATCATTTCAATGGTATTAATATTATTTACTCAAATACTCGTATAACAGGAATTTGTGAGTATGTGGTCCAAATGTGGGAGCTACCAATCAATACACTGCAAAACGATTATGATATAAAATAAAGGAAATGCCCTACAGCCCGCATTCTTTTCACTTGTGTTAAACAGGACAATGTAATACACCAACCTAAACTAACAATGTACAATGAACAATTTGTTATCGGTTGTTTCAATTGTTTTGTCCCATTATGTTTCAACAAAAACAGGAACGCTTTAAAATGTTTCCATTTAACATAAATGTCGCAATAATAACATTCATTAAAATGTCTGAAAGTCAAATTTAAAATTGATTTTAATTTAAAATTAACATTAATTAAAATAATTATATATTTTCTTTTGAGTATCGATGAAAGTTCGACATTTTGCACAATTAATTAGGATTTTCTACATAATATCTGCGGTTCTATGGGAATTAAAAAAATATTTTTTCTAAATTTGTTTACAAACTGGACCAGGATACAATATTCTTCAGATCCACCTGTGAAGATATTTTTGTATATCGAGCCCAGAGATTTTTATATATTAGTAGGAGAACTAAATTAAATATTTTATTAGAATATTTTGAATAACAAAGCCATTTATTATATTATTGGAATTTTCACATAATTGTGAATGCCAAGTTCCTTTTTAGTATATTTTCCGTATGAAGAAAGGCTATACTGCTAGTATTGAATTAAAACCAAAAGTTAAGTTATAATTTGACTTGAAAATTAGCAGATTACAACAGGGTTACATAGGAGATCTCTGTTCGATAAGAAGGGAGTAAAACACAGAAAAATATAATCATGACAAAGAATGAAATATATATATTACCTCTGAGACACGAAATTAAAATTAAATTAGCTTGTTTTGCTTTTAGGGGGTGAGAACGTTCTAAACAAAGGGTTCATCAAAAATGTCAATAAAATAATAATTAAAATAGATTCTGAGGAAGCAAACAAAAGAAATTTAAACTATTAAGAGCATGATCTCCGTTTAGGAGATAAGAACGTAAGAGAAGAAGAGTTCAGTTGAATTTAAAGACAAATTTAGTAGGTGAAATATATCAGATGAAGTTTAATTGTATAATACAGTCCTGAAGCGTGTGGTTTCTATGACGGTTATGGCTTCCTGGGTCCATGACGGATTTGGCTTCGTGTGTCCATGATAAAAAGAATTGAAGTGTATCGGATCTTACCCCAGTGTACCAAAAGAGAGGGGGATGTGGAGGTTACAATTCAGAAACCGATGCCGGACATGAATCAGCTGAGTCGTTCGAGAGCGTCATCAGATCGGTCCGGGCGGCAAAACTTTCACCGTTAAGCCTGGTTCACACATACTTTCCTAAAATGCTTGCTAAAATGGGTATAGCTCACACGGTCATGACTTAGCAAGTTAAACTCTTCTTGGAACTGTCAATGTCAGGACGGCAACGGGCATTCATCGGGTCACTCTAACGGTTAGAATTAGGATTTGTTGGAAATAATCTTGTACAAGTATTTCATGGAGTAAAACCCGCCAAATCTGGGCTCGGATTTAATCGATCATGACGAGGTGCTTGTCGTCTAAAGAAGAAAATATACTTGGAAATTCGACAAATGAAAATTTTAGTCCAACATTTTGCAAGATCTACGTCTCGGAAACCATTTCTACGTCTCGAAGAGTTATGTCTCTGTCCTCAAAAAAACAAAATCGAAACATATCGCAGGCTTTTTATCCAGCGAGCGCAAAGCGAAAGAATATCCGCAAGCTACTATGTTTTCAAACCATGTGAGAAGATCAACGTCACTTGGCAAGAAATATTGAACCAGCATCCTTTTTTCGGCAGCATCAATTCAAATCTAATAGTCAACGAATCTCATTCGCTAATCTGCAGCGGCTCTCATCTTAAAGCTAAATACTTCAAAGATAATTATCATTCAACATTGGACGATATCGCTTGTTGAGGATATTATCAATATTGATAATTGTTAATTTAGTGTTGTGTAAAATATAAGTTATTTGGGTACGTTGAAGTTGTGTTACATGTTTTCATCCGGACAATCGCCAAATGTACAATTCAACGGTATTTATTGCGTTGTATAAGGAAATTCATGCGTTGCACAGGTCAGATTTTTCCTTTTACTTCATATCAAAAAGTCTTCCCTGACATGAATAAATGTGATAAATTAATTGGAGATTGCTCAAATCGAATTTCTCATACCAAAACCATTTTTAAGTAGACTGTTAATATTTTTTTTTCAAATACCACAAAAGAAAATTTGAAGAATCTGTATCCTTGTTCCAAATGATTACAATTATGGAATACCCTCATTTTAAAGAACTTGTAAAAATTCTTTCGATTAATAACAAGTTTGACCCATCGGATTTTGTACCCATCGGAGGTTATCTGATCCGCCACAAAAGGTGATAATGATGTCGCGAGCACAAAAATTGTATTGTATCTCATTTTCCTCTACATAGATTGTAAATGATAAGTTTTCTGATCATTGATCCATAAATATGTATAATTTTTTATACGACGCGTTCTTTTCTTTGATTCAGTATTTCACATATTAAAATGAGTAATACCCTATCTTAATTCATTTGTAGGGAGGACTTGGAGGTTCAAATGGAAGTCTACCTAACTCACTTGTAGTAAGTAAAAGTGAAATCTGAATTCTACATATTGGGGGAGGATTGTGGGATTTTCTCTTCAACATTATATTATTTCCTTTTATTTCCGTGACATGGATGAGTCCGAGAAATTAATTCTAGTGTGCTCAAGTCGACTTTCTCATATCAGAATTCATTTTTATATAGGCTGCTAACTTTTATATTTTTTTTTCAAATTTTACAAGAGAAAATTTAAATCACCTGTGTCGTTCTTCCAAATGATAACAATTATAGCATATTGCGCTCCATTTAAAAGGGCTCGAAAAAATCTTTTGATAGATTCCAAGTTTGCCAATGTACACCCTCGGGGGTGTTCTCCCCCGCCTCTAGAGGATCTAACGATCTCGGGAACACAAAAAATGTATTGTAATTATTTTTCACTTGAATGATAATGTTTAGTTCTGATAGTTATAATATTGAGCCATAAATATATATAAATTTTTATACGACGCGTTTTATTTCTATGTTTCAATATTTCAAAAAAATAAAATGATTAACACCATTTTTAATATCATTTGTAGGGACAACTGATAGATGGATCTGGTTTACTTAACGGAATTTTGGTAAGTAAAATATAAGTGGAATCTGAATAAACTCTATATTTTAATCCTACACTGCATACTAATGTATATATGAATAAAACCAATTTTTAGCTGAGTTTGCATTAAAATTCAAGAATTAGTTTGCTTTGTCTCCTTATTCCATATCCATAATACTGTGTATAATAATGACTGATAGACTCTGCAGATTGCACAGCTGATTGCACAGCTGCAGAGTATATTTTTTAACAATTTCTGTCTGATTCCCATGTTTACTTATTAACTATTTTGGCAGTAATTTTTCCCAAGAGCTTCACAGAATTTATTCTACGAAGTTCAAGGTATGGAGTTTTAATTTCTCTATATTTATTTAACTTAAAACGAATTTTCGTATTAAACATTTCAATTTTTGTGATTGATACATATATGTATCACTATGTAGTAGGTTTAGGGTAGGTTTAGAATTATAATACACAGTAGTGCATATGAATCTATTTAATTTTTCAAACAAAATTAGTGTTATAATACCAAGTAACAGACTGTATCTTATACTGATTCATATACCTTGCATTGCTTTTTTAATAACTATTTAGGATATTGTTAATTATAGACATAAACTATTAATACATTCCATAATTTTTATCAGAAGACCATAATTTCATTTTTTTCATCTTTAGGATATTTATATTCTGCGAGTAACAGTTATGCAATTACTAAAGATTTTACCTGCAAAATTACCTATTGATTAAATACCCTGCAAATGCAATGTTACGGAATATTTAGTCAATTACTGAATTTTTAATTCTTAAAATATTATAATTATGAATACTAATAACTTTGAAAGTTGGAATACAACAAAGAACATATCATTTCAATGGTATATTAAAATTATTTACTCAAATACTCGTATAAAACGAATTGGTGAAAATGTTGTCCAAAAGTGGGAGCTATCAAGCAGTAGTCTGCAGAAAGATTATGATGTAAAATAAGGGAAATGCCCTTCATCTCACATTTCTTTCACCTGTGTTAAACAGAATAATATAGTGCACCAATGTAAGCTACCAATGCACAATGAACAATTATTTATCTGTTGTATAAAATGTTGTGCCCATTACGTCTCAACAAAGACAGGGATGGTTTAAAATGTTTTCATTCTACATAAATATCGTAATAATAACATTCATTCAAATGTCTGAAATTTAAATTTAGAATTTTAATTTTAATTAAAAATTAATATATATATATATATATTTTTTTAAGCATCGATGAAAATTCCATATTTTACATAATTAACAACGATTTTCTACATAATATCTGCTGTTCTGTGAGAATTAAAATATATTTTTTCAAAATTTGTTTACAAACTGAACCAGGATACATTATTCTTCAGATCCACCTTTGAAGATATTTTTGTATATCGAGCCCAGAGATTCTTATATATTTTTGGAGGAACTAAATTAAATATTTTATTAGAATATTTTAAATAACAAATCAATTTATTATACTACAAGAATATTCACATAAATGTGAATGTTAAGTTTCTTTTTAGTATATTTTCCGTATGAAGAATGGCTATACTGCTAGTTTTAAATTAAAAAAATATTAGTAATAGTTTGACATGAAAATTAACAGCTTATACAGAGGTTGCATAAATTTGTAGAGATCTCTGTTCGATAAAAAAGGAGTAATACATAAATAAACATATGTAATCATGACAAAGAATGAAAATATATTGTCTGTGATACACGAAATTTATATTAAATTAAATTAACATGTTCCTCCTATAAGATGTGAGAATTACTGCTTATAAGATGTGAGACAAATAGTTCAAAAAACATATCAATAAAAAAATAACTGATGAGACAACAAACAAAAGGAAATTAAGCTATTATGAACTTGATCTCCTTATAGGAGGTGAGAACGTAAGAAAAGAAGTGTTCAGTTGCATTCAAAGTCAAATTTAGGAAGTGAGAAATGTCAGGTAAAGTCTAGTTGTACAATTCACTCCTGAAGTGGGTGGTTTCTATGCTGGCTATGACATCCTGGGTCCATGACAAGGAAATTGATGTATATCTAAACCTACCCCAGTGCATGCAAAGAGAGAAGGAGGTGGCGGTTACAACTTTAGAAACTGGTGACGGACATGAATCAGATGAGTCGGTCTAGACAGTCAAGCAGTAGCCTGCAGTAGCCTATCAAACAGTAGCCTGCAGTAGCCTATCAAACAGTAGCCTGCAGAAAGACTATGGTGTAAAATAAAGGAAATGCCTTTCAGCTCACATTCCCTTCACCTGTGTTAAACGGGACAATGTAATACACCACTGTAAAATACCAATGTACAATGAACAATTTTTTATCGGTTGTATAATACGAGTATGTGGTGTCCCATTATGTCTAAACAAAGACAGGAATGGTTTAAAATGTTTCCATTCTACATAAATATCTTAATATTAACATTCATTAAAATGTCTGCAATTTAAATTTAAAATTTCTATTTTCAATAAAAATGAATTCATATATTTTCTTTTAAATGAAAATTCAATATTTTGCATTTTTAAGTACGATTTTTTACATAATATTTGCCGTCCTGTGAGTATTGAAAAATATTTTTTCTGAATTTGTTTACAAATTCGAAAAAGATACATTATTCTTCAGACCCACCTGTGGAGTTATTTTTAAATATCGAGCCCAGAGATTCTTATATATTTTTAGAGGAACTAAATTAAATATTTTATTAGAATATTTTGAATAACGAATCAATTTATTATACTACAAGAATATTTACATAATGTGAATGTTAAGTTTCTTTTTAGAATATTTTCCGTGTGAAGAAAGGCTATACTGCTAGTTTTGAATTAAAAACGAAACAAAAATTTAGTTATAGTTTGATATGAAAATTTACAGCTTACACCCAGGTCTCATAAAGGTGTGGAGAACTCTGTCCGATAGAAAAGGAGTGAAGCATAAAAAAACATATATAAGCATGACAAAGTATTAAAATGTATTGCCTCTGAAATACGGAATAAAAATTAAATTAAATTGCCTTGCTCTGCCTTTAAGAGGTGAGAACGTGCTACACAAATGGTTCAACAGAAATGTGAATAAAAAACAAATTAAAATAGATTCTGAGCTAGCAAACAAAAGAAATTAACTTATTATGAACTAGATCTCACTTTAGGAGGTGAGAACGTAAGTAAAGAAGAGTTCAGTTGAATTTAAAGTCAAAAATAGGAGGTGAGAAATATCAGATAAAGTCTAATTGTACAATGCAGTCCTGAAGTGGATGGTTTCTATGATGGTTATACCTCCATGGTCCATAGAAATAAATTGAAGTAAATCTGACCCTACCCCAGTGCATCAAAAGAGAAGGGGAGGTGGCGGTTACAATCCAGAGACCGGTGCCAGGTCATGAATCAGCTGAGTCGATCGAGAGGGTCATCAGATCACACCGTCGTGTAAAATTATCACCATTAGGTTTGGCGCACACAGGCTTTGCTAAAATGGACTTGGATCACACGGTCTTGACTTAGGTAGGTTGGACGGTGTGGGTTTCAACAACAACAACAACGGTCTTGACTGAGCAAGTCAAAATCTTCTTGGAATGGTCGATGCCAGGACTGCAGCGGGCGTTCTTCGTGTGAATCTAACGTATATAATTAGAATTTGCTGGAATTAATCTTGTTCAAGTAGTTTATGGAGTAAAACCCTGCAAATCAGCGCTCGCTGTCTCAAGAAAAAATATACTTGCAAGTTCGACAAATGAAAATTGTGGTGCGAGTATTTTGCACGACTTACGGCTCGGGAGTCGAGAGCTACTGCTACATTGGTTACAGTCCTAGAAAAAAACCTTTTATTTCATATGAAATTTCCTTTTACCTCATATCAAAAAGTCTTCCCTGACGTGAACGAATGTGATAAATTAATAGGAGTGCGCTCAAGTAGACTTCCTCATACCAGAATACATTTTTAAGTAGCCTGTTATTATTTTTTTTTCAAATATTTCAAAAGAAAATTTGGAGCATCTACATCGTTGTTCCAAATGATAACAATTATATCAGACCCTCGTTTCAAAGGACTTGAAAATATCCTTTCGCTTAATAACATGTTTGACAATGTCCCAATCGGCGGTTAACTGACCCGCCACAAAGGGGCTAATGATGCCACGAACACAAAAATTGTATTGTATCACTTTTTTTCTCTAAAAAGTCTAATGTCCGGTCGACAAAACTATCACCGTTAGGTCTGGTGCACATAGGCTTTTCAAAAATGGGCTTGACTCACACGGTCTTGAATGAGCAAGTTAAAATCTTCTTGGAACGGTCGATATCAGGACGGCAACAGGCGTTCATCGGGACACAAGAATTAGGATTTGCTGGAATTAAACTTTTACAGATTGTTTATGGAGTCAAACCCGGCAAATCTGGGCTCGGACTTAATCGATCATGGCGAGGTGATTGCCGGCTAAAGAAGGAAATATACGTGCAAGTTCGGCAAATGAAAATCGTGATGCCAACATTTTGCACGACCTACGATTCGGGAGCCGAAATCTACGTCTCGGTTCTAAAAAAACAAAATCGAAACATATCGCGGGCTTTTTACCCAGCAGCGCAAAGTGAAAAATACATACGGAAGCTGCAACATTTTCAAATCATTTAAGAAGATCTCCTTCACTTGGCAAAGGGTATCGAATCAGCAAACCTTTTTCGGCAGCATCAATTCAAATCTAATGTTCCAAGAATCTCATTCGCTAATCAGCAGCGGGTTTCATGTCAAAGCTAAATACGTCAAGTGTAACTAACATTCAGCATTGGACTATATAGCTTGTTGTGGATATTATCAAAATTCGTAATTGTTAATTTAGTGTTGTTTAAAATACAATTTATTTGGGTACTTGAAATAGTATTACATGTTGTCATCCGGAAGATCTCCAAATGTACAAATCAACGTTTTTCATTGCATTGTATAATGAAATTCATGCGTTGCACTCATCAGATTTTTCCTATTTCTTCTTATCAAAAATTCTTTCCTGACATGAATGTATATGATAAATTAATTGGAGTTCGCTCAAATCGACACTTTCTCATACCAGAATCCATTTATAAGTAGATTATAATTATACTTTTTTTCAAATATTACAAAAGAAAATTTGACTCATCTGTGTCGCTGTTCCAAATGATTACAATAATAGAATAGTATCATTTTAAAGGATTTGAAAAAATTATTTCGATTAATAACAAGTTTGACAATGTACCCATCGGAGATTAACTGATCCGTCACAAAAGGGGTTAATGATGTCATGAACACAAAAATTGTATTGTATATCTTTTTTCTCTATACAGATCGTAAATGTTAAGTTTCGTGATCATTGATTCATAAATATACATAATTTTTTATGCGACGCGCTCTTTTGTTTGATTCAATATTTCACATATTAAAATGAGTAACATCCTTTCTTAATTCACTTGTAGGGAGGACTTGGAGGTTCAAATGGAAGTCTACCTATTTCACATGTGGTAAGTAAAAGTGAAATCTCAATAAATTCCACATATTTGTGGAGGATAGTGGGATTTTCCATTTAACATTATATTATTTCCCTTTACTTCATATCGACAAGTCTTCCCTGACATGATTGAATGTGATAAATTAATTGTAGTGTGATCTGTTCGACTTTTTTATACCAAAATTCATTTTTATACAGACTGTTAATATTTCTATTTCTTTTCAAATTTTGCAAGAGAAATTTTGAAATATCTGTAACGTAACGAAAAATGATAACAATTATTGCACATTGCCTCTCTGTTTTGAAGGGCTTGAAAAAATCTTCTGATAAACTCCAAATTTGCCAATGTACATTCTCGGTCGTTAACTTCCTCGCCACGGTAGGATGTAACGATATCACGAACTAAAAAATTTATTGTAGCTATTCTTCACTGCACTGATATAGACTGTTTAGTTTTGTGACCATTGAGCTCTCTATATATATAAATTTTTATACGCTGCGTTTTATTTCTTTAATTCTATATTTCAAACTATAAAATGGTTAACACGGTTTCTAATATCATTTGTAGGGACAACTTATAGCTGGATCTGGTTTACTTAAAGGAATTTTGGTAAGTGAAATAAAAGTGAGATCTTAATAAACTCTATATTTTAACCCTACACTGCATACTGATGCATATATGAATCATACCAATTTTTAGCTGAATTTGCATCAAAAATTCAAGAATTAGATTGCTTTCTCTACTTATTCCATATCCAGAATACAATCTATAATTAACAGTTGATGGCCTCTGAAAATTGCACCAATGAATCCCTTTATGCATAGTTTTTAGTAAGTCATACTTTCTTAAGAATTTCTTTCTGAATCCCATGCATTCATATTAAGTATTTTGGCAGAAAATTTTCCAAGAGTTTCAAAGAATTTATTCTACGAAGTTCAATTTATGCAGTTTTTATATCTATTGTTTTAATTTCAAAAGAATTTTAATATTAAAAATTTCAATTGTTGTGATTGATTCATGGTTAATAAGAGATATAAATTATTCATACATTCTATTCTTTTTATCAAAAGACCATGATTTCTTATATTTTATCTTTAGGATATTTATAATCTGCGAGGAACTGTTAAGCAATTACTAAAGATTTAACCTGCAAATGTGAGTTTACAGAATATTTAGTTTACTACTGAATTTTTAATTCTTAAAATAATATAATTAGCATATTTTTAGTAAGTGATACTTTCTTAAGAATTTCTTTCTGATTCTCATGTTTACATATTAAGTGCTTTGGCAGTAATTTTTTCCAAACTCTTCAAATAATTTATTCTAGGAAGTTCAAGGTATGCACTTTTTTCTTCTATATATTGATTTAACTTAAAATGAATTCTCATATTAAACATTTCAATTTTTGTGATTGATTCATATATGCATCACTATGCATTAGAGGGTTGGTTCTTTTGGAATCCTAATACACTGTAGTGCATATAAATCTATTTTATTTTTTTAAACAAAATTGGTATTATAGCACCAAGTAACAGTCTGTATCTTCTACTGATTCATATACCCTGCAATGCTTATTCAATAACAACTTAGAATATTGTTAATTATAAACATAAATTATTCTTAAATTCCATATTTTTATCAGAAAAACATGATTTCTAATTTTTCATATTTAGGATATTTATATTCTGCGAGCAACTGTTATTCAATTACTAAATATTTTCCTTGCAAACGTAACTTTACAGAATATTTAGAATATTGCTGAATTTTTAAATAAAATATTATAATTATCATTACTAATAATATAGAAAGATAGCATATAAAAGGAAACATATAATTTCAATGGTATTAAAATTATTTACTCAAATACTCGTCTAAAAGGAATTGGTGAGTATGTTGTCCTACATTGGGAGCTACCAAGCGGTGGCCTGCTGAAGGATTGTGATGTAAAATGAAGGAAAGGACCTGAAGCCCGCATTCCTTTCACCTGTGCTAAACAGGACAATGCCAATGTAAATTACCAATGTACAATGAAATGTACCAATGTACAATGAAAAATAATTTATTGGTTGAATAAAATGTTGTGCCCATTACGTCTCAACAAAGACAGGAATGGTTTTAAATGTTTCCATTCAACATAAATATCGTAATAATAACATTCATTAAAATGTCTGAAATTTAAATTTTAAATTTTAATTTTAATTAAAAATTAATTTATATATTTGCTTTTTGGTATCGATCAAAATTCAGAATGCTGCATAATTAACTACGATTTTCTACATAATATCTGCCGTTCTGTGAGAATTAAAAAATATTTTTTCTAAATGTTTTTACAAACGGGACCAGGATACTTTATTCTTCAGTTCCATCTTTGAAGATATTTTTGAATATCGAGCCCAGAGATTCTTATATATTTTTAGAAGAACTAAATTAAATATTTTATTAGAATACTTTGAATAAAAAAGCCATTTATTATACTATAGCAATTTTCACATAATTGCGAATGTTATGCTTCTTTTTAGTATATTTACCGTATGAAGACAGGCTATACTGCTAGTTTTAATTAAAAACAAAAATTTAATTATAGTTTGACATGAAAATTACCGGCTTACACCCAGGTTACATAAGAGATCTCTGTTCGATGGGAAACGAGTAAAAAAACAATTATCATGACAAAGAATGAAAATATATTGCCACTGACACACGAAATTAAAATTAAATTAAATTAACTTGTTCTGCTTTTAAGAGGTGAGATTGTGCTAGACAAAGGGTTCAACAAAAATGTGAATTAAAAAATAGATTCTATGGCAGCAAACAAAAGAAATTTAAACTATTATGAACTTGATCATGCTTTGCCGTTAACTTCCCCGCCACGAGAGGATCTGACGATGTCACTAACACAAAAAATGTATTGTAGCAATTTTTCACTACAATGATATAAACCGTTTAGTTTCGTGATCAGTGACCAATATATATATATATATAAATTTTTATACGACGCGTTTTATTTCTTTGATTCAATATCTCAAACAATAATATGATTAACACCATTTCTAATATCATTTGTAGGGACAAATTATAGATGGATATCGTTCACTTTACGGTATTTTGGTAACTGAAATAAAAGTGAAATCTTAATAAACTCCATATTTTAACCCTACACTGCATACTGATGCGAATATGAATCAAACTAATTTTTAGCTGAATTTGAATTAAAAGTTCAAGATTTAGTTTGCTTTCTCTACTTATTCCATATCCATAATACCGTCTCTATGTAATGGCTGATAGATTTTGAAGATTGCACAGCTGATTCCCTTTATGTATATTTTTAGTGAGTCATAATTTTTTAAGAATTTTTTTCTGATTCCCATGCTTACATATTAAGTGTTTTGGCAGTAATTTTTTCCAAACGCTTCAAAGAATTTATTCTAGAAAATTCAAAGTATGCACTTATTTTTCTATATATTGATTTAATTTAAAATGAATTTTCATATTAAACATTTCAATTATTGTGATTGATTCATATATGTATCCCGTAGGATATTGTTAATTAGAGACATAAATTATTCATATATTTTATACTTTTTATCAGAAGAATGTGATTTCTAATTTTTCATCTTTAGGATATTTATATTCTGCGAGCAACTGTTATGCAATTACTAAATATTTACCCTGCAAATGGAACTTTGCAGAATATTTAGTTTACTACTGATTTTTTAATTCTTAAAATATTATAATTAGCAATGCAAATAAATTTGAAATTCGGCATATAACAAAGAACATATCATTTCAATGGTATTAAAATTATTTATTCAAATACTCGTATAAAAGCAATTGGTGAGATTATCGTCCTAAAGTGGGGGTTCCAAGGAGAAGCCTGCAGAAGGATTGTGATGTAAAATAAAGGAAATGCCCTTCCGCTCACATTCCTTTCACCTGTGTTTAATAGAACAATGTAATACAACAATGTAAACTACCAATGTACAATTTACAGTTTTTTATCGGTTGTATAAAATGCGATGTCCCATTATGTCTCAACAAAGACAGGAATGGTTTAAAATGTTTCCATTCTGCATTAATATCGCAATAACATTCATTGAAATGTCTGAAATTTAAATCTAAAATTTTAATTTTCATTAAAATTTAATTTTTATATTTTCCTTTATGCAACAATGAAAATTCAATATTTTGCATAATTAAATGCGATTTTCTACATAATGTCTGACGTTTTGTGAGAATTAAAAAATATATTTTTTTAAATTTGTTGACAAAATGGATCAGGATACTCTATTCTTCAGATGCACCTGTAAAGATATTTTTGTATATCGAGCCAGGTGATTATTATATAATTTTAGAAGAACTAAATTAAATATTTTATTAGAATATTTTGAATAAAAAGGCTATTTAGTATACTAAAGTAATTTTCACATAATTGCGAAAGTTATGTTTCTTTTCAGTATATTTACCGTATAAAGAAAGTCTATACTGCTGGTTTTTTATTTAAAAAAATTTAGATATAGTTTGACATGAAAATTAACACTTACATCCAGGTTACATACGAGATCTCTGTTCGATAAAAACGAGTAAAAAAACGACATTAAAAAAACAAACGTAATCCTGACAAGGAATTGATAAGAATGAATATATATAGTCTCTAAGACACGAAATTAAAATTAAATTAACTTGTTTTGCTTTTAAGGGGTGAGAGCGTGCTAGACAAAGAGTTAACAAATGTCAAGAATAAAATAATTAAAATAGATTCTGAGGCAGAAAACAAAAGCAATTTAAACTATTATTCATTTGATCTCCTCTTAGAAGGTGAGAACGTAATAAAAGAAGAGTTCCCTTGAATTTAATGTCAAGTTTAGGAGGGGAGAAATATCAGTTTAATTGTACAATGCAGTCCTGAAATGGGGGGTTTCTATCATGGTTATGGCTTCTTGGATCCATGGCAAGAAAATTGAAGTATATCTGAACCAACCCCAGTGTATCAAAAGAGGGAGGGAGATGGCGGTTACAATCCAGTGACCGGTGCCTGCCATGAACCAGCTGAGTCAGTCCGGAGAGTCATCAGTTCGGTTCGGGCGACAAAACAGTTGAACCTGGCGCACACAGGCTTTGCTAAAATGAGCTTATCTCGTACGGTCTTGACGTAGCAAGTCAAACTGATCTTGGAACGGTCGTTGTCAGGACGACAACAGGCGTTCACCGGGTGACTCTAACGGTTAGATTTAAGATTTGCAGGAAATAATCTTATACAGGTATTTCATGGAGTAAAACCCGCCAAATCTGGGCTCGGACGTAATCGATCTTGAATAGGTGCTTGCCGTCTAAAGAAGAAAATATGCTTGCAAGTACGACAAATGGAAATTGTAGTGCCAGCATTTTGCACGACCTACGTCTCGGGAGCAGAGAGTTACGCCTCTGTCGTAAAAAAAAAAATCGAAACATATCGCAGGCTTCTTACCCAGAGAGCGCAGAAGAAAAGAACATCCGGAAGCTACTACGTTTTCAAACCATGTAAGGAAACGTCACTTGGCAAAGAATATCGTACCATCAACCCTTTTTCGTCAGCATCAATTCAAATCTAATGTTCTAAGAATCTCATTCGCTAATCTGCAACGGTTCTCATCTTAAAGCTAAATACGTCAAATGTAACTAACATTCAGCATTGGACTATATCGCTTGGTGAGGATAATACCAATATTGATAAATGTTAATTTAGTGTTGTGTAAAATATAAGTTATTTGGGTACTTGGAAATAGTGTTACATGTTTTCTTCCGGAAAATCGACAGATGTACAATTCAACGTTACTCCTTCCGTCCCTTGTATAAGGAAATTCATGCGTAGCACACGTCTGATTTTTCCTTTTACTTCATATCGTCTTCCCAGACATGAATGAATGTGATACATTAATTGGAGATTGCCCAAATCGACTTTCTAATACGAAATCCATTTTTATGTAGATTGTTACAATTTTTTTTCAAATATTTCAAAAGAAAATTTGAAGAATCTCTATCGTTGTTCCAAATGATTATAATTATAGAATACCTTCATTTTAAAGGACTTGAAAAAATTACTTCGGTTTCTAACAAGTTTGACAATGTACCCATCGGAGGTTAGCTGACGCGCCACAAAAAGTGATAATGATGTCACGAACACAAACATTGTATTGTATCTGTTTTGTCTCTAAATAGATCGTAACTGTTAAGTTTCCTGATCATTGAGCCATAAATATGTAATTTTTTATACGACGCGTTCTTTTCTCTGATTTAATATTTCACATATTAAAATGAGTAACATCCTTTCTTAACTCATTTGTAGGAAGGACTTGCTTCAAACGGAAGTCTGCCTAACGCACTTGTGGTAAGTAAGAGTTAAATCTCAATAAATTCTATATATTAGGGGAATACAGTGGGATTTTCCCTTTAACATTATAGTATTTTCTTTTAAATCTTTTCAAAAAGTTTTCCCTGACATGAAAGAATGTGATAAATTAATTGGAGTGTGCTCAAGTCGACTTTCTCATACCAGAATCCATTTTTATATAGACTGTAAACTTTTTTATTTTTTTTTTTTCAAATTTTACAAGAGAAAATTTGTATCATCTGTATCGTTGTTCCAAATGATAACATTTATAGCATATTGCCATACATATTAAAGGTCTAGAAAAAATCTTTTAATAGAATGCAAATTTGCCAATGTACACCCTCGGAGTTTGTCTCCCCCTCCACGAGAGGATCTAACGTTGTCACGAACACAAATAATGTATTGTAGCTATTTCTCACTATAATGATACTGTTTAGTTTCGTGATCTTTGAGTCCTATATATATATAAATTTTTATACGACGCCTTTTATTTCTATGTTTCAATATTTCAAACAATAAAAAGATTAACGCCATATCTAATATCATTTGTAGGGACAACTTGCAGATGGATCTGGTTTACTTAACGGGATTTTGGTAAGTAATATAAAAGTGAAAACCTTAATAAACTATATACTTTAACCCTACAATGCATACTGATGTTTATACGAATCAAACCCATTTTTAGCTGAATTTGCATTAAAAATTCAAGAAATAATTTTCTTTCTCTACGTATTCCATATCCATAATACCGTCCCTAATTAATGGCTGACAGACTCTGAAGATTGCACAGTTGATTCCCTTTATGTATATTTCTAGTAAGTCATACCTTCTTCTGAATTTCTTTCTGATTCCCATGTATACGTATTACAAGCTCTTCAAGGAATTTATACTACGAAGTTCAAGATATGCTGTTTTTATTTATATATATTTATTTCAGTTAAAATGAATTTTAATATTAAACTTTTCACTTCTTGTGTTTGATTCTTACATGGATCACAATGCATTATAGGGTAGGTTTAGAATCATGAAACACAGAAGTGCATATGAATCCATTTATTTTTTTTTAAACAAAATTGTTATAATACCAAGTAACTGCCTGTATCTTGTACTGACCCATATAACCTACAATGCTTATTAAATCACTACTTAGGATATTGCTAATTAGAGACATAAATTATTCATATATTAAATAATTTTTTTCAGAAGACCATGATTTCTTATTTTTCATCTTTCGGATATTTGTATTCTGTGAGCAACTGTTATGAACTTTCTAAAGATTTACCCTGCGAATATATACTTTACAGAATATTTAGTTTATTACTGACATTTTTATTCTTAATATATTATAATTAGCAATAATGATAAATTTGAAAGATGACATATATCAAAGAACATATTATTTCAGTGGCATTAAAAATTATGGACTCAAATACTCGTATAACAGCAATTGGTGAGAATAGCCTCCTAAAATGGGAGCTACCAAGCAGTAGCCTGCAAAAGGATTATGATGTAAAATAAAGGAAGTGCCCTATAGCTCGCATTCCTTTGTAATGTACCAACCTAAACTAACAATGTAAAATGAATAATTTTTTTTCGGTTGTATAAAATGTGGTGTCCCATTATGTGTCAACAAAGACAGGAATGGTTTAAAATGTTTCCATCCTACATAAATATAGTAATAATAACATTCATTGAAATGTCTGAAATTTAATTTTAAAATTTTTATTTTAATTAAAAATTAATTTATGTATTTTCTTTTAAGCATCGATAAAAATTCAATATTTTGCATAATTAACTACGATTTTCTACATAATATCTGCCGTTTTGTGAGAATTAAAAAATATTTTTTCTAATTTTTTTCACAAACGGTTCCAGGATACTTTATTCTTCAAATCCACATGCGAAGATATTTTTGTATATCGAGCCTAGCGATTCTTATATATTTCATGACGAACTAAATTAAATATTTTATTAGAATATTTTGAATAACAAAGCCATTTATTATAATATGTACAAGAATTTTCACATAATTGTGAATGTTAAGTTTCTGGTTTGTTTAGTATTTTTGAATGTTTAGGATATTTTCCGTATGAAGAAAGGCTATACGGCTAGTTTTAAATTAAAAACGCAAAAAAAATTTAGTTATAGTTTGACATGAAATTTACAACTGACACCCAGGTTTCATATATGTACGGAGAAGTCTGTTCGATTGAAAAGTTGCAAAACATGAAAACCATATGATATCATGACAAAGAATGAAGATATATTGCCTCTTAGACACGGAATTAAAATTAAATTAAATTAACTTGTTCTACCTTTAAGAGGTGCGAACGTGCTAAACAAATGGTTCAAAAGAAATATCAATAAAATAATAATTAACATAGATTCTGAGGCAGCAAACAAAAGGAATTTAACTTATTATGAACTTGATCTCACTTTAGCAGGTGAGAACGTAAGAAAAGAAGAGTTCAGTTGAATTTAAATTCAAATTTAGGAAGTGAGAAATATCAGATAAAGTATAATTGTACAATGCAGTCCTGAAGTGAGTGGTTTCTATGATGGTTATGTCGTCATGGGTCCATGACAAGAAAATTGAAGTACATCTCAACCTACCCCAGTGCATCAAAAGAGAGGGGATGGTGTCGGTGACACTCAAGAGACCTGTGCCGGGCATGAATCAGCTGAGTCAGTCGAGAGGGTTATGAAATCAGACCTTCATTATCAGATCATCATTAAAAACTATTTTTTCTAATTTTTTTTACAAACGTGACTAGGATACTTTAATCTTTATATCCACCTGTGAAGATATTTTTGTATATCGAGCCCAGAGATTCTTATATAATTTTAGAAGAACTAAATTAAATATTTTAATAGAATACTTTGAGTAACAAAGCCATTTAATATACTATAGGAATTTTCACATAATTGTGAATGTTCACTTTCTTTTTAGTATATTTTCTTTATGAAAATAGACTATACTGCTGGTTTTGAATTAAAAACAAATAATTAGTTATAATTTGACATGAAAATTAATAGCTTACACCCAAGTTACATAGGAGATCTCTGTTCGATAAGAAACGAGTAAAGCAAACAAAAAAAAAATGTAATCATGACAAAGAATGGAATTATTTTGCCTCTGAGACACGAAAATAAAATTAAATTAAATTAATTTGTTCTGCTTTTAAGAGGTGAGAATGTTCTAGACAAAGGGTTTAAGAAAAATGTCAATAAAAAAATAATTAAAATAGATTCTGAGGCTGCAAACAAAAGAAATTTAAACTATTATGAACGTGATCACTCTCGGTTGTTAACTTCCTAGCCACAAGAGGATCTGACGATGTCACGAACACAAAAAATGTATTGTACCAATTTTTTACTACAAAGATATAAACTGTTTAGTTTCGTGATCATTGAGCCATATATATATATATATAAATTTTTATACGATGCGTTTTATTTCTTTGATTCTATATTCCAAACAACAAAGTGACTAACACCATTTTTAATATAATTTGTAGGGACAAATTAAAGATGGATCTCGTTTACTTTACGGAATTTTGGTAAGTGAAAAATAAGTGAAATCTTAATAAACTCCATATTTTAACCCTGCACTGCATACTGATGCATATATGAATCAAACTAATTTTCAGCTGAATTTACATTAAAATTTCAAGAATTAGTTTACTTTCTATACTTATTCCATATCCCTAATACCGTCTCTAATTAATGGCTAATAAATAGACTCTGAAGATTGCACAGCTGATTCCCTTTATGCATATTTTTAGTAAGTGATACTTTCTTAAGAATTTCTTTCTGATTCTCATGTTTACATATTAAGTGCTTTGGCAGAATTTTTTTCCAAACTCTTCAAATAATTTATTCTAGGAAGTTCAAGGTATGCACTTTTTTCTTTTGTATATTGATTTAACTTAAAATGAATTCTCATATTAAACATTTCAATTTTTGTGATTGATTCATATATGCATCACTATGCATTAGAGGGTTCTTTTGGAATCCTAATACACTGTAGTGCGTATAAATCCATTTTATTTTTTTAAACAAAATTGGTATTATAATACCAAGTAACAGTCTGTAACTTGTACTGATTCATATACCCTGCAATGCTTATTCAATAACTTAGAATATTGTTAATTAGAAACATAAATTATTCTTAAATTCCATATTTTTATCAGAAAAACATGATTTCTAATTTTTCATATTTAGGATATTTATATTCTGCGAGCTATTCAATTACTAAATATTTACCCTGCAAACGTAACTTTACAGAATATTTAGAATATTGCTGAATTTTTAATTAAAATATTATAATTATCAATACTAATAATATAGAAAGATAGCATATAACAAAGAACATATCATTTCAATGGTATTAAAATTATTTATCCAAATACTTGTATAAAAGCAATTGGTGAGAATGTCGTCCTAAAGTGGGAGCTACCAAGAGAAGCCTGCAGAAGGATAATGATGTAAAATAAAGGAAATGCCCTTCCCCTCACATTCCTTTCACCTGTGTTAAACAGGGCAATGTAACACACCAATGTTGTAAACTACAAATGTACAATTAACAATTTTTTATCGGTTGTATAAAATTCGATGTCACATTATGTCTCAACAAAGACAGGAACTGTTTAAAATGTTTCCTTTCAACATAAATATCGCAATAATAACATTCATTGGAATGTCTGAAATATAAATTAAAAATTTTAATTTTAATTAAAAATTAATTTTTAAATTTTCCTTTAAGTATCAATGAAAATCCAATATTTTGCATAATTAAGTGCGATTTTCTACATAATATCTGACGTTTTCTGAGAATTAAAATATATTTTTTTCTAAATTTGTTTACAAAATTAACTAGGATACATTATTCTTCAGATCCACCTGTGAAGATATTTTTGTATATCGAGCCCAGTGATTCTTATATATTTTTAGAAGAACTAAATAAAATATTTTATTAGAATATTTAGAATAACAAAGCAATTTAGTATACTATAGTAATTTTCACATAATTGCGAATGTTATGTTTCTTTTTAGTATATTTTCCGTATAAAGAAAGCCTATACTGCTAGTATTGAATTAAAACCAAAAGTTTAGTTACAGTTTGACATGAAAATTAACAGCTCACTCCCAGGTTACATACGAGATCTCTGTTCGATAAGAAACGAGTAAAAAAAATATATAAAAAAACAATTGTAATCATGACAAAAAATGAATATATATTGCCTTTGAGACACGAAATTAGAATTAAATTAACTTGTTCTGATTTTAAGGGGTGAGAACGTGTTAGACAAAGGATTAAAAAAAATGTCATTAATTAAATAATTGAAATAGATTCTGAGGCAGCAAGCAAAAGAAATTTAAACTATTATGAACTTGATCTCCCTTTAGAAGGTGAGAAAGTAAGAAATGAAGAGTTCAGTTGAATTTAAAGTCAAATTTAGGAGATGAGAAATATCAATTAATTGTACATTGCAGTCCGGAAGCGGGCGGTTTCTATGATGGTTATGGCTTCCAAGATCCATGACAAGAAAATTGAAATATATCTGAACCTACCCCAGTGCATCAAAAGAGGGAGGGAGTTGGCGGTTACAATCCAGAGACCGGTGCCGGCTATGAACCAGCTGAGTCAGTCGAGAGCGTCATCAGATCGGTTCGGCCGACAAAGCTGTCACAGTTAGGACTGGCGCACACAGACTTTGCTAAAATGGGCTTATCACGTACGGTCTTGTCTTAGCAAGTTAAACTCTTCTTGGACCGGTCTATGTCAGAACATCTGCGGGCGTTCATCGGGGACTCTAACGGCTAGATTTAAGATTTGTATTATGCATAGTTTATGGAGTAAAACCCGGCAAATCCGGGCTCGGGCTTAATCGATCATGACCAGATACTTGCCGTCTAAAGAAGAAAATATGCTTGCAAGTACGACAAATAGAAATTGTGGTACCAGAATTTTGCACGACCTACGTCTCGGGAGCTGAGAGTTTCGTCTCTGTCATAAAAAAAAACCAAAATCGAAACATGTCGCTGGCGTCTTACCCAGCGAGCGCAAAGGGAAAGAACATCCGTAAGCTACTACGTTTTCAAACCATGTAAGGAGATCAACGTCACTTGGCGGCAAAGAATATCGAACCACCAACCCTTTTTCGGCAGCATCAATTCAAATCTAATGTTCTAAGAATCTTATTCGCTGATCTGTAACGGTTCTCATCTTAAAGCTAAATACGTCAAATGTAACTAACATTGAGCATTGGACTATATCGCTTGTTGAGGATATTATCAATATTGATAACTGTTAATTTAGTGTTGTGTAATATATAAATTATTTGGGTACTTTGAAATAGTGTTACATGTTTTCATCCGGAAAATCGCCAAATGTACTATTCAATATTATTCATTGCGTTGTATAAGGAAATTCATGTGTTGCACACGTCAGATTTTTCTTTTTACTTTATATCAAAAAGTCTTCCCTGACATGAATGAATGTTATAAATTAATTGGAGTTTGTTCAAATCGACTTACTCATACCAAAATCCATTTTGAAATAGATCGCTACAATTTTTTTTTCAAATTTTCAAATATTACAAAAGAAAATTTGAAACATCTGTATCGTTGTTCCAAATGATTATAATTATAGAATACCTTCATTTTAAAGGACTTGAAAAAATTCTTTCGATTTATAACAAGTTTGACAATGTACCCATCGGAGGTTAACTGACCCGCCACAAAAATGGATAATGATGTCACGAACACAAACATTGCATTGTATCTCTTTTGTCTCTACATAGATTGTAAATGTTAAGTTTCTGGTCATTGATCCATAAATATGCTTAATTTTTTATAAGACGCCTTTTGTCCTCTGATTCAATGTTTCATATATAACAATGAGTAACATCCTTTCTTAACTCATTTGTAGGAAGGACTTGCTTCAAATGGAAGTCTACCTAACTCACTTGTGGTAAGTAAAAGTGAAGTCTCAGTAAATTACATGTATTAGGGGAGGATAGTGGGATTTTCCCTTTAACATTATATTATTTCCTTTTAAATAATTGCAAAAAGTTTTCCCTGACATAAAAGAATGTAATAAATTAATTGGAGTGTTCTCAAGTCGACTTTCTCATACAAGAATCCATTTTTATATAGATTATAAACTTTTCTATATTTTTTCAAATTTTACAAGCGAAAATTTTTATCATCTGCATCGTTGTTCCAAATGATAACAATTATAGCATATTGCCCACCATATTAACGGGCTTCAAAAGACTTTTGATAGATTTCAAAAAACCTTTTGATAGAAGTTTGCCCATGTACACCCAAAGGGGTTTTCTTCCCCTCCACGAGAGGATCTAACGATTTCACAAACACAAATAATGTATTGTAGCTATTTCTCACTACACTGATTCTGTTTAGTTTCGTGATCATTGAGCCATAAATATATATAAATTTTTATACGACGCGTTTTATTTCTATGTTTCAATATTTCATACAATAAAATGATTTATACCATAACTAATATCATTTGTAGGGAGATCTTAGAGATGGATCTGGTTTACTTAACGGAGTTTTGGTAAGTAGAATAAACTATATATTTTAATCTTAATAAATCTTAATAAACTATATATTTTAACCCTACACTGAATACTGATGCATATATGAATCAAACCAATTTTTAGTTGAATTTGCATTAAAAATTCAAGAATTAATTTTCTTTCTCTACTTATTCCATATCCATAATACCGTCTCTAATTAATGGCTGATAGACTCTGAAGATTGCACACTTGATTCCCTTTATGTATATTTTTAGTAAGTCATACCTTCTTAAGAATTTCTTTCTGATTCCCATGTATACATAATAAGTGTTTTGGCGGTAATTTTTTACAAGGACTTCAAAAAATGTATACTACGAAGTTCAAGGTATGCAGTTTTATTTACAAATATTAAATTTACTTAAAATAAATTTTAGTAATATTAACCATTTTTCTTTTTGTGTTTGATTCATATATATGTATCACCATGCATTATAGGAGCTTTAGAATTATAATACACAGATGTGCATATGAATCCATTTAATTTTTTTAAAACAAAATTATTGTTATAATACCAAGTAACAGCCTGTATCTTGTACTGATTCATATACCCTACAATGATTATTAAATAACTTCTTATTATATTATTAATTAGAGATGTAAATTATTCATATATTCCATACTTTTTATCAGAAGACTATGATTTCTTATTCTTCATCCCTAATATTTTTATATTCTGCGAGCAACTCTTACGCAATTACTAAAGATTTATGTTGCAAAAAATGTAACTTTACAGAATATTTAGATTATTACTGAATATATAATTCATAATATATTATTAACAATACTAATAAATTTGAAAGATAGCATATAACAAAAAACATATTATTTCAATGGCATTAAAATTATTGACTCAAATACTCGTATAAAAGCAATTGGGGAGAATGTCCTCCTAAAATGGGAGCTACCAATCTGTAGACTGTAGAAGGATGTTGATGTAAAGTAAAGGAAATGCTCTACAGCCCGCTTTCTTTTCACCTGTGTTAAATAGGACAATGTAATATACCAACCTAAACTAACAATGTACAATGAACATTTTTTTTTCGGTTGTATAAAATGTGGTGTCCCATTATGTGTCAACAAAGACAGGAATTGTTTAAAATACTTCCATCGTACATACATACAGTAATAATAACATTCATTGAAATGTCTGAAATTTAAATTTAAAATTTTAATTTTAATTAAATATTAATTTATATATTTTCTTCTAAGCATCGATGAAAATTCAGTATTTTGCATAATTAATATATAATTTCATAATATCTACCGTTCTGTGAGAATTAAAATATATTTTTTCTAAATTTGTTTAGAAACTGAAGCAGTATACATCATCATTCAGATCCACCTGTGAAGATATTTTTGTATATCGAGCCCAGAGCTTCTTATATATATTTAGAAGAACTAAATTAAATATTTTATTAGAATACTTTTCATAACAAAGCCTATACTATATATATATAGGTATCTACTAAAGGAATTTTCACATAATTATGAATGTTCAGTTTCTTTTTAGTATATTTTCTTAATGAAAATAGACTATATTGCTGGTTTTGATTTAAAAACAATTATGTAGTTATAATTTGACATTAAAATTAACAACTTACACCCGAATTACATAGGAGGTCCGTAGTGTATATATTACTTAGTATATTTTCCGTATAAAAAACAACAATAATGCTAGTTTGGAGTTTAAAAAAAAATTAGTTAGAGTTTGACATAGAAATTAACAACTTACACACAGGTTTCATAAAAGTGTGGAAATCTCTGTTCGATAAGAAACGAGTAAAACATAAAAAAATATATAAACATGACAAAGAATTAAAATATATTGCCTTTGAGACACGAAATTAAACATAAATTGAATTAACTTGTTCTGCTTTTAAGAGGTGACAGCGTGCTAGGCAAAGGGTTCAACAAAAATTTGAAAAATAAATAATTAAAATAGATTCTGAGGCAGCAAACAAAAGGAATTTAACTTATTATGGACTTGATATCACTTTAGGAGGTGACAACGTAAGAAATGAATAGTTCAGTTGAATTTAAAGTCAAACTTATGAGGTGAGAAATATCAGATAATATCTAATTGTACAATGCAGTCCTGAAGTGGGTTATTTGTATGATGGTTATGTCTCCATGGTCCATGACAAGAAAATTGAAGTATATCAGACACTACATCAGTGCATCAAAAAAGAGGGGGCGTTGACAGTTAAAATCCAGAGACCGGTGCCGGATATGAATCATCTGAGTCCTTCGACAGCGTCATTAGTCCGGTCCGTCCTGCAAAACTATCACCGTTAGTCCGGACTAACATGGGCTTTGCAAAAATGGGATTGACTCATACGGTCTTGACTTAGCAAGTTAAACTCTTCTACGAACGGTCAGGATGGCAACGGGCGTTCAACAGGTGACCCTAACAACTAGTATTAGGATTTGCTGAAATTAAGCTTGTACAGGTAGTTTATGGAGTAAAGCCCGCCAAATCTGGGATCGGACTTAATCGATCATGGTTAGGTGCTTGTCGTCTAAAGAAGAAAATGTACTTGCAGGTTCGACAAATGAAAATTGTGGTGCCAGCATTTTGCGCGACCAACGTCTAGGTCCTAAAAAAAACAAAATCGATATATATCGCCGGCCTCTTACCCAGTGAGCACAAAGTGAAAAAACATCCAGAAGCAACTATTTTTTCAAACCATACGAGGAGATCTCCGTCACTTGGCAAGGAATATCGAACCATCAACCCTTTTTCCGCAGCGTTAATTCAAATCTAATGTTCCAAGAAACTCATTCGCTAATAGGCAGCGGTTCTCATCTTAAAGCTAAATACGTCAAATGTAACTAACATTCAGCATTGGACTATATCGCTTGTTGAGGATATTATCAATATTGAACTGTTAATTTAGTGTTGTGTAAAATATAATTTATGTGGGTACTTTGAAATACTATTACATGTTGTCATCCGGAAAATCGCCATATGTACAATTTAACGTTATTCATTGCATTGTATAAGGAAATTCATACTTTGCACTCATCAGATTTTTCCTTTTACTTCATATCAAGAAGTCTTCCCTGAAATGAATGAATGTGATACATTAATTGGAGTACGCTCAAATCGACTTTCTCATACCAGAATCCATTTTTAAGTAGATTGTTATCATTTTTTTTTTCAATTATTACAAAAGAAAATTTGACGCTTTTGTATCGTTGTTCCAAATGATTACAATTATAGAATACCCTCATTTTGAAGGATATGAAAAAATTCTTTCGATTAATAACAAGTTTGACAATGTACCCATCGGAGATTAACTGAACCGCCACAAAAGGGGATAACGATGTCACGAACACAAAAATTGTTTTCTGTCTTATTTTTCTCTACATACATCATAATTGTTAAGTTTCCCGATCCTTGATCCATAAATATGTATAACTTTTTATACGACGAGTTCTTTTCTTTGATTTAATATTTCACATATTAAAATGATTAAAACCTTTTCTTAATTTAATTTGTAGGGATTACTTGGAGGTTTAAATGGAAGTCTACCTAACTCATTTGTGGTAAGTTAAAGTGAAGTTTCAATATATTCCATATATTAGGGGAGGATAGTTGGATTTTTCCTTTAATAATATATTATTTCCTTTTACTTTACTTCGAAAGTCTTCCCTGACATGAGTAAATGTGATAAATCAATTGAAGTGTGCTGAAGTCGACTTTCTCATATCAGAAACCATTTTTATCGAGACTGTTAACTTTTCCATTTTATTTTGTCAAATTTTACAAGAGAAAATTTGAATCATCTGTATCGTTTTTCCAAATGATAATAATTACAGCATACTGCCCTCCATTTTAAAGGGCTTGAAAAAATCTTTTGATAGATTTCAAGTTTCCCAATGTACACCCTTGTGGGTTTTCTCCCCCACCGCACGAGGATCTAAGGATGTCACGAACACAAAAAATGTATTGTAGCTGCTTTTCACTACAATGACACTGTTTAGTTGCATGATCATTGAGCCATAAATATATATAAATTTTTATACGACGCGTTTTATTTCTATGTTTCAATATTTCAACCAATAAAATGATTAACACCATTTCTAATATCATTTATAGGGACAACTTATAGATGGATCTGGTTTACTTAAAGGAGTTTTGGTAAGTAAAATAAAAGTGAAATCTTAATAAAATTTATATTTTTTCCCTACACTGCATACTGATGCATATATGAATCAAACCAATTTTTAACTGAATTTTCAGTAAAAATTCAAGAATTATTTTGCTTTCTCTACTTATTCCATATCCATAATACCGTCTCTAATTAATGGCTGAGATTGCACAGTTGATTCCCATTTTGTATATTTATAGTAAGTCATACATGTTTAATAATTTCTTTCTAATTCCCATGTATACGTATTAAGTGTCTGGGCAGTAATGTTTTCCAAGCTCTTCAAAGAATTTATACTGCGAAGTTCAAGCTATGCAGTTTTTATTTACATATAATTTCACTTAAAATGAATTTTAATATTAAACATTTCAATTTCGGTGATTGATTTATATATGTTACACTATGATTTAGAGGGTAGGTTTATGTATCTCTATTATTTAGAGGGTAGTTTTAAAATTATAATACACAGTAGTGCATATGAATCTATTTAATGTTTTTCAACAAAATTAGTGTTATAATATCAAGCAACAGCCTGTATCTTATACTGATTCATATACCCTGCAATGCTTATTCAATAACTACTTAGGTAATTGTAAATTAATCATACATTTCATACTTTTTATCAGAAGAACATTATTTCGTATTTTTCATCTTTAGGATATTTATACTCTGCGAGAAACTGTTATGCACTTACTAAAGATTTACCCTGCAAATGTAACTTCACAGAATAGTTAGTTTATTACTGAATCCTTAATTCTTAAAATATTATAATTAGCAATACTAATAAATTTGAAAGTTGGCATATAACAAATAACATATCGTTTCAATGCTATTGAAATTATTTACACAAATACTCGTATAACAGTAATTTGTGAGCATGTTGTCAAAAAGTGGGAGCTACCAATCAGTAGCCTGCGGAATGATTGTGATGCAAAATAAGAAAATGCCCTTCAGCTCACAATCCTTTCACCTGCGTTAAACAAGACAATGTAGTACACCTATGTAAACTACCAATGTATAATGAAAAATTATTTATCGGTTGTATACAATGTTGTGTCCCATTATGTTTTAACAAAGACAGACAGGAATGGTTTGAGATGGTTCCATTCTCCAGAAATATCGTAATAATAACATTCATTAAAATGTCTGAAATTTAAATTAAAAATTTTAATTTTAATTAAAAATTAACATATATTTTCTTTCAAGTATCGGTCAAAATTCAATATTTTGCAAAATAAGTACGATTTTCTGTGTAATATTTGCCGCTGTGAGAATTAAAAAATATTTTTTCTAACTTTCTTTACAAACGGGACCAGAATACTTTATTTTACAGATCCACATGTGAAGATATTTTTGTATATCGAGCACAGAGATTCTTAAAAATTTAAGAACTAAATTAAATATTTTATTCGAATACTTTGAGTAACAAAGACGTTTAATATACTATACTAATTTTCACATTGTGAATGTTAAGTTTCTTTTTAGTATATTTTCCGTATGACTAGACTATACTGCTAGTCTTGAATTAAAATAAAAATTTAGTTATAGATTGACATGACACACATAGATTGACATAGATTGACACATAGATTGACATGACACACAGCTGACACCCGGGTTACATAGGAGATCTCTGTTCACTAAGAAATTTGTAAAACATAAAAAAAGCAAATGAAATCATAACAAAGAATGAAAATATATTGTCTTTGAGACACGAAATTAAAATTAAATTTATATAACTTGTTCTGCTTTTAAGAGGTGAGAATGTGCTAGACAAAGGGTTCAACAAAAATGTGAATAAAAAAAGAATTAAAATAGATTCTGTCGCAGCAGTGAAAAGAAATTTGAACTATTATGAACTTTATCATGCTTTGCGGTTAACTAACTCCCCCGCCACGAGAGGACCTGACGATGTCACCAACACAAAATTTGTATTGTAGGAATTTATCACTACAATGATATAAACTGTTTAGAGACTGTGTAGACGGATTTGAAGTTTGCCAATATACACCCTCGGGGGTTATCTCCCCCGACTCGAGAGGATCTAACGACGCCGCGAACACATAAAATGTATTGTAACTATTTTTCACTAGAATGACACTGCTTAGTTTCGTGATCATTGATGCATAAATATATATAAATTTTTATACAACGCGTTTTATTTCTTTGATTCAATATTTCCAACAATAAAATGAGTAAAACCATTTTTCATATCATTTGTAGGGTCAACTTACAGGTGGGACTGGAACTTTACTTAACGGAGTTGGGGTAAGTAAAATAAATGTGAAATTGTAATAAACTCTATTTTATCCCTACACTGCGTACTGATGAATATATGTATCAAACCAATTTTTCGCTGAATTTGCATTCAAATTTTAAGAATCAGTTTGCCTTCTCTAATTATTCTGTATCCAGAATACCATCTCTAATTAACAGCTGATAGTCTCAGAAGATTGCAACACTGATTCCCTTTATGTATATTTTAGTAAGTTATACTTTCTTAAGAATTTTTTTCTGATTCCGATATTTACTTATTAAGTGTTTTGAAATTAATTTTTTACAAGAGCTTCAAAGAAATTATTCTACGAAGTTCAGGGTATGCAGTTTTTATTTCTATATGTAAACTTAACTGAAAATGAATTTTTTTCCTCTCTAACTCCCTCGTTCCTCTAAAGGAAAAAGGTTGGAAATCGCTGGTTAAAAACGTGAAAGTGGATTAAAATTCTATCTCTGTGTTTGATAGAAGTTTTTTACGCGTATTAGTCAATTTTGATAATCGCAGGTTTGAAACATTAATTTAAATGGAAATTATATTACCATGGTTTATTTTTCCCAAGCTCAATAATGAAAAGTATTAAGAAATCAAAATGTTTATTTAATTATCAGCATTGTATGTTGAAGATTTTTTTCATATCATGTTGCTCAGCCACGCAATTAAATCAAATGTATTTGTTAGTACACAGGCTACCAAAAGTTAAGCACTAACTGAAAAAAAGTGGAAATGTAATAATTGTACAATACAATCTTTAAATGGGGGGTTTCTATGATGGTTATGTCTTCCTGTGTCCATGATAAGAGAATTGAAGTATATCTGAACCTACCCCAGTCCATCAAAAGAGGAGGGGTGGTGGCGGTTACAATCCAACGACTGGTGCCGGCAAGAATCAGTTGAGTCGATCGAGAGTGTCATCAGATTGGTCCGCCAGGCAAAACTATCACCGTTAGGTCTGGCGCACACAGGCTTTGCTAAAATGGACTTGGCTCATACTGTCTTGATTTTGCAAGTCAAACTCATCTTGGAACGGTCTATGGCAGGACGACAACGGGCATTTATCGAGTGAATGTAACGATTGGAATTAGAATTTGCTGGAATTAACCTTGTACGTGTTGTGTTTGGAGTAAAACCCTACAAATCAGAGCTCGCGCTTAATCGATCGTGGCGAGGAGCTTGCCATCTAAAGGAAAAAATTTACTTGCAAGTTCGACAGATGAAAATTATGGTGCGAGCATTTTGCACGAGCTTAAGCC